>OU964961.1:10893244-10998244 GCA_918808275.2 Dolichovespula sylvestris
TCTTCTTTTATTTTATATTAATCATTACGACGTTTAATAATCCGATCGAATTCGTTCGATCGTCCTGATGATTCGATTTTTCTGCAGAAAATCTGTTCGATTAATTTCTTTTTATTTCCTTCTTCTTTTATTATTCTCCGCCGTAGAATATTTATACATCATTCGGATAAATAGTATGATTAGTTTTATATTTTAATGTAAAGGGTCGAAGTGATCGTACGAACATGATATATAATGCGTCGAGTTCAAAATTTTTCTCATACCTCATTTTCATCGAAATAATTCTCTATGTTCATGAAATGTATATAATATATTTTATTAATCAACAATGATTTCTTTATTTCTATTTGACATAACTCCGACCGATTTTACCGTCGCCTATCGAACAATATCTGATTTGCCCTCAATCAATCCAACCGTTAATATCCAAGCTTGATATTATTAGTGTTTTTACGTAAGCGATGTTAAATATCCTAATTTACGTCGAAGGAAATTCTTCCAGGCTAAATATAGTTCGATATATCGAATAGACCATATCGATCACATGCGTCCACGTTGTACGTACAGTTGTATATGTTCTAGTTCGTGTACTAGCTGGAAAATATACATACATTTTTCACTTATATTTCGGCCAATAATTCGCAACTATAACGTTTCATATTAATCATTTTATATGAACCGATCGTAATTAACATATATATGGATACAAAAAATTAATGATAACAATACTCGTCGTAAATCGTCCTTCCATTCACATTTCGGAAATGATTTATTTCTATTTTATCTTCGATAACGTTTGTAAATTCGATCGTTTCTCGATTAATCTTTAAATGACGATGTATATATATTTTTTATTGAATAAAAAAGAAAAACGACGCAAAGAATATCTTATCATTGTATTCAAGAAATATAAAATCACATTATCTTCGTAAATGGAATGAGATTTTTTTCATCGAATTGTGAAGCGTGAAAATCATCGGGGATTTTTCGAAAGATTCTTAATCTTTATTTTGCTCGTCTTTGGCAAAGACAATGAATAAATAACAAAAAGAAGAAAACTTGCAGACGCGAATAGCCTTTTTCCAATACTCGTCACTCAAGTGCAAATCTCATTGCCCGAGACACAAACTGGAATTAGAATTGTCTAATCGACGCATAAGATATTCGAAACGTGCCGGCGAATGCTAATGTTTTTTTTAGGTAGTAGCCAATATTTATTTGCACAGCTGCATCGGACGTTGCATGCTTTCAAAGAGCTTCATCGATCAGTCGCATCAAGACTAAGAGATATAATCGTTTCGTTTAATAAACTATCCCGTGTGAGAGACTTAACTATTCACAATATATCTCTCGAACAGTTTCTACTTCCTTTGATTTCGCAAAAGATCAAAGATTTATTTGGGGGGGAGGGGGAGGGGTGGGGGGGAAATTCAAAATAAGAATATACATTTTGGAGCGATTGCAACGTATAACGTATAAACAAATTATTTTTAGCGATATAAGATGTAAGGAGAACAAAATGTTTGTGGATATTGCATAATATTGTCAAGAAAAAATTATGATCAAAGATCGTAATAAACGATTGAAGTTAATAATTAGGGAATCATTTGAAGGAATAACATCGTTAATAGAATTAGAATACGTTTTTAAATATTTCCAAATAGGTGTTCGTGAGTGCCTCGCCAGAACATTGGTGCAAAATACCAGAATTGGAGAATTTGACGGGCCTGATGACCTTGGAAGAGAAAAAGGCCCTATCTTTGCCATACTCCATGAAGTCGGACGGTAGGAGAGTTTATTCGAAATGTCAAATGTACGACGTCAATTATACAGAGATCATCGAATCGTGGTTGCGACGTGGGATATCGCAAAATTCTAGCAACACGATGGACTCGCATTCGACCACGTCGCCCTCCTCGACATCTTCCTTTCATCCCGCGAACCGATTACCACCACCTCCTGTCAGTGATCCTAATTGGCCAGTGAATAAATGCCAACACGGTTGGATTTATGATAACAAGGATTATGACAGCACCCTTGTAACAGAGGTAAACTTGACTTTCTCTCTTTCATTAGAAATTACTTTCGATTTCCTTTCACGTACGATTTCACGGCATGTAAATTTTACAAAGGACATCCTTTTTAATCGAAGTATGAATAAGTATTCTCTGAAATCGTCGATAATATTTCTTTCCAGGTAACATTTATATCTTCCGAGTAAGCGTAATACTAAGTAATCTCGATTAACGACCACCAACGAGTTAATCCGAAGGATAATTTATTAATTGAGTAGTCAACCCTTTTAGATTATGGTCATTAGACCATTCATTATTAAATGATTGTCGTTATATTTTATGAAGGTACATCATGGTAAATATAAAATTGTGAGATAAAGTTGGTTGACTATTTCTTACTTGGTTTCTCGTCGTTGGTCAGTCATGCCATTTGCATAATACTCCTACCACGTCTTGGTAATTGTCAACGTCAAATTTCTTCTCCGTAGAGCGTCGGGTTTCACGACCTACTTTGCCTTGGCCTTTGGCTTCATTGTACTCTATTTCTCTCTTAAACATCGTTGAACATCGTTCTAAGTATTCGTCAATTATCGATACAAATTATTTCGCTTCGGCTCGATAAAAATGATAATTAAACGAATTAATTAATCGTAACGGTATACCGCAAAACATCCGTCTGTACGTCAAGCGAACATTTTTATTTTCCTCGAGTTAACGTCACGAGAAAGGAAGAAATAAGCTCGTTGAAATGACGAATCATAAAATTAATGCGAATTTGTAAAATGAATTCGGTCTCCTCCTACTACCTCGAGAACGAGATATTAAAACTCAAATGAGAAATAATAAAGGGAGAATAAATAAAGATTGTTTTGATGGGTCTCGTCGTATCTCGTCGTGCATTTAAATACGTAGATGCATTTTGAGAAACTCCACGCTTGAGAAAAGTTCGCGGTCACGTGGCCACATCTCATAAGTGTCTATTAACGCGGTTATTAAGTTGTCGCAATTAGACAACACACGGTGGCTACAAGCTATTAGCGCAACGAGAAATATAACTCGCGGGGTCGAGGATCTACAACTGTTCTTCTTTTCTCTCTCTCTCTCTCTCTCTCTCTCTCTCTCTCTCTCTTTTTCTCTCTTTATTGCATTTTTTGCTGCGTGATCTGTGATCGCGAAAGCTCGAGATATAGAGATATTTTCTAAATGTCAAGATGGAATCAATTATTCCAATTGGACCGTTCTCATATTCGCATCGTACAAAAACGCACAAAATTAAAAAATACAAAACATCGT
This sequence comes from Dolichovespula sylvestris, assembly GCA_918808275.2. Taxonomy (NCBI): domain Eukaryota; kingdom Metazoa; phylum Arthropoda; class Insecta; order Hymenoptera; family Vespidae; genus Dolichovespula; species Dolichovespula sylvestris. Next base: position 10,896,553 of record OU964961.1, read on the forward strand.
TGTACACACGATCCAAATTTGATACATTTTATATACTAATTAATACATTATTTTCTCACAATATCGTTTCTCATAAGGTTCTATACGAACAATTCAGGAATCGGTATAAAAGATATAATTACCACGTTATGTTACTGCTATACCGGCCAATAACTTTTAAATGTTAATTAACACAAATTGAAGGTACTTTAAAGATCGAAATAATAATTGTTCAAATCTCGACATTAAAAACGCACGTGACGAAGATTGGATGGTGTCAGATCGATGTAAAACTCAACAGGTGGTCAATGACATTGTGACGAACTCACGAATGATTCTCTTAGAGGAAACAACATCTAACGTTAGCCTTACGTTGAAGATGGAATATCTCGTTGATCATAAATATGAATGAGAAGCTATGAAAAGGAAATATTTCTAAAGAAAAATGAAGGATAGAGAGAAAGAGAAAGAATGTCAACAGGTGAACAAGGTTGATGAGCAACAGAGTGACTGGCCGATAGGTTGCAGCTCTGGTGGCGTCAGCAATTGCCGACCAATTTACCTACCCCCGCATCCGGTCATGTGATATGTAACATCAAACGCCTCACACAACGCTGCTTACTACTCTCTGCCTATGTCGAGGGTATATGTCCCCACATATTTCGCGCTATACTGCTTTGCCATACCAGCCAAACTGCTAGACGCCAATTTTAAACTTTCGTTAAATACTCCTTTTCGTTAGAAACAACAACCGATGCTTTAACAATCGCCATTGAATTATATTACGATGAAAATCATTTTACCATGTCTCCTTTCTATCGCGATATGATAATAATATGAAAAAAGAAAAATATTAAATCTTATTGACGATCAATTTGGGACGGGGTGGTGTATGTGTTACGTGTATTATTTATTCAATTAATACGCTTTACATTGGAAAAAGGGAGAATATCCCACCAATGGCATTGATCAAAAAATCTTCATTATTTTAATCAAACGAATATACACATTCCATTTTTCACGTTTAACGAACGAAGATTATAAAAAGCATTCGTTAATTGTTCCGTCATATAGATCGGATGTATCCGCGTTGATGAGTGAAACTCGAAGGAGAACGTTCTTTCTTTCTTTCTTTCTTTCTTGGTTTTTTTTTTTTTTTTTTTTTTTTTTTTTTTTTTTTTTTTTTTTTAATGAATCGTTTAAAAAAAAATGGGGCCGTTTGTTCCAGTTCGTGGTAGGTGAATTTGCTAGCGCTAACTCCTACCGGCTCTAGCAATGCAGAGGGTATATTACCGCGTATTTACACGCTCCGGATTTACGCAGACACATGACGCAAAGAGCCATCGAGGCAAATCCTGTCCTTCCGTTTTCCGTTCTTCATCGCTCTCACTTTCTACCGCACGAAAGTGCTTCGGTGATATACGTTAACAACCCCCTTTTCGTAACGTTAAACGCATCGCTTTCTTCCTTCCCGCATTGGAAAACGATCGAAACGAAACGAAACGAAACGAAACGTTAATCGTCTTTAATTAACAACGATCAACTTGACTCAACGTTCGCTCAATCCTATCGAGGCACGAAAAGAAAAATGGCCAAGGTGGAATTGATCGGTTTAAGTCTAATTGTAAGTTAAGATCGGTTACGAAATCCAATAAAATATCGTTTGCGAGAAACAACGAGTTGTGCAACAATTTACACTTTTCTACATTCCGACCATTTTATTAACGTACGTACGTACGTACGTGATTGTGCTGATTGAAAGCAATTTGACGAGTGGTTATATACTTTAAACGATTTTTGCACGAAATTACTCGTAACGATTAATCATTGTTGTGACTTCTTAACTCGATAAGCTTGTAATAATTGTGATTTAATATTTATATCTTTCGAATCAATATCGATTTTGTTATGTTTCTTAAAAGCTCATGACGGAATTATTGAGAGAAGCTATGTAGAAAGAATTTGTAAGTAGTCATTGAGAAGTCGTCATTCGTTGGGTTTACCGGCCACATGTCGACACACGGAAAAGACAATGACCCGTTCCGCAGTGTCGTGCTGGCTGAAGTGGTTAAAGCGAACCTCCTAAATCGAGTACAATAATAAATCATCGGATCGGAAGCAATGCTCAGAGGCAGACCAGCCCACGCGAAACGTCATTTTGACGTATCGGTCATCCTTCTTCTTTCATCTTTCCTTCTCTCTTTCTTTCTTAGACCATCTTCGATGTCTTAGAATGTAGAACGACATAAAGGTGAACATCGTTTTCTGAGAATTTTTCGTGGAATTCATATCACCTATACAATAAACTATTAGTAATTTAATCGCGAACACTATGTACATCGTAGATACACAGGACAAAGTAGATACACGTAATATTTCGATGGTATCGATCATGATCAGTGCGTAATCTAAAGAGACTATCATTTTCATGGGGATCGCCTTATGATATACCTACTCGCGGTCAAATCAATAAAATTTTCGAACTGTGTCAGGGTGATGAAATCTACGTGTGTGCATCATATCCCATCGTCCTTTACGTGTACTCGCGTACGTTGCCCTTGACAATAATTCAATAGCATATTATTATACGCGAGTGCTCCTGTCTTCCCGACGCAATTTACCTTTTGCGTTTCACGCAGACATTAAAAGTCCGTGAGTGGCAATTTGCTTAAATCAAAGTTCGTGTTAAACCCATTAACGCCCACCGGGAAACTTTATTTGCTGGGGTCTAATAGACACTCAATTAAGATTTGGCTTATTTGAATATGTTTACCGACGAATAAAATAATATTTCTTTGCTCGAACGTGCGAATGTAGGAAAGAGCGTGTTATATCTCGCGCGAACAACGTTGACCGTCCTTATTGGATTAAAAGAGAAGAAAGAATTTTCTTTCTCTTTCTTGTACAAATGTTATCCGATGATAGTGATCATATTTTCGGTATAATAAAAAAAAATCGATTCAACGTTTGTAGGGCCGTACTTGAGATAGCTCGTACTTACTCATTGTTATCGTATGTTATATATGTTCATTTGATATCGTCAAATATCGTTAATACTATGCGATTTTATATTTTATCATAAGATATATTTGATATCTATATAATTAAATGTTTTCCTAAAACGTCCAAAAACAAGCGTTAAAATTAATACGAAGCAAAGTATCAAGCAGATTCTCGTCCGTACTCCTTATTATTATATATCATTAAATATCGTTAATATTTCGTAGCAATTTAATTACACGTTTTCCTAAAACATCGCAAATAACACAAAACAAACGATCAAATATATAGCTCATTCTTTTTCACTGTCACGATTAAACATTATTATGCATTATTAAATACTTGATACCAAAATTAATTACAAATTTCCCTGAAACGTCTGAAATCAAGTATCGAAATTAATACGAAGCAAACAATCAAATATCACCGTACTATACTTAATAATTTAATGATTTAGTTAAAGGCAATAAACGAATAAGTATACAGTAAAAATTTGTTTCTTTTCATATATCTAATTACGTGTTAAGAAAATTAATTAAACTAATCGATGATTAAACGTCGAAAGAGAAAGAAAGAAAGAAAGAAACATAGAGAGAGAGAGAGAGAGAGTTACGCGTTAAGGAACGATGGCGTGCAAACGATGCGAGTCGCGAAAGAGTCGATCGAGTTTAGCGAGAAGGACAATAGGGAGTTTGGAAAGGTCGATGGCGAGGGGGTCAGCGAGGCAGCGGCCGAGGCACGTTCCTCCTGTCAACGGAGGGTGATGGACACCTCTCACTGTGGGAGCCTACCGACACAATCACACAAAGAAACACAACCCACACAAACACGCATGCACGGCGTCGACGACACCGCGATCATCCATCGAGCTTTCGAGCGCGCGTGCACGCGCGAGCCGAAGCAGACGCCATTGAAGAGAGGACCATCCCCCACTCCACCCTTGCATCATCAACCTCTCTCTTTCGTTCTATATATATATATATCTCTTTCTCTCTCTCTCTCTCTTTCTCTCTCTCTCTCTCTCTCTCTCTCTCACTCTCTCTATCTCTCCTTTGACTCTCCACGAATCGCCACGAATCACGGCGTTAGCCGCGTTGACGATCGACGAATGACGATGCGTGTGACGATCGAGTTCACACGTGTGCCTCTACTCCATTCACTTTCTATACTTAAAATCCTTCTTAGAAGCTCTGTTCGTTCAAGATGACGCACTTTCATTCGTATTGCGAATATTTTGGGTGCAGTTAACTTTTCAATCTCGTTAACAAAGTGTAAAGGTGAAAAGTAAATTACAATGGATGATCATTTATTGTTAGCCATAAAATAATAGAATTAAATGATAATGATAATGATAGTGTAGTGATTTTTAATTGTTTCTTTTCTTGTATGATTTTTGACATTTGATTTTGGATGTTATAGGAAAACGTGTGATTAAGTTAAGAACAACTATTAAGGATTATTTTATAATATATAATAATAACAATGAGCAGGATATACATATTCAGGATTACACATATTCAGTGCTTTTTATCAATTTTGACATTTGATTTTGTAGAAAGAAAGTATAATTAAATAGGTATCGAATATGTTCGTGCGTAATATTTGTTTTATTATGAGAGCCTAAGACACTGTTAAATTATGACAATATTTTGTCAATAACATGGAATAACATATATCGTGGTTATATACGTACATGCATGTCCATATATATATATATATATATATATATATATATATATATATATGTTTATTGCAAATAAGAGACATAAGTCCAATTAAACAAATCCAAGCTGTTGACAAAGTACGTTTAACACTAACTATACTAAAAATTTTGGTTAAACGAATTTTTAATCAATACTCATGGCACGAGTTGTAAGACTCATTAAAGAATATAACTTATTTATTTACTGATCGTTACTAATCCATCGAAGGTTGAACCTGCCCAATACTCTTCATACTCCAGCGAACAAGCGATCAAGTTAGTCCTATCATTTGTTTTATACCAATAGGCTCCTGACACGTAGGCGTGCTACACCGTACGCAGGAGAGAAAAATTACGAAATCATAAGGGTCAACGAATCGTGTCCTCTTTGCTGTCACATTACAAGCATGACGAAAACAGTCTTTTAACACCTTTAAACAGTTCTCTTTTAACGGCCAGTAAAACCTAATCAATAAATATATACATACGTACAATAGGATATAACGAATCGTTACATAGTCTAGAATGTTAGAACGAAGTTGATTTGAACATAGCCGATGAGACGTATCTTAGGAGAAATTAATCAGCTGATTAATGATATAAATTAGAGTCAGGATTTTAACAGCATCGTGCATCCACATAGCTAGACCTGGTATGCGACAACAGTTGGTGGCCTTCAACGTCAACGACATTTTTCTATGTTGGGAGCCTCTTTGGTAACGTTGTCTTTGGATGGATAGCAGACAAATGGGGTAGAAGAACGGCCTTCTTCGCCATTCTCTTCTTAGAAGTTATCTTCTCGATTGCCACAAGCTTCAGTCCTAACTATGTTATCTACACGGCGTTGAGGACGGTGAACGGCCTCTTTTTTCCTGCTATTTATCAGATACCTTTTATACTTGGTAATAAAACTAATTGTCCCTGGTATATTCTATTCCAATACGTTTATTATTCTATACGCTTTTCATTTCTAGCTTTAGAATTAATGGGTCCAAGATATAGGACTTTTGCCGGTATGGTGATCTGTATGTTCTTCGCCAGTGCAATGTGCCTTCTTGCACTTCTGGTAAGTTTATATAATACATTGAAATTGAATTTTTATATCATTTTTAATCATCTAACGTCAATTATTTACACTCTAAGTATTGTCTCATGAAGAAAGGAAGGATAATCGAAATCTTAACTCGTTATACTTGGTAACGTAAATCCTTCGAAGGCATATGATTAAATCATACAATTGCTAAACAATCTTACCAAGATTTACGATCGTTTATGAACGTCTCGTTGATTAAAAACTTTCGACGGACGTACATAAATCTTTCTCTCGAGTAAATGAAGAAAATCTAAAGTTAAACGAACGTAAGAAAACGTTGAAACATTATTTACGTCTCCTTTTTTCCAGGGTTACTTGTTAAGGCATTGGTACACATTGTCATTAGCCACGTCGGTACCGTTTGTACTTCTATTCAGTTATTACTGGATCATTCCTGAATCTCCAAGATGGCTCCTAAGCAAGAACAGGATAGACGAAGCAGAGGTGATCGTTCAGCACATGGCCAAAGTCAACGGCAGAACGGTACCGTCCAACTTTCTGAGGCAAATGGAGGTAAATGCCGAGATGAAAAAAAAAAAAAAGAAAACAGCGAACGAAAACTCTTTGAAAATCTCCACTTGTCGATCTAGATCGTATCAGATCGAATAAGCAATCGAAAGTACGTCAGACATTTTTCGTAGACGTTTACGATGTTTTCCAGGTTGAAATAATGAAGAGACAGGGTATCTCTTGCAACGGCAAGAACACCGGGAACGTCGTGCTGGATATCGAAGCGGAAAACAGATCGCCGCCACCCTCCGCAACGCCGATGGACCTCATAAGGAATCCAAATATTAGAAAGAAATTCTTTATTCTTGCTTTCGATTGGGTCGCGAATGCCGTCGTCTATAACGGATTATCCTACAATACGACGAACCTTGGGGTCTCTGATTACCTGGCCTTCTTCATCGGTATAGATTATCAACATTGCTCTTTTTCTCGATAACTCGTCCTTGATACACGATCGTGCTCGTTATCGCGACTACGACGACTACGACTACGACGACGACAGCGGGTCTGCCTGTAAATATGTTTTTATCATACGTCATTGCGGCTCTGATGTTGCCTGCATAATGCGATAGCGTCTTCAACGACGACACACGCGTCCCCGACACTTGATTGAAATAGACGCGAACCCATCTAAACGGTGAACGCACCGAGCAATGTACAAAGGGGTTCACCGAGAATCAACACCCGAACGATCCTTTGAACGCTTCGTCGTTATATTCTATCATTTGTTATCAAGTAAATTTTCTTATTTAAAAGATAATCAGGTATTTGAGATACTTCTGCTTATCAAGTAAGATCTAACCATTTTATTCGATTATTATAACTTATTCGATCGTAGAGTCCCAATCAATTATAATAATTGCAAAACTATTAGATGATTCGATTATAAGATAAGTGACATTGGATGTAAGAAATGTAATTGAACGGTAATACAATAGTACAGAAAATATAAAAATAACAATGTTATGAAACATGGATCGAGTATCGATGGTATCGAGGATACCATTTTGATTCTCTTCCTTAACGAGTCATAGATTTAACCGTTTCGTGTAATTAAAAAAAAAAAAAAATTATTTAACAGAGTCCAATAGATTAGAGCAATTAAACAATCATCGCGTTGATTCATAAATAATCGTTGTTAGAACTAAAGAATCGATTGCAATAAAACGGCACTTATTTATGTATCAATCTAATTATTGGAATCTATTAGGCTGATAAGACTATAATATACGGTAAATACGAAAGTATGATTAACAGGTTCGATCAATTTCGTAATACTCTGAAAAATAAATGAGTAGATTATGTGTATCGTTAAAAAAAAAAAAAAAAAAAAAAATACTTAAAAAATTAAAATCAACAAATTGATCTTACAGGTGGTATCGTAGAGATCCCATCATACGTGATCACATGGTACGCCATGGACAGGTTGGGTAGACGATGGGTCCTGTGTTTAACGATGCTCTTAGGTGGAGTTGCCTGCGTCTCTTGCATGTTCGTGCCCGAAGGTACTAAATATCTTTCTATAATTAGATTCGAAAACAAGATTTTTCTCAATGATGAACACTGTACACCCGGTTGACCTGTGTCACAGTAGACGCTGTCTGGGTTACGGTATGCTTGGCGATGATTGGAAAATTTGGCATCGCAGCTTCTTTCGCCGTTTTTTACGTGTTCGTTGGTGAACTTTTACCAACCGTTCTAAGGTCACAGGCGATGGGAATCGCCTCTTTCATAGCTGGTATCGGCCTACTCACCTTCCCTTACATCGTTCATCTCGCCGTCTACTCGAGGGTATTGCCATTGATCATAATGGGTTCCTTGAGCGTAGCCGGTGCTCTAACGTCCGTCTTCCTTCCGGAAACACTCAACATACACTTGCCACAGACGATCGAGGAAGGTGAACTCTTCGGCGCCGACTTCAAACTCTGGTCCTGTCCGATAATACCAAAGTTAGTGTCTATTCTATTGAACGTGTTCGCGTGAATCGATCTCTATTCGCTGAAATGAATTTAATCGTGATTATGCGACATGATAATCGGGTATCTTAGTTAGTTTCGAAATATATTCCCGTACGTCTTGGACGTTTATAGAAATAATCTTATTTAACTTCAATCGTATAAATTCGAATATGTAATGATCTTCAGGCTTGAACAACTTCCTATATCTTTAATCGCTCCTAATTATGTAAATAATTAGGATCATGTGTGGCGCGCGTGTGTGTGTATGTATTATAATCGTAGGTTTTGTGACACAATCTTTTCAGTATATTTTTTTTTTTTTTATAACACATTGAAATAAGATATAAAATCGATATATTTTTTCTTCTAGGAAAGACGCAAAAAGAAAATCAGAATCCGTGCCGCTTAGATATCTGGTAAACGGAAAGCCAGGAAGAATTTCGGCGGCAACAAAAATCGTGGAAGCGGAAAAGGAAAGTCAAGAGGCGGAATTAACGAAACCGATGAAGGATGACATAGAAAAGGAGAAGGACGACATAGAAAGAATATCTGAGTCGTCAAACGAAGATATAGAACGTCTGAGAAAAATACAATGAGGAGGACGTTTTCCCTTTTTGTTCTTTTCTTTTTTTTCTTTTTTTTTTTTTTTTTCTTTTTTTTTGTTATCCCTGAAAGGACAAAGCTTCCTACAACTTCGTATTATAATTTGCCTCGGTTTAGGCACACGCATTGTATTTATTTTTCCATTTATATTATATAATGCGTTTCATTTGTAAAATCTATCCGGTGCGTCTGACGTAATATAAGTTTCTGCGTTTACAAAGGGATCGATCGATTTGTTCGATCGTCTTCTATACAAAGATCGATGCCCGTTGTTTTCAGAAAGAGTAAACCGAGATCGTACGTTCAACAATAATAAAAAGAGGAAAAATGAAAAAGGAACCAGAGGGACTTCGCGATATTATAATAATATAATATTAAAACCGCAGTTATTATTATTTATCGTAAATATCGATTGGAAATTGTCGAAGGATGACTCGGTTTGTTCGTGAAGTTGCTCGACGATTGTATTCTTTTATATGTATATGTATATGTGTATATATATATATATATATATATATATATATATATATATATATATAATATATATAATAATTAGCAAAATACTTTTCTACGTAAAGAAAAAAAAAAAGACGTTCTAACGACATCGACTCGTCACTTATGTGTATAGAGACATTATAGACCGTTAGATGATTAGTTAGCCGTCGCGATAAATAAGGAAAATTCTTATTAAGGACTTCGCGACTCACACTAACGTTTATAGCTCCTCGTTTTCGTCCATATTAAGAAGTGTGATAAGTTATAACTTTTAAGGACAATTTTTAACGTTTGAAAGTCGCTTCAAGAGCGATTATTACCTGTACGAAAGACAAGACATTTCCTTTACATTTTTTTTGTTCTTTTTTACAACACCAAATAGACCAAATCAAAATTACAATGCGAGGAGAAAATCGTCGAACGAACGAGCTATTTTCGATACTCTTCATTTGTAATACTTAAAGCGAGAATACATAAGAAGAAATCTAATTAACCCGTTGTAAAATCATTCAAAAACTCAACGTATCATGTCGCATCTCGTCCATGGAATATCCTTCTAATTCAAATTACCGTCGCTAAGGAGAAACAAACAGTCGTCTGTTTGTGTTTGATCTGTCATTTCCACAACACCTATTCTTTCCTTGTGCTTCCTATCGATCGAACATCTTTGGGACCATTTTCGAAGAGAACATCTTCGATTGACTCGACACCTCCCTTTTCTCATCCCTCCGAGTGATTCGTTCAAAATTTCAGAATGCGTGAAATCGTACATATTCAAGCTGGCCAATGTGGCAATCAAATTGGCGCCAAGGTTTGTCGTTAAAGCCATTAAAATCATAATGATTCATTGTCATCAATTTCAAAGGCATCGTCTTAAAGTTTTCACTTAAAGTTTATCGTTAAACGTACTAATCGAATTAGAAACCATTTATGAAGTATACTTGACATCAAATATAACCTCGATTTAAGGTTTCGTCCATTTCGTTGATCGTTATTCACAACAACTGTAACACATACATGACAAAATCGATATTTACTAATTTATAGTTTTGGGAAGTTATCTCCGACGAACATGGTATCGATAACACAGGAACTTATCATGGAGATTCGGATTTGCAATTGGAACGAATCAACGTTTATTACAACGAGGCATCCGGCCCGAAATACGTGCCTCGAGGGATTTTAGTCGACCTTGAACCCGGTACAATGGACTCCGTACGTTCCGGTCCGTTCGGACAGATATTCAGACCGGACAACTTTGTTTTTGGCCAATCAGGAGCTGGAAACAATTGGGCCAAGGGCCATTACACCGAAGGAGCAGAATTGGTAGACTCTGTTTTGGACGTAGTAAGAAAGGAAGCAGAAAGTTGCGACTGTCTTCAAGGTTTCCAACTGACACACTCTTTGGGCGGAGGAACCGGATCAGGCATGGGCACTCTTTTGATATCAAAAATCCGCGAGGAATATCCCGATAGGATAATGACCACTTTCTCTGTTGTACCGTCGCCCAAAGTCTCTGACACGGTCGTCGAGCCCTACAATGCTACATTGTCCGTTCATCAACTCGTCGAAAACACCGATCAAGCTTACTGCATCGACAACGAGGCACTCTACGACATATGTTTCCGTACTTTGAAACTATCCACGCCTACTTACGGCGATCTAAATCATTTGGTGTCCGCCACGATGTCCGGCGTTACTACTTGCTTGAGATTCCCAGGACAATTGAATGCTGATCTGAGAAAACTGGCCGTCAACATGGTACCATTTCCGCGTCTTCACTTTTTCATGCCCGGTTTTGCACCTCTGACGTCTCGAAGCAATCAACAATACAGAGCATTGACCGTACCCGAGTTGACACAACAAATGTTCGACTCGAAGAACATGATGGCCGCTTGTGATCCTAGACACGGGAAATATCTCACCGTTGCTGCAGTCTTTCGTGGTAGAATGTCGATGAAGGAAGTGGACGAACAAATGCTAAATATTCAAAACAAAAATAGTTCATACTTCGTAGAATGGATTCCGAATAATGTGAAAACGGCCGTATGCGATATTCCACCGCGTGGTCTTAAAATGTCGGCAACTTTCATTGGTAATTCTACGGCCATTCAAGAACTTTTCAAAAGGATCTCAGAACAATTTACGGCGATGTTCAGGAGGAAGGCTTTTCTTCATTGGTATACCGGTGAGGGAATGGATGAAATGGAATTCACCGAAGCCGAATCGAACATGAACGATTTGGTCTCCGAGTATCAACAATATCAAGAGGCTTCGGTTGAGGACGAAGGTGAATTCGACGAGGAGGAGGAAATCGAAGACAAATAATATAATGCTCGGCAAAACCGAACATTGAATGATCCCGATCGATTAGGAAAACAAGGAAACACAGTATTCAACGAAGAAACATTTTATATTTTTGCCTTTTTTACCTTTTGATATCCATTTTACTTTTGTTATTCATTTACTCCGTTTTATTATTTTCGAATTTTTTTTAAAGTTTTATAAGTTTTTTATATATATATACATATATATATATATATATATATATATATATATATACGATTTATATGGAATTATAAGAGATTTGTCAGTCGAATAGATTATTTATCTCGAATAATTGACTTTTTACTGAGTTATAAAGAAGATCTGTAAAAAGGTAAGGATGTATTCGTGTTAAAGAACAATTTGAGATTGGATTGGTCTAATTGATAACGTTTGCATTAAAAATCTCTCATCGCGCGCAATAAAATAATCTTAAATTTCCAATATAAAAATGTTAACGCGACTGAATACGTTTAATGTTGATATCTTGAGCAAGTTATACGTGAATCAATGTCGATATTTTAAATATAGCTGTTAAATATAATAATATAAGTAATCATAGACGTGCATTTGTGTGACCAACACTCGAACGTTTACCGTGGCTCGCTATCGAACTCGCTATCGTCCTTCTGGTCAACTGGGATTGATCAAGCCAAGGCCTTGACAAAAATTGGTAATCACGTATTATCTCGTCGGAGCCCCGAGGACAAACACTTTATTATTGCGTATCATAGAGATCGTAGTTCGTTGTACGTCTACGTAGAAAAAGAAAGTACAATTGAATCACTTCGTTCGATTATTTTGTGTCTTCGATTTAGGATCAATAAATCTTTCGATATAATTACTGAGAACATTTTTTTAAATCTAAACATAGAATTTTGTTTAAAGAATTATTTAATGATCGAGCAAATTCATTTGACGTTGATATGATTTTACAACATCCTTAAAACGGATATTTCTCAAATTTAATAGTGTTACTGGAAAAGTTATCGACAAGTAACACAATGTTGTCTGAATTATGCAATGAAAGGGATGGAATCGTTTTGAAACACATATCTTCTAACCTCTACGACAAAATTAAAAAAAAAAAAAAAAAATGTTATAGTTCGGCCTAAAAATTGTGTTACCTTTAGAAAAAAAATCACTAAGATCTTTAAAAATTAAGTATTAAAAATCACGATGAGAGAAATCGTACACATCCAGGCAGGACAATGCGGAAATAATATTGGGACAAAAGTAAGGTTACGTTAATGTTTAACTTTGCATTTTTATATATTAGAAGAATTTCAATTTTTGTTCTTCCTTTTATTAACGCTCAGATCATCTTCTTAGTTTTGGGAAGTTGTCTCGGACGAACACGGACTGACATGTGATGGAATTTTTCAAGAAGAGTCGGAACTTCAATTGCAGCGCATAAATGTGTACTTTAACGAAGGATCTGGTATTGATAATTCGTCAAATAAAAATTTAACATTACCGATACTCATTGACATTAGATTTACGTACATTAATTGTATACATATTGTTACTAAAACTCATTTTATATTAATATAATATAAAAAATACATTAAATGTTTTTCCGTCATAACATTAGTTCATATCATTACATCGATCGCGGTCGACATAGATTGTTAAAAAAAAAAAAAAAAAAAAAATAATAATAATGATGAATTCCGTAATTTTATACAGTGAAATTTGAAATCCGTCAAGATCAACGGATTCCGTAAATCTAGTGTCGAATAAAATTTGTCAACGAGTAAGCCCTTGCATCTTGTATTTCTAGATTACAAGTTTATACCAAGAGCCATTTTAGTCGATCTCGATCCAGGTAGTTTAAGTTCCACGTTATCCGGTCGATATGGTAGGCTATTTAATCCGGATAGTTTCGTATCGGGTCAAGCTGGGACTAGTAATAATTGGGCTAAAGGTTATTACACCGAAGGTGCCGATCTAGCTGATATAGCCTTGGATCTTGTTCGTAGGGAGGCTGAATCTTGCGATCTGATGCAAGGTATCGAACATTCGATAAATTTTGTCTGACACGAACAAAAAAAAAAAAAAAAAAAGAAAAAAGAGAAAAATTAACAAAGAAAAAAATTCAAAAGTGTTAACAATTTATCAGGAATTCAATTAATTCATTCTCTTGGTGGTGGCACCGGTGGTGGCATGGGTTCCCTTTTATTACAAAAATTAAAAGAAGAATACGTAGACAGAATAATAAAATCTTACGTGATATTACCAGCACCGAAAATGTCTAACATTGTTGTGGAACCCTACAATGCCGTATTATCTCTTTACCATCTCATAGATGGTAACGACGAAACCTTTTGCATGGACAACGAGGCCCTACATTACATTTGTACCGAGACCTTGAAGCTCGCCTCTCCTACTTACAGCGATCTAAATTATTTGATATCCAATTGCATGGCCGGCATCACAACTTGTTTCAGATTTCCTGGACAACTAAATACCGATCTAAGAAAACTTCTGGTGAACATGGTACCTTATCCAAGATTACACTTTTTCGTGCCAGGTTATGTGCCCCTAACGTCAAAAAGAGTGGCCCCTTACAGAATACTTTCGGTGCCAGAATTGACTAAACAAATGTTCGACGAAAAGACAATGTTTGCTCGTTGTAATCCAAAGAACGGTAGATTCTTAACAATCGCTGCAATTTTTAGAGGTAGAATGTCAACTAGGGTGAGTATTAAAATGCTCTCAATTATTTATTTTTTTTCCCCGATCAAATCTGGCAATAATATCGATCCCGTTATGATTTCAGCATGTGGAACAGCAAATGATGAACATTCAAAATAAAAATAGTTCTTATTTCATCGAATGGATACCGAATAATATAAAGACAGCGATCTGTGATATTCCACCACGTGGACTCAGCATGAGTGCCACTATGGTAATGAACACCACGGCCATTCAAGAATGTTTTAAAAGAATGCTAAATGCTTTCGATGGGATGTTTAAAAAGAAAGCTTATCTTCATTGGTATACCAACGAGGGAATGGAATTGTCCCAGTTTTCAGATGCAAAGAACAACGTTTATGATATCGTTTTGGAATATCAACAGTATCAGGAAGCGCCTACCGAGACGGACATCGAAGAGGAAGAGATAATGTATCAATGATGAAACGAAAATTTATTGGGAATAAAAGAAAATTAAATTAACGATCGCATAACCGATAAAATCGTAACGATAAAATGACATCGACTGTATTACACTTATTTCTGAAACGATATCGGTACCGTTTATATTTTAAATAGAAACGCAGGGATAAAGTGTGCTCGTCATTATTTTTCTTATATAAGTATTATATTTTGATCAGCTTCCTTTTACAATAATAATAATAATATTAATAATAATAATAATAATAATAATAATAATAATAATGAAACTAACAGCAGTTCGAACGATTACGAATTTCTTTTTCTCGGTGATTTGTATATATACTCGTATCGCAAAGTGATAAAGATTATATAATATGCACCTACGAACCACCCTAACAAACTTATATTCCTTAAAATAAAAGAGTTCAAGTTTCGCTCTTAGAAATTAACAAATGATTCGTAGAGTACAAACTACCAGGCAGGAAAATATAAAGAGAAGCATTGTCGTTGTACGAGAAACGACGTCCTTAAAAAATCGTATATTTCTTTTTTGTTCTTTTCTTTTCTTTTTAATAAAAAAAAAATAAAAATAAAAATAAAAAAACTGTAGTACGTCATAAGCCTTCATCGCAATTAACCGATGCTTGCGAATATATATTTAAAAAAACAAGAAGAGAATAGAAAGAGAGAGAGAGAGAGAGAGAGAGAGAGAGAGAGAAAGGAGCATATTTTTGTCATTTTCATTTTCTTTTTGGTAAGATCGCTTTGGCGTTCGATCGTTGAACAACGAAGTACGATAACATCGGTGCCTTATATAAATTTCATATTTTATTTAAAAAATCCATCGCACGAATTCGATGTTTCTTTGGGGAATAAATATAAATGAATCGATCAATGGTCTCGAATCAGTGTTGTTCGATCGATCGATTGATAAATTCGAACACAGAAAAAAACATATAATATCTTAAATATAAATAGCATTGTATTAGATCATTCGAAATTGTTTCCAAAACGTAATCTTCGACGACTCCGACATTATCGCGAATGAGACGTACGTCTTTTAGGATTGTTTCGATCGTTCATCGTTCATTAAAAACGTACGCAATCGTATAAAAGTATCAAAAAGGTGTCATGTGTGACGAACGTTTAAAAATGTATCAAGAGACAATCTCTCCCTTTGACAATTGTACACTTTCATTCGGAAGAAGAGGAGGAGTATGAAGAACAAAGATTGGTGAAAAATAGGACAGGTAGAGGATGAAGATTAAGTTGTAGATAATATCGGAACAACACTCGCATCTTATTCCTGTTCGCAAGCCTCGAAATCGTCGGCGCATTCCTCGGCTTCAAAATCCTCTTCGGCCGTAGCTTCTTGATATTGTTGATATTCCGAAACTAGATCGTTCATGTTTGATTCGGCCTCGGTAAATTCCATCTCGTCCATACCTTCTCCCGTGTACCAATGCAAAAAGGCCTTCCTCCTGAACATGGCGGTAAACTGTTCGGAAATTCTCTTGAACAATTCTTGAATAGCCGTGGTATTGCCAATGAAGGTCGATGACATCTTCAAACCCTTTGGTGGTATGTCGCAGACAGCGGTCTTCACGTTATTCGGAATCCATTCGACGAAATACGAGCTGTTCTTATTCTGTACGCTGAGCATCTGCTCGTCAACTTCTTTCATCGACATTCTACCACGGAATACGGCAGCAACGGTTAGATATCTTCCGTGTCTGGGATCACAGGCAGCCATCATATTCTTAGCATCGAACATTTGCTGGGTCAATTCGGGTACCGAAAGAGCCGAATATTGTTGCATAGATCTGGAAGTTAACGGTGCGAAACCGGGCATGAAGAAGTGGAGCCGAGGGAAGGGTACCATGTTGACAGCGAGTTTCCTTAAATCCGCGTTAAGTTGTCCAGGAAACCTTAGGCAAGTTGTTACACCGGACATAGTCAGAGAGACAAGGTGATTTAGATCCCCGTAGCTAGGATTGGAGACCTTCAATGTACGGAAACATATATCATAGAGAGCTTCGTTATCGATGCAATAAGTCTCGTCGGTGTTTTCAACCAATTGATGTACGGACAGAGTGGCATTATATGGTTCTACCACGGTATCAGAGACCTTTGGCGATGGCATAACCGAATAGGTGTTCATAATCCTATCAGGATACTCTTCACGGATCTTAGATATCAGAAGAGTTCCCATACCGGATCCGGTACCTCCTCCAAGCGAATGGGTCAACTGAAAGCCTTGGAGACAATCGCAATTCTCGCATTCCTTCCTCACTACGTCGAGAACCGAATCCACCAATTCGGCTCCCTCGGTGTAATGACCCTTGGCCCAGTTATTACCGGCACCGGACTGCCCGAAGACGAAATTATCCGGTCTGAACAACTTCCCGTATGCTCCGGATCGTACTGCGTCCATCGTACCTGGTTCCAAGTCAAGAAGAATCGCTCGGGGAACATATTTTCCACCGTTCGTTGATGTGGCCACTGTAAAAACAAATCGAATGAATTTTCCGTTAAAAGTCTATAATCAAACTTTGAACTCCCACTATCATATATCTTATTTCATTTTTTTTTTGTTTTTAATTGTTCGTTCATATCCGAAGATTAATATTTGCTAACTTGTGATTATACCAAAGTTTTATATAATTTCTTTTTTTTCTTTTTTTTTTTTTTTTTTTTTTTTAGATACGAGAATGAGATTAGATACGAGAGTTTTTTTTTTTTTTAGATTGAGGAACAACGATTCTATCTACTATTTTTATTTCCAATCAAAGTATTCCATTAATTAATTTCTCAATCTAGTTAGTGACCTTCATTTATTAAATGAGACCTGAAAATGAATCATCGTAATTACGGGATGTTAGGTTCTACATATTAATTGACAAACTTCTCTATTATTATTCCACCGAAAACTCCTATCAGAGACTTTAACGGTCGACGGAAATGCGTATACGGTTGGACCCGCGTGCCTGCATCGTTTGCAAATGAGTCACCGGTCGATTGCGTGCAAGATATACGGGGTGACTCTTTTTTTTTCGTTTTACGTATAAAATTGCAACGAGATATAATTGATGAAAACGGACAGTCGGTGAACGAAAGAGAAAGGGACGGGGGGGTGGGAGGGTAGGAGAAAGAGAAAGAAAGCATTTTATTAAAAATGGAGAAATTCTTAGAACGACACACGCACACGCGTCCATATATATATCTTGAATTATAAATCATATATTCGCACCGAACAACTTCCCCTAAGTTTGCTCCAGGTGCATGCACTTCTGAGAACGCACACGTGCGATTTATCGAGTGGGAACTCTCTTCCATCGACTGATTAAACCTGCATGTACGCGTTACGTGACGCGCCTGCAGGCGACACGAGCGTCGAATCCCTTAAAAGAAAAAAAAAAAAAAAAAAGAAAAAAAGAAAGTTCCAACTAGATATTTACTCGGATCCATACTTGGGACGGTTAGATAGAATGAAAATAAATATTAACAGTGAAACAGATTATTAGCAACATTTTAACGTATATGTTTCTCGTAAATAAAATTATTTAATAATGGGTATAATAAAATTGAAAGATTCATCGTTCGATTTATAAAATTATTTCTTATAATTGGCGTGATAGAGAATAGAACCTGTTTTAGATATTAATTTGGCATAATGAAACGCAACAACTTTTTCGTTAATTCGCTGCGCAACATTATCATGGAATGCGTAATTAAAGGATATTACGCTTATAACGGGCGCACTAAAACGTAAAATTTTTACATGAACGAGAAATAATCGTTTGAAGATATCTAAAGATATCTGCAGAATTTCTTCGTATAATATAATTTATTTAAAGTATAATTTAGATAAAGATATTGATACAGTAAGTATACGTATTAATAGTAATTCGTGTTTCGTATGCTTCCATGGCTACGTTTCTCATTTGATAATGTGAAATCTTTGGTAATTAAATTCCATTGGTTACGGTGCATAGGAACATAATTAAAACTTAATAAGCACTCACGAAGATTATCTCGAAATTGGTCCATCAACGATATTTTGAAAATAATCGACTGTCAATAAATCATCGTCTATTTTTGATAAAGGATAAGAGATACGTAAGTATCAACGATTTTTAACGAAACGAAAATATTTAACAAAACATTATAGATTTTTAATAAAAATCTATAACAATATGGGAGCGAATAATAATTTGCCGAGAGGAAGTTTCGCCTCTCTTCAAAATGCAAGGACTCGTTTTGTATATATCAAATAAAGGACTTATGAATAAACATGATGAACGTTCGATCGATTGACGTCCATAGTGGACACGTATCAAATTCGGCGAATGAACTGTGAATATTCAGAGAGGTTAAACCATTTTTGGTCGATGAATCGAACGTGCTACCTTTAAATAGATTTCAAACGTTTTTTTTTTCTTCTTCCTCTTCTTCTTCTTCTTCCTCTTCTTCTTACGCTTTACGCCTGGTATTAAACTTTAATTAAATTAATTCATCACGATTTAGAAAAATAGATATCAATCGATTTTTAATTAACTCGTTAGCGCCCGGAAGAAAGAAAAGAAGAAAAATTTAATTAAAATTCGTCCTTTAATTAAGAAATACGCGCCGTTAACACGAGCTTTCTTGAATCTTGTCACTGGTAATACCATTTCATTTATATTAATTAATACAAGATTAAATCAACCATCAATTTGATAAAACGATATTCCTGAAGATAATTACGAATCTGAACAGGAGTCTCGATAAATTTCATCCGAAGAAATGAACATATGCATGCGCACATATGTATATATTTATACTGTTATTTTAAATATCCAATGAGCAGTTAGATCGAACATCCTGTAAGCTGTTACGAACGGAATACCCATGAGGAGGCGAGTCTGCGCATGTACATGACCGTCCTACAAATGTCTCAAATGTTTACCATGATTTTCCCTCGCATACTCCCTCGCCTACTCGTAGTTGTTTTTAAGAAATTTAATTGCCCTGTAAAATCAATATTGATCCATAGAATCACAACTTAAATTCTTCAGAATTCAATTTTTGTACAAATAACTAACAAAATTAATAAACAGTACTAACAAAATTAAAACAAAAATTCGTAATAATTATAATTATTAATTTGATAAACCCGTAAAAAAGTATCGTACGAAGTGAATCAATTCGAGATCTCTTTCATCGACAAATAAAACACGATGATAAGACGATGATGGCAGATACGTAAAGATACATAATTCGTATTTATAAAAGTAAATATTATGGAAAGACGTACTACGAGTTATAGAGAGAGAGAGAGAAAGAAAGAGAAAGAAATATAAAAAGGAAAACGAATAAATGTAACTCGTTTTGCGTGTGCCTTGAAGCAAGAAAGGGCAACTAGAAAGAGGTAGAAGGAGAGAGTCGAGAGGATGGGCGTCGGCAGGCGTCGTCGTCCTCGTCGTCGAGACTGCCAAGGGGTGAAAATGTACAAAGCGTCTATTTCGGTCGTTAAATACTGGCGAGAGCGTTCCTCCCGTCCGTTTTCTTCTTCCATTCCACGTACGAATATATAAGCATATATAACGCGTACGTATATGTGTGTTTATAGGAAAACTACACGAGTACTATCTTTCAGACTTTCTGGTAGTTTCTATTTTAACGAATGACTACTACTAAGTCGAAGGAAAAAAAAAGAGAGAGAGAGAGACAGGGATCCACTTAAATGGAAGAAGTGACTCTTTCAATTCATAACTTTGGACCATCCGTCGAATGATACAAACGAACGATTATTATCCTGAATTATAATATCTCATCGATATATATATATATATATATATATATATATATATATGTATGTATGTATGTATGTATATCTTTCTTTTACTTTAAAGTAAATAAGATGTGATAATCCAGGATGATATCTCTGCATGTTTAATTTTCAAAAATTCCTTTGTCTTTACCTCGTGATTATAATATAATCGATGATCATTCTTTACATAAGAAGCAATCTAACACGATAAGGATTTAAAGATCATGATTAATGTGGAGAGGGAAATAAAAAATATTGAAAAAAAGATAAGAAAGTTTCTTTTACCGGTAGCCTCATTGTAGTAAACGGAGATTCGCTCGAGCTGTAGATCGCTATCTCCGTGATAAATGCCGGATTGGTCGATGCCATGCTCCTCGGAGATCACTTCCCAAAACTGCAATTAAAGTCATCGTTCTTTAATGATAGATCATTTATTAACGTTAACATATCATATCATTCTTGCAAATTGATTTATATTCAAAGAAATAAAAGATAAAAATTAGAAATCCATTAAAATATTTTGTTTTCTTATACATTATAATATATATATATATATATATATATATATATATATATATATATGTATATTAATAAGCCGAGTATAAATCGGATTCTCTTTCTCTGTTCGGGGACAAGGATAACAGTACTCTCATCTAAAAATAGAAAAGCACAGAATTAACGCGGGCCATGCCCCCTGGCTCGTGTTCACCCTCCCTTAAAACATTTTCTCTTCTCCATTTGTCCGGCGTCTTAACTATTTTCACCCTTCTATTAATAGCCGGCCGCAACGTCTGCGACATCCTCCATGAGCCGATGAACCTACGAAAATTCTACTTGTGTACTGTGACTTTCACTTCCAATCTCGGCAGATATACATGTAACGCGATCCCTTATGAATATTTTATGAATATCGTGCCTTGAATGATATCTCTCCAAAGCCTTTTATCTTACCGTTGATTTTACATTTCGGTTGAAAAAATTCTAATGTAAAAAAAAAAAAAAAAGAAAAAAAGAAGAAATGATGACAGCTAAATGTACAGAAACGACGTCATTATAAGTACAAAAATAAAATATACATATAATAGGCCAAGTATTTAATTTTTTTATCTTATAAAATTAGAATTTTAACGAAACAAATAATTCTTTATAGTATCGATACAAATGATAAAAGTTATTATAAAAACGTTATTATAAAATCATTGTAACCGATGATTCTTATTTATTATTTTCCTTTTTTGAAAAGTATCATTAATGTTTCTTGACAAAGTCAACTAATAATGGTACCGTTATATTAAAAACTAAGCTTAAGAAACCACGAAAGTACATACTTGAAACATAAAATAACCAAACCGTAAAACTAATAGAAAAGACAAACATAATTACATGAAAGGAGGTTTCCTCGTCAAGAGACCGAAGCGCTCGCTACTTTGGCTCGTCACGCTCATAAAATTCGCCACGATTTTCTAGTGTCACGGAAATTATAATTGGTCGTAGAAGGAGAGAGAGAGAGAGAGAGAGAGAGAGAGGGGATAAAAAAACATTCAATATGCAAGATTTGAGGTCGTAGAAAATGCATAAACGGGTCGAAGTAAAGTCGTTAACGCTTAGTACACAGCGATATTTCTATTTCGAATACCGTAACCGGTCGTGGCCTGTAATTTATCTCATACTTCCCCGTACATATCTCGTTTTAATTTTGTATTTTTTTTTTTTTTTTATTTCTCTTTCCTTGTCTTTTTCTTTTCTTTTTTCTCGGTCTACCACAACGTTTCGTCTATCTCCTTAGACGCCTGCGGTCGAGTGATTTCTAGAGCGATATTTCGTTTATCCGAGACCGACATCGAGATTGCACGAGTTATTAGCTCGAAAGACATAGATAGAGAAAGAGAGATAGGAAGAGAGAGAGAGAGAGAGAGAGAGAGAGAGAGCACGAGAGAGAGATTATGGCTTGTATTATACGAGTTCGATCGGTCGAGCACACTGTGGCTTTTCTTCTTGGTAGATGAGATCGTTAAATTCTTCCATGCGGAAAACAATGGTAGACGATCGACCGCGTGTTATTTCCACGACGACGAAGAGAACCGTGCATGAAAGAGAAAAAGAGGAAGAATAGGCAGAGCTAATAAAACTTTCATTTCTCCCTTTGCTATCGTCCAAGCGAGCCAAACCTTTGTCCCACTCTCTCTCTCTCTCTCTCTCTCTCTCTCCTTCTATATTCCTTTCTTACTTTCCTCTTTCTTTTTTCGAAATTACGAAGTCTTTCCTATCGATTAAAATTAAAACTTTTGGACGAATGAACGTGCTTATTGTTGGTGTCTTTCGATTATTCCCATAAAAATTCAATTTGCTGTGTAACAATCGAAGAATCCGACTAAGAGACATGGCTCATTTTAATTGATTCGAGAGAAGGAATCTACTCGTTCATAATTATCCCTTCTCTGCGAGACTAATTACTAACTCGAGCGTACAATTCATTTTATTCGTTAGGTTGAATGCACGCGCGTACACGGCCTCTCTCTCTCTCTCTCTCTCTCTCAAAGAGAGAGCGTTCGGCGAGCTTTCATTCTGAGTCACGTAGAGATGTCTATTTTTGTGTTGATATAATTAAATAAATTGATACATTTCAAAATAAATTAAATAATAATAATAACGATGATGATGATGATGATGATGATGATGATGATGATTATGATGATGATGATGATGATGATGATGATAAGAATAAGAATAATAATAGATATAATTAATTAAATAAAAAATGTTATACCCAGGTCGATTCTAACCGAAGAAAAATATTATATTAAGGAATAATCTTATCTCTCTCCTTTGCAGTATATTTCAGGATTATTTTCAATATCAAGGAAAAAAGGAAAGATGGAAAGGACTCCTCCTGATGCGAGCCATATGTCATAGTGTAGTGATCCAAAGCTACACATCTACCTTTCATCTTTCCTTAAAGCAACTACGAGCAAGGCAATTTCTATTCCGCATAAAAGCAGCAACCATCTGCTTGTCCGCAAACTCGAATTTATATACCGGGAACGTGGATAATCTCTGACCTCGAACCAACTACTCTTCTCTTCTCTTCATCTCGAAAATGTACATACATTTAAAAATATTCTTCTCTATACGGAATAAATATATACATATCGTCTACGCTTATGCATATTAAATTGAAGGATGTTCTTCGCGTGCGACAAGGGAGTAGACCCATCGCGTCCCTTTAATTTTAGGCTAATTATTCTACACGCCCAAAGTAAAAAAAAAAAAAAAAAAGAAAAAAAAAATACAACAAGCGTCCCGTCTCATTTTCCTCTCAGACATGATTGTTTCCGAGTGGAGACAATAATAACGAAAGAGAGAGAGAGAGAGAGAGAGAGAGAGAGAAGAAAGAAGAAAAGAGTATTACAAAAGAAGAAACAGAAAGATGAAAAGAAGACCGATTTATTTTTTTGTTTCTACTTTTTTCTTTTTTGTTCTTTTTTTTTTTTTTTTTTTTAAGTACCTACTCGGTTCGGTACATTGCACCTCGCATCGTGCATGTCACAAGAAATGGAACCCGTTAGCACTATTTTCTCGTGGATTCATTGTCTTTTTACCTCCCTTTTACATCTCTCTCTCTCTCTCTCTCTCTCTCTTTTGTCCTTTCTCGCACAGCAACGTCGCGAGAGCGTGACTCAACTTTTCTCTGTGTTCGTCATGTTCCTACACACTACAGAGAAACAGCGATCAATATGTTCGTCCATTCCTTTCCCGTCGATATAATACAGAAGACGACTGTCAAAATTCGATTGGAAGATTAGAAATAGTATTAACCAATAATCTAATTCGACTGACGCAATCAATGGAAAGGACATTGTAGCGAGAGGTTGCTGACACGTAGAGGAAATTTGCTATTTGAGGAAGGACAAATATTGCTCGCTATACGCTCTCGACTCTCGAGTGTTTCCTTTTCTTTCTCCCCTCTTTCTCTCTCTCTCTCTCTCTCTCTCTCTCTCTCTCTCTCTCTCTCTTTCCCTTTTCTTTCTCTCCTTTCCACAAGTACGTTGAACGTTCTAATCTCGTTGCCTGGATTCGTCGCGTTCCACGGCTTTTACGTCCTTTTCTTTTTTTTTTTTTTTCTTTTTTACTCGTCGACTCATTTACGACCATTTCGCCGATGTTTGCACGCTAAAAATTCGATCTTATAAATAGTACCTTCTAAGACTACGATTCTACGGTCTTCGTCGTTGGTCGACAAAATTTTACAAACAAAAACATTTTCGTAATTCGTTATTTTCATTTATGTACGACGTTTCTCGAATTAAGAAAAAGAAGAAAAAAAAACAAACAAGAAGAATATATCGTTAAATCGTATATATTGATGCGGATGATTGACAAATAAAAAAAGAAAAAAGAAAAAAAAAAAGGTTAAATGAATTACAATGAAATCTTTAATATTAAGATCTTTCATTATTTCAACATTTTATTATAATCTATTCAAACGATTCGTTTTATTCTGTCGTGATTACACAAATATCGTTGATCGACTAATTCAATTTTATTTGCAATTTTCAATGATTTGTCTATCCTTTGCTTTTATCTTTCTCTCTCTCTCTCTCTCTCTCTTTCTTCGTTTTGCTCGCTCTTCTATTCTCGGTAAAAATTTACAAAAACAATGTTTCTTTATCTATGAGAAACAGCGAGAAAGATTAGACGGGAACGTATTAGTCGTGACTCACCGGACGACGAGTGAACCCAATATATTCATCCAAAGCATGGAATGCGTCATAGAAGAGAAAAGAGATTCCAAGCAAATTTACGATGAAATGGTTTTGCCATGGAAATTAGACGATAAGAATCAACTTACTAATCTTAATTCATTCGTTCGACGTTATGACGTTTATATTTTTATTCGTTGATTTCATTTCGTTTCTTTGTCGTTATCGAAGTAGAACAAAATCGGATGTATCATTTATGAATGCAATTTTTGCCTACAATTCTTAACGTTCATCAATAACGGTCCCGTTATATAATAATATTATTTTTTTAAAACGAAATTTGCAGATTACAATTGGACACACTTCAAAGAATGTTAAAATTCATTGAAACTTCTTTTCGCAACGCGTAAGAGATGGTAGGTTTTTTTTCGCCATCCTCTAAGGTATAATTTACGAAAAATTATGGATCCTACCTCGGGAATAGAAGAATACTGTAGTAAAAGAACGACTGCTCCTCGTGTCTATTCTCTTACCAAATTATAGTACGATGCTCTTTATAATTATTATACTTGTGTCCTATCGACGACCACGGCCACGACAAACTCGTACTTTAACTTCATCAAAAGCAACCAATCAAAATTGTTTGCCGATGGAAAAACTTTTCATCGCTTTCTCGAATAATATCGACCGATAATAACGCGCAAAGAAAAGGGAAACATTTGAGGATTCTCGTAAACGGGAGAAACGAGAATTAAATATTTCGTAGCGATCATATTGTATACGAAGTCAAGCGTTACAATACGCTCGAACAGGTAGAACGGGTACAACAAGTACGTAAATAACAAATGCATGACACCAGGTACGTTCTTTTTCAAATTGAACGAAGATAATGTTCGGTAAAGGAGTTCAAGGAATCGGGTTTATTTCGGTCCCCTTGCTAGTACGCCATTGGACAGTAGATGACGATTAACGTAGAATCTTAAGTGTCTCGTGATCTCCGTTTCTTTCTACTTTTATCCTTCGGGCTTTCTTTTTCTCTTTCTTTCTCTTCCGTTCGTTCACGATTAAAACATGGATCGCTTTACACGCTTCGACCGCACAAAGTCGAAGACCCTTCAACGAGTGTCGAACGAGGCGTGGCGAGAGAGAAAGAAAGAGAAAAAAAGAGAGAGAGAGAGAGAGAGAGAGAGAGAGAGAGAGAGAATCAACTCGAGAGTCTCTTTAAATTCGATCTTATTGCTCGCCATTTTTATCTTTAATTCGATTAAAGCGCCTCTGGCTAAGATTTTCTTCTGCTTATGCACGTGTGTATGCGTACGCGTAAATAATTTATTTCAGATTGAACATGATAGCAGGATGAAAAAGAAGATGTATACTTTTCTCATTTTTCTTTTCGGTCTTCTTTTCTTTTTTTTTTTCTTTTTTCTTAATTTATTAACATTAATTTATACGAGTGTCAAAGAATGGGTAAGGCGGGAAAAGAGAGAGAAATGCCGTAGGGCGAGTAATCGATTTGCAGCCTCGTTCTTAATTTCTTAATTCCTTAATTAAGCACGATCTGATACCACCGTGAACTCATACAAAAGAACTTCGTGTAATCAAGGAGAGCCTCGTAATTTATTTTTAATCGATTTCTCTCTCTCTCTCTCTCTCTCTCTCTCTCTCTCTCTCTCTCTCTCTCTCTCTCTCTCTCTCTCTCTCTTTCATTTGACTTCGATCAACGATAAGCCCTTATATTATCGCACGTTTGACGTTATTCCTAATTGTATATATGATCTTAAAAAATACAACGTATAGTCAATATGTACGTGTTAACGTGTTAGTTAAAATTCTACTTTGCAAGAGCGTAAGATTAAGAAGAAGGTAATAATTAAGAATAATCACTCTTTTTGTTGAATGTAACGTTACTCGACGACCGCGTTGCTCATTCGTGTATAACGCGAACTCTTACAAAGTACGAAAGCTTACAATTATACTAAACTCATACGACGATGAAACGGTCTGGAAAATATATATATATATATATGTGTGTGTGTGTGTGTGTGTGTGTGTGTGTACGTGCAAATTTAAATCTGTCAACATCAAATATAAACATTGAACACAGTAAGTACATCGTAACGACCATATCGATGTTTCATTTAAACTTTTATTTTATTTCTGTTTACACATCATAATTCTCACGACATAATCAACAAGAAACGTAAACGTTCGATCTCCCATCCTCTTCTTCGTATTATACTTACATGCACATATCGTACCTTTTGTTTCTTTCTGATTTGTTTTATTTTTATACAAATCTTATCAACTATAAATAATCTAACAGCCGGCATTTAGCCGGTCAACTCTCATCACTGCGCTATCTCGGGATTCCATCGAGTTGCTCGCTTCACGCGTAACCCGTCTATCGATCGACTCGAAACCACCAACTCCTACCGGCTACGAATACTATGAATTTTCCTACTCTTTTCTACGTTTTTTTCGACGAGTAGGAAAATTTGAAAATGTTCGATCGTTTCTTTCACGAACGTGTTTATGCATTAAACGAAATATTTTCTATCTCTCCGTCTTCCTCTCTCTCTCTCTCTCTCTCCTCCTTCCATATTTCAACCGTACTCCGTAAATATATTCTAACTCATCGAGTACCGATCAATACAAATTCTCCTACAATTTTTCTCCAAATCGTCTCCGAAACATAAAGATGCGTGCTCGATCGATTTCTCTCGAGTTACTATCGAATCGAACGAAATGTATTTATTCCCCAGTCTCTTTTTCTATTTCCAAACTACATATACCACAATAAAAGTATCCCTTACCTTAGCTCCGATCTGGTTGCCACATTGTCCAGCTTGCAGATGTACGATCTCCCTCATTGTTGCTGTTCTTCTTCTTCTTTTCTATGACAGCAAGTAGAAGAGAAAAAAGCTCCACACGGAAACAGCTGATCGTTTGTCTGTCTCTCGATCTTTCTTTCTCTCTCTCTCTCTCTCTCTCTTTATTTTTCTTCTTACTCTTCTTCTTCCGTTTCGTACACGGTTTGTAAGTAAAGTCAGCTCTCGATCCTTCGGGGTCTGCAGCACTCTCGTCTGCTCGACGTGTCGAAAGCGAGTGCGCGTTGAGAGGCCTGGAAGAGGAGGCGAACCCGAGTGCAGCCGTGCGTCACGACGGGAGCACGAATGGAGTCGCTTCATCGTTGAAGTGAGACAGAGGGATAAGAGAGAGAGAGAGAGGGAGAGAGAGAGAGAGAGAAGGAAAGGAAGGGGAAGGGACGATGATGTCGTGCTTGGCTGTCTTGGATTCAACGACAAGGGACACCTCAGGAGGGAAAAGAGGAAACTACTGGGAGGGTTGGATGTGACTACCAGGACGATGATAATGATGGTGGAAAGCGAGAAACGGAAGAGAGCGAGAGAGAGAGAGAGAGTGAAAGAGAGAGAAGTGAAATTTTTGTCATTTAAAAATAACGGAAGAGTAAATTACAGAATGATAGAGAGAAATGACAGTAAAATATAAATAAAATAAGAAAACGGAAGAGAGAGAGTGAGAGAGAGAGAGAGGGAAGTGAAATTTGTGTCATTTAAAAATAACTGAAGAATAAATTACAGACGATAGAGAGAAATGACAGTGAAATATCAATAAAATAAATAATAAGAATTGCAAGCGAAATTATTAAGTAGTAATGTTTTATCATCGAAAAGAACATTAATAGAAAATATGACAGCTCTATATATTGGTGGTAAATGAAATAAAAACACAAATATATAGGGTGTTTCAGCTAAAAGAGGCCGCCTAAATATTTTCTTTGTTTTTTTTTTTTTTTTTTTTTTCATACTTTGAATGGTTTGAAAAGAGTTATGTTATGAATAGTTTACATATATATATATATATATATATATATATATATATATATAATAGTAAATGTAGTTTATATATATATAATAGTATAATGTTATGTATGATATAGGCGGCCACCGTTAGCTGAAACACCGTGTATGATATCTCGTATGTTAATTAATAATGTCAGTATTATCAAATTATGAATACCCGAAGATTATTATTTTAAATTTGTTAGACGGAACGAATAATAAGATGAAAACGAAATATTTCTCATGAGATTAATCGATCGAAGTAAAAAAAAAAAAAAAAAAAAAGAAAAGAGAATGTTACTGTATAACAAAGTAAAATAAATAAGACGGACGTGAAATCATAAAACAGAGTAGTCATTATTAGTAAAATTGGAAGCGAAAGGGGACTAAAAGCCCTGGCTTCACTCGCATCTTTTCTTGTTATTTCCTCTTGAAACGTCAGATAGATGCTGCTGGCTGATTCTCCTCCCTTTCCTCGACTCTTAGCCTCTTTTATTCTTACTAGATCCCATTTCCAGAACCATCAACCGGGATTTCTTTCGTACGTTCGTTCTTAAAATCCTTTCTTCTCTATCGGTCTGATCATTCGGCTTGAAAAGATTCTTCAGAGAATCTTCCTATGTACGTTCTTTTTCTTCTTATAATTTCTTTTTTTTTTTTTTTTTTTTCTTTTTTTAATATCCCTCGTCTTACTTGATCGAACATCAATATTCAGGATATCTTATTACGTAAAAAAAAAAAATATTGCAAAATGTCTTGAAAAACGCGAAAAAATATACGAGCGTATTATTCTCAATATTAGTTATATTGTACTAGAACAATATAAAATCTATCCGTATATCAATATGATAAAGTATATCATTTGGCAAAAAATTTAGAGCGTACTAATATATTATTTTTGATATAATACAATCAATGATGATCTACCATCTAAATGACGAATCGCTAGCGACGTTAAACTTTCCTTATCAGAAATGGAACATCTTATCGAAGGACGATATATACCTGCAATGATTTATGTGACTCACTCTTTTTCCATGAAGTTGTAGATACTCACTGATATGCATATATGTAAAATATGATAAACATTGGCATGCATGCGTTAATAATCTTAAGTCCAAAGAAAAAAATAAAAAAGGAGAGAGAGAGATAGAGAGAGAGAAATAGAAGGAACGATATATAAAAGTTTAAAGACGAGTTCAAACATTTTAGCCAGCTTTGTGAATTAATGAACATCGTCATCTTACAATAATGAGTTTACATAGAAAAGGAAGACTTCTATTACTCGTATTTCATTTTTCATAACGACGTTGAAAAAAAAAAAACGAAATCATCCTCGTATTAAATATGTCTATAGTCGGTGCTGCGTCTTATTTCCGTTCGTAAAACAAATGTTATATTTTACATAGAAAAGTGCATTTTTCTTTTGATTTCGTTATTCGTTTGGGAAATTAAAAAATAAAATAAAATAAAATAAAATAAAATAAAATAAAATAAAATAAAATAAAATAAAATAAAATAAAATAAAATAAAGTGAAGTTGACCGCACCACCCGGAAGTTTTATTCGAGGGCTTCGCAATGCGTCGACAGGAAGTGTAACGTGAGCCTGAATTTTTTCCAGAAGCTACCTCTCTCTCTCTCTCTTTTTCTCCCTCTTTTTACTCGACTTCGTGCCGTAATAACAATGAGAGTGGTTTTGAGTATGTATTTCCCCTTGGTTCAACCATCCATTTTGATTGATATGTCCAAAAAAAATCATTCCTCGTCCGTGATACTCGTACATTAAACGAATTATTGTTATTCGAGAATACTTAAAACGTATATATATAATAATAAACGTATATATATATATATATATATATATATATATATCTTTCATTCATTCCTATAATATAATATAACGTGTATTTCGTATTATTCATTATGTATAATATAATGAAAAAAAAAATTGATATATTTTATATCCATTGTATAAAGTTTAAAATAATATAAACGATGTAAAATTAATTTATCTTCTGTCTTATGGACGTATATATAATATACACGTATATATATATATATATATGTATATATTTTTCATTCATTCCTATAATATAATATAACGTGTATTTCGTATTATTCATTATGTATAATATAATGAAAAAAAAAATTGATATATTTTATATCCATTGTATAAAGTTTAAAATAATATAAACGATGTAAAATTAATTTATCTTCTGTCTTATGGAATAAGTTTAATTACGATAAGATCCTTTTTGATAATTAGAATATATTTGTAACTTTTATCTATAATGTATATTTTCATTAACACGATCCTAGGAAATGTTGAAGGCACCTTTAAATGTCATCTTATACCTTAATCCAATTACAATTAAACTCGATTTAAATATAATTATATTTTGCAATGTAATAAATATCTTATACGATTCTTATGACGTTTAAAATTAAAACAATATTATTTGAAATAAAAACGAAGATCATACAAGATTGCACCTCGTATTATCTATTATCATTATTTGAATTATTCCGATCGTTCTTATGAAACTGCATCAAGTACATTGAACTAAACAATTCTGATCGGATGTTAGTTTTAAAGGGCGAGGCTCGATTACAATCGTTATCTTCGCCTATGAATCACTCTTGAACATACAGGTTGTGATTTCAAATAAAACGTTCATATTGTTAAAGAAAAAACGAGCTATCGGCACGGAAAAAAGATTTGAAAGAAAAAAAAAGAGAGAGAAGAATTGAGAATACGTGTTACAGAGGCGTTTTTTTTTTTTATCTCGTGGGTCGGTTCGAAAACAACTTAAGTTACTGCTCTCTCTCTCTCTCTCTCTCTCTCTCTCTCTCTCTCTCTCTCTCTCTCTCTCTCTCTCTCTCTCTCTTAGTTTCTTCGAGAACGATAATAATCGGAAGACGGAGGATGAAGACGAAGTCGACAATCCTTCTGTCTCCAGCTGTGGTGCTGCTCTCCCGCTGCTACGAAACCTTTCTATTATTATTGCATTCTCATCCTTGCCCTCCGTTATCTTCAAAACTGTAACTCTTCGAGAGAGAGTTCCCTACCTTACGTTACAAATATTTATTCCGTGGTACATGCACAACATCGAAATACGATTACAATTATTTATTTTTCTTACTATACCATTTGTTGTCTCTGTGAACGAAATACTTCTAACGTCTACGATACTTACCAAAACACAATTTATTGATGTAAAAAAGAGATATAAATACATATCTTTTAATCGCAAACACGATTACAATGCCATTAACGTTTAATGTTGTTTGATAGACAATGTAACAAGTCGTATAAATGTAATAAATTATTTCTCCTTTAACGTTCATTTAATAGTCGGTATATTTTACTTTTCTATTCTTTTTTTTTTTTTCAACAAAATAATTAAATAAAGCGCATTAAATGATCGTCGAAATATACGAATATCATTGAAAACGTTCTTACAAGATCTCTATACACTCTTCTTGTTTCGAAATAGACAAAACGAGACGAACGAAACGCAGTGTCTATCGATTAAATCGCGAATTAAATAGCGAATTTGAATTCGATGATATCAAATAATAAATAATCATATTCGTTTTATAAAAGATTTGATTTGATTCGCAGGTTTTTTTTTCTTTTCTTTTTTTTTGTTGTAATTAACAACAACGAAGAATGGCGTCTTGGCTCGAATCGAATTCGCAAAGCGAAACGAACGTACGTACGTACATGTAGCCGGATGATGAGTCACGCTTACTCCTCTCTATACGGGGTCGACGTCTGCCGCGCTTTGTCAAAGAAGACCGGCTAGCTACGGTAGAAGAGAGTCTCGTAGACATTTCGTGCATATTAAATTACTTTCTCGCTTTTGTTTCCTTTTAATCCTTATTTAATTACCCTCCTTTTCGTGGATTTAGCAAGGAAGCATTGCAATAACGTAATCCCATGAAAACCACTTACGCGTTGTTTGGTATTTTGTTTTATTCGTACAAAGAAGGCCATGAAAGTGTACGTTTTGTTTCATCGAACGAATCTCTAAAGAAATTATGAAAAGAAAAAAAAAAAAAAGGAAAACCATAAAATAAATAAAGTATATTCATAAGAGGCAGCTCTGTGCTATTCACATGATACTTTTAGAACACGCTTTTGGTATTATACAATACAAAGGTTGTATGATGTTGTATAGTATTCTATATTTGGTTTCCTTTTAATAAATTATGAAACTTAAGAAGCTATAAAATTTGACGAATAAAACTTGAGAAGCGTAGTACAAAAATATTATCGAATCCTATGGTATAATTTTGATATATAATCTTTTAATCGACATATATTACCAATTTTTAAAAATTCACTTTTTATTGTTTCAGTGTCATATGTATACATATAAACAAAGAGAAGAGAAGACAATGATTAAATAAAAAACGTTGGATTATCCTAACTACATTGAATTAAGGGTGAGAGATAACTCAATGATCTCAATGAAAGGAAAGAGACTGGAGGCGGTCCAAACGGTGGCAATCTAAAGAGCTCGCCCGTCTTTAATGTTATTTTAAATGTACGTACTCGAAATTCCTCACCACCCACCAGCCTTTCTTCCAGCAAAAGCCACACGTATTCGAGCTTATTCCTTCCAATTCGCAAGTGAAATATATCTCGATTAAAAGATTCGCCGTTAATTAAATAAATCTCATTTTAAATTCGTGCATCATCAAATTCACATTAACCACTTCTTTGAGAAATTATATTCGACTGGCTCTTTGCAAAGAAAAATCGATAATTTTACGACTTGATACGTTAAAACAAAATTCTTGAAAAAATTTTACTTAGGGAGGCTGACAGCGATCTGATTTCTTTGACTAACTGTATATCTTTGATCCGTTACTCTCCAACTCTTAGTCAACATTCCATCGAAACGATGCCACATTATGCGAACGTTCGGTTAAACCGCAGACGTTGCAGCAGCCTATCGGATCATCAAAAAAAAAAAAAAAAGATACTTTTTTCTTTTCTCTATAAATACGGTAGTTATCATCGTTCAAATTTCCCGCGGATTATTGTACTCCTTTGGAAAGTAGGAACGGTGTTGACGATAACGTTCGGTCGATAAAAACGATCGAATGTCGGATAAACTTCTTGTCTATTTTTTTTTTTTTTTTTTTTTTTTTTTACAAATTTTAAGATCAATTCAAAGGATAAATCTCTTAAACTCATTTGATATCTAATAATTTAAGATATATATAAGATACTTAGATCCTTGATTTATATTTATAATCGACTCGTTGATTATCCAACGACGTAGGTTTTTATCGACGTTTCTCAATGATGTTCCTTAAATGATCGATAGAGGGCGAATCGGTGATACGTACGGGATCGAATGTAGAAATACAAAATTACCACGCGTCTCTATGAAAATCCATCGATGCGTAATACAACGCGTCGTCAATGAAATGTAATAACTATAGTACAAAATAGGTTCGTCAATGATTTACAGCGAATCTACCAAGAAATTTGTCAATGATTTCAGTGCGCTCATAAAGATCGATGAATGATTTAAAACTACGCGTCTTCTATGAAGAGAGAAGCTTGTCAATGATTGAAACAACTCCGATAGTTGCGTGTATATAAATTGCTTCACACCGCGACATCACTTGCCGCATATAAACGAATAATAGATTGAAATTATTTGACCGATGAATATCAATTTAGTATACCGTACCCTAACTCCAATGAACTCTAGTTAAATTTTATTTCTTTAAATTCGATCGGATAATACGCGTGCGCAAGGACATATATATCTTTTCGAAAGTTCAATCTAATATATGCGTGGTTGATTGAAATATAAAATGGTGTGGTGTACTGCTGCAATAGAAAAGAGGCGACAGGTAGAAAGACAGAAAAAGCACATACTTATATGATAATAATTTATTCAAAAGATGGTGTGGCTTGCCGCTACAGCGGTTATACACTGGATACAAGACGCGTAGATATAATTATTAGTCGAAAAAAAAAAGACGATAACAAGATTTTGACCTCGTTTGCATTAATATTTTCTTCAAAATTGAATTTTTAATATAATACGAAAAACTGCGCTTAGGAGGCAATAGAAAGAAACAGGCGCATATCTAAATCCTTTAATTACCGTGTCCCAATCGTAGAAACGAAGTAATTGCTCGTATAAAAGAAATACAAAATAATGGGTAAACGCAAGGAGTTAAGAAGCAAAAGGGCGCGGTGTTGTTTCTTGTTGTAACGGGGAACCATAGGAGGAGGGGGATGGATGAGGGAGGAAGAAGATGAGGTAATAGATTGGAGAAAGAGAATAAGAGTGGGTGGGTGGGAGAAGGGGTGGGGAAGTGTACGATGACAATTAGGTCTCTCGTATCTAATTCTCGTCGACCTCGGCTTCCTGCTCTTCGTCGAATTCCGCATCCTCGTCGGCGGTGGCTTCCTGGTACTGTTGATATTCCGAAACTAAATCGTTCATATTCGATTCGGCTTCGGTGAATTCCATCTCGTCCATACCCTCGCCGGTATACCAGTGAAGGAAAGCCTTTCTCCTGAACATAGCCGTGAACTGTTCGGAGATACGCTTGAACAATTCCTGAATGGCAGTAGAGTTGCCGATGAAGGTGGCGGACATCTTGAGACCGCGCGGTGGGATGTCGCAAACGGCGGTCTTAACGTTGTTAGGAATCCATTCGACGAAGTAAGAGCTGTTCTTGTTCTGGATGTTGAGCATTTGCTCGTCGACTTCCTTCATCGACATCCTACCACGGAATATGGCGGCAACGGTTAGATACCTTCCGTGTCTAGGATCGCAGGCGGCCATCATGTTCTTCGCGTCGAACATTTGTTGGGTTAATTCAGGTACAGACAGGGCTCTGTACTGTTGGCTTCCTCTGGACGTGAGGGGTGCGAAGCCTGGCATGAAGAAATGTAGACGCGGGAAGGGTACCATATTAACGGCCAATTTCCTCAGATCGGCATTGAGCTGACCCGGGAACCTAAGGCAGGTCGTGACACCGGACATCGTGAGGGAGACGAGATGGTTCAAGTCGCCATAGGTGGGGGTAGAGAGTTTCAAGGTACGGAAGCAAATGTCATAAAGGGCTTCGTTATCGATACAGTAGGTCTCATCGGTATTCTCGACCAGTTGATGAACAGAGAGGGTGGCGTTGTAGGGTTCAACGACGGTGTCCGATACCTTGGGCGATGGTACGACCGAGTAAGTATTCATAATTCTGTCGGGATATTCTTCGCGAATCTTGGATATGAGCAGGGTGCCCATACCAGATCCGGTGCCACCACCGAGCGAATGGGTTAGCTGGAATCCTTGAAGGCAGTCGCAGCTTTCAGCCTCCTTCCTGACCACGTCCAAAACCGAATCGACGAGTTCCGCGCCTTCGGTGTAATGACCCTTCGCCCAGTTGTTGCCAGCGCCGGACTGACCGAAAACGAAGTTGTCAGGTCTGAAGATTTGTCCGAATGGTCCAGATCGTACAGAATCCATAGTGCCAGGCTCAAGATCGACGAGGATGGCCCTCGGTACGTATTTACCGCCCGATGCCTCATTGTAATAAACGTTGATTCTCTCTAATTGAAGATCAGAGTCACCATGGTAGGTACCGGTCGGGTCGATGCCATGCTCGTCGCTGATGATTTCCCAAAACTAAAAAAAGAGAAAAAAAGAGAAAGGGATAAGAAACAAATCTGAATCGATATGAAGAGTTCTTTTCTTTGTTTTTTGTTTCTTTCATAGCTCAATAATAAAATATAGAATAAAGGTAAAAATCTTTCCTAAGTTCATCGCGTGATCATCCTTTTAAACAACGCCTGCATAGAAACGAGGAGAGAGGAAGTTTCGCGCTAGCTTATATAGCTTTCTCCTAGCAATTATCTTCTCGGCATCCGTTTTCAGTCTTCCGTAATATCGAGCGACCATGGACGAAGGAAGTTCAACGACTCCCCTCTTCCCCACCTTTCTCTCTCTCTCTCTCTCTCTCTCCCCCTACCCCCGATTCTTTCTCTCTTGTTTCTAAGCGAATAGCTAGCACGTAATTAGCCGTGATAGACGCGCGTTCCACGAGATCTCTCGTTCTTCGTTAAAATTCATCATCGCTTCTCTCCCGAATCAAACACACAATATCCTCGAATTGGAGCTAACGAACATCAAAGAAAAACCTCGAAACCTCGTCGACACGCTTGACGTATCTCTCTCCCCACCCCTCATCGCCGTTCGTTCATGTTCACCACAGAAGTAAAGGAAGATCTACACCACCACTCGTACACATTGTTCCTCATATCGGGAAAATGGAAAGAGAAGGGGTAGTGTATATATGTGTGTGCGTTAACTCAATGGAACACGGCTTCTACCACCACCTTTTCGATCTTTTCCTTCTTGATTTGCGTTTCTTACAAGCCGTTAATTTTTTTTTTTTTTTTTTTTTTTCCTTTAACTAGGTCATTTCTTAATCAAGCGAAATTCAAAAATAGAATATATCACCGATGACGACGAATTAATTATGTACAACGAGGATATTATAAAAAAAGTAAAATTGTTCTTAATAATATTCATTCTATTAATTTCGAACGAAAATGGCTCTCTGCTCGAATATACTTTATTTAAAGATATTATTCTCAATGTTATTCGCATTGATCGATCGATATTGGATTATCCTAAATTACACGTATTTTATTTCGAACGTAATGACAATTTTGCAATGAGCTGGGGAGGATCAACGAATTTTTTCAACAAATCGATGCGAACATGTGAAAATTTTTGATGAACATGTGAAAAAGTCAACGCGTAACGTGCCAATGAGAATATTTGAATATCAAAAAAAAAAAAAAAAAAAAATGATTGGACATTGTTGGCAAGGGACCCACCAGGCAGACAAAGCTTAAGCTAACTAGCCAGCTAGCCAGCCAGCCAAGTCTTCTCTATTTCTCCCCACTTTGTCGTCGGTTCAAAGACCTCGACGGTATATTTCTGGAAATCGACGTGCATGGAACGCGACGCACGAGAGGAACGTTAACGTCGGCGATGATTCTCTTAGAGCAATGTTAGAGAGATACAAGTGTGCGTTATCGTTTCTCTGCTTCAATAACAAGAGGAGCATAGAAGACGCCACCAAGAAACGTGTTATCATAGGTCTGGTCGAACCTTTCTTTCTTTTTTTATTTTTTTTTCTTTTTTTATGTTTTTATTTTAATATCGTGAACGAGAAAGTGTAGTAGTAAGACTGGTTTCTATAAATTTACATATTGCCATAGGAGGCAATATGTATGATACACGACATATCGATTCCAGTAATAATATCGATTGTATGAATTTATTATAGACAGTCAACTTTATACGATCAATTTTATAGCTTTGACACGACATATTTCATATACCTTTATATATATTTATCGATAGTCACGACAATAGTCTAATAATAAATATCAAATTGATTCGTCCTATTTTATTTGATATATTAATTTTGGTTCGAAAGATCTAAAAATGTTCTCTCTCTCTCTCTCTCTCTCTCTCTCTCTCTCTCTCTCTCTCTCTCTCTCTCTGACCATTTCTATAATCCTTATATCTTATCTCTTTTATTGAATATAGATATAAAATCCTAACAATACTATCGCGAAGAGACTATTATCACATTGTCCTACCTACCATATACTTTTACCTTTATATCGAAATTACATTTATACATATATACACACATATATATATATTACATTGATATGTGTGTGTGCGAGTTTATCAGTATCTATAATATACACACATACGTATATTAATATACTCGACGACTACTAATATCAATCAAACATGCAATTCGACATTCGATTCTACGTTCGAATAACATCTGATCGACCTTATACCGCAAAGTAGCTTGTGTGTGCGTGCGCGCGCGCGCGTGTGTGTCGATGAAACGACGTTGGATGGATGGATAACTCGTAAGGAGCAGAATTGCATGAAAGGAATGGAGCCAGATATTACGTAAGCGACCCTAAGAAGGCGGCTAGGTGCCCTTAACCGACTCGGAGAGTAGGCGATAGAGATTGCATATAAACAGACAGACAGACAGAGACAGAGACAGAGGAGAGAGAGAGAGAGAGAGAGAGAGAGAGAGAGAGAGAGAGAGAGAGAGAGAGAACGAGCCCTGTTTGCCTTCGAAGACATCCTACATGGAAACGCGACGGGTGTATTAAGCGGTGACCATATAAGAACATCGTTGGTGGGAAGCTAAGATCAGTTAAGTCTACCTTCTCTCTCTCTCTCTCTCTCTCTCTCTCTCTCTCTCTCTCTCTCTCTCTCTCTCTCTCTCTCTCTCTCTCTGTCCCCACTCCCACCTAAGAGTTACTGGCCGAGATATATACATACATGTTATACCCGGTTAGTAGCAAATATCGTTGGTAGAAGAGAGATAGAGATAGAGAGAGACAGACATACACACACACAAAGAGAGAGAGAGAGAGAGAGAGAATGAGTCACCAATGTCACCGCTATGTATAGAAATGATGACCGTAAAACCGACATGGGTGAACACAATTACCATAAGGCATCATGATCGAAAAACACTTTATGCATTACGTACATGCACACAGATAAACATACGGTATGTATGTATACCCCCTTTTACATCGCACGTATGCACGTAGGATAGAGAGATCGATGATGCATATGGTCGTTTCCGAAAGCTTTTCGTAACTCCATTGCCTCGATTCGCTGCTTCACAATCGCTATCTCTTCCTCAGAAATATGTGTCACTCCGTCGAGCAGAACCACCACCACCACATTCACGTTGTGCGCGTGTGCGTGTGTGTGTGTGTGTGCGTCTCTCTTGCGATTTTTAACCGCACGAACGAAAAATTCTTTCCTTTTTTTTTTTCTTTCTTTAACGTACGTGCGACAATCTTTATTTTTATATCGCTTGAAAGGTGAAATAGAAAAAAGAAGGGAAAGAAAAAGAATATTAAAAGATCGACCATTCGTTCGAAATAAGTTTGATGATCATCGTCAATATTTATCTTAACGACGAGTTATAATTTAAATCTGAATTTTTTTAGACCTTCCTTCGATTTTGTTTTAAAAAGGAAGATTTTTATTTATCGACGAAGAGAGAACGACGTAATCAGAGATATACTTTCTTCTTACAGAGAGAGAGATCTCGAAGAAGCCAGCACTTGGTGGTAATGGGAACGTACGATAAACAACTCTTGTGTCACGCACGCACACACGCACGGAGCGCGTGCGTTTATAAAAATAATGCACACGTATACGCGCGCGCGCGCACGCGCGATATTCCAATTGTCTTTCCGATTTGTAAAGCGCGAAAGAGCGTCGGGATGTAAGGAAGAGAGAAGAAAAGCTTAGATAAAAAAAATCTTCTCGTGCTTCCGCTTAGAAAGCCGCTCTCGTCAAATGACAGACATCATCGTCGTTTAGGGAACACGTTGCCAGATGGGAAGCGAGAAAAGGATTCTCTTGACCCAAGAAACACAACTCTCGTGAATGAGAGGACATAATCCTTCTCATATTTGTGAAAATAGCGATTTAAACGTTTTTTTTTTTCTTCTTCTTTCCACCGATGCTTTCAGATCCGGCCTTTTCATACAAAAAAAAAAAAAAAAAAAAAAAATTACGAAATGAGTTTCATCGACCATTTCTATCTCGCCACTAACAGTGCGCGCGCGCGTGTGGTTTGACATTTATGAAATGATTATGCAAGCCATCAACAAGGAGAAGAGTTGAGGAGAGTTCTATAAAAGCTGCGGTCGTGTCTATAAATAGAGATAAATCTAACGCGTTTGTTCGTTCTTCCCACCCCCCTCCTCACCATCATTACGAACGTATACACTTTAATTATAACCGAAGCCAACAATAACCGTATATATCGTTGTTGTTCCGTCAAATTTCGTCGTGACTATCAAACGGATTTTTCAACGTCGGCCGTGTTTGCATAGAAACAGATTGAAATTGTCGGCTCATTTTCCTAATTTTATTTCTTTTTGAAATAATTTGCAACTTCGAACGTGGCACATTTTTTTTTTTTGAAGATTTTTTATTTTTTTATTATAACATATACAGGGTGTTTCATCAGCTAAAGGAGGCCGCCTATAACACACATAACATTATAATATTATATGTATATAAACTATTCATATTATGTATATAAACTTCATAACATATTTCTTTTTAAACCATTCAAAGTATGACATAAAAGGTTTGTCGCATCATGAAAAACGAAGAAAATATTTAGTCGGCCTTCTTAAGCTGAAAAACAGGAATTTAAAAAAAAAAAAGAAAGAAAGAAAGAAATCGATATCGATAATATCAAGCCTCTATCGAGATTTTTTATAACAAAATAACGAAATAAATGAGGGCGAATGTAACGATTATTTCAATTGAGGTTATTAAATTAATTTATATAGGTCAAGCATCTAAATTAATGACTATATTGCTGCGGATAATTATGTAATCGGTAAATACGTTGTAAACTCGAATAAATATTAAAAAAAAAAAAAAAATATTTGAAACTTGGAATCGAAAGTGTAACGTATATAGATAAGAACTTTTATCAATTTGACGGAATTTGATCGCTATTTATGTACAGTTCCGAGATATATATTTATAAATGTTATCGTATACAATTCGTATATAAACATGAACGAACTGACTCTGTTGAAGTGCGATAGTTACACTATTATAGTCTTTGGTATAGTATAGTTACATTGTAAATCAAAAATGGAGAGGGGGGAGAATAAAGGTGTAAGTTTACGAATTTTTCAATTTTAAGGAAAATAAATCGTTAGGATCTTTTTGTTGTAATGGAACTGGCGCGATCGTTAGTATGTTCAATGAAGAAAAGAAAACTAAGAGGGATTAAGTAAAGAATAGTTTAAATACAAGTAAGGGATTATACGATGGGTAAGGATTATTATATATGGAGTATAATGGTATAACAGAGGGACCCCCCCCTTTCGAAACTTTTAAAAACAGCTGTTGTTCCACGTCCATAAATTCTACTCCTAAAAATTGATCCGTTCCAGACACAAAGGAAAAGAAGGGCTACTACCTAACCTACCTAGGGCTCCACTAATACCGGAAAATATTACAAAGAAGTTTTACATGTAATATTACCATCACCTTTTTCTCTCTTTACACAAATTAGAAAAATAAATAAATAAATAAAGAAGTATATATTCGTTGTTTCCCATTTCATTTATTTCGTGATTTTATTTTTAAACATTTCAATAGATGATAATTACGATTTCAAATTATTTATTATATTTTTTTCTCTATCATAATTATTTTTAAATATTGATCATGATATCAAGTTGTCTTACATTTTTATAAAATAACAAAAAAAAAAAAAGAAACATTTAAGAAATATAAAATAATGTTTCATCATTAAAGTTATCAAATGCCCCAATTCCGTATACATATAATTCGTACTATTAATAAATAAATACATACACATATATATATATATATATATATATATATATATATATATATATAATCGAAAGAAATGTCGCCAAGATAAAGATGAAAAATTATTAAATTAAATATTATCATAAACGATGATGCAAGAGCACATAGTTAATTATCACCCTTAAAGACCTCTTCTTCTTCGTTAAAACAGCAATAGCGAAAACTAAGCTCGAGTTTATCGATCGACCGGCAAGCGAACGTTTCGAGAACGTTTCTTTCTACGCGATAAAAAGAAATATTGCGAAGGGTTCTTCTCTCCTCTTCGTAAAAATTAGGGCGCGCTCGTGGATAAATAAAACGAAAAGGAATAAGGAAACGGGTAAAAGAAAAGAGAGAGAAAGAGAAAAAAAACAACGTAGATATGAACGGGTCTAACCTATTGTTGAAAGTTCAGTCGAAGCTTCTGATAACCAGCACAATTACGTTCGAAATTGTTGGAAACTCTCAAACAATAAACATTAATCTTCTCGTTTATGATAAACGTTCGTGATTTATCATCGAACAACTCGTAAGGGGGAACTATGTAATCGACGAAGTTTAGAAACACGATAAATTAATCAAATTAAACTTATTAAACGAAAACGCTGATAACTGTTCGCGTTCCATCGTTATATACTTCCAAGATACTAGGAAAAATGATGAATCCCTTTATGCCAGGGTCAAAGTTCAAAGATAGGAAGATATAAAGAGAGAGAGAGAGAGAGAGAGAGAGAGAGAGAGAGAGAGAGAGAGAGAGGGAGGGAGAGAGACTCGATCGATCGAAAGGGGATGATAGCGCCGTTGCGTGCTTTTGAGTTACAGGAGTGTTGTGTGTGTGTGTGTGTGTGTGTGTGTGTGTGTGTGTGTGTGTGTGTGTGTATTCTCTTGCGCTTGCTCTCGAATTCCACGCCCTCGACTTACGTCCTTCACCGAAATTCATCATCTTCTACGAGGGAATTTTAACAGACAATACCTTCGTTAAAATATCCCGTTACCTAAAAACACTCTCCTATCCTTTTTCTTTTCCACAATTCTTTAGATCAAGTATTTTCTTCCTTTCTTTTTTTTTTCTTTCTTTCTTACTAGTAATCACAAATATCTCTATTTTTCGATTTTCGTTCCTCTCGCAGTAAAAAATTTACGTGATAAATCATAATTAATAAATACAAATCTCTACAATCGTACCCCATTCAATGATTATTTGTACGAGGAAAAAAAAATTAATTCGATGAAAATATCAGTTCAAAAAATTAATTTATGATTTGGATGAGAATAAATATATTTTGATTCTTTATATTTGAGAAATCGGTTTAAAAAGTAATATATTTATGGATACGAACAAAGATAAATATTTCTTTCGTTTGAAAGACGATTGACCGGTAATGTCGTTAAAGGTTTCAAGAAAAACTTTTCTTTAGACGAAGGATTTTCTAATCCTCCTCGGAAAATTTGAAAAAGTAAATCTCGTCGACTCGGAAAAGAAAGCTCAGAAGGAGCCACAGCGTGTGTAGACGTTCACGATCGATACAACACCTGGCCGTAACCAGGAGGGTCGTTGGCAACGCGGGGCAGCTCGAAACGGGGCGAGGCTGTCGTTTCAAAGGAAAGAGGAGTAAGAGGGAGAGGGAGAGAGAGAGAGACGGGAGGAGAAAAGGGGGAGAGAAAATGGCGAAAGAGAGGACGAGTCTCCTCGCTTTATTTGGCCGAGACTCGGTGTCCTTGGCAAGTAAAAAGATTTATACAGTCAATGACTGTACGACAAGCCAATGCTGATTGCACAAGATTCTCTCGTTCCATTTTCTTCTTCTTCTTTTTTTTTTCACAACTTTTTCCATTTATTCTAACGTCGTACTTAACTTTCTTAAATATTCTTTCTGGATACGATGAAAAATCGATAATGGCCGCGAGAACTCGAGGACGTTGACTCGATAAGAACACGGCCTTGAAAGCTATGGGAGCGAGACGATGATCGACCACCGATTCGTCCCAGTCGATGAGTTTGAGGTGTGTGTATGTGCTTCTTTTTCCTTCTCTATTAAACAACGATCCTAATCTTCTAATCGATTTCGACGATTATTATATATCGTCCGTTTCGATCTCATCATAACATTGATATTTTTTTTTTTTTT
The DNA here is from genome assembly GCA_918808275.2 of Dolichovespula sylvestris. Taxonomy (NCBI): domain Eukaryota; kingdom Metazoa; phylum Arthropoda; class Insecta; order Hymenoptera; family Vespidae; genus Dolichovespula; species Dolichovespula sylvestris. Next base: position 10,941,309 of record OU964961.1, read on the forward strand.
ATACCTTTCTTCTTTCCATTTCGATAGCAGATCGTGTGGGGATTTGTCCTTTTTTTCTCATCTCTCTTTCTTTTTTTTTACGAACACAATACCAAACAAGTTATTTTATCTTATGCGACATAAGGATCGTGAAAAAAATACTCATAAGAACGAGAGAGGCTTATAACATAATTACATCATAGATATCGCGTTACCGCATCGACGAGTCGCGTGTCAATTCTTTAAATACAAAGGAAAGGATACTATACTCTTTTAATATCCCCAAGTGTAATTCAAGATAAATTCATATTACACGTTATTATTTTCTTTGGGATTGGAAAGAAAAGATAGAAATAGAATAGGGAACTACTAGGCGAGGAATTTTTTTTCTTATGGAAATTACTAAATTCCAGGAAGTGGACGAATCGATCGTTCTCTCTCTCTCTCTCTCTCTCTCTCTCTCTCTCTCTCTCTCTCTCTCTCTCTCTCTCTCTCTCTCTCTCTCTCTCTCTCTCTCTCTCTCTCTCTCTCTCTGGTACATTTTAGTAGGCACCCACCACCACGCCTAAGAATAATTTTTGAGGGAGCGAGAAAGCGAGAAAATAAAAGAAGAGGTCGACCGTAGCGCCTCGACGAACACGCAGCTGCCTTGAAAAAAAAAAAACGGAAAGAAAAAAAAAGAGTAAAGAGAAATTTAAATATAAAAGAGGATTCGGAAAAACTTTCAATGAAGTTTCAACCCTTCGCTCTTTTTTCTCTTTCCTTTTAGTTAGTGCCTCTCGTCGATAAAAATCAACTCTCTCTCTCTCTCTCTTTCTCTTTACGATCGATAAGAGTGTCGACGACTCTGAAACGAAATTTTATTTTTCAGACAATTTATAGGCTTTATAACATTACCGAACGATAATGTAAATTACTTCGAATTCATAGGGACCTTTTGCAGAGACCATACCCTTAATCGTACAGAATCGACGGAGGATTTTTATCGAGTAAAATTGACTCGTTTGATCATTGTACGCGAAAAACAAACGACGGAGACGGGGGGAACACAAATATTCTCTCTCTCTCTATCTCTCTTTTTTCCACTGGAGAGCTAAACGAAATAAATTATTAAACTGAAACAAAACTGTCTCGTTGAAAGGAGGGAGGAATAGAAAAAGAAAAAAAAAAGAAACTTGAGAAAACAACGTCAGAGATTCAAAGTCATTGCTTAACGAACACAAGTAGTGAATTAAAAAGAGGAAGTAAGGAGGGAGAGAGAGAGAGATAGAGATAGAGAGATTCTTGAAAAGAGGAGAACAAAGGGAGAAATATTCGTCGAGAAAAAAGGAATTAAAAAAGAAAATCTTCAACTGTCTCTCTCTCTCTCTCTCTCTCTCTCTCTCTCTCTCTCTCTCTCTCTAAGGAAAGAAAGAAAAAGAAGTAGTACGGGCGTGGGAGCGAGCGAGCGAGCGAGCGAGAGAGAGCGAGCGAGCGAGAGAGAGAGAGAGAGAGGACAAAGGATGCGCGCGCAAGCGTTCGATGCCGGCGCTGTTCGGAGAGAACGAATTCCTACGAGCGAGGACGAGCCACACCCAGAGAGAAGAGGAGAGACGACGGACTCCCCCTACCCCCCCTTGCGACGTTCTCCGATTTTCTTTTTTTTTTATCGATTACTTCTCTGCTCCCGTATATTAAAATTTCTTCCTCTTCTTGAAAATCACCGAAAAAGCTGCGATGTTATTATTAAACTCTCTCGTTCTTAATAAATATCCATTTAAAGATTATAAAGTCCGTGGCGTTGCGAGCAACGCCGAAAAATGGCGTCACCGACGCGTGGACGCCGATTCGAAAAGTACGTGGAGGACACGAGAGGTGGGAAGGGCGAGAAGGGGGAAAAAAACCGTTAGGAACTTGTGCCGGCCGGCCGGCGGCCGGCAAGCGAGCAAGCGAGCAGCAACCCAGCAGCAGCAGCTAGCAGCCTGGCAAGCGAGCAAGCGGTGTTCCCATTCGTCGTCGTCGCCATGACAGGTCTTCGACCGTTGTGTAGAGATCGAAGGTGCTGCTGCTACCCGCCGCCGCCGCCGCCTTTGATACCGACTCGATCTTTCTCTTCTCTCTATTTGAACGCGCGTTCTCCTTTGTCGTTTCAATAATCATCATCGAATGCTGTTCCCTTCGATATGATTATAACAAATACGATACAATAGGAATGTAAACTCTTCCAAGTTTTTTTAAACGATACGTTCGAAATTACTAAGTTCCACGCATTCCTAAATGCGAACATGGCGACCGCGCCAATTCATAGCTTTCTCTGTCTCTCTCTCTTTCTTTCTTTCTCTCTCTCTCTCTCTCTTGCCCTCTCTCTTTTTCTTACGTATTGTCGTAACTACTTTGAATTTAACTTGTAAATCACTTTTCTTACAACATATATATATATATATATATATATATATATATATATGATTTTGTCTTCTTTTCTCTCGATCAAACGAAACGAATATAGATTTAGAATAAATCCAAGCATGTAATATAGGAGCGAGAGAGAGAGAGAGAGAGAGAGAGAGAGAGGAAGAGAGGGAAAGAAATAGACAAACGTTCGTCTTATTTTCTCCACGTTCTCTACATACCTTTGCGCCAATTTGGTTTCCGCACTGGCCAGCCTGAATGTGTACGATTTCCCTCATGTTTGCTGTGGCGGTGATGTACCTTACGGACGTCCGCTTCGATTCGATATATATATATATATGTATATATATGTGTGATGTTACGTCTGGCGTTATCAATAACGACGGCAACGTACTGCGGCGAAGAGCGATGCACGATCTGTGTGACGCGTCACGAGAGCCCAGAAACGAATAATGCGCTGGTAGCGGCGTCCGTTAGAGATTTTCAAGCCTCCGTAAAGTAAATGGTGGGGAGAGGACAGGCGCACGCTAGCTAGTTTCCTATTGGTCGACGCCCATTTGCCAGACCGTTCTCCCCACCATTAAGCGATGAGAACGCGACGCACCGCGGCGACGCGCAATGTTGCCACTTTTTCTTCCCCCTTCGTCGTCCTCGTCGTCGGCGGCGCCTTCTCGCCTCTGCGACGCGTCTCTCTCTCTCTCTCTCTCTCTCTCTCTCTCTCTCTCTCTCTCTCTCTCTCTCTCTTCATTCGTGCCTTGGCCGTCGTTGATTCGCTAAGACCCAGGCCGATCCTGCGTGCTCGCTTGGCGCATCGACGTCGATCGTCTTCTTCGCCGTCTTTCTGAGGTTAGGAACGTCCGGAAGAGGGCCGGCTCGATTCGATGCGGAAGCGATTCCGTCGATGCGACGGGACGAACGATATTCAGTACACTTTTTACCTGCAACAATTTTAGTTTATTGTACTTTGTACGATGTATCGTATAATCAGAATATATGTACATATAAATATACGTGTAGTTATGTTAGTTATGTAGTTATATTCGTATACGAAGATGTCTTTCTCTTCTCTCTCTCTCTCTCTCTCTCTCTCTCTCTCTCTCTCTCTCTCTCTCTCTCTCTCTCTCTCTCTCTCTCTCTCTCTCTCTCTATCTCTCTATCTGTGTGTGCGTGTGTGTGTATATACCTAGGTGTATACCTATGTAATATGTGAATGCGAGAGGGAACGTGTGTAGGTCGTCCATTCGAGGATTCGTCGAACGTGTAGTATCTGGCCGCGTTTACTCTACCACTTCCTATAGATGCGATTACTTTGCCAAGTATTTTAAGTGGCTCTTGGGATGCATTCTGACGGTATGGGATGTTCCTTCGAGAACAACTTTGCTGGTCTATCGAATAAATTTTTATCGACTGAACATGAGGAAAGCCTTTCTTTTTGCTTTAGAGAGAGAGAGAGAGAGAGAGAGAGAGAGAGAGAGAGAGAGAGAGAGAAAGAGGTCTGTATGTCTCGGTATTTTTTCAATCGAATTCTTATCTTACGAACGATGAATTTTTCCCGAGTTAAATCCATCTATCGAATTAAAAATACGAATTTGAGAGTCTATATGGAGATATGTATATTAAAAGCGAATTGGTATGCCAAGATTCGTGCTATTTCGAGTGCAGGAAATGCGTGCATAACGAACGCGTATGCTTTTTTAAGACGTTAGTATAAATGCAAGCAGGAGGACATACGTACGTACGTATCAAAATGAGAATGAAAACTCAACGATATCATCCTTCCTGGCGAGAATATTTTTTCTCTTGTTTTGTTTTTTATTCTCTCTCTCTCTCTCTCTCTCTCTCTCTCTCTCTCTCTCTCTCTCTCTCACTCTCTCTCTCTCTCTCTCTCTCTTGGAATACGAGTTATCGCAGTTAGGAAAGCTATCTCGAACGAATTAATCTCGTACCACCACGTCCTTTCTATCTCGAGTTCGTACGCGTCGAGATCGTTCGATTTGCATCCGATTCTTCGCGTCTCATGTAATATACATAGATACACAAATACATATGCACATACATACATATATTCCACACTTCGTTTTCGATGCGATCGGAAATGCGGCGATCGAATTTCAATATGCTGTATTTCTTTTCAGTCAAAGAAAGTTAATACTCTCGATGTTTTAGTTTTACAATGTATAACATCTTTTAATTTCATTCATTCTATTTATCGAGTAACTAATATATATGTATCTTCTCGCAATGAATTATCAAAAGATCTGTCGACGTTACTCGAATCGAAACACATCGAATTGTCGGAATATAAATGTACAAAAAAATTGTCCTCTTTTTATGGTATTCAACTTTCTACGAGGAAAAAAGAGAGAGAGGGAGGAGGAGAGAGAGAGAGAGAGAGAGAGAAAGAGAATCGTTGTAGATGAATCACAAAAAAGATATCGTTCGAATCGCCTGTGATGATATGTAATAAATGAGTATATGTGTATAACATAAACAGTCTTTAAAAACATAAATAATAGCAGTAGTTTACCTTTTTCGTACGATCCCCGTATCGTTGTGGCTATCTTGAGTCAAAAGTCATGTGTTCGTAAGCGCAAATCCTCTTAAGAAATCTCCCTTTGTTTGTTTGTTCGTACCTACATACTCGAATGATTACGTAAAATCTTTCTTACGTGGAGGGTAGGTAGATGTTTTCGTTCGTCGATGACAAAGAAGTGTTGGAAGATATTCAAAATCTAGTATATCTTCTTTTGAATCAGATAAGAAGATTTGGATTACTTATGCTGCAATTTTTTTTTTTTTTTACTACATTTATCCTCTTAGATTAAATTTAATTTTTCCGTTTTAGTTCTTATTTTACTTAGGTTCAGTTTATATACAACGACTGTATGCATATGTGATTGATATGATTGAACGATTACATGCGTATGTGTTTTCTAATAATTTTTATGCGTTTCTAATAATTTTTTAACGTAGTAAATATTAGACTCAATACATTTATTGATTTATATTATATATATATATATATATAATTATTATTATTATATATTTAAAATTATATATAAATATAGAATAAATATTTAACATGTTAAATGTCAATGAGGATTATCGGTGACCTAATTTTACAGATTTTATGAAGCTTTCAAGATTTCTTCTCTGTAATATTTAAAATATTAAAAGCATACGTCCTAATATAATATAAAATCCATAATGAAAATTATTACCATGAATTATTTATTATCTTCAATATGCAAAATGTTATAAATGTTATTATAGATGATCATATTGAAAGTATACAAAAATTAGTTAAGGAATTAATTATATATTAATATAAACGAGTATATAGGTAAACGGATAAATATATAAACCTTGTTATTATGGAATTTTTTATTTCGCAAATTCGACATAAAACTGTTTGTTTTCTTTTCATTCGTTAACATTATCAATTAGAGGACATCATAAATTTAACGAGTAGAATCGATTTATCGTTGAAATCAAAATTGATTCTTGACGTTGGTGAAACATGCATAAACTCGTTTCTTCAGAAATAACAAACTTATCGTTGTAGAACGACTAGAGTAATCTCGTAGCAAGCCGTTTAAGAGCTCCGATACTATATATGTACCGTTGTTGAATAGTTCGCGGAGAGTAATGACTCAGACGGTCGCGTTTTATAAGTCAGGCCCTTTCGACAACTTTTAAAAGGTGCACACACGTCCTCGTCGTCGTCGTCGTCGTCGCTGCTATTTCCATCAAAGAGAAACGCAAAACCGAGCGTTAATTGCTGCCGGTGATTACGAGCTCCTAGCCAGCGCATGGAAATTATTAATTAAGTAGGTACTCTTTAACGCTACGAACTCTCCTCTCCTGGTTCTGACATATTTCCGCTCTTTCGAATCCGCTCAATTAATGTCGAAAACAAATGAGAAAATCAATTTTAATCGACGATTAAAAAATTCTCTTTGTATCTCTCGGATAAAACATACAAGTAATAATAAAAATATTAAAAGGATAATTAAAATTGAGAAATCTCACTAGACAGCAAGATAAATTGTTTTCTAATTTTAAATCGTAGAACGACCTTTTTGTATTTTTATATATTTATTTACGAACGATCGAAACAATTTTTAATTCGTTGAATTACCTGAAATATATACGATTTGATAGAGGTGAAATAAATGCATTCTTAATTTTTAGCAAATATCTAAAATAAGAGAGTTGTGTGTGAAGTAATGTAATTTAACGTAATTTAGTCTGAGAATGAAGGGAAGGCATTGTACCGTGATAACGACGTACTTTCGTCATCGAGTATATTCGACTGTCACGCGGAGACAATACACACGTATACGTGTCGCATCACCGACTACGACGACGACCAAGAATAGCCAAACGGCGCTTATGAGACCGGACGTAAAATTATATTACTAGCTCCACCCTTCTCAAGAATTTGCATCTCGTTCGACCTCTTTTATTTTTTCCTTATTGGCCAAAGCTTAATATTTATTTTAAAATGGAAAAAACTAGAAGGGATTCTCTCTCTCTCTCTCTCTCTCTCTCTTTTTCTCTAAATTACAATATCAATGAAAATAAAAATTATTATTAAGATTAATTCGAATAAAAATTATCAATAAGTTAGATTTAATTAAAAAAAAAAAAAAAGAAAGAAAAAAAAGCCTATTTTCGCTCTTTAACGTAAAATTTATATCGAAAGGTACGATGAAGGGATCATATATTTTTCGTTGAAATTTTACTGCACATTTCCATCGTACCGAATTTCATTTATCGACTCGTCGAAATCCGTAGCAACGGAGCCGCAACGCTATCTCGCCGCAATTCGTACCAACCCCTTAGCCGCAATTCGGTCTTAGACCCACCCCTGACTACCTTAACCTGCACCGGAAGAAAGTCGATACGTGACTCACGAGAACGTACACGCCCTTCGAAACATCGAAGGTTCGATCAATGTCTCGACGAACATTTTCTCGCACTCCTCTGGGTACGATAATTAGATTCCAATATTAATGACGCTTTCTAAGTTAATTATCTCGTTTGTTCAACATTTTTATTTCGTTATGACAAATTTTTATATGAAAATATTCTTTTTTCGCCACAATTTATCAATTCTATTTGATTATTACAATTATTAATTGTTACCGATAGGCAAATAAAGTAATTTTTATTATCCTTCAGTTGAAAACAATTGTCTCATGCATTTGTTTGTATCCATATTATTTCTTTATCGCAATATACTCCTCATTTTTATCCTTTTTTTATTTGATCATTAATTCAAGCTCGACATGTTTTTATATCGTTTATTAAGATTTATGAAATAATTGTAACGAATATAAATATAAAGGAACATTTTTAGGGATAACTCGTTTTGATCAATCAAGATGACAAATACTTTGAAAGATATAAATCATTTTATTATTAGTTAGATAATCTTGTTATTTAAGTATATAAAACATTTCATTTATTTTATAAACACATGCACGAATATTTAAATAATATATAGATATATATTTAAATCGAATATATGATCTATTTATGCATAGGTATTCAAAATCCTTTATATACAATACAATGTATATATAAATATAATTGCCTTGTATATACTGGACATATGGAACATATAATTTAACCCTCAAAAGCTATCCTCGGTGAAATTTAATAAATTATATAAAGTATATCTAATGTTATTCGTAATTATTATAAAAATTAATTGCCACTATTTCCATCCAATGTCAACAATATTAATAAACACTGTTAATTGAATTTCTTTTTTTTTTTTTTTCATCGATATCTAAAATAAAAGGAAAAAATGCCGAAGTACAATTTCGTCATCCATGATATAACATCGTCGTGATTTTTTGGATGACGATTTTTATAAGGGTTAAATTTCAAGACTTTTTTTAAAAACTTATCGAAAACATTATCGAATCTAATCTTCAAGAATTTTCTCTATGTTAGCTTTTCCATCGACGTAACCCCGATTTGTGGATCGTTAGACATTTGTCACCAACCTCCGCCGTGGTTCTCGCTTACGCAGAAACCGATCACGTTGACACAGACACGTTATGTATGTACATCCTTGCGAATGCGAAAGACGAGGGTACAGAGAGGGGTGGTAGGCTTGCTTACGGCATTGCGACGTGTATAAGCCGGTCTCTCCGCTACGTTACCATGTATGGATCACTCACTCTCCGTTGCGCGGTGAGAAGAAAAAAAGATCGCGAGCAATCTACACGCAGGCCAGGCATCGAGAGAACCTATATACGTTTCTCCTTTTCAACGTTTACACAACGTCCATCGAAGAAGTTTTGTAAATATCCTTAGATTTTTTCGTTCGATCAGTTAACATTATTAATCGATGCGGTATATAAAGTATGAATTTTTTTTTTTTGTTTCGCTCTCGAAACGAACAAATTATTTTTCTAAGTCTTAATTGACGCATGCACCGAAAATATTGTCCTACAGATTTAATTACATTCGAGGGTAGAAAATTTTATAGCGTGTTACACATATAAATTTTTTTTTTAAGCGTAACGATTGAACCGTCGATTAACATTTTACGAAAAGATCGTGCTTTTTTTTTTTTTTTTTTTTTTTTTTTTTTTTTTTTTTTTTTTTTTTTTTTAAAGAAATTGAAATTATTTCTATAGTCAGAATTAATTTTATTAAAAGAAATATTCATCAATTTTATTGTGTCTCGATAGAAGATTTTATAGTGAGATTTAAACCCAATAGTTTTATTAATATATTTAAAATCTCTAATATATAAAGATCTCGAGGTAGTTATAAATTTTCGACTCCGAGTGTACACCTACCTATAGTGATTACATTATGTAAAATATATGCAAAAATACGTCGATTTGTTTTAAATGTATATAGATATTATAAACATTATTCAAGGACGTTTTTAATATCTTCAACAAGACGTTCATTATGACCTAAGTCACTCTGATTATTACGCATTCCCTATAATCTAGTCGTTATACTTTAATCGACTGTTTTGTAATTAAAATCACTTCATTAGAAAGTGAACATGTTTTTCTCGTCGCATGAGCTCCACTTCAACGCTATTTAAACGATCTCAATCTCGCGCAATGACAAAAAGAAACTTTCAACGTGAAACGTCTCCAATGGAAATAATCCGAGCTATTTCCGAGGAGATTTCTTTACCCCTATTGTCTTCGTGATCCAGATTTCTCAGGGTCGTATGGTAACCTCAATGAGAATTGTTCTCCATTGAATTTGCTATTCCGATTAAATTCGAATCCCACAGTTAAGTATTTTCATTGAGCCACTTATACGGAAAACGATAACACGAACGATTGCATTTGAATATCAGTTATTCGAATCTCGAGCGAGAATTTCATTTTGTCGTTTGAATTTTGCAATTTTTTTATAAACTGAAAATAATCTGAAAAAAAATCTCATTTATAATGTTAATGTAATAAAAATTAATGTAACATAGAAAGCAACGTTAACGTGTGTTTAAGAATGAAAATTAAATTTTGTAATAATAAAAATAATAATAATAATAATAATAATAATAATAATAACAACGATAATCTTTTATTTTAAATCATTATTATATTCGTTTTCAATTTTTTTATTTTTTTTTATTTTTTTAAATTTTATTATAATAAAAGATCATTAGAACGAGCATAGAAATTATTTGTATCTATCTTTCCACTTCCCAATCTTCAAAAATTAATCATCAATCTAACTTTATATCAATTTATTCTTAGAAATATCTTCCTTTCTTTTTCCTGCATCCTTGCGAAGATTACGTAATTCGAATTTGTAGAATGTTATCGATGATGATCCAGAAGAATACACTTGGAGCTTAATGCTCCGTATCCATTGTCCTTCATTCTTACTTTGGCATTAAGCTAACTAGCGAACTCGTCGTACGTGGTCGATGGTGACATCACGTCTACTTTAAAACGTTACACGGCCTTCCTTCTCGAGTTGAAAGAGAGAGAGAGAGAGAGAGAGAGAGGAAGGAAAGAAAATGATTTGATTCGAGCTTGACCATCGTTATTACCTACGATACTATATATATATATATATATATATATATATATATATATATATATATATATATATATATCTTTCCTTCTAAAAGATAAATTTATTGATAAATTCGATTCGTGCAAGATAAAACTCGAAGTAAACTCGATAACTCGTTCTTATAAACGATCGTCATCGTTCTTATTCGTGTTAAAACACGTATTTTCCTGGTATTATCGTTGTAATACTGGATTACAAAAAAAAAAAAATAAATATAAAAAACAAAGAGAAAGAGAAAGAAAGAAAGAAAGAAAAAAAGAAAGGAAGGAAGGAAAACGGTAAAAGGTAAAGAACACTGAAAGGGATGCCGATCCGACTGGGCTTCATCGTCGTTTCGTATTTCACCGTCTCGATTCGAGAAAATTGCATGGATCTTGTAATCCCATCCAGTCTATCGAATTTATTTCTAACGGAACACGCTACGCTCGACGTATTTCCGTAATTTTTGTCGATTCTTTCATATCCTCCGAGATCGATTCTCTTAACACATTACATGCATTAACTTATCTATTGCTAGAGAGAGAGAGAGAGAGAGAGAGAGAGAGAGAGAGAGAGAGAGAGAAAGAGAAAGAGACAGAGATTGCATAATACATATTAGCTAGAAATTTGGATTATTAGATAATAAGTGATAACAATTCGTATTTGTGAGCAAACTTGATGTTTTTAATTGTTCATCTAAACCATCTAAACTATCTTAGTGTATATTTCTAAGATGATTAAATATATACATTATATACATTATATATGGAAACTTCTGTTTTGTAATATATATTAATAAAGAAAATACGATTATTAAGTTTTGTTCATTATCTATCGTATAACTCCCTTCTTATATCGTAAAATATCCGCATCAATATCAATTATACGGAGTCGATCAAATGTCCCTAGGTCCGCCAATAGTTTTTAGATGATTTTAAAAATCTATTAATCCGTCTCGAAATATTTTTGGGTAATTTTTCTTGAGATTATAGAACTATAAAACCACATTTAAAAAGTACGAGCCTATAAATACATAGTCTCGAAAAAGAATTATTGACTTTTAAAATCACTTGGAAACTTTTGACCCATCTAAGAACTTTCGATCCATCTTGCACATTTAAAAGGTTTCGTGCCTGGAAACAAAAAAGAGGGATCATTGTCAACGATTTTCACGTTTTACCTTATGAAAAACTACGATCAAATTATAGAAACGTCTGATAAGTTCTTTCAGACTTGTATTTATTTTCAACACTTTGCTATGTGAACTTTATACAGACTTCGATTTCGTGTTTCTCGACTGTTATTTAGCCGACAGACGACAAAGATTGGGAAACTTCGAAACGATTGTAGTGTGAGTCATTTATTAATAAATAACAGCCTCTCTTCGGCGGTTTTACACGTTTCTTTTGCAAAGGTTAAAGTGAGAGAATCGATATTTCGTTGTCCTTGTATGTCACGCTGTCTCGTTCCCACCGATATTACTGTTATCGACAAAAAAAAAAAAAAAAAAAAAAAAAATCATTTAGCTCTTTATTTTTCACGTACTCACGAATTTTTAATGAATCATCATTTTATCAAAATATAACAATCGTAAATGATATAAAAGAAACAGAAAAACAAATAGAAATCTGATCTCCCTATTATGATCTTTCGAAAGTCTTCATTAACCTTACCATTAGTTAACTCCCCTATAATCCAATTTTTTTTCCTAACTGAAAAATATTTTCTAAAAGATTTGCAGTATAACTTACGTGGACGTAACCATACCACAGTGACAAGAATAATTTATATTTCTGATTTGTACTAGTTATCAATTTTGTCACGGAGAAATGAAATAATACAAAAAAAATATAAATTTACGAGAATATCTGACTACAAAGTTACGTAAACATATAGAGGTTCGAGAAGACATTTAAATTTCCAATCAATTTCTTAGCAATCGATCGAAGCGTTCCACTTCAACGAACGAGCCCAGAAATTAATGGAGAGAGAGAGAGAGAGAGGGTTTGCGTGCACCTCGGCTATGACTCAGAACGTGGACATCGACCTCAGAGGCACAGTATTCCGAGTTCACCCCTTCTCTGAAAGATCCTACAACTTAGTCTGCTTTTTGTAAAAGGGGGAGAGAGAGAGAGAGAGAGAGAGAGAGAGAGAGAGAGAGAGAGAGAAATAGAAACAGAAAAAGAATAAAAACCAACTACGATCGATTTAAGTAAACTTTAAACCGTGAGTCGAATCAGACGATATCAGACGACTAGACTATTGTCATTTGGTAGCCATTGGTATTAAGAAAAGATAGAAAGAAAAATATAAAAAACAAATTAAAAGAAAAAAAAAAATACTACAAGCAATTACGCGATTAATCTACATATATATATATATATATATATATATATATATATATATATATATATGTAGATTAATCTTTCATAGATTCAAACCACGAAACGAATCGGATGATATTTTTAATAAAATCGATGAAATCATTGCTAGACAAAGATAGTACTGCTGATCAAGAGAAAGAGAGGGAGATATAAAGGAGAAGAAGAAAAAAATAATATCAATTACGATTAATTAAGATAAACTTTGTTTATGAAACGTATAAGATGATATTATTGACAAAATCCTGTGGTGAGGGTAGAGTTACCAATGGAGATGATGCCTGTGGTAGCTCGAAATTCAGGTTCTTTTTTCTGAGTCAGACACGTCAAGGGGAATTGAGTCAGCGTCTATCGATCGACGTTTAGTCTGACGTCCGTGGACGAGTGCCGGCGACGTGGACGTTCAAATGCCATTGGCGAATCGTCTTCACTTTGCATTACACTGGTGATACATTAAAAGCGATCATGGTTAATGTCACGATCAAGGACTCGTTAAAAAAAAAAAAAAAATGAGGTAGAGAATGAGAGAGAGATAAAGAGAGAGAGAGAGAGAGGGAAGGAGAGAATCATACGATCGAATAAGGTGTCAACTGGCGTTTAACACATGTTAGACCTTGCCCCGCCTGTTTTATTGATCCTTAGGATATATTCGATGACGGATACACGTCTAAATACTTCCGCAGAGACGTATACGTGTGCAGGGTATATATAAACATAGAAACAGAGGGAAAGAGAAAGAGAAAGAACGAGAGAGAGGGAGGGAGAGAGAGAGAGAGAGAGAGAGAGAGAGAGAGAGAGAGGAGAGCCGCCTCGGAACGTCCTAGCCTCTCTCGGTGATATTGATCCGTCTACCACCACGACTACGATACGAAATCGTCCTGTTAACTATCTAGAACCATCGCTGATGAAAATTCTATCCTTCCATTCTATTCCTTTTTTCTTTTCCTACCTTTCTATTCTCTGTCATATTTTCGGTGGCAGAAGTTCGATAACTTCAAAGTATTGGATAGGGGTGGGTCGAGAATGTCTTGGAAAATCGTCCAACATGTCAGGACAATGGAATGGAGTAGAAGCCAGATTTTTATTTTTATGAGACATCCGAGTATTACGTCGTCGATCGGTTAATATTGCATCTGATGGATATTTGTGATGCTGAACGTACAGTGAGCGTACGAAGTGTTCCCATGGTCATTATAATTTTTTTATAAAATATGTTATGTTGTTGTTGTTGTTGTTGTTGTTGTTATTATTATTATCATTATGTCTCTTTCCATTCAGACTTTTCGCGTCTTTTCCGTGTCTTTTTCGTGCCAGGGATAGTAAATCACACGGACCGTGGTCAAACGTGTTTTCTCTATAACTGTTTGTTTATGGGGTGTTTAGCAATTTTCTTGTGATTGTGCATCTATCCCAGACCGTGGTCAAACGTGTTTTCTCTATAACTGTTTATTTATGGGGTGTTTAGAAATTTTCTTGTGATTATGCATGTGTCCAGGATTATTATTATTATTATTATTATTATTACATTAAATGTATATTTCTCCGTTAAAATATGAATCGATGAATACTTTTTCGCATTAGTTGCTGTAGGTTCGGTGTTAGTGAAAACGATCTGTTGTTTTAATTTTTGCAAAAATTTACGAATAAACGACAAACGGGGTTTCTCCCGATAAGGTAAATTTGAAAACGGGGATTGATATATTCGCGACGCAAGGCTTATTTACAAACTTCAATTGATTTAAAAGCGATATATAGAAAATTCACATTGACCAATGATCGATTAACGTCGAACATACTTCATTTCAATTATTCGAAGGGCAGCCAGCTCTCGTTTACACGTATGTAACGCGTCTCTCTCTATTGAGGCCACGATTTTGACACACAGAGAGCCACTTTCTCGCAGAAAACGATCCTGAAAACGTATGACAACGGTCGCAAGCTGCCGTAAATGGCGTCGACTGTCCGCTTACAGAAGACACCAAGAGATATATATATATATATCTCTCGAGAAAGAGCCACTAACGAAGAAAGAAGATGAAGAAGAAAAAGGAGGAGTAGAGGGAGTACAAGAAGGAGGAAAAGGAGGAGGATGGCGGAGGATGGTGGAGGTGGAGGTGGAGGAGGATGAGAAGAGACGAGCGAGTCGATAACGGTGTTCTCGAAATCTGAGTCACGTCTTCTCCGCTTTCCCTCCCATATTCTCTCCATCGACCTTTTTACCTTCGCCGAAAACTCTCCACGTTGAGTTTCATCTCGAGGCCGTCTTTCCACGATCACTTTCTCAACCAATAAGGGTTGCTTGATAATTTCTGCAAGGACTTATATAGAGTTCGTCTCGATATCTCATTTTAAGCACGTATATATATTGAAATATTGAATATATACATATACAATTTTGAAATATTGCTTTTTTTTTTTTTGTTCAATTACGAGCAAATAAATAAATATTACACAATCTGTTATAATTACAGAATGAACCTTTGAACGTTATTAATTGAAGCGAACGAGCGACGATGTTATTTTACGAGTATGATGAACCCTGCAATGTCGATGAAACGTTAATAAAAAGATTAATGCAAATTTTTGAAAGGGAAAAATATGAATTTAATAAAAATTTCGTGACCTCTCGATCCAATGAGTTTCATTCCTCGGGACGTTTCACGACTGTCCTTCTTATATTTATTCTCTACTCTCTCCCTTTCATTCATTCTTAATTACGCTTGTTTGTGCTCGACGCAGTTCGTTTGATATTTTTATGAGGTTTTCAATTAACGAAACGATTCTTCAGAATTCAATAATATAAAATAATCCGATTTTTTTTTTTTTTTTTTTTTTATAATATATACGTACTCTGTGGAATAATTACAATAAAAAAGTTACTATTAAACATCTAACATTACAATAATTAACGCAAAATATCAAATATGTTTGCTACAATGAAAGCGATTTATTTTCAAAAGAATTTCTCTTTGTGATATTACTATATAACATTTAATACTACAATAATTAATATCACATTAATATTACATTACAAAAATAAAATGCCAAATCTCTACAGGAACTTCAAATAAAAACGTAAAATTCGATCGAAAAAAATCTAAAATTTGTCTATGAGCGTCAATGCAATCATATAAAGTTTTATAATTCATCGTCGCAAACGAATTTACAAAGCACAAGTGTGGGAGTAAGAGAGACTCTCCATGGTTCTTCGGCCCTACACGTTTGGTGGCCGGAGAAATTGCAATTTATAACGTCGGGAGAGCGCGAGTGCAACGGTATATACGTGGAAGTTATACGACGTCGTTGGCGGAGAAGAAACGAACGAACAAGCAGGCAGAGTCCAAGTGGAATGGTCGTCGTCGAGAAAACGGTCATCCCTTTTTAAAACACACGCTTATCCGTTCGCAAAACGTATATATGTATGTACGCTCATTGAATAGACTATGTGAGCATGCACACGTGAGTTATCGACTTGCATTTACTGCTACACATTCATCGTCTCGTGAAGTTCACTTGCATCGCACCACATTTTACGAGCTCTCAAGTTTTTATTGAAATCTCTTCTGTCGAGGAGATCAATTATCCCTTGAATCTGATATTGACATGATCATGGCAAGATTGAGATTAATAATCGAATGATTCGTTAGTTTTATTCGAATAATAACATTATATGCAGGGTATATATTTTGTATGAGTAATTAAATTATGTTAATGTCACGTAATCAATTGATCAATTAGATATTGTTGTTGTTGTTGTTGTTGTTGTTTTTAAATTCGTGCTGTTGCGCCGAAAAATTATTTTCTCACGTAGTCTTATTGAGAACTATAACGTACTTATTATTGTATAATGTCAAAGATGATTAAACGAAATTTTGATCAAATGCTAACTAAGCTATTAATTTGAAATATTTACAAGATATATATATATATATATATATATATATATATATATATATGAAAATAATCAAACAATATTATTTGTCAAATTACAGATAAGCCAAGAGTTAAATCATTTTAAATATGTTACATTCTTTTTATCGATCAATGCCTGTGATTCTATATTAGACGTGAAACGAGAATAAATGGAGGTATTCTGTCGTAGGAAGATAAAAACAAAATGGAGAATGTCGAGTTCGATTTGAAATCGTCTAATCGTAGGCGAGACAAGGTGAGAGATTAGTCATCCTCGCGAAGGAATATAACTACGAACGATGTCAACTTGCTAATACTTCAGATAAATCGAGAATGAATTATGCGGTTTTTGTTAGCAGTGTCGCGTGGAAACAGTTAATGCGGGCGAAACGAAACGATACCAACGTTGTTTTCGTTGTCACACCGTCGAAGGAAATAAAAAATTCAATCGATAGCCGACGGTCAGGCTTCGAAAGTCCTTACTGAGAACTTGCTTTACGATGTAACTATTACGAAATGCCGTGCGAATTCAAAGAAGTAAACAACGTCGTAGTTCATATTGTCCAAATAGTCATACGTAAATCAATGTTGTATACATGCCACCGTGCAAACGATTTCATACAACAGATTCAGAAAACGATTGTAAAATTTCATTTAAAACACTTTTATATTTCTACAGAATCGCTTCGGTTTCTCGAAAAAAAAAAAATGAATAAATTTACATAAATTCGTGACTTCAAAATCGTCAATTTTACAGAATTTTGCAAAACGATTAATGCAAGAGCTCGATCAACCCTTAAATAAATGATTTAAATTAAAATCGATTATAAATAAATTCGTAATATAGCTTCACGTGGAATGTAACAGATTCGTAGTAGTAGTTCAGTCTATTATTAAATTTCGTTCGAAAAATATGATAATATAATTTTTCCATTATTATTTACTTATAGCTGGTTAATATAGGTTATACGTATTATTATTATATATTTTTTTTAATTTCTAAAAAAAGATCTTGCATCAAAGGATTAATACGTTTTTTTTTCCCCCTTACTTCTAAGGCGTATCCCAGCAAAATAAACAAATTTGCGTGGAATGACGAAGGCAGCTCGTATATAAGATTTTCTTCTTGATATTTTAAGAAATTAAGTTCTGCAAGCTGCTCGTGTTTGATATACCAAATCCAACGTGTTCTATTACTGAAAGTACAAGGTTGTCACTCGACGCATAAGAGCTAAAGAATAATAATAATAATAATAATAATAATAAAAAAGAAGTATCCAGACTAAGGGGTGGTGTATAAACGGAAGTACGAGCTAATGCAAAGTTTTTAAAAGTTGGAAGAAAAGGGGGAAAGGAAAAAGCTACTTTGGAAGAAAGGAGCAAACACTGGAGGAGACGACGGATAAAACGTCAAAGAAAAATGCAGAAATGAAAGAAGAAGGATACACACACATACACACACACACACACACACACACTGGAATCGAAGAGAGAAACGATGTGTCCATATTTGGCTACACCCGCTGCATTCTCACCAGCCTACTTCTTTTTATTTCTTATTACGGGCCTCACCTATACCTTACTACACGCTCAGTTTATACGATTCTCGTGATGTAACAACTTCGTCACAGTTCTCCTCGTTTTATAATATTGTCGGTGAATATCAAACGTCGTACGAGCAAAAATGGCATGATTTTATTTAAAAAAAAAAAAAAAAATAAATAAATAAAAAAAAAAAAATAGAAATGTGTATTTATGAAAGAAAATAATAGTGTAGAAAACTCAAAACAATGCGATTTTATTTATCATTATTCTGATATAAAGATAACCGATATGAGTATGGCTCATGATAATATTTTACTGAAAAATATTTGTTTCTTTCGTGCTAATCTTAAAAAAAAAAAAAAAGGGAAAAGGAAATGTATAAGAGAATTAAAATGTTAATATAGATAATTAAAAGCAATGCAAGCTAAAATGCAATCAGGGCGAGTATAGTTCGTTCGCTATAGTATAGTTAGTTAAGTGAGATCTTTTCTTTTCTAATCTACCACCGGTATTATCATCCAGCAAAATAACGATATTCTCTTGAACTATTAGCCTGGTAAGAAGCTACTTTGAATTAAGTTCTCGATGGGCGTAGTTAATTCAACTAATGGTCGAACTTTCTCGTTCATACGCCCTGTCCTCTATATGCAAAACGCTCCCTAAGGGTTACTTGGGGTCACGAGGGCAGCTTGTTATCTCCTATTATATCTATTATGGCCTCTTTTTTATGCCATTTCGTATGATTGACTATTGCTAAAACAAATGAAAAATTACCAAAAGTAATGAGAACAGCGTGTACAAAATTATTTAAAGACGTAAAAATAAAGAATTATTTCATGAGGTATAATTCTGCTTTTAAAAGGATCAAATGTTTTTCTTGTTTTTATTCTCTCTTTTTTTTTTTTTTTTTTTTCTTTATAAATTAAACTCGAGTATCGTTTTATACCATATTAGGAAAGTATACTTGCAGTTATGAAGAAAAAGACTTGCACCGTATTACACACAAAAGGTGTCCGTATAATAAGTGGCACGAAACTACTTTCTACGAAAATAACGGATGATATACCGATGTTCGTCTCGTTTCAAGATTTCGATAATGCGAATTCATGCTCGTGTACTTTATCTAAAAATGTTTCCTCGCTATCCTACACACACGTTCTACAATGCGCAGGTAGGTATACTTCTAATGTCTTCGGATAGAAGAAATGATTTTT
Source organism: Dolichovespula sylvestris (assembly GCA_918808275.2). Lineage (NCBI taxonomy): Eukaryota > Metazoa > Arthropoda > Insecta > Hymenoptera > Vespidae > Dolichovespula > Dolichovespula sylvestris. The sequence continues at coordinate 10,960,783 of OU964961.1, forward strand.
CCTAAAAAATACTTCGACTGGACGAATTTCGTAAATAATCATGTCAATAAATTGTTAATCGGCTATATTTCGTGCTTAATTAAATTTAAAAAATTTAATAAAATAGCTAACATAAAAAAAAAGAAACAGGTAATATCGATATTAACTGAACATTATCCAATACAATAAATAATGTATAAATAGTTTTATAAAATTTTGCGTTGAAGAACTATCGAAAAAAAAAAAAAAAAAAAAGAAAAAATTAATTCATTAAAAATAATTTATTAAAATAATATTTTATAATAATTAATAATTATTAATTAATTATAATTAATATAATAATTATGTTATTAAAATAATTTATTTAAAAAATTAATTTATTAAAATAAATTAAATTAAAAAAAAGTTTGTATCGCAAAAATTGTAATTAAAATATTAAGAAAGAATAGTTGATAGCACAATTAGGTAAACGCTTTTCAATGGCGATAGACCAAATATTGAACTTTGATAATTAAACAAAGTTGTCGCACGTGTAATACGAACACGAATATATATTCGTAACCGATCAACGATGCATTAACATTATAACGGATATAAAATAATATCGCATGATACGAAGATGGCGCAGGATTAACATCATATATAGTTCGCTTGTGGGGAAGGACCATTGATTTTTGTCCGTGGAGAAGCGCATTGCGGACGTTTTGGCGACTTGGCTTCGCGATCAATCGTAAAACGGCGCCGACCGAAAAGTTTTTAATTGAAATTCGTCGTTTGGCTCCATTGCTACAATCGAATTTACATCGAACGAAAATATAACGAACGATTAGTAACGACGATTGTCAATTACAAATGCCTGAAACGAGATCTCAAACGCGTTATTAACGAAATTTATCGTATTTACCTAAATATCATTGCATCGATATTATTAACGGGGGTAATTAAATATACGGTACGTAATGAATATTATTTAACAAGAGTTCACGTCAAAACATATTAATAAGTTTAAAGCGAAACTAATGAGAGAAACGAGCATAACTGGTACAGCAAAGAAGGGAGAGATTAATTATTCAATCTGCAGACGGAATTCATTAAGCTATGCGCGTTATACTAGTTGAACTTCATTAGGAACTTTATAGGACAGATCGTATGTAAAGAGCAACATAAAAGAAGAAAAGTAGTACAAAGAAAAAAAAAAAAAAAAAAAAAAAACTCCAAAGACGTTTCTTCGTCATCTTTGAAAGCTCGTAATTTCTTTCCCCTCTTTATTATTTTTTACAAGTACAAACGATAATTTGAGAACACGTGGATCGAGGGAATGCCTTAAGCTGAACAAATATCAGGAAAAAATATGCCTTCCGAATCACGTACGTTCGTAAATCATTCTCTGGATTCGATCGAGGTAACGTGAATTTTGTATTATACCAAATAAAGGTATTAGAGGCTGTGCTTTGTAAGAAGATAAAAAAAATATTCATAGCGTATCTACATAGAGATTATACATTTATAATGGAGAAATGCACGAGTGCATGCGAACTAGCTCGGTGAACGTTAATTATGATAGAATATAAAGAAAAGAAACGCTCTTATAAATACAACATGTATTGTATAAGTATAATACATATATATATATATATCGTATGTATATATGTCATAAAAAATATTCCCATAATCTATAAGAACCATTAAAATTATTATATTGCTTTAAACTCACTGTTATTCATGCGACGAAAATAGCTACTAGTCGATCTATGAGTGCCCCGAGAGGAACTTCGTTATTAGCTCGTTGAATTCGTTGGACTCTCTCTCTCTCTCTCTCTCTCTCTCTCTCATCAACTGCAAACTCGCAAGTTACATCGTCCAATATTTTTTTACTGCAATAATGAAAACGTTAATATTATGTTAATAAAATTTAAACATATAAAACATTATATAACCTAAATTATACCGTGAGATTTTATAAATATTATCAAATCTACATTCGGGAAAGTTTGTGATTTAATAAATAAAATGCAAAACTATATATATATATATATATATACATACACACACACACACACACATATATATATATATATATATATATATATAAAGAACTAATTGTATCTGTACGTATAAGCATAACGAGTCAATTTGGGGAAGTTTGTATATAAAATAAAATAAATATTGACGTTTTAATGGAAGGTCATGCGTGCGAAGTAATCAATAATGTTATCCAAAATAATATCAAAGATACGTTTATGTCGATAGATAGAGAATCTCGTTGTGACGTATCAAGCAATCAACAGTATGGTGCATGATTGATATGCAGATTAGAAGTTGCTTGTTATGCTAGCGGCAAAGTAGAGGACGGATGTCAGATCTACGATCGTACGTGTCCACTATCTAATGCTCGTATCGTATCGATTCTTCTTCCATTTAAATCTACGAAGACATTATAAAATAAAAATACTAAAGGAATAATATATATGTAGAATGTATAACGACATATTGTATATAACAATTCTGTTTTATATCATAATTAAATGATGCCTCGTGAAGCTGATATAAGCAAACGCCGTCCATAAAAATCACCTTCATCAAATGACTCCACAGCCTTGGCATTATATAATCGCGACAATACTTCCCGTACTTACACGAGAGCTTGTTACAGTAGTAATAATCTAATCATCTGGTTAGTCTCACCAGATCGAAATGAAAAGTAGTTCAGTGCGATCGATTAAATGATCTAATCAATACGCCCTTTGACTTTTCACGTTAGACAGCTATAATTTCTCTGATGAAACTAAAAGAATTACGAGATAGAGAATATATCTAGGAACTTTAAAAAAAAAAAAAAAAAAAAAAAAAACCCGTCTTCGTACGGATCGAAAAATAAAATGCTGACAGACTCTTAAGAGAGAGATTCTCAATTATCGAGTATTGGATCGACCGTAAGCTCGAAACTTTTGTTCGTTCGAACGTCTTACAAAAGCATATATAAAAGTGGTGGTGTCATAGAAGAGGAGAAAATTCAATACGTGACACTTGATTTATATTTTTTAAAAGGCACCACTCTAAGGTAGCGTCGGTTCGCCACGATCGGGCACGTTGATCGTATGACCTGGCACGGAGGACGTACGTGGGATAACCGGCACGAGAGCGTAAGCAGAGAAAGGAGAATCGCGATTATAGCGTGGGCAAAGGAAACGTTAAGACTCTTTCGGTGAGACACAACCAAAAACGATTTCGAGTTCTATACCTTTCTTAATCGATGACGTTCAACGATCCGGTTATGATTTTACTTTCCTAAATGAGATAAACGTATTCGAACGACAGACACACTATCTTCGTAGTTTCTCTTGCAAGATGAAGTAAATATATATATTAGATTTCCGGTCGTCTTTATAAAAATTATTATATTATCGAGATTTTCATTCGAGTTATGTTTTCTTGTGACGGTAAATCTTTTTGTGACATACAGTATGTACATACGTTTCTATTATAATAATAGAGATGAACATAGAGGAACATATATTATATGTAATTCATAAAAAATACTAAGAACAACAATAAAAACCACAATAAATTTCAGATAGGAATAACTGAAATGACGTGATGCCTTGCGGTCGATTCCGCGAATTGAGCTACTCGGCTAAATCATAAACAGGAATCATACGTAAGTTTGATTTATCTGTCGATATTTTGAGAGATCACGATTTTCTAGAAACGTACGTTCTTATTTCGCCGTTTTCCTTAACGAAAATGTGTTTTTTTTTGGCCATCAGTGTATGTACAGTATTATTTTCTTTTTAATTATACTGAAGCATGTTCCTTCGTTTCGATATATAAATGTGCGACTAAAATGAATATACGTGATTATTTCCCTGAGTATTAAAAATGCAAAAAAAAAATGTTTCAAACGAATATCATATAGTGTCAAGTAGGCACAACATAATGATACTTATTTAACTTTGCAATGATGTTAAAGAACCCTGTGAAGATCACGTTTAAATCTTTAAATGACGTCGAATAGTTAACATCGAATCATTCTCAAAACACTACTAATTCGTGTCTCCTACAAATCAATATTGAGATATTAGGTCTCAAAATTGGTATGCCACTACGTATGTGCAAAGACCGACCGAGCAATTTGCTCTCTGTGTACATTGGATGACGTTCTAAGGCTATATGTAATGTAAGACATATTAACTTTGAGATTTAATATTTCGATATTTATTTATCCGTAAGAAAACAAATAAGTAATCTTTTGGAAACATTTCAATTTTGATTATAAGAATATGCAATGAAAAAATTACAGTTTCCATTTACGAATATAAACAAAATTTTCATGGAGCATTCGAAGGTCGTCACAAAGTCAAATAATTGTCATCATAATGATATGTCATACAGCATTCGTTCAAAATATTCTTTTACATTTTTAATACTTACGGAAATAATCGAGTGTATACGTAAAAACCGGACAATTATGTGTGCTTATGTGTATATATATATATATATATATATATATATATATATATATATATGTACAAAATTGAATAAATTAAATATTTATATTTATAAATGAAATATTTACATTTATAAATTAAATATTTATAATATTTATAAAATTGAATATGTATAAATGTTATAAAATTTACCCATTTTAATTTACCCTTATAAAGAAAATAACGAACTTAAAAAGTGTTTCAGTCTCCTGTCAAGAACTTCATGGCCAATGTATTAAATTCCTCGTGATATTTTAAATGTAAATTATGAGCTCCTTTTTCAAATATTTTCATCCTGTTAAATAAGTTTAAATATAAGTTTATATTAATACATCTTGTATACTAATTATATGTTTAAATATAGAAAAATATGCGCATACTCGGAATTTTTTATATGATCTTTTAAATAAATTGGATGTTCTGGGTTCACAATTAGGTCTTTGGCTCCATGTATGATCAAAGTAGGACACTTTATATTAGCCAAAACGTTTTTACACAAATCACCCTTGTTTTTTTCATATATCCTTTCCATGGTATCTACCCAATCGGACATAGTATTTCTAAAATACTCTTTCCCATAAACTTCGATCATTGGTTGTTTCATTTTATCCGACCACGTATCAATGTCTTTAATGCCTTAAAATCAAATAAAAAAATGTGTATGTTTGTATATACGTGTACGGCATTTTCCATTTGAGATAATAATTTTAATGTTATAAACGTATAGAAATTTCAAATAAATACCTACTCTTATAAATTTTGAGTTCTTCTGGGACAATGTAAGAATTCGCACCGAATGCGATCATTTTACGAATACTATCAGGATTTTTACCAGCAAGTATAAGAGACGTAATACCACCATCGCTCCATCCAATCAAAGAGAATTTCTCATATCCTAGAACTTTCATCAAGTTAAAAGCATAATCGGCATCACGATAAAAAAAGTCATCAGAAAATATTCTGTTCGGTGGTCTAGATTTTCCATATCCAGGTGGATCCCATGCCACTATAGTCAACTTATTTTTATCAAGATTTTCTATTTGAGGTTTGAAGTGAGTCCAGACAGAACCTAAAAAATAAAACAAATTATTGGTAATAATCAGTGAACAAATACTCTAAATTTCTTTTTTCAACGAGTAATATGTACGTATGTATATTCGTTATTAGAGTTTCCTTCTTTACCAACAAACACTATTAAGCTTATTCATGCTATCTTCTAGCCTGACGGTACTTATGACGAAACAAAGAACATGATATATGATGTGTGTAAATTCGTTTTTGTACATTCATTTCAACCAATTAACTTTAAAAGTTATACAATTTTAATATGTTAATAAAAAATTGTAATTTTGTAATTACCTAGAGCACCAGGCAATAGAAGCACTGGATGATTACCAACGCCGACTCTGATATAATTAATATCACATCCTTCGACATTGACTTTCCTTTCCTGCAAAGAAAAAAAAACTGTATATACAAGTGTATCAGTAGTTGATCGTTATTTCATTAATCAAATCACAGTTTTCTTTACCTCGATGTCATTAATTGTTTTTACTGAAAAACTTCTTCCCATCGTTGTGTGCACCATTAACACATGCTTCGTAAGATTTAATGACTTTTTCTTAGTGAAAAATGAACACGTATTCGCAACATTAAATAATCTTGCTCGTAATGCCGCCATGTTTATACGTACACAACGTACATAACTGTTGTGAGACGATATTTTTAATATCATACATAACAGCAACAACCATTTATTTCAAATTGAATTGATAAGATATATCGAATAAAATAATCACTGATGACTTGCTTTATGAACGAAATTACATATATCGTACAATATAAATGCCTGTTGCGTTCAAACGAATTAATTAAAGAATATATATCCTACTGTGTTCGTAATTAAAATAATTGTGTTCGTCTTCTGAAGATTTCCATTCAATTAAAATACGTTTTATTTCATTGATAATTCGATTCGAATTCCCTATTCTGATAAGATAGATACTTAAGAAATAGATATAACTCTCAAATAATTAGAAATTAAGTTTTAGTGCAGCACATTGAATTTTTATAATCGTACGTATAAATACATATATGTATACACACACGCATATATATATAATATATATATATATATATATATATATATATATATATATACATACACATATACATACATACATATATAAACCTACGTGTATGCATTTGCCATTTGAAATAATAACGTTAATGGTATAAACATATAGAAGTTTCGGATAAATATCTATTTTTATAAATTTTGAGTTCGTCAGAATTAATTGAAGCATTCGAGCCAAATAAGATCATCTTTCGAATGCTATCAGGATTTTTGACAGTAATTAGAGACGTAATACTCACCATCACTCCATCGAATCGAAAAGAATTTCTTATATCGTGGAATGCACTGAATACTTACAATCGTTACGTGTGTGTGTGTGTGTGTATACATAATATACATCATACATACATACATATATACATATACACACAAATATCTATGTATATATGGACTATTTTAGCATTAATAAAATGTTTTTAAAAATTCGAATGAGAAATTATCGCGTGCTTTAATCTTTTATCCATATGGAGAGAGGCCATTTAAGAATTGATCTTTCCTACTAAGATAATCACGGTGACTCAGTGAAACTACTATGTTGTTACAATGTCCATACATTGAAGTAACAGTAAACATCATAACTTAAGAATCATACAATGTCGTCATAAGTTGCAGTCGAAATAAATTAATTTCTGGCAACAAATAATTTTTTTTCTCGATTAGTACAATCATTTTAAAATATTTATTTTGGAATTGTACAATGACTATAAATGAAATGGAAATATATATCAAATGCACTAGTCACATATGAGAAGTGTAATGATGTTGAAATTCAACATATATTACTAAATGTAAAATAAATAAATACTTTTCATAAAAAAATCTGATATAATTGCAAATGCCTTTTAATGCTCTTACCTGATCTTGACATCAGAGATTCTATAAAATTAAAGTCATGGTAAGAACAAAAACAATTTACGTAAGGGCAAATGCAATAAAGCGAAGCATGTAATGTTGATCCCATATTACACTTTACACTAATGAAAGATGAATCTAAAGATTCCATGTCAATGTAAATGAGGTCTTCGAGGCAGACAATGCTCAACGTTTTACTTAGTTATAATCAAAACACTGATAGGAATAATAGTAATGAAAGGTTCAGAATGATCATAATTATGGGCTTATCATGAATCTTGATTATGTTTGAGAGCTCTATGATATTCTTCCGTTAGATGCTTTTTATACTTTGTCTGATCGCTCCACAGTTCTGCTGCCAAAGGATTAAGTGGACTATCGTTGTTGGGTTCTATATTATCAAAAATAAAATATACGTATAAACAAGTGAAATGAACACTAAAAATCCAATTCTGTGTACAACAGAAATATGGTCGATATCACTTACCACTAAGTAGAGACTGTATAGATAACAATATAGTACGAACATCGTACAAAGCGCTCCACTTATCTTTCAATATATCCAAACAAATGTTGCCAACCGAATCCACATTTGGATGGAAGCAAGGAGTGGCAAATCGTACTATTGGTGCACTGTATGGGTAACTATGTGGAAATTCCAAGGTCAATTTATATGTAAGCCCAGCATAAACCTACATAAGATAAATTGAAATGTTTCAAAGATGTGTAAAAATACGTAACTATGGATAAAAATAAATTAATAAATTGCTTAATAAAAAAAAAAAAAAAAAAAAAATAAAATAAAATAAAATAAAAAAGAAAAAAAGAAAAAAAAAAACTATTTCCCAAATCAACACTCACCGTATCTTTAGGTCCTGTAATAGTTCCAATCCATTTAAATAGATTTTCACTCTCTGGAAAAGCAGACACTCCTTTTTCTGTACTCATCATCAAGACCATAAGCTCCTTTTGTAGCCTACAAGATATCATTTTTTAATAATTGGTCAAAAAATGTTGCAAAATTTACAACAGAAATTTATAGATGAACTATCAGATCCAATTAATACATTAAATTTTTCTAAGTTAACAATAATCTTCTTGACAGACTTGTACTTGGATAAATATAGTAAGCTGTACTTTCTACACTCACAAGAGGCGCGCAGGCACGCTTGCGCGCACGCACATATCGATGATAAGATATTATTTTGATTAGAATCTAAGGTTATGTCGTTCAATAACATATTCGCATAACCGAATTAATTTTTCTAATAAGCGCATTATTTTTAAGCATCCAACAAGAAAAAGCCCAAAGAAAATTTAAATAACAGATACAAAACAATAATATTTAAAGCGAAGGCCAAGGCAGGAATACGACGGATTAGTGAAAGACGTACCGTTTACTGACTGCATGATTATCTTTCGGTTTGTTCTGTTTTTCTTCTGTAGCTTTGCTCGGCGTGTTTTGAGAAGAATAAAACGGATTTATATTCTGGGCCATTCCGAATGCAAGTTCGCAAAATGTGCTCTCACAAAAGTTACTTCTTTTACAGAGATTACGATGCGGACAAGGCTTCGCTTCGAGAGACAACAGTCACTGTGAAAATTTGAATGCCTCACGTGCTAGTAACCGTCTTGAAAACATCGACCAACGAACAGCTGTTGATGCTCCCCCTCCTACTTGCAAACGCGTCACTTCTTGCGTCCGTTATATATCGACAAACTAATCGTAATTTTTGCTTTTCGACTAAACAAAACGATTATTCGGTTGAAAGAATTATCTTCTTTGATCTTTGATTTGTTTGACGTGGTCGATATCAGACAGCTGTAAAATCCAATAAATATTATATTAACAACATCAAGCGAAATTTTCCAGACATCTTTTACTGTCTTTTGTCTTATATCGTGGCGCCACGATTTGAAAAGGTTTTTTCGAATTTTAATGCCAATTAAAAAGCTCACATATCACTGGCCTTCGTAACAAAAATTTACCACAAATATTTATACTTCTTGAGCAACGATATTATTAAGATAATAAAAGTTTCGTCATAAGTATTTGAAATGACGTGTACATAAATTCTATATCTCGTTGAGGATAACTCGATAATGGCGGAAATGATGAAGTGTCAGTTCGAACTGTCAAAGATCAATAGAATAATTTGACGATGTTATCGCTATGTCTTAAAAGATTTTACATTATGAGATATGTTTCAAATATATAATATCAATTGTGGTGTAAATCTTGTAATTATTGCGCTTAGAGTTAAGAACTTTCAATGCCAAATTTAATAATAAGTCTTGTATTTTTTAATGAGAAAATTTGTGGAAGGATAATTACAAAGTTTATTAAGAAATATTAGAATCATGACGACTACACAGGGAACACCAGAATCGGATACTGGAAGCTTTGAATGCTTTCAAAATTATACAGCACCAGAGGTGTTTATACAAGGACTAGCAGGAATCGTGGATCAGCAAGATGTAGAATCTATGATACGAGCTCAAAAACAAATGTGAATATTATCTTTATGTATATATATATATTTTATAGTATTTATTTTTGTAACTACCTTATCGTATAATAAAACTTGGAAATCTTTATATTATAGGTTACAAAGATTCGAAAAAACGAATGAAATGTTAACTAACTGCAATCAGTTATCGATAAATAGGCTGAAGTCCGCAGGAGCTGAATTTAAAAAGCATACTGCTCTTTTGATCGAGATGAAAAAAGACTTGGATTACATTTTCAAAAGAATACGTATAGTGAAAAATAAACTAAGCCAACAATATCCACAGGCATTTAATGGTAAGTTAAATGTGAAAATTGTGATAATTTAAATATTAGCATTTAACAAATGTCACAGAGGCCGTTCGAAGCAGTTTAGCGGAAGAAGTAATTGTCGAAGATATCGATTGTCCGGTAAAACCATTGGAACCAGAAATAGTTCCTCTGCCAAGTACTACGGTCAATGATACAGAGAGAGATCCAGATTCAGATGGTAACCACAATTGTACTTGAACTAATTATACAGTTATAAAGTGAATTTACATTATCTCCGAATGATTGTTCGATTCGTCAATATATACACATTTGGTAATGAATTTTTATTAAATATTTCTGATTCATAGTGTTAATGATGTTTTCAACAAAGTATTCACTCTGTAGTTTACATGCTTGTAGCGATGCTTCCTATAATAAGTACAAAAGCTGTATTGCCAAAGTACTGATTTCAAAATTTTTCTTATTGTATTATCATCTGTGAAAAATAGTAACTGATGTAGTTATTTATTGCTTACAGTATCTATTATATGTTTTATAAATCGCTATTAGGAAGCTTGACATTGTGCTATATACAAATGACAATTTACATTCGAAAGCTCATTGACACTTTCTATTGAATCTTGCATAAAGTGACGCTAGATAAAATTTTTAATTTTAAGATTTTTTTTATCTTATCACAAATTGCAGAAATGTATATTACTCAACTTTGTTCTCATATGATATTACATATTTATCAAAAAAAAAGAAAAAAAAGATCAATAGTTTTCTATTCTAATAAGGATAATGTTTAAAGATAATGCGAATGACAGAAAATGCAGAGTGATCTAATAGTGTTGTATAAAATTTATAAATATTAAGAAAAATCAATCTTTAATCTTTTGCCTACTTAGTATATTATCTCTTTTTGAAAATAGTTCAAAACTTTAGATGATTACACATATACTAATAAGAGTATATTTAGACAGATAATTCTTATAAAACACTAAAGTATTCTGTCATTCAATTTAATTAGCACGTATCTTCTTCTTATTATGAAGTCTTTGATCAAAAGTATATTAGCAGACTCATAAAAAGAAATTAGGAATTGTTACTACGGTGCTATACAGATTTTAAAGCTGCATTCAATTGAGATTTTATCTCATTGTAAAAAGAAAAAACAAAGGGAAAAGAAAAGAAGAAACCAAGAACTAACACGCATTCACGAGGAAAGTTCGTTTGATGTTAAGTTCATTAAATCGACCTGTACTATTTTTTAATGGTAAAGAAAAAAAAAAAATATAATGGTACCTTGTATCGACGACGAGCGATCTTGTTGAGCGTTATTAATTGTACATGTTACGGTCGAAGTAAATACATACATGTTATAAATGTGAATAACTTGTGAAGAATAATAATATACGATAAAAAAAAGGGATGTACTTCCACTGTAACATATTTATGATTAATGTTGTATAATGCAGTACAATTCAGGAGAGTACGTGATAATGGAGAAGGAAATATATGAGGAGCCTTTTATCGTCAACTTTTTGCTAAAAGACACTCTCGTTTCATTTCCCGATTTTTCCGAGAGCACGAACTTAACCATTAGCCCCCTACCCCCCCATCCCCCGTTCCCATCCCCTTCTCTCTTATACGAGTCCCAAATTCTGAAAAGTAAGGATACAAAAGCTAAGTTGATATCAATTATTCTTCGTGTACAGTTCCAGTCGAGGAGTTTCAGTTCGCGAAGCTGCGTAAAAGGCGAATTAAGAGTAACGACAGTTCATCAACGGAGAGCAACAACGATCAGAGCATCGCCGACACGTCATCTTGCACTTCCGACACCGGTTGAATTTTCGCGCGAGTTGGCCAACGAGCTGTTCGAAAGGGAGCGGGAAAACTATGCGGAGAGAGAGAGAGAGAGAGAGAGAGAGAGAGAGAGAGAGAGAAATAGGGAGAGAGAGAGAGAGAGAGAGAGAGAGAGAGAGAGCGAGAGAGAGAAGGAAAGAAAATGAATGAAACAGAGAAGGAAAAGATAAAAAGAGAAAAAGAGCGAATGAGATACTTGCGTGTTTATATTGCAGCAAGTCACGATGATGTTCGTTGCGATCCTTAATTCGACAATAAAGAAAAAAAAAAAAACAACAACAACAACAAAATAACTATAAATATGCCTCTTTACTCGTTGCACGATTGCAATTTCTGTAATACACGCGTATGAATATCAATGTTCAAATAAAGAGATTCAAGGTCAATAAAAACGTTCTTTATGTGTAAAAGAAAAGTTAGCGGTGTTGATCATTTAGCGCGAAAAAAAATTAATTCGACGAAATTAATATGCGAATAAAAATTATTTATTGAAATTTATTCCTCTATTTTATCAATTATTATCGGGCTTTTATTATTATAGTTATCGGTGTTTCGTTGTTGCTAAGCGTCCTTTTAGTTTTTACGTAAAATATGTTAATGACGAAATCGCGGTTCACCTTCAATAAACTATACCCCACTGCTTCCCCCACTTCTTGGCCGACATTACGAACAAAGAGGACAGTGAAGAAATATAAAGGCGTTGCTATGGAAACACACTTGTCGTATAACGTATAAAATATTTCTCTCGGAAGGTAATAAATTAAAGTTGATTAAAAATTGGGATGAAAAAAAAAACAAAAAATGCTCTAAATGCTCATAATGAATTTAAATGTTAATTTTAATTAATTTATAATCAACGTCCTCTCTTCGATACTTTCACTTCGCTCGTTGTTAATTGCGAGTATAACAACAGATGGAGCGCGAGTGGCGCTTGATTCGCGGTAAATTTAATTAGTAATATACTCGTGTGCGTGCGTAATTGACAATATAAAAAAAATGCATTGAGAATTATACATCGCGAAGAGACCGTGATATTATATCTTATAGAATGATGGTCAATATGTGTACAAAAAAATAAAACCAAAGTATAAGTAATAAAAAAAGTATAATTGCCAGTGACCACCTATATAAACCTTATCAATACATTTACACAAACATACATTAATAACTCCGTCCAATTTTGCGTTATGAGAAGTAGTACGGTTTAAAAGAAAAAAAAAAAAAAAAAAAAAAAAAAGAAAAAAAACAAACAATCAAACAAAAGAACAACGAGCCTATCGTGAATGTTAGAATTATCTTTATTATTACATCCGTTTAAAAGGCATAACTTATTTATAAAAATATGGGATCGAGTAGTGTGGGAACGGGGTAGGATATAATAATAGGATCGAACAAATTCTTAGTTCGCTTATAAAATAGTTAATACGAATAAATCTCAGTACTTTTTACAAGTTACAAGAAATAACAAGATCTATCGTAATTATCGGAGACGTAGAACTTATTGTAAATGGATCTTAGGCTACACCAGTATATATTTAAATCTGTCTTCGTTTTCCTTTTTTTTTCTCTTTAACACAGACAATATGATGATTCGAAAGAAGAAAAAGAGAGCAGTTCGGAATGAATTATGAACACATAATAACTGCTGTCGATCGTACAACAATGAATTTACGTATATATCGTCTACGTATCGTTGAAAAACTTTCACGATCATTATTATTATTATTATTATTAATGAACAACACAGACTCAATGATTTAACTTTTACATGGTATCTTTCTTTCTTTCTATCTTTTTTTTTTTCTTTTCTTTTCTAGAAACATTATATTCTCGTTACACGCGAAATAAGATCATCGTGCTCATTTGTCAACGAACACGCTAAAGTTCGATTCATAATTTTCTATCTCGTATAAATCTTACAAAAATACATACACGTTTCTTCTCTTCGTATTTTTATTGTCATGTATTTGGCAGTACCCGCATAAATTTCGGCAATATAAGGGCAATCGCATAAAGATACTCTATAAGATCGAGATAAAAGCCATATATAAATATAGAATTTCTCTCATTTCTATCGATCCGTAACTTTACGATATAGGCACAAGTATTATGTAGGTCCCTTTAAAAATTTCTTATATAGGAAGAGAACTTTCTTTTATGCTACTGTGTAATTCAGAACAGCACTAAAGATAGCTATAATAAATTCTTAACGCAACAAGAAATTGATAGTTCTTTACTATGTTGTTGAAGAGAGAATGATAATGGTTACGGCATACGAATCATCTTATAATAAAAAAAAAAAAAAAACGGCTAACTTACATTTTATTAAAAAACATGTAAAATAATGTACAAAATCGAGAGAAAAGGTAATTCTATAAAAGTACTCGATAGGGTGCAAAGTGAGTTTGCAGAGCAGAACGGGGGAGATAGAGGGGGAGGAGATACTATTTACAAATTATTTTTTTTTTTATAAAGTAGAAATTGAGTTAGTAGTTCTACGTGAATCCCGATTCCAATATGTCCTTTTCTTTAATTATCGAACGTGTCACTGGCGACATATTGCAAGCGCGCGAAGAACTATACTTTTTCGAATACTACTAATAATAATTAATAATAATAATAATAATAATAATAATAATAATAATAATAATAATAATAATAATAATAATAATGATGATGATGATAATAATAATGATGATAATATAATATAATATAATAATAATAATAATAATAATAATAATAATAATAATAATAATAATAATAATAATACTAATAATAATAATAATAATAATAATAATAATAATAATAATAATAATAATAATAATAATAATAATCTCTTTTCTCTCACAACAATCTATAGTATCTATTATGCGTACCGTTTAACTGCGCCGCAAAATCTTATTATTTAAACTCTCTTTCGGCTACTTCGGGTAGAAGAGAGGTCAGAGAAACGTATTAACACCCATCGATGCACTCTAAATTTAAAAATGATCCATATTTGTTGAAATAATTAAACAATAATAATTATACTACCTTTGTTAAGATGATGGATCGTACCTCTCGATAGGAATAACATCGAGGAAGTAAGAAAAAAAAAAAACCTAGAAAAAGAATGCCATACGTATGGAATGTTTGTGTATGGAAAAACACGCTCATAAGCGATCGTACAAAAAAAAACAAAAAAAAAAAAAAAGGAAAATACAAAAACAAAAAGAAAATAAAAAAAAAAAAAAAGAAAACAAATGAAAAGACAAAACTTTCTGACGCTCTCCTCAACCAGACACACACGCTTTATATATATCTTACAATTCGCACAAAACCAGTAAAAAAAAAAACGTATTCATTAAAAGGCCATTAGGAAACATTGTGCTTTTCGAAACACATAATTTAATACATTCTCCTACGTATACTTATCTAACACACTATATAGCACTCGAAGGCACAATTTCTTGTTATGTAATGGCCTCCTCGGAGGCTTGCATATGCTTTCATGCTAACGAAACAACTATTGCTCTCGATCTCGACGAACTAATCACAGTACGTACTCACTCTCTCTCTCTCTCTCTCTCTCTCTCTCTCTCTCTCTCTCTCTCTCTCTCTCTTGGTCTCTCTTTCTCTCTCTATCTCTCTCTCTCTATCTCTCTTTCTCTCCCTCTCTTTATATCTTCTTATTTTTCTTACAATAAAAGCTACGATCTACTCGCGCGAGAAGGAGAGCGTTTTCTCGTTTCATATATAGATTGCCTCCGAGCCCTTGTTACTTTGATGAGCTCCACCGCCAGCACCGTAGGCGTTCGGCGAGGCCATGCACTCGGACCAATCGCTGTTCGAATGAGGCGAGCTCGAGGACCAATGTCCGGGGCTGTCCGGTGAAGGCGTTGGAAAACTTTCCGGTGCTTGCATTAGATGTTGCGGCGTGACGTCCGGTCCGGAATGATGGGACGGTGGCGTCAAGTACTGATAGTACTGTTGTGTCTGTTGCTGCTGTTGCGTACTTTGTTGTTGTTGTTGTTGTTGCTGTTGTTGCTGCTGTTGCTGTTGTTGCTGTTGCTGCTGTTGCTGTTGTTGTTGCTGCTGCTGCTGCTGCTGCTGTTGTTGCTGCTGTTGCTGCTGCTGCTGCTGCTGCTGCTGTTGTTGTTGTTGTTGTTGTTGTTGTTGTTGTTGTTGACTGGAATAAGGTAAATTCTCAAAATCGAACCCCACCGGTGGCATGCCTCCGTGTTTTTGATGCGTCGCCTGTCTCATGGCGGCGATGTGCGTTGGTGATGTGGGAAGTGACGGCCGGCTCTTTGCTGGCGAGGGCGAGCCCATGTAGCTCGCTTGAGGAGAGAGCGTCATGTTTGACTGTACTGAATGTGGTGGTGACTGATTGCTGTACGGTGGCGATAACGTGTTCACCATACCCTGCGTTTGTCTCTGATGCGAGGCTAATAGTTGATCGTGAAAATTTGGCAGCCCGTAGTTATTCGTGAACGTGTCAAGGCCGAGCTGTTGCAAGCCTTGTATGGACTGTCCCTTTATACAATCCTCGTACGGTGGTGGCTGTTTAGCTGTCGCCGTATGACCCACTAAAGGCAAGGCGTTACTATAAAGGCTCGCACTGTCGTACGGGCTTGGTAGGTTCCCCTCGGCTCCCTCCGCTCCCTGAGGGATTTCCTGGTTTGGGGGCTGAGCGCCACGCTTCGCCGGTGGCTTCTTTACCGACGGCTTTCGCCTCATTACCACCACTGCACCTTCGGATTCTGGACTGTTTGGGTTCCCCGTACCACCAGTTTTTGGTCGTTTCTTCGATTTCGCTTGTTTCGGCGCGGAACCGATGACAGTTGGATGTGTGATAAGTTGAGGATGATTTGGGGATCCTGCAAGTAAAAACACGAAGCATTAAAATCACTGTGCTTTCTTTCTTTTTTAAATGGGAAAGCTACGAAGGAGAAATATACGTAAATCGAATGCTTACCTATTAGAGGACCATTCGGCATGACGTTCATCATTTGAGGTGATCTAGGTACATGCTCGTCTAATAATCTGACGATATCATGATGTAACCTTTCGCTGGCTACATCTCTCGGTAATCGATCCATATGATCTGTAATTTCTCTGTTGGCGAATGTATCGAGCAAAGCTTTACAGGCTTCAAAGCTGCCCTCTCTTGCAGCGAGAAACAGCGGGGTCTCGTCCTTGTCGTCCTGCGCGTCTCTGTTCGCACCATGGACAAGTAATATATTAACAGCATCTACATTATTAACAGCTGCGGCCCAGTGAAGGGCAGTTTTGCCGCTATTATCGGCAGCATTAATATCGGCATCGGCATTTATCAGATCCTCCACCATTCCTTCGGTCGCTAAACGTGCAGCCAATATCAAAGGAGTGGTGCCATCGTGCATTCGAGCGTTAAGATTTGTCGCTCTATTTCTAAGAAGAATTTGGAATACTCCCATCGCGTCCGCAGCCACGGCCGAATGGAGAGGCGTCCTGCCGGTATTATCTTGCGAGTTGGCATCAGCTCCAGCATCAAGGAGACGCTTAGCCGCGTCCGATCTGGCGTATCTAGCGGCGAGATGAAGCGAAGTTTCGCCGCTTTTATCCGTGGTTGCATTTAAATCAGCACCCTGTGCCACGAGATCGGCGATCACAGCCGCAGTACCATCACTTTCGTCCTCTTCCTCTCCAGTGTCAAGGCCACCTCCACGTACAGCGGCCACCATTAACGGTGTCATTCCGCACGGTCCTCTAGCGTCCACATCTTGACCATGCTCGAGACTGGGCGGCGTTAAAACTCCTGCGTCCGGTCTGGTTCGTATCTCCGCTGCGTCCAAATGTTGTTGAGTCCACATCCTCGGTTCCGTTTCCTCGTAATCGGTGATAGCCGTGTGATCGCTCGCATAACCCGGTTCGATAGCTCGCATTCGTTTCGACGGTGGTAGATCCGACTCGTCGTCCGACCATTGCTGTGCTCGACCATTTCCTACATCGATGTCCATGCAATTGACCGACGGTTGTTTGTTGAGATTACGCATTTCTTGTCCGTCGGGACCCCTCCGACGCGATCTACGTCTCTGACCGCTTCCACTATTCGTTCGTAGAAAACCTTCTGGGAACCATGTCACTCCAACTGCTCGTCTCCTTTGCGCTGTCACCAAAACTCCCACGAGCATACCTCCGACTATCACGATGATTACACCAATGAAGACGTACTTGTAATTTGTCGGCGTATCAGGATATTCAGGACCCTGAGGACCAACAACACCTCGAACTTGCTCGATGGGGAAATTCCTCGAAAGAGAATGTTTCGAGGCTGTGGCAGCTAAATATTCGGCTGCCTCGTTGGCCGATGGAAAGCATACGGCGCCCTGCGTTACCGTACATTTTCTATTATCGATCTCCAGATACGCAATAACTCCGCTTTGGCTATTCGTGTAAATCGTCGCTTGTCTGCCGAAGAAGTTCGTTTGCAAACCTGGTTCGCGTTCTCTTTTCCAAGGATATATCATGTCGTTACCAAGCTCGTCTTGTTTCACGCGTAACGTTGTTCTTAATTCGTGACCGATGTCTCGTAGGAATGCCACCACGTTAGAACGAAAAGTCTGCATGTCCATCCTGACTACCACAGAAATAACACCTTCAGCTAAGGAGGGTGGTTTTCCGTCACAATCCAAGCCATCCCAATTACATTCCTCGTTGTTACATCCATAGTCGCAATAGCCGTTGGCATAATGTTTTCGACAATACGCATCGTATATCGGACTGAAATTAACGAAGCAACATATAATTAAATATTGTTCTTATACATATAAATAATGAACTTGTCGAAATTTGTTAGAAGTTATGTTATACTCACTTGCAAGGCGCTAATTTTCTTTCGCAGTCTCTTCCATCGAAGAGACACTGAGCATTGTTGCATACTTCGTCGCAAACATCGTTCATGAAGACATCCCAACAGTTTATTGGGGCGGTACAGTTTCTCCAAGGATTAATACCGAGGGAACAATCGTTACCATCGAAATTACACGCGTATCTATTACATTCCTCGTCGCAATGATGATTTCCGGACTTTTCCTCGCAACGATTTTCGATACATCTTTTCCTTTCGCGTTCCAAGTCGAGATCGTATGCGTTCATGTTCTTTGGAATGTTTGAATTCGGTCTACCGAATACACCACCCCTATAATTTGGATCGTAAATTTCACAATTCTTTCCGGTCCATTTTGGTGGACAATAGCAAGTGTAATCTCCAAGAAGATTTTCGCAAACGGCGTCTGATTGTTGGCAAGGATTACTGGCACATTCGTCTCTGGCGTCTATTTCACAGTGAGTGCCCGTCGTGCCCGGTGGACAATGACACCTATAGCCTATTTCTGTTTCAGTTATCCGGCAGGTACCGCCGTTCAAACAAGGCTCCGTATCACAGTAAGAGCCAGCAAATTCACAATTCTTTCCGTGATAATCGTTAGGACAGATACACGTGTGACCGGCTTGTTTGGCAGCACATACGCCGCCGTTCTGACAAGGTGAACTATCGCAAAAATTAACTTTTACTTCGCAGTGGCGACCCATGTAACCGGGTTTACAGTTGCAATGATAGTTGTTTACAAGTTGGACGCAATCTTGGGTACCAGGTGATGCGCAGGGATTCGATAGACACTCGTTGATATCTCCCTCGCATCTTGGCCCTACAAAACCTGGTGGACATTTACATTCGAATCCGCCAACTTTATCAGTGCACGTTCCATTATTGTGACAAGCGCCGACCACGCAATCGTCTACGTTGATCTCGCATAAAAATCCGAGTGTACCGGGTGGACAGGAGCAACTGAAGTTATTGATTAGATCGTGACACGTGCCGCCATTTTGACAAGGATTTGGCCTACAATCGTCAACGTTGAGCTCACAATTTTGTCCTTGGAAACCTTTCGTACATTGGCATTGATATGAACCGACTAAATCTTTACAGGTTGCTCCGTTTTGACAAGGGGCGGATTCACATTCATCGATTTCCTCTTGACAATAAGAACCGGTGTAACCTTCGATGCAATGACAACGATGACTGTTACCAATGTCCTCGCAAGTACCGTTATTGCAAAGATTCTTTTCAAGGACACCTTTCCTAATAGCAGCGTCCTTGCACGAGACCATTTCCACGTCGCAAACCTTACCGGTCCAGCCTGGCGAACAATTGCAGTGGTACTTGTTATTGTGTTGTACGCACGTTGCTCCATTTTCACAGGGATTATCAGCGCACCAGTCCACGTATTCACCGCATCTCGTGCCGGTATAGCCATAAGGACAATGGCACGTATAATATTGCACATGATCGTGACAAGTGGCACCGTTGAGACATGGCGAACTATCACACTCGTTTATACGGTACTGACAATTCGACCCAGTATAGCCGGGTTTGCAAACGCAAGTATAGTTGTTTATTCCGTCTATACACTTGCCACCGTTCATGCAACTGCTATCGGTGCAATCTTCGTCGTTGGTTTGACAATTTATACCGGAGAAGCCAAGCTGACATTGACACGTATACGAATTTACGTACTCCTTGCAAACTGCTCCATTTTGACAAGGCTGCGATTGACACTCATTGACATCCACTTCACAATGTTTCCCGTTGAAACCATCAACGCATAGGCAAGTATAGTCGCCAATTCCATCCAAACAAGTTCCACCGTTTTGGCACGGATCTGTAAATTTATAGTTCATCGTACTTCAGAACACGATATATATATATATATATATATATATATATATATATATATATATATATCAAAAGGAGAATAAAAAGCACGATTGCATTATGATTAAGTAAGACTTATATGTATGATTACAAAGGAAAAACAAGCAATTTGTAACTGATCGGTCACGCAAATCCGACCGTCGATAAGATCGATTTTTAAACGATACCGATCTCATCATCTAATCAATGTTATAGCTACGAACGGCGTTGCTGATCCTTTCGTCGAGTATGAGCACGCGCCAAAACTCAACGACGAAAGGAGTAAATTGACTTTGTCGTTAGCTGGGCTAACAACGAACGAGCCATGAGTGCAAACCGTCTTGGAGTATTATTCTGTTACCTTTTCGATCTTAACACACGATGATCGTTGAACCGAGTCAGACCTTTTCCCTCTTTTTTTTTTTTTTTTTTTATAATTTTCGGACTTTTTCAGTCGTCTCAGACGAATTTCTAGTTAGCTCGTTTCTCGTAATTTTTTTCTTCATTGACAGATCAACAGC
This sequence comes from Dolichovespula sylvestris, assembly GCA_918808275.2. NCBI lineage: Eukaryota > Metazoa > Arthropoda > Insecta > Hymenoptera > Vespidae > Dolichovespula > Dolichovespula sylvestris. The sequence continues at coordinate 10,982,105 of OU964961.1, forward strand.
TTGACGATCGATGACCTTGGTTTTCTTTTCTTTTTATTCATCGCTTAGATTTAAACGATCGCTTTAATTTATCTAGGGTCGTACGTAATCGCGTTAACATCAGTGCTCTAATCGCGTATGTTTTAAGATTCAAACGTTGAACAATGTCTGTTTTCTACAAAACATTACCACGTGCTCCTCATCTGTTAAGGTTATCGATCAATTTTGTTCGTTCATCGTGCGATCGTGATTCGACGTGCTGTACGTAGTTCGCAGTTACGTTAATATATGTGTGCGTAGTACGCAGTTATGCGTTAGTATACGTATTGTGCATACGCGTGCAACTAGAGCGAACTCGAATCTTATTAGCGATTTATCAGCTCAAGATACATCGTTACAATCATTTTCAATATCGTCCCTCAAATATTCGGCAAAGGTTTTAACAATTCTTTTCTTGCCCGATTAATTGTTGAATCGAGATAGGAATAAATTTTGAATTGATCTATCTAAACCGATTTAAAAATCTAATCGAAACCACCACGATTAACTCGGCTTCGTGTAATCCAATCGTGCCGTGCACGAAGCTCCAATATTTCATCCCGCGTTAAATTAAATACATTTTATCGTTAATTCGTGATTTCTCCGTGAAATTTCTTTTGAAAGAGAATACGCGTCTAAGATGCGACGACGCTCTATGCTATTCCACGTGAATAAACAGTTAAGCGCGCATGCGAGAGAAGGAACGGTTATAAACTTATTATCCTGAACCGACACTTACATGATGCACAATCATCGGTGTTGATTATGCAATCCCGGCCTTCGTAGCCTTTAGCACAGACGCATTGATAAGATCCATTAGTGTTCCTGCAAGTGGCACCATTTCGACACGGGGACGTCATAATGCACTCGTCGACATCTTCGTCACACAATCTGCCAGTGTAACCTACGGTACAAGTACAGGCGAAGTCGAGGAAGTTGGACGAAGGTGAACATTTAGCGTCGTGCAGACATCTGTAAGAAAATAAGATCTCAATAACTGAGGAAGTTTCAATCAATTAATTGAAACTCCGGAAGCGGAGACGAATAAATTTTTATTTGATTTTCAAATGACTTACTTGTTAGGCGAGCATGGGTCCAACTTGTCCTCGCAGTTTCTACCGGTATGAGGTAACTCGCAAACGCATTTGTAATCGTTTACAAGATCGATGCAAGATCCACCATTTTGACACGGATTGTTAGCGCAATCGTCGACGTTCGTTTCACAATTCGTGCCAGCGTAACCTGGTAAACACTTGCAACTATAACCATTGAGATGATCGTTACAAGTGCCACCGTGCTGGCAAGGATTCGAGCCACATTCGTCGATGTCAGCTTCGCACCTTTTGCCACCATAACCGGGTAAGCAATGGCAAATAAATTGGTTGACTCCATCTTCACAGGTGCCACCGTTTACACAGGGGTTGCTAGCACATTCGTCGACATCACTGAGACACCTTGCATCGTAATAACCGCGAGGGCACTCGCATCTAAAACCATTTATTAGATCAATGCATCGGCCACCGTTTGCACAAGGATTGCTTGCGCATTCATTTATATCCGTTTCGCAGTGTTGTCCGGTAAAACCAGGCTCGCATTCGCATGAGTATCTAAAATGAGAATAGTTAAGAATTAGCATGACGAATTTGTTATATTTGATCGAAAATTAAAATTGAATTTAGGTCAAAATTAAGAACCAAGTGTGTTCTAACGAACTCGTGTGATTCATTTTAAGAGTTACTCATGCTCCCACGTTTAAATAGATTATTTTTAAAAGGTGAGTTATTTACCTGTTGATACCATCGATGCATCTAGCCCCGTTTCTACATGGATTGCTATAGCATTCGTTGACGTTGACCTCGCAGTTGGTACCAGAAGTCCCGGGTCTGCATATACATTGATAACCGTTGATCCTATCCTCGCAACGTCCACCGAATTGACAAGGATTGCTCTCGCATTCGTCGATTTGGGTTTGGCATAGTCTGCCAGTGAAACCTGGGAAACAACTGCAACTGAAGCTGTTCTCGCCATCGATGCAGTTGCCACTGTGACAAGGATTCGATTGACAATCGTTTATGTTTGTCTCGCAGGATGCACCAGTGAATCCTGGTGGACATTCGCACGTATACTTTGCTATCGAATCCTGACACGTTCCACCGTTCTTGCATGGCGATGATGCGCAATCGTCGATGTTGATTTGGCAATGTGAACCAGCAAAACCATCGGCACAGGTACACTTGAATGAGTTTATGAGATCGGTGCAAATTCCGTTGTTCAGGCAAGGCTTTGCGGCGCATTCGTCGATGTCTATCTCGCATTGGGTTCCCGTGAAACCTGAAAGATACAAAAAAAGGAATTATTCCAATAACTGATCTCAATATTCTCTTCATTTTTCTTTTTCTTTCTCTCTCTCTCTCTCTCTCTCTCTCTCTCTCTCTCTCTCTCTCTCTCTCTCTCTCTCTCGATATGTTCTCTCCATATCATTTTGTTGTCACAAATATGAAAATAAAGGATGATATCAATCTGACTAAATTGAATGCATTCCTATTACATTTTCTATTAATTCATAAATGTTGATAAAGAAAAAAAAAACATGGCGAGGAACAATGACGAAAGAGGTCTCATCTAATTACAAATTTAACGCATATTAGATATACGTAATAAGAATGAATAAATTGTTGACTGGGAGATCTTAAACGTTTTCTTGCTAATCCTTCCGTTCATTCTCCCTCTCTCTCTCTCTCCCTCTCTTCCTGGAACGATTCCATTGACCAAAAAAAAAAAAAAAAAAAAAAGAAAAGAAAAAACATTCAAGGAATTCTACAAATAAGATGGAATCCGTTTTGAGAGATACAGATGATCACGAGTTTCGAGGAGCAACTAATGAGTGGAAGCAGGTTAAGTTGATTATAGATTAAAGTAGAAATAATGAGGGAATAACGGCGAGGTGTGCTAGGAAATTAAAGAGCCAATTTCCTATCGTTCGAATGCATTCGGAGGTATCCGTGGCGTGGAAGAGTGAGAAAGAAGAGAAACGACTAGACACCTAACAGCCAATCTATGTGTCCGCGGGATCGTGCGTACTCCCACGTTCGAGCAGGCGTGTTCGGGTAATTGTAATCTATTGCCTCGGTACAGTGTGTTCTCGAAAGAGCCTACGCGCGTTGATAAAGTACGTGAACTCCGAGGAGAGCACGATGCTGCTCCGTCACTTCTGCCTCTCACCTGGCTATCCCTCCTCCTCTCCTCCATCCTCTCTCTCTCTCTCTCTCTTCTTGATCATTCCTTCCTTTTCTTTTTCTCATACTGTTTTGTACCCCGCCCACCATAGCCACGCGTATACGTGCCGTGGACTCGAAAGGGAAGATAATGCGAGAACGCTCCTTTAAATTGGAAAACCGATAATATCTCGTTAAAACGTTGACTGGCACGTGAATTTTGTTCCTTTTACCCTTTTACTATGGGACCACAGTAATAGTTACATTCCCCGTATTATTCATAGTTTCATCATTTCGCTTTCATTCGAAACGAAAATTGTTAATAAATGTTGTTAATTAAAACAAATTTTCCATATTTTTAAAATTGATCATTCTTATTCTATTACAAACGCTGCTGGAGATCATTATAGAATTTTTCTATTATCGTATCATAATACGTTTCTGTACTTTTGTCAAAATGTTGCGTGTATTTGTTTAATCGTTAGTTACACGTGATCGTTTTAATATCTGACGAGGATTCTTTGGCCGATTGAAAATGTTGAATTATTCGTAGAAACATTGCGATGAATTGAACAACAAAGTAACAATAACACTACGTCGATTGACCCAACATCGTTCTATGAACGTTTTAATATACTTCATAGTAAAATTTCATTCTTGTAAAATATTATGTTCGTTCAACTTTTAAATCGACGAAGATGAATGAACTAACTAATTATTGATATTCCAAATGATAATTTGCATGTAATCAATACGCAAATAAAAATATTCTTTATTCATAGTTTCAATATTCTATTCAAAATAAAAAAAGAAAAAAAGCATTGTTAATAACAATTGTCGATTCTCGAATGGCACGTTTTTTTTTTTTACTTCGCTCTGTTATCTAATTGTTTATGTCAATCGATAGTTTTTATTCGGTAGAATTCAACTTATGGTAATAACTTTTTTTTTTATCGATGATTTTTTTTTTTTTATCATGACGGTCAACGCGTTAAAACGCTTTCGACTTAACCGCCATCAGGAGTTCGTTCTCCTTACTGGATATTTACGTCGTTTTCGAATTATTTTTCCTTACGTCTCTCATCTTTTTTCTGATTATTTCTCTATCTATCTATCTTGAATAATCGACACGAGTAGATCTCTCGAGTGTAATAGTACAAGTATCGGGGCTACCGTGCGTTCGAGCTACCTATCGATGTTTTTCGATCGCCGATTTGATACACACACCCCATCGATACGATCATGCTAAGCGGATGATCGTTACTTGTATAGGATGCTTGACTTATGTAGCGTTGAAACGATAACGTCGTAAAAGGGTTTAAGATCATCTTGAGAAATGATTTTTAACGTTGTTTTATTCGTTAGCTCGAGGTGAATATATCATGAAATAAATAACAAAAATACGAAATTGAAATAAAAAAAAGTGGACAATCGAGATTAAAACTTTTAGAGATTATATTAAATATAGAAATTTATTCTTCATCGCGTTCGGATCGCTCGATCGAATGAAATATGATTTGTTTGAGACAATTCAAAACCAAAATAAAAAAGTAAACACCTTATAAAAACACGTTACACGATCTTTTTGTACGAACTAATATCAAAGTAATTTACTGCATACCGTCATTATATATACCATTACAATTATTATATAAAAAGTTAAATAACGATCATGTTGTTCATACTACGAAAATATCAAGTATTCCAATATCAAGTATGGTTGTAAAAATATATATCATTAGAAGTATTTTGAAAAAAACGATTTTGTTAAACAAATTACACGAAGTATCAGCACGTATCGTATAGTTTGCTTGATTAATGTCATACTCATAGTCGATCTCATAGATATTATTACTACAATTCCCGATATAGATTATTATTGCAATATGAGCGAAATATATATATATATATATATATATATATATATATATAAATAAATAAATCTCTCTCTCTCTCCCCTGTTTATTTTACGTTTCACATATCGTAAGCTATCATTCGTGCTGATCTACCCCCCTCCTGCGTATCCTGCTCATCGAAGTGTGAATGGCAGAAAATCTCAGACGAAAAATTTTGACGGAGGTAGGCACCTGCAACGGAGAGGTACAGCGTGTTCTATGAGAGAAATACAAAACTCGAAGTAGCCGTACGCGGATGGTTGTTGTAACGGTAAAATGTACGAGTTATCTCGCACGCATCGTTCCGGCATCCGGACGAACGACGCCTCGAAGCAAAAGAGACATACTTAGATTTCTCCATCGTCTTTCTCTTTTAGATACGAATGAATGTATCCGAGGATTAGAGATGATGCTCTGATTGTACTCCGATCAGTTCGATCGATATTTTTGATAATCGATCGAGCACGTGTTTAACTTTACAATTCCTTACACGATTTTTTTCGTGAAATGTATAATCTATTTTAAAAAGAAAAAAAAAATAAATGAATATGTAATGCATGACAGAGTTCCTCGTATACGTTTTTATAAATATATAATATACATATATATGTATATATATATATATATATATATATATATATATATATATATATTTACATTATTTCGTAACTGTAAGAGTAAACCTTACAGTAAAAAAGTATTAAGTGATTAATGATTAATGCAATGCGTATACTCATTCCTGGGATACCCTGTATCACCTTATACGAAAATCGAATGAATATTCTGCCTTTTTATATTACATTGATTGATAAATCATCCAACTTATCGTAAATATAATTAAACAATTTTATAACTGTTAGCGTAAACGTTATAATAAAAAAAGGCTATCGAATGATTAATGATTGGTAAATTGTTTATATATATATATATATATTTTTTTTTTTCTTCATAAGGAATCTAATTAAGAGCCTGCCTTTTTAAGTTACTTTGATTGGTAAACCATCTTCATATAATCATTTTGGTACGAATACAAGAAATTCAAATTACTATTTAATTACATTAATTAACACATACACAAACGCATACGCATACACACGCGCACGTGCGCGCATATATATATATATATATATATATATATATATATTTTTGTTTTTTATTTTTCTATTTTAAAATGTCGTAAAGACGCGTGCGATACTCTCACCGTGGAGGATACGCACGCACGCACGCAGGCACGCACGCGAGTGATATCATACGCCTTGTATCATAGCTCGACGATGGTGCTTGGAATCAAGAGATTCCACGCTTAACGATGATACATCGCACTTCTTCGAGGACGATCCAACGATCTGTGGTAATGATCGGAAGCGATGAGCCTTGCCTGGGGAATATCGCGTGCGTAATGTTCATTAAAATGTGGCGCTTCTTGCTGCGATGTCGATGAACCGGCTGAGCGAAGAAAAATAGAAAGAGAGAGAGAGAGAGAGAGAGAGAGAGAGAGAGAGAGAGAGAGAGAGAGAGAGAGATAAAGAGAGGGAGAGAAGAAAAGAGACAGACGGAGAACTAGAGAGGGAAAGAGATTTTTTTTTTTTTTTTTTTATTATTCTGCCGTGGAAAAAAAAAACAAGAAGAAAGAGCAAACTCGAGAACATTAAGAGAAAATGAGAAGAACGCTTTTTTTAAAAAAATATATAGATATGTACGTACTTATCACTAAACGTAAAAAAACTTTACTTTGTATAATATTCATACAGCTGATCAATTTAAAAAGATAAATAATGTATTAATAAATAGATAAAAATTTTGTTTTATATATAATTTATACGGTCTATCAGAAATTCAAAAAAATTGAGAGAGAGAGAGAGAGAGAGAGAGAGAGAAATTTACCGTTATTATTAATAAATTATCCAATGCAAAATATAATAGATATGTGGATGTGACAAGAAAACGAAATAAATCTAAACTTACAGATTGAAATTGTCATTAGATAATAATTATAATAATAATTTCGTCTTAAAACGGTTAAGAGAAAATACGATAGGATATCTAATCTAGACAGAGAAATGGTGTTGTTATCCAAGAGAAGATAGAAAGGGAGAAAGAGAGATCTCTTTCAAAGTAGCTGTTGTAACTTTCATTGGGGAAAACGAAAAAAAAAAAAAATATAAAAAAATAAAAAATAAAATAAAAGAAAGAAAAAGAACAAATTTTTAAGGAGACCGGTAGAGTTGTAGTACCGGAGTCGTACTTCGTAGCTGGTGACCTGGGTGTGGCACACGATCCGTGGAGATCTCGCGCATATGTGCGCTTAGAGGACCTATTTGAGAACGGCAGTGGCGGCATGCATCGACTGCGTCCGGGACTGTGAAATGGCATAATGCTCCGATATCTAACTCTCCTAAGACTCTTATTTGGTTCCCTCAAAAGCGACTGTGGAGGAGGATTACGTAAATTCTTACGATTCTTGTGCGCATTAACCGCGGAGTTTCTCTTCTGTCGTACCTAAGAGAACACACATACATATGTGTATCTACCTCCTCCTCCTATACCTTTATGAGCGTAATTAATTAAGGCTCTATTCGTATGGTAGTACGTTCCATTAATGCAATGTTGTACCCGGTATAAAAGCATTTATTTTATCCGTAATAATTTCCTACGATAATATATCGGTATAATAATTTAATTCAATGTATTATTTTTAATAAATTTTCATTGCTACATCGTACACTTATGCAATATAATTCGACTATATTATATATAATTCCCTGTTTTTTATTTTTTTTTTATTTTTTTTTTTTTAACAAACAGAGATACAAAGAATAATTCGTTTTATTATATTTTCACGCGATCTTCGAACGGTTACGTAAACTAAATGATCGGAGATTGGCGAAGCGTAACTCATGTACGACGAGAAACCATTAATAACAATCGCGATTTATCCGTTTGTTAAAGTTCGCGAGAGTGTAGCCAGGGGAGAGCTTTTCAAACACACACTTCAACGCGTTACCTTTCCTTCCTTCTTCTTCTGTTTTCCCTCTTGGCAGTACCTTGACCCTAGAGAGATTAGATCCCCCGATATCCTGAGGGAATCGAGGATCGAGGATATATCCCGACATATCCGCGTACACACGCGAGCTTTCGCGGACGACGGTTTCACGGCTGATTTACCGCCTCGACTTCTTGGTAATTGTTCGGGGCGTGGCGGACCGACCGTACGTTAGCAGCAACGTTACGGCGGTCTCCCACGCGCGAAAACAACCCGGGGATTTATCGTCGATTCGACGACGACGACGACGACGACGACGACGACGACGACGACATTGACGGCTTTCGTTACTTCGTACTTATTTACGTCGAAACAAAACTCGAAATAGAATTACGTGTACGATCATCGATTGGTATTCTTTATATGTATGCACGTACGTATATAAATTGTATCATTTGGAATAACCATTTCTTTTTGAATATTTAGAGTGTAGAGTAAAAAAAAATATATATATATATATATATATATATATTTTACGATCCAATTATCCTGTCGTCGATTCAATGTTCCTCATTTATAAACCGTATCATTCGGATTTAACTATTACGAGAAAAAGAGAGAGAAAGAGAGAGAGAGAGAGAGAGAATATTTCAAACGCTCAATTTATTGTATATACTCATGATATTTATTATATCTTGTTTATTATATTGTATCGTATTGTTAATTGTTTATTATCGTCTTTAATCTTTATAATTTTCTTATAAAATCGATGAATTATTTCGAGCGAGTTGGATCGATGAATTGACGAGGATTCGAATATTCAAAAAAAAAAAAAAAAAAAGAACTCGAGCGGTCTCGACGGAACGAGAGAATTTCTCTCTTAAATCAAGAGACGTACGTACTTTCCCCCCTTTATGAGTTCTCGAACAAAGTGAAACCAATTCCCTGGACTTTCTTCGGAAGTGTTTTGGCGATTGTAGCGGTTACTTTTCAACGAATTTAATGCAGGTTTTATCGCTGATACTTGTATTACTTTCCTTTGGAGATAACGAAAAAGAAAAAAAAAAAAAAAAAAAAGAAAAAACAAAAGAAAAGAAAAAAAAGAAAAAGAAAACGGAGAGAAAGAGAATGAAGGATATATTAAACGAAGTGGAGCAGCGAGTGAATAATTTTTTCTTTATTATTAATAGAGGAATATACAATCAATTCTTACCGAGAATTGTAAGTATTTTTGCTGACGTGATAAATTAACCTGAGTTTTAAGTTCAATACGACGTCACAATGATAAGTGTAAAAGTAAATAATATGAATGCAAAAATCAGATTGAGTGGGGGAGTTTCGAGGGATTCCGAAAGATCGAGAATCATTTCGTTTCTATCTCGGAGTAAGAGGAGGAGGAGGAGGAGGAGGAGAAAGAAAGAAAGAAAGAAAGAAAGAGAGAAAGAAAGAAAGAAAGAAAGAAAGAAAGAAAGAAAAAGCGCATGCCCGTCTTCTTCTTCTCTTATGGCGATGAAAGAGAGCGAGAATGTGGGTGTGGTCGACGAAGAGATGTCGAGCGTGCGCCCGGGTTTGCTGCCGTCGTTCCACAGTGTACAGCATCCACACACCACAGGATACACAGCTCCTCACGACTGGCACTTCTCCTTCTCTGTTCTTTCCTGCGCTTCGTAACCTCTATACGAGAAGCCAGGGCCGTGCTTTACCATACTTACGGATCTCTCACTTGCCCCGTTCTTAGACTAACGGTGTCTATCTCGCATATATATATATATATACACATTTATATACGTCTTTTCTACTCCATACAACTACTCCTATCTTTCCTTTTACATTGGAAATCTCATTTAACCATACCGGCTCTGCCCTCTTCGAAGTAGCAACGCGTAACGATGGACCATTTAGATTAGAGTTGAACTTACGTCGATATATAACACTGCAAAGCTTTTTATTCGAGAATATTTATCAAAGGAATAAATACGGAGAAGAAGGTGGACGTTTTATTTTCTTCCATTTTCTTTTTTCCTTTGGAATTTAGTAACTCCGACGTTTAAGATTTCAATTTATTAAACCCTTTGTGATCCGTGATTGAGAAAGAAAAGATATACACAATGGGAGATTGAGAGAAAATAAAAGGAATAGAAGAAATCGATGATGGCCCAACGATTCGTTATATTTGATCGAGATAATCCGCCAGGATGATCAAAGTAAAAAGTACGAAGGGTCGGCGGTGAGATAGAAACGATGACGAATGGAAAATAGGAAATGTATCGGCAGCTTAATCCAATTAGATCGAAATCTTATGTTGGCCATCGACACGACGACGATTGGGCCAGTGTGCCTGACACGTTTAAGATTGTGTTAGAGCTGCGCCTCTGCGTTTTGATATAATTGGTCGATCCCTTTCGAAGGGTTATTGTCGATAAATCAAACGCGATTAATTGCTTTCAGAGAGAGGGAGAAAGAGAAAGAGAAAGAGAGAGAGAGAGAACGATTCTACATATACATATTGTATAACCTACATTGAAGATTTTTATTGATAAATTTCCCTTCATCATGTTAATTAACAAATTACATTGATATTGTGTAATTTTAACATCCGCCATGTTTGATCTATCCAAACGAAGACACCAGAAAATAATAGGAGTATAACAATGAAACTATATCTGCGGATAGGAAATTACATTGAAACGATGAAAACGATTTTAATTACCTCGATCGTAAGACGTATTAAAAGAAAGGCAAATAGTATGGTAGGAAGAGAAAGAGAGAGAGAGAGAGAGAGAGAGAGAGAGAGAGGGATGGGGGAAGGGTTCTTCTCTCCTCCTTCGCCGAAGATTGTAATTTATATCACGCTGCGTCGACAGGACGATAATTACTATTCAAAACTCGTACGTAGATATTGTGGTGGAAGCAAAGATCCGTCGACTAACTCGCATAAAAAGAATGAATACACGATATGAAGCCAGTCTGTCTGTCTCTCTCTGTGTGTGTTATCCAGACGACATTAATGCAACGATTTACAAAATATAAATATCTAATTCGCGATAAACAAATAAGATAATATTCAGGTTTTTACATACATATTTTAGATTATATCTGTTTGTTAACAAAATATTACCAAAAAAAGAAAAGAATTGTTTCATTTAAAAATAATTAAACGTTATGTGGATAGATCTTTTTTTGTTAGATCTTCTATTTTGACATTATATATGTATATATGTGTGTGTGTGTGTGTGTGTATGAGAAATAGTTAAATAAAATAAGAAATTGGTATGTTCGATGGAACGGAATAATCGAAGGGTAGTATACAGTTTGGTATGTAGGGTAACGATGCTATTTTATTCTATCAGGTAAGAGAAGTGGCAGCCTGAGAGGAGTCTAAGATAGCGGTACGATTCGGTCGAAGAAGTATCCGCAGTCTCCTTTAGACCTTACGGAAAAGAGAAAGAGGAAGAGAGAGAGAGAGAGAGAGAGAGAGAGAGAGAGAGAGAGAGAAAGAGATAGAGAGGGAGGGCGAAGGTCGCTCATCGGACATGAACACGCCCGAGTACGACCTACCTTACCTGGATTTGCCGCCATGCAACAAACACGTAATCTTTCTGCCCTTTTCTATCCCACTGCTTGCTACTCTAGGCCTCGCCTATCTCCTTTCAACCGATCTTAGTGCATCGACTTCTTCTTCGTCCGATTCCGTTCGTTGATTTAACTTAACATAACTTACTTCGACGGTCACATTTAATTAAGATAACTGTTTTGAAATAAGGATACGTAGTTACTTATTGAGAATTGTTCTATATATATATATATACACCGATAACGGATAATACAATTTTATCGTCGATTTTTTTGACTTCTTTTTTTTCTTTCTACTTTTTTTTTCTTTCTTTTTTTTTTTTTTTTTTAATAGAATAATAGCAAACAGAGAAATTTGTACTTGTGTGTGTGTGTGTGTGTGTGTGTGTGTGTGTGTGTGTCCATATACCATAGAGCAAGCCTTCCCCATTTTACAGTTTTCGTATTACTTACGAGGTCGGTACTCTTCTCTCAATCTTCTATTTTCTGTCATTAAATTCATCGAACGGGACTGCATTGAAACGCGGACAGCCTTTACTGTAAGTGGATATATCAGGAAGCAATCGGATAGCCGTTAGATCATTCCGTGACTGATTGAAGCAACGATTATCTATACTTCCTATGATGCCAAGTTTTACGTATCTGGATACACGCCCACGCGTTTGCTACTTATTTCTTATTTCGAATAATGATTTACTACACCGTTGATTACTATTATCCCGGGACCGTAAAATTGGATATATTCTATGTGAACGTTTAAAGGACCGAATTGAAATTTTGAGTTAGTACTTTTTAATCGCCGTAATTCAATTATAATTTGTCCAAACATTCATCTCTCTCTCTCTCTCTCTCTTTCTCTATTCCATAATAGTTCTGTCGTAGAATACTATGGAGAAATAATAGGTATGTCTAATGGTATGAAGTATTCGAGTATCACCGAACGTGCGCACAGTTACTTTTGATGGATTATTTTAAAAGGAAAAGACAACATTTTGATGGAACGATTTCCTATCGTTCCTTTATAGAAATACGACAGTATCGACGCGATTTACCAACGAATACGAAACGACTATAGGCGAGGGTGAATCGAAATGGTCGTTTAAAAGAAAGGAATTGCGTAGAACTCGAATGACCTGACTCGACCTCCGGACATTACCAAAACCAATCAAGTGCACGGTTTGGAATGCCACTTTGCTCGAGGTCTTCGACTTCCATTTGCGGAATCAACTTGAAGACCATTTCTCTCGAAGACTCTTTCTATGTATATTTATGTGCATGTACACACACGCACACACACACGCGCGCACGCGCATCTTTCTCCATTTTCTTTTTTCATTCGGCCCTCGCGAAACTGCATTGTGCCACTTCTTCTACTCACTTGGCATGCAGGCCTGTTTACACTCTATTTTCTCCCCCGCATAAGGCAATTTACGCTTTAATTGAGATTCTCTACTTAATCGCGTCCTTGATGAGTTCATCTTGATATCTTCGTTCCGCCACGTTAGAACTTTTCGAACTATAACTATTAGGAATTTACTACTACCAGATGATTGCTCTAATGATTTTTATTTCGTTACGTTGGAATTAGGATCAGAAAAGTAAAAATAAGACGCTTAAATTTCATTCGATGATATACTGCGATTTATGGAGTGATCCGCATTGATATGAGAACGATGTTCCCGATGAAAAAGAAAAAGAGAAGAAAAGAAAAAAGAAATAAAGAAATGGAGAGAGTGAGAGAGAAAGAGAGAGAGAGAGAGAGAGGGGGGGGGGGGAGAGAGAGAGAGAGAGAGACAAAGAAAGAAAGAGAGAGAAAGAGAGCTCGTGATTTATGATCATGCCGGCTAATTACCATGAGGTTGATTCGGATACACAAGGAGATATAACGGATATTGATTCAATTATCGAGATTAATGGCGGTGAGTTTGCGAGAATGACGAAGGTGATAATTTATTACAAAAGTATGAGAGAGAGAGAGATAGAGAGAGAGAGAGAATCATTCGCGTAAGACATCTGTCTATCTTCAGATCGCAAATTTTCTTCCATTTAAAAATGTACAAATTCTTGAAAAAGGTTAAACCGATAAAGCGTATCGATCCTTGCTTTTCGTAGTAGCTAACGTCGTCGTCGGTAGAGAATGATCACTTTGATCCTTTCGCGAGTCGACCGTGAAGGGACACGGTTGATAACGGTGTCACGTGAGCACCCATCACCGTAGGTTCCACCATCGTCCTCGTTACAAATTCGTCGCGCGACAGTTCTCCTTCGGATAACGCCTAAGTGCGTGTGTCGTCTTTGTTCGTTTCACGCGCGTCGAGATCATCGTTGGATCGAGGAAGATAACTTCATGGTAGGACACACACACACACTTAGAGGGAGGGCTGAGATATCTCCTTGCTCTTGGCTTCTTCATCCGTCCTCTTTGAAGCTTCGTGCGTTGGCCGTAGAGTCAGTCGTAGAGGGTATTAAGAGGAGTGAAAAGAGGGAGACGACGATCGCGATAGGACGACGACGATCCTCTTCCTTTTCTTCTTCTTTTCTTCATCCTTAACTTCTTCTTCTTCTTCTTCTTCTTCTTCTTCGTATGGTTGTGGACCGAGAAGAAAAGAGGAGCGGATCTCCTTTGCGAGAAAGGCTCAATAATTTTAACGAGCCATCGAGTGTGAGGAGTTCGGTGCGTGCCTGCCACCCCTTTTACCTTCCTCCCCTTCTATACTCCCTTTGACTGGCCCCTCCTTCTTCTTTCTACTCTTTCTCTTTCTCTTTCTCTTTCACGTTCTGTCCTCGGCCTACCGCCACGACATTCGACATTCGACAACGACTTCGTAATTTTAATTGGTATCCCAATATTCGCATACCTCGACGTGTCACACGGCAAACTTTTTCTTTTTTATTACATACCTCTCTCTCTCTCTCTCTCTCTCTCTCTTTTTCTTTCCATCCATCCATCCATCCATCTCCTATCTCTTTTCTTTCTTTGCGTTTCTCGCGAATCCACTTTCGACTCACGTCATCTTGATAATACTCTTATACGGTTGTCTTTCTCCTCTTACAACGATATCGATCGCATTTGTTACCCATTCGGAGTTTCTGTTAAAACTCGTAAGACCGGAGTATAACGCTTTGGTTCGATAATTATCGTTCCATTGCAATTCTTCTCGCTTTTCTATACGAACAACAATGTTGGAATCGTACTGCGATTTTTTTTTCCCTTTTCCCTTCTTTTCTTTCTTTTCTTTTTCTCTTTTAAATTAAATCCTTCGTTCGTATCGTCTAATTAATTAATTATCTCAATTATTCTCCTCTTTTGAGGATCCCACTTTGAATGGGATAAATTTTCAAACGTTTCATCCTCTCAATCCCTCTTCAATAATTATTCATTTTATTCTGAACATTTTTAGGAAAAAAAAAAAAAAAAAAAAAAAAAAGAAAAACAAAGAAAAAAAATTATCCACTTTACATCAGATTCCAATGTTAAATGTTAAAAGTGCAGATGTAGCAGCGAATATAACGTGCTTTATAATCTTTCGTACGAATTTGAATGGTAAAAACGAAAGACGATTGCAATTTTGCAAACGTGCACGTGCATTTAAGGGTTACGATTCCAATTAAAGAAGAAAGAAAAAAAAAACAAACAAAAAAAAAAAAAAGGAAACAAAGCGAACGTCGAATCACAGTTTTGCCGTCTACGCATATAATACGTGAACATACATATAAATCGATTCTCAACGAAGGAAAAAAGGGTGTTTTCGAGAAAAGTTGAGATCCAACGGCATTGCGAAATGATAGAATTTGTATGGACGCATCAACGCGCCGGGAGGTGGGTGGGGGGTGGGAGGTTGGGGGGAAGGGGGAGAGATCTGCTCCTGGTATTCGAGAACTAATATTCTCGTGGTCGAAGAGTACGAGGGAGTAAATAAATTCAGGGAATAATTTAGCCAACCTGAGGCTCACTTCGCGGTGGTAAAAGAGAGTAGTATATATGGGCGTGCTGGGATCGAGGATATCGAAGCGAGGATATCGAAGCCTGAACCCGTCGGTAGCCTCGGGACATCACGAGAAGAAAAGCACGTTCTCTTTACATTCTCTCTCTCTCTCTCTCTCTCTCTCTCTCTTTCTCTCTGAAACTTAACTCTCCTGGTCCAGCCTTCTATTCTACCTCTTCCACTTTATTCGACCCCTTTAAACGCCCTCTCTTCCTCGTCGTTTCGCGCACGTTTCTCGACGATTCGCGCAGAACTCGTCCTCCCTCCCTCCCACCCCCACCCTCTCTCTCTCTCTCTCTCTCTCTCTCTCTCTCTTCTTATTCTTGATTCTTTTTTCGCAGGTGTATCGTAAATTTATTCTCCTTAGTAGAGCCGTCGTAGACGTGTAGTCGAAACGATTATATCGTAGGGACTCGATGGGATAATATATATATATATATATATATATATATATATATATATATATATAT
>OU964961.1:11000744-11008244 GCA_918808275.2 Dolichovespula sylvestris
TAATTTAATGTAATTATTAAGTCATTTAGTTCATATAACTAATTGTTAATTAATATTTGTTCAATATTGCCTTGGCTAATGAGTAACTAATGTCGAAATTTTCCAAAATAAAAACTATTGAATACCTCGAGACATGTTTATTAACTGATAGATATAAAATATGGAATATTTTAGATATTACTTATTGGCTAATTCAATGTAAGTTCGACTTAGCGTGGCGCGGTATATTTAACGTATATATATAATAACATATAATAATATAATAACGTATTTATATATACGTTATTTATATATATATATATATATATATATATATATATATATATATATATATATGACAAAAATTGGATTATAAAGGATTAAGAAATAGATAAAAATAAATTTAATACGAAGCGATCGTATAAAGGAGCAACACGTTTTATAAAGATACACACGGATTTATATATCAAGTTCCAACGGTATACTACCAGAGATTTAACGCGAGAACTTTCCGTTCATCTTCCTTGCCGTCGAAATAATTTACATTCGTCGTTCGAACATATTTCCCTTTTAACTCGACATGTAATACCTAACTTTGTGTCCTGTAGTGAAAGACAGACAGAGATAACGAAAGAAAAAGAAAGAGAGAGAGAGAGAGAGAGAGAACGAACCTATCAACTTTTTTAGAACTAGACCTTCCCATTTTACGATCCCTCGTAGACCGTAAATTCGAATCGATCGGGAAGGACCCGAATAAATAATAATCTCGATGCGACATCTCCGCGAGAAAGAGACAATCCTGAATCTTCGTTGTTCCACCGTCAAACAGTACGATCGTAAAACTCATTCGCTCGTAAGAATACGCACGATATTCTAATATAAAACTGTGCAACGTTAGGAATCATAAGGAAGGCCTTTTTTTTACGAATATCTCTCTTGACGTTTTCTCCGTTTCGTCACTTTTTTGTCGTGGAACATTGCTACCGGAAATAACGATGATATCCAAAGTGAATCGTCCGCCGCTAAATACGATAAAACCGAAGGAGGACGTCGTAATTTAATTGAAAAAGGAAACGAAAGGCAAGGAAAGGAAAGAAAAAAAAGGGGGGGAAAGGGAGGAGGATACGAGATAGATACAGCAGTGTGGTTCTCTTCTTCGATCCGAAGTTTTGCCGAGCAAAGCCGCAGGACGAGTACGAGAGCGAGTTCGTTCGGTCGCGAGCACTCATCGAGAAAATCGTTCGGCCGCAGATATAAAGTCGTGAAGGAGGAAGAAATCCGATAAAAAAGCCGAACGATTGGGGCAAGAGGGAAAAAAGTAGTAGTAGTAGTAGTAGTAGTAGTAGTAGTAGTAGTAGTAGTAGTAGTAGTAGTAGTAGTAGTAGTAGTAGTAGTAGTAGTAGTAGAAGTAGTAATAGTAGTAGTAGTAGGTAGTAAGAGGAAATAGGGTAACACCGCACGTGAGGAGCCGAGGTGAGAACGATCGAAAAAAAATAAAATAAAAAGATAAAATAAAATAAAAAGAGAGAGAGAGAGAGAGAGAGAGAGAGAGAGAGAGAGAGAGAAATCAGCGAATATTATTTTGACCTCTTCTTCCTTTTTATATAAATCTTCTACATTCGATCGATACTGCGAATCCGCAAACATAATTCATACTTTCGTTCATTGCCGAGCTTTTATCGATTTCAACCGAGCGTCTTTTATTATGGATCATTCGACAAAAAAAAAAAAAAATCAAATATCGTGAAAGATTATATCACACATTTATATAATTTTTTATCGAAATTCTTTATATTTATACTTTCGTTCATTGCCGAGCTTTTATCGATTTCAACCGAGCGTCTTTTATTATGGATCATTCGACAAAAAAAAAATCAAATATCGTGAAAGATTATATCACCCATTTATATAATTTTTTATCGAAATTCTTTATATTTATACTTTCGTTCATTGCCGAGCTTTTATCGATTTCAACCGAGCGTCTTTTATTATGGATCATTCGACAAAAAAAAAAAATCAAATATCGTGAAAGATTATACCACACATTTATATAATTTTTTTTTATCGAAATTCTCTATATTGTACGATAAACTCGTTGTCTTCGTCGTTGTTATTGTTATTGTTATAACATAGATCGAACAGTTTTTCTTTTTCTTTTTTGTTTATCAAGATTCATCCTTCTCCTTCAGGTTGATAAAATATATTCTATTAATACGTTTCGAGAAATCTACATCGCCAACACGTTCGACTGGTGTGACACTGAAGTTTATGCGTTATTTAAATTTTAAATTCATGGAAATATATATATATATATATATATATATATATATATATATATCTACATATATGTATGTGAAAAGAGCGTTAAAAACGTGCTCTCTCCAAACAGGAGAACGAAAAGTTCGTTTTTTCTGCTACAGCTGATACGTCTTTTTTCTTTATTTCTCTCTCTCTCTCTCTCTCTCTCTCTCCCTCTCTCTCTCCCTCTGTTTCTTTCTTTTTCCATATCCTTACTCCGTTTACATACTCCACCACACCGAGAACGTATCGCATTTAAACGATTCGGGCGACATTCCTTGTCGCGCCAGAAATGTCTTCTCCTGCGTTACACTTTAATAAGATGCTTCGATGCGAAATGCACTTAAGCCGAACAAGTCGAATATATGTGATAGTCGAGGTTTTCGCGTAGCCCATTTCTCGCTCTCTCTCTCTCTCTCTCTCTCTCTCTCTCTCTCTCTCTCTCTCTCTCTTCTTACTACCGTTCATGTTCGGACTCGAAGAAAGAAAATGCGAAGAATCGTGGTGGCAAACACAGCTATTAGCATTTTAAATACGTACATATACACAACATTTCGGCCCACGAGTAAATTCTTCTTCCCTCTCTCTTCTTCACCCCACCCCCTCCCCTGTTCTTTGCTCCCTTTCTCCTCTATCCTTCTCCCTTTCTCTAATTCCTTCTCTCATTCGATCTCATATTTCTTTATTACGATCCTTCGTAGATTATAAAGAATTTCGTGATTTCATTAGAAAGCTATATAAGCGAGATCCTTTTTGTTTATTAGATTTACCGTAGGTTGTCGAGAGTCGATGATAACGAGCCAATAAAATACGTCTCGCCTGGAATAACTTTTCTCATAACAGCATCAAAGATCGAACGTTCAAGAGAGAAAGAGAGATAGAGATAGATGGATGGATAGAGTGTGAGAGAGAGAGAGAGGGAGAGAGATTCATAGTAATACAAGTTTTTTTATATCCACCTCTGCACCTTCGAGTACTCCGCTCGTTACGATAAACTGCACGCGGAACGCGGCGATTCGCCTTGCGGCTTTTCGAGCGAATTGAATCGTCAAAAGCGATTTGTTAGATAATCGATCGTAGTTGATGGTCCGGATCGTGAGAAATAGAATTTCATTTGGTAGACCTGCTCTGCTCGACGTCTAGTTTGTATCCTCTTTAGTAAATAAATTATAGGAGAAGGAAAGAAAGAAAGAAAGAAAGAAAGAAAGATGGAAAAAAAAGAACAATGCAAAAAGAGAATCGATCTAGTTACTTTCTTATTGGATCGATCTAGAATTATTATTATTTTTTTTTTTAATCGATCAAACGTAAAGGAAAAAACGAACTTTCACGTCCTTCCTTGTTATGAAACTTCGTCACATATAAAAGCTGAGCAATTAATTTCAAAAAAAAAAAAAAAAAAAAAAAAGAAAGAAAGAAAGCAAAAATAAAGAAAAAATGGTTCTCTACGTTCACGTTTGTTAAGAAAAAAAAAAGAAAAAGACGTCAACGATGTAGTAGAATCTGGCTTCAGTCGTACCAGTTCTCTTTGAAGATCGAAAATTTTTCATCGAGCGAGATGAAATGTATAGAAAGAAAGAGGAAAAAGGATAGAAGATGGACGACAGACAGAGGACGGTCACCGTGAAACGATCGCCGCCGTGTCGTGCTTATCTTCATCTTACCGGTAGCAGAGAAGGAGCTTCTCTTCACCGATACGTACGTACGTACACGGGTAAGCTTATAAAACGTGTCTACGTCGGCTTGTCTATTCGTCAAACGCTCTCCTTTACCGAACCACCACTCGTCATTCTTCCTATCGGCCAATCTCAGATTGTAGTTCTATCTATCTCCTCCTTCTCTTCATTTCTCCGTTTCTCTATTTCTTCTTCGACTACCACGATCGTCTTGCATACACACATACATACGTCCGTGCGTGCTCGCGGTATGGGCTTAACGGTTATTATACGTCGACGTTTAATCGATGGATGGGTAGTATCAATGATTTCCATAGTTTGATCGATCTTATATTCTCGGCGATCTTGAAACGATCGAAGGACGTTAATTATAAAACGTGATTCGTTAATATTATAAAACGTGAAGCACATCGACGTGCGTTTATTATTATTATTATTATTATTATTATTATTATTATTATTATTATTATTATTATTATCCGATCGGCTAATGAGATTTTAATTCTTTTATATTTATTGATTTCAAAAAAAAAAAAAAAAAAAGAAAGGAAGAAAGAAAAAGAATGTGAAATATATCGGATGAAAGTATTAAAGATGCAAAGGTATTTGCTGTAAGATAAAAATAAAGTTATGTGACGTGAATATAAAGATTGATAATAAATTGATGATTTTTAAAAAGATCGATTACATCTGACGCAAACTTGTGCTGTTTAAAAAAAAAAAAAAAAAAAAAACAAAAAGAAAAATATCTTAACGGTGATAATGATATATTATTCTTCGAATCCTTTCGTATTTTTCATCTTGAAAAAAAAATGTTGAAAGATAAAGTACAAAGAGACAAATATGTATTTGCTATAAAATAAAATTAAATTATATGTTGTAAATATTGTTAAGGAATGAACAATATTTAAAATATTAATTACGTGGCATTGATCTTTCGATGATTAAAAGAAAGTATTATTTTTGCTTGTAGTTCTATAGTAAAAAGGAGAAAGAAAATGAGAGAGAGAGAGAGAGAGATAGAGAGAGAGGAAACATAAGAAGGATAAGAATAGATAGAGAAGAAGGAACATGGTATCTAAGAGGCGTAGTGTGTCCATCTTCGTCTCGATGAGCATACATCACATCGTCCGTTGCTAGAAGATAACTCAGGAGAAGAAGACGCGTCTAACGCGTATGTATGTATGTACTCCGAAGTATGCTTCTGAAAAAACCGACCCACGCATGCAAACCAGATCTTCTCTCTCGTGGGCAACGTCTGGAAGTCCTGAAGATTTCAAGAGTGACCGATGTCGGATCGTTCACCGGTGAAAGACAAGAAATGCGTCTTCCTTTGCGAGGAAGAAAATGCATAAAGCCTTCGTACTTATTTATCAAAGAAAATGTTCATTTTATGAGCATTTATTCATTCTATATTTTTTCGTTTATTAAACGAAATTTCATCGTGAAGTAAAAAACACATGAAGTAATTTTCGACGAACTTCGTTCCGTCCGATCAAGAAATATTCGAAATATATTTGCATTTGCAAGATCGTCGATATAAAGAAAAAAAAAAAAAAAAAAAAAAAAGAAAAGAAAAAACAACAAACGATGCGATTTAATGTAGAACGAAAAAAAAAAGAAGAAGAAGAAGAAAAGAGAGAACGACAGACCTCGATCGGAATTTCGTCTTATTTACCAGCTAGTGCACCTCGTTTGTGGCGATCGATGATCCGAACCAATTTAGATGGCGACTTTCCAAGAGTCGGCCTCGTTTAGTCCTGTCTTCGCGTGGAACGAAGAGGAACGAGAGATATACTTGGATAAAGGAAAGCTAGAGAAAGAAAAGGAGAGAAGGAAAGAGAGAGATAGAGTGAGAGAGAGAGAGAGAGAGAGAGAGAGAGAGAACGAAGATCGACCGGATAAAGTCTACGAGTCGGAGGACCAAGCAGCCGCATGATCTAGCAGGAGTGTTGCTTAAGAAAAGATAGAATCTCTCACCGGACTTTACGTTCTTCTTTTACGTTACATACGCGCGGCTCGCGTTTATACGGCTGTCCGTGGCCTTTTGACATCCCAGGAATAACGAAGTACCATCGTACTTTGCGAAACGATATCGATTCGGCATACGATATATCGATCGATCGAATTGAAAAGTTTTTTTATATTCCGAATCGACTGTTTTTTCTCGTCTTTTTCTTTTTTTCTTTTTTTTTTTATTATTTGTTTTCAAGTTACGTCAATCGATCGTCGATAATTTATTAGATACGTTCGAATAAATATAAGATCGTAATTATGAGATAGCCCTTTATTGCTATGAATCGATACTATTTATTTCATTTTCAAGAATTCCTAGCTTCGTCATTTTGCATTGATTTAATTAAGTTAATCGATAAATAAATGCCGAAATTATTACCACGACGTTTTTACTTACGACGAAACCTTATTAACGAGTCAACGAAATATTTATTACGAGCGTAATAATTATCGCAATAGCATATAAGCCGTAACATCAAATTTATATAACAATACGATCTCGTTCGATCCGTTCTATTCTCTCTCTCTCTCTCTCTCTCTCTCTCTCTCTCTCTCTCTCTCTCTCTTTTTTCTTCTACCGTATCGAATCCACGAGGAAAATGAAAACAAAAAACAAAAAAAAAAACAAAAATACGAAAAGAGAGAAAGAAAGAGAACAAATCGAAGATGAAAAAGAAAAGCGTGGTCGAGTCCACGTAAGTACGAAGAACTGGTCGATTAAGTCGCATTATCGGCCGGATCGATTAAAAGATCGATCGACTCGACGTATCAAACGATTATCCCCAGGAGATCGCGCGTTTAACGTTCATAATATACTCTCTCGTTGAGAAGAAAACGAGTCCAAAGAGACGCAAAGGGAACAAGTTAAAAAACTAAAGAAAGAGAGATGCAACGAACGAAGAAAAAGAAAGAGAAGGAAAGAGTGAGAGAGAGAGAGAGAGAGAGAGAGCTCAAATAAGAGCTGAGAGATAACAGAACGTGGCAGCCATTGTCCGACGTGGACAATGCAAGGCTGCTGGGATTGTGCTAGGAGCAATCTACATCTTCAATAATATATCATCCTCTTCTCTCTCCCCCCCCCCCCTCTCTCTCTCGAAGTAGCAGAACCGCTTCTTTGGATCGCATAACTGCATCAACCATACATACGTATATTTGGCTTCTTGTGTCGGTGATACTCGCATAAAGGTCTTCTTCGCAAGAGCGAACGTACGGAGATTTACTCCGTCACACGAACGCATATCACAAATACGCACATATATGTATATATGTATATATGTATGTATACGAAGAGATCTAATGTGCCGAGAGAGAGAGAGAGAGAGAGAAAGAGTATTGAGATATCTCTTATCCGTACTCGGAAGAGTACGACTCCTGAATGTGTCGTTTCATAAGAGCTGGACCCTAAAAAAGGACGATGTGAAGACGAGAAAAGAGCTATACATACATATATACATACACACACACACACACACACATATAAATGTAGACATGTGTAACGTACTTATGTACGTACATACGTCTGAAACCACAA
>OU964961.1:11010744-11035744 GCA_918808275.2 Dolichovespula sylvestris
CACAGTTTTTCTTTCTTTCTTTCTTTCTTTTCTTTCTTTTCTTTCTTTTTTTGTTTTGTTTTCGTACTTTATTCACGGTTTTAAATCTACAAACTCGTCTATCCGGGGGCTATCACGAGATTTTCGCTCATTCATACAAGAGATTCGGGCTCGAAAAAGGAGATTGGCTGCCCTCGGTAATACGAAACGAGATTAAATTTTGATACGAGCGGACGCGAATTAATCGGTTACGCTCGAACAGCCGAATAAAGTGGTTCCGGTTAAATAATAACTCGTGTTTTGATATACAGATGATGATCATTCCTCTTTCTAAAAATCTTTACTGAGAGAGAGAGAGAGAGAGAGAGAGAGAAAGAGAGAGAGAGAGAGAGAGAGAGAGAGAGAGAGAGTGGAATAAAATTATAATCGGTTGTGTTCAGTTAAAATTTACGACAACAAAAAAAAAAAAGAAGAAGAAGAAGAAAAATAAAATGAAAGAGAAAGGGATAGGGAAAGTAATTAAATTAACTTGGAAAAAATTCGTTTCGAGAAATAATGGAGTTTTTTTTACCTGTTACGATACCGGTCGTCCATCGGCAATATCGATTATATCGCTACGAAAGAGAATTTCGAAAAGATTGGGTTCAGAGAGGAATCATCGATCGGTCGTACCCTTAAATAAAGGGATTGCCGAGAACGCGTCAAACAATTAAGCCTGACTTACGCTCGGCTCGCGAGATTAAAAGATTGACCGAGTCTACCGCAGGCTTGTGTTATATTCCTTTGCAACGCTCTAACTGCACGCTGTGTGGCGTTATGGCTCTCTCTCTCTCTCTCTCTCTCTCTCTCTCTTTCTGTGTCTTCCCTTCTCTCTTCGTATCATCAGATAATTCGCGAGCCGTGGGGCTGTCATCTCGGAAGAATTTACCGACGACAACGTACGAACATGCGTCCGTCCAACTAATTATTTTCTTCAAGAGAAAAAAAAAAAACATAAAAAAGAAAAAGAAAAAGAAAAAGAAAAAGATAAGATACATTTTCCATCATCTTATAAGGAAACATTTTTGTACTTTTATATAACACCAAATGCTATTACCCGGAATTATTTGGAACGCTATCACCACCCACCCCTCCCGTGAAAGCACGATATTAAAAGTACAATGAAAATACAATGAAAATACAACGTAAGTGCAATAATGTATAAAAATATTTTCATACAAAACGTACGCGTAATTAATCGTTGAACGAATTAAAGGCCCGTAACGATACGATAAATTTTGTTTTATATAAAGAGAACGATGAAAAATTCATCTCGTATGAGCGATAATAATTAATATCATTGACTACTTCGTATTACTTTCGTGTACGTTAAGGTTGAACGCGACATGGCATATAAAATTATGCGAAGGATTGAAATATATCAAGACGTTCGTTCCGTCCACGGCATGGAAATACGTGGAAAACGAAATTTACGAGTATTCGGAAGAGTTGAGAGGGTTAAAGGTAGATGATATGGGAGTCTTATAGAAAAGGAACTTACCGGGCATGCAGACGCAACGAAACGTTCCAGGATCGTCCAAGCAGGAACCGTCATTTTGACAAGGGTGGGACTCGCACTCGTTCACGTTCGTCTCGCATCTTGGTCCTGTGAATCCTTGCGTGCAGTTACAAGCAAAGGACCCGGGCGTATTCACGCAAATTCCGTCGTGCTCGCAAGGAGAACCTAAAGAAAGAGGGGAAAAAAAAGAAAAGAAAAGAAAAAATTAACACGAACTTATTAAGTTCAAACGAGTATCGTATCTTTTTGAAGGTTTTTAACAATTTAAAAAAAAAAAAAAATATATATATATATATATTTTTTTAATTTATTCAAAATCAAAGTCCTTCCTCTCTTCGACAAATTTACGAATTCAAAATGTATACCGGATGATCCAATAATAATCGTCACACTATAAACATCTCGAAAACAATATTTTTCTAATTTGTTTTTGGCCAGCTCTGCGCTCCGATTTTTTTTTATATTCTTCATGTTTCATTCTATACGCGTACGCTCACACACATGCGCCGTCGAAAGAAATTTTTAAACAAAACTTATTCTCAGTGATTTCTCTTATCAACCAAATACAGTGTCGTGCCGGTGGTGATCTTACAATGAAAAAAAAAAAAAAAAAAAAAAAAAAGAAAAAAAAACGACAATATAAAAATTGATACAAAAGGGAGCATGACTTTTACCGAGTTACATTGACCAAAACATTTATGGGATTATTGTCGTCCCGTATACGTATACATTCTCCGTAACCTATTCAAAAGATCATAATTACATGAATACAAAATTTGTAATTTTGAAATATATATATGTGTATATATATATATATATATATATATATATATATATAACGTGAGAAAAATAAAATCCAATCCTTCGTACGACGGAAATGGGCCGTCTCCGAAAAATTCGCGTGTGGAGGCGCCCGTGATACGATAAGGTTCGCCGCGCTTGTTGTGTATCCATAGCGGAGAGTCGAAGAGTAAAGTGAAAGTCGAGAATCGTCCGGCTAAACGACGTCTCTCGGGAAAGTTTTTTTCCCACGAATAGCAAAGATCGAAGGTGCTCTTTCGTTGGAAGAAAGGAAGGAAGGAACGAACGAACGAACGAACGAACGAACGAATAAACGTATTAACGAAAGGAAGGAAAAAGAAAAAGAAGAAGAAGAAGAAGAAGTAATAAAAAGGAAGAAGAAGGGAAGAGACGAAGGGCCCTGATGATCGTCCTAGAAAGGGAACGCCGAGAGAGTCCTGAATGTCTCTCCTCTTCCTTCGTTTCGAGAGAAACGAGAGATTGCTAATTAAAACTGTCGCGGAGGAATGGACGCGAGTCGCATAATAATTAATAGCGAAGGAGCGGCTCCTTGCGGTAAGGTCCGTCCGTCCGTCCGTCCGTCCGTCCGTCCGTCCGTGTAAGATCTCTTAAGGTCCGTGTAAAGCCGCAGGTGCGCGGCTCCTGTGGAACGGCTCGCGATAGCACGGTTCTCTTTCTCCCCCTTAATTGGCCAACTCGATGAAGTTTTTCGAACGGGTAGAGCTAGCTAACTCGTTCAAGTGAGAGAGAGAGAAAAAGAGAGAGAGAGAGAGAGAGAGAAAGGGAAAGAGAGATAGATAGATAGAGAGAGAGAGAGAGAGAGAGAGAGAGAGAGAGAGAGAGAGTTCCATTTCGCCAATGGAACCTCTTTTTCCGCTCGCTTACATGCTCGTGCTAATTGCAATAGGGTAATTACTAGAATCCCTTGCTCTACCACCTGTCCGAGACTTCAAAGATTCCTTCCTTCTTAAGGAGCATAACAAGAGTTGGACCTTATCCAAAGGTTTTACCTTATACATAGCAGATATATATACACACACATCATATATATATATATATATATATATATATATATATATATATATTTATACGAAGGTACAAATATCATACGTATCTCGAGTTTGCGTTCCTTTAACCGGATTTCGTACTAACGAGTAAAATGTACGTTAATAAAAAATCTTTCCTCGGTCTCTCTCTCTCTCTCTCTCTCTCTCTCTCTCTGTCGATATGGCCTCGTGTCCTCGTCTCGTATGGAAGAGAGCAAAACGACGAAGTCTTGAACTTCTTCGCCGATAGCTTACCGATAGGAGAATCGAAAAAGATTGGGACAGAGAGCGGTATGCTCTCGTTTAAGAGGATAAAGTGATTAATGTTGGGAGAGTAATGGTAAGGGGGGAAAAGTGAGGATTTATTCGGAAAGATCGTGTAAGGTTGATAATGCTATAAATGTATTTTCTTGTTTTTACGCTTCGAAGGGCATCGTCGTATCGCGATGGCTTCGAATCCGAAAGTGGAAGGTAAAGAAAGAAAGAAAGAAAGAAAGAAAGAGTGTCTGTACGTGTGTGTGTGTGAGAGAGAGAGAGAGAGAGAGAGAGAGAGAGAGAGAGAGAGAGAGAGATAGAGAAGAGAGAACGGTCGATCGAATAAATAAATGAGATATTTTGTAAAAGGTCAGAAATGGGGGAGAAGTGGATCGATTTCTTTCTAAAGAGGTACCGCCGCGAGCCTCCAGTAATTCGCTGATGGTTTTTCCAAACCAGCGTAATTGCCGTTGCCGACGTGTGAGTGCATCTCTCGAGAGTTTGTCGACGAAGGTAAGAATGAGAGAGAGAGAGAGAGAGAGAGAGGGAGAGAGAAAAGAAAGAAAGAAAGAAAAAGAGAGAAAGAGATGGAAGAAAAGTCTTGCAACTTGGTCGCATCCAGAAGACTCTCAACAAGAAACGCATTGCTTTGCCGTGTTTGCGATCGAGCTACCTGGGACTTGTGAGACGAACGAGAATCGTCCTCGCTGGAAGGTCGACTTCAGCTTGATTTGACCTAACCGTCTTTGGAAAAACTTTTTTAAAACCTGCACGATAGGAAACCTGAACCGAAATTGTGCCCTTCTACGTATACAAGGGCAAACGTATTGGTATCGTTCAAGCGAAATAATCCCATTTCCTATATCATAATAAAAGAGTTTTTTTTCAAACGAACGAATTAAAACGAACGAATGATTTGATGGATCGTCAATAAAAAAAGAAAAAAAAAAAAAAAGAAAAGAAAACAAAAAAAGAAAGAAAGGTATACTACCAACGTACGCGAAAATCACTAAATCTATTACGATTCCAAGAGAAATCGAGGAATCGACGAACGTCATAAATTTGCATAAAAGAGAGAAAAGAAGAAAAAAGAAAAAAAAAAAAAGAGAGAAAAAGAGAAAAAAGAAAAGAACGACAAAAATCTTCTTAACTTGTCCTTAAAACGCGAGCAAAACTATCTGTATGACAAAGAAAGTCATCCGACACTTTTATCCTTTCAGATTAAAAAATAATCCAAGAGACGGCCGAGCTTTATTAACTAATACGAAGGAAGGAAGGAAGGAAGGAAGGAATCGGAATTAAGAGCGTACGGGGGAGTAAAAGATTAGACGTTTTTCGTGAGTGCTTTCCATTGGAGACAAGGTGTTTTTCAAAAAAAAAAAAAAAAAAAAAAAAAAAAAGAAAGAAAGAAAGCAGGTAAAACATTAGGGACCTATATGGCCCTTATATGGAGTAACGTCGCCACCCAGTCAGGTATTCGTCGACACACTGCCTTCATCTCTATGGTGTCGGCTTACCACTGTTCCAGGCGGCGGCGGCGTTGCCGAATTTCGCTTGCCAAATAACAATGGCTCTTTGTTTAGTCGGGCAGGTAAAGTATGGTGAAGATCGAAAATCAACTTTGGCCGAGGTTTTTGGGCGACGAAAAAAGGATTTCATTACGCTCCTTTTATGGTTAATAATAATATAATACATAGATACGACGCATAGCAACTCTGCTTTATGATATTATATCTTATCGTTATTGTTATACAGTTAGTCCGTGTATTATATATTAAAGCATGTTAAAACGTATATCCTATGTATCAACGCGCACGCATAAACATCCTGTTTATATTTCGCATTTAAGACAGACGGTATGAATTAATTAACTTCTTAAGATTATTTAACGTCATTTATAAGAAAAGAATAAATACAATTATTCGTTTCTCCAAATTCCTATTACAAAAGTATTTAGATTTTTCTAATCTTATACTAAGGTTTAACCGTTTAAGATTTCTTCTATTTACTAAAGTGCTCGTCGTGAAGTTTGAA
Source organism: Dolichovespula sylvestris (assembly GCA_918808275.2). Taxonomy (NCBI): domain Eukaryota; kingdom Metazoa; phylum Arthropoda; class Insecta; order Hymenoptera; family Vespidae; genus Dolichovespula; species Dolichovespula sylvestris. The sequence continues at coordinate 11,016,418 of OU964961.1, forward strand.
AATACACAAACGCTTTATCTTATCTTTATTATTTTCTAAAGGCAGGTATCTATCCGTGTTTCTATACCTGTTGAGCTAACGGAAAATATGTTAACGGAACATATTTTCTTTTATCTACGAAATCGATGTAATTATTATTATTCTAGTACAGTTTAACAAATCGATCGCAGTGAATATCAAGCACTTTAGTAATCGATAACCAAACGATTTTGATTAACAGTCGCTGATTACAGTATCACGGGGGGCTCTTTGCTTTCAATAATAATGACAATAATAAAAGGAAGAAGGAGAGAAGTAAATTGGAGATCTCAAAAACGGTGTATATGCCCACTGGGCCGAGTGATCTCGAAATTAAAAAAAAAAAAAAAAAGAAAAGAAAAAAAAACTTGAAAAAGAATCCAAAGCGAGACCGAACGTCTAATAATTATGCCCAGTGGCCATTAATAAACTAATCCTTGAGGGATTCTTAGTTGATGATCGAGAGCAGCGAGGAGTCACGGTCGCTTTATCGGAGCCCAGAATCTTCGAATGCCAGAGGCAATGTTGGAAGACGAAGGACAGAGGGCAGAACGAAGAGGAGAGCCTACAACTCTCAACATTTGTCTATATACGAATGTCAAGAAAGAAAGATGGGGAAAGATTTCTTTTTCCTTTTTCTTTTCTTTTCTTTCTTTTTCTTTTTTGAGGAGAGGGAGGAGAATCATCTAAAGAGCTTCGTACATTAATTACGATAAGATTCGAGGGATGGGTAGCAAGGGCAGAATAAGGGAACGTAATTAATAATTATTAATACGAATGGAATAATGGATTAATGAAAGAGTACGAATGAAATCGATGAGAATATCATTAAGAGATAACAATAAGATGGATAAAAGGAAATAAAGAGAAAACAATCATCGGGTACCACCTGTCGAGCCTCCGTTCGCAATCGTTCGCAACAAAGCAATCGCCGAATGATATCAGGGGTAAATGTATTATTTTGGTAATTGACGTTATGATATAACAATAGGGGCTTTCGAGTAACGCAAATGTGTTATCTATCTTATTTACGTTTCCAAGTGAATTTAGTTTTTATCGAGTCCAGTTAAAATTTTCTTTTTTTTTATATATAAGGTGCATCCACGTACCGATATAAATTGAAAACGATAATTAATGACTCGTAGTATCCGAAGACCGTGGAGAAAGACTAAGGACAAGGATAAATGAGACAAGAAAGGGCGTCGACCAAACTAATCGCTGATGGTATTAAACGTCACTGTTTTGCAATGGGATATTTAACTCGACTTAAAGATCGAATTTAAAGAGCATGGAAAGAGAGATAGAGAGAGAGAGAGAGAGAGAGAGAGAGAGGATAGGAGAATGATCGATCGACGAAGTTAAAGAGATATTGAACCAATGTTTAAAAGGCTCTGTTCAATAACAAAATACATTGTTAAATACTATAACCAATAAGTTCATCTATACGAATATTAATAATAATAATAATAATAATAATAATAATAATAATAATAATAATAATAATAATAATAATAATAATAAATAAAGAAAAGTTCATTGAACTTCGTTCCTATCTATCTAAATTAACTTCCAGAGCCTTGAGGATAAATTCCAGGAGACGTTCAATTAAAAAAACCAAAAAAAAAAAGAAAAAAGATACAGAAGATAAGAAAATAAAAAAAAAAGAAAAATTATACGCGTTCGCATAATTCAATACGTCGTGGACATCGACAATCGCTTGATTTACGATTCGCCTTAAAACATAGAAATGATAAATCATAGCATAATAGCGACGTTTCGGAGAGCCAAGAAGATGGATAATGATAGGAAAAAAAAAAAAAAAAAGAAAAGAAAAAAGAAGAGTAGAAAAGAAATGAGATGAGATGGGGTAAGAGAAGAACGTGTCGTGTGTTGATCAAGCCCGAGGGGTAGGTTTCTCAACCCTTTTAGCTTTTTATCAATGTCAAGGTATGCGCATTAGTCGAGACGTTAGAAGGATAATCTTCGGATAATTTGTTCCATGATGCGTCCTTATCAAGGTGTATATAATGGTACTCCCCCGAAGCGTAAGAAAATACCGTGGGCGACGCGAGAACGGTACGCGTTTAAAGTTCGAGAAAGAAATGAGAGAGAGAGAGAGAGAGAGAGAGAGAGAGAGAGAGAGAGAGAGAGAGAGAGAGAGAGATCCGGTAGGGAAGAGAGGAAAGGGCTGAATTCCCTTTGAGCGATGCCCACCTAATTACAAACCTTCTTCTCAAAGCACGACACACTGTATATGTAGGTATAAGTACTGTTGTTGATGCTGCGAGAAACGACTTTTCGTATGCGTGCTCGAGAAAGAAAAGAGGAAAAAAAGAGATAAAGGAAATAAAGAAAGAGTAAAAGAGATAATACACACATACATATATATATATATGTATGTATGTATGTATGTATGTATGTATGTATGTATGTATGTATGTATGTATGTATGTATGTATGTATGTATGTATGTATGTATGTATGTATGTATGTATGTATGTATGTATGTATGTATGTATGTATGTATGTATGTATGTATGTATTTATGTATGTATGGCCTCACCACCGATCTCTCGGATCGTTTCTTCTTTCATAAATGAAACGTCAAAAAGAAAAAAAAGGATTTTCTCAATGGTTTTCGATATACAGAGAGAGGCACGAAGATGTTTTCTTTGAGATCACCATATGTTACTTTCGTTTCGTGTAGCTGCTGAAACATTCTCGTCGAACGCAAAAGCAATTTCTTCGATGACTGTCACCGTAGTTATATACACGTATAAACGCGTATACAAATACGTACATGCCATCCTTGTTCAATGGAAAAGATAGAGTGCTTGAAAAGAGATAGATAGATATAGTGAGAGTGAGAGTGAGAGAGAGAAAGAGAGAGAGGGAGTGAGATAAATAGAAAGAAAGAGATCTCGTTTAAATCCCTTACGTAAAGATCGCCATAGAATGTAGGATAGCATCGAGATGTGTGGCCCCCATGATGTACACCAATTCTCCTTGGTACTATTAATTAACTCGCGACTACTGCCTGTCCGATGCTTAATTACGAAGCCATTACTTTCATAAGTAACGTAGATATACGTATATAACATACACACACACACACACAGCGCGCGCGAGTCGAAAGATATGTACCTTAGTTTCATTTCTTTCCCCCTTTCAATTCAATCTTTTCTATTATTTTATCCTATAAAATTCTGACATCTTAATCTTAATTTTATATGCGATACGACCAATATCATATATAAAAATATTGAATAAAGCAAACATGAACTCGTTGATTATCCAATATAAAATTGGATAGTCGTACGTCGAATAACATCGTTATTATTTGACGACAATTGGTTTAGAAAATTTTTCTTTACAGGCTCATCGACGATTTTGTAAATCTTATGAGGATAAAAAAGATAAAGGATCTAAGATGAACGAAACATGACGATGAAAAGAGATCGGACCCGAAGGGAAATTAATCGAGCGTAATCGACCGATCCCTGCCCGCCAATCTGCCCCGTGCGGATTTTCAATTTGCTCGGTCCATGGGGGCCTCCTTCTCTCTTCTCTCTCTCTCTCTCTCTCTCTCTCTCTCTCTCTCTCTTTCTCTATCTCTCTTTCTCACTCTCTCGCTCTGTACATTCACGATCGTGAACATTAATCCAACGATTTACTACACTGTTCTCGCTCCCCTATACTTTGACTCATCTCTTCCTACTCCGAAACGAGCTTCCTCGATTTAGCAAAATACTCCTCTCGTGCTTATCAAATTTTCATAAATTTTATAATTATAAATTTATACATTCTCTTTTTTCTTTTTCCACCTTTTCGTCTCTCTCTCTCTCTCTCTCTCTCTCTCTCTCTCTCTCTCTCTCTATCTCTCTCTCTCTCCCTCTCTCGTCCGAATGGATTATATTTTATTTTTGTCAAAAAATAATTTCGATAAAAAAGAAAAGAAATGATCCTACACAAAGCTACGATCGAATGATAAGAATACATTTGTTCTTCTTTTTTTTTTTTTTTTAATTAACTTTCCTTTTGTTTTCACATTTGTTTCACATTTGTTTCACATTCGAAAATAAGTGTAGAGACAATTAGAAGATTTTTCGGATCATCGAACTTTTGTAATGCTTACTGTTCCCTTTTCCCTTCCTACCCCTCCCCCTTCCCCCTTTTAAAAGAACTAAATTTTTTGGTCAAAAAAAAAAAAAAGAAGAAAAAAAAAATGATCTAACTTGAAAAAATAATGATCTAACGACGGTAAGAATGAAAAATTTGTAATGATATTTTCCTTTTATTTTCTTTTGCTCGATTATTAACTGTCAAGACGAATACGGATCCGATGCAAGAACGATGTCTTGATCAAAGGAAAAAAGGCATTGAATCGAGGCGAAGGACTTACTCCGTTCTTTGAATCTCTTTGATTGTTCAGATTAAACATCATCGTATTCCGCCCACGTGGTCAAAACGAAGTTAACACGCGCAAATTGAAACGAACGTGTATGTATATATGGACGACGAACACGCGTGTCGTGTCAAGAGAAACAATGAACGGGGCGGCCGTCGACCTCAAGCGGTTCATGTTAAGGTAGAAGACGCTTGGTAATCGCATTGGCATTCGATTAAAAACATCTTCGACTTAATGCGAACAATTTTTTATATTAAAGATCTCGATTGATCGTTGATTTCGACGAAATGATATAATTAATCGAATGATTCTTGATGGATGTTATAAATTTGGAATCCTTTTATTGTTTTGTTCCAAGATGAACAAGATTCACGCGAAACGCTTTTTTTGTTTTTTTTTTTTTTTTTTTTTTTTTTTTCTTTAATCGATCGATTTACAATTTTGAAAATGATTTTAACCGTTATGCTTAATAACTATCTCATTTAAATATATTAAATATATTAGATATTATTACATTCTTTATACGCGACATTTAATACGCGTAAGATTTAAAGTTCAACATTTTATATCGAAACGACGTTTCGCGCGATATAATTTTAATGTGGGACGTTTTTCTTTGAAATTTGTAGAAAAACAAAGGAGAGGAACAGGATAAAGAAAAAGAAAGAAGGAGAAAATATTCACTCGATCTGTCCATTAATAAAGGTCGAGGTAACGAAAGAACACTTACGTGATCACTTTTAAAGAAGGAAAGTTCTTCTTCAAGAGAAGCGTACAGTTAATGAAGCCCCCTACCCCCCTACCCAACCCTACCCCCACCCTCTTCTTAGAAATCGTTTACTAACGAGATCAATTGCATTCTGTCTTCGTGACGTTTCACGGTACGGAAGTAGGGACCGAATGAGATTTCTTAAATCGCACCAATCATTAATATCTATCCTTTGTAAGTCACGTCGCGTCGTAGAAAGACATCCATCATTACCTACGGACCGGAATAGAAACTGATTATCTCTGGTAAGCGGCACTGAACGTTCATATATCAAATACAAATCTCAAAGCCGTCGAAAGTTAAGAACGTCCGTCTGACGGAGTGTACAAAGTACGATTTGGAAAGGTTTATACCTCGTTCATTCTTACATCGTTATATGTGTCTATATAGTTACGCGAACGCACGAAATCGTAATAGCGATCGATCGGATTTAGCAATTAACGCAAATAACAAATATCCTCGAGAGTTCTTTGTCACTATCGTTTCAAAATTAATCGTTTCATTTTGATTTAATCGCCTCATTCGTAATAAAATTAATAATCGTACGACAATAACACTAGAACTACCGAAAGAAAAATCTACCTACTTCTATCGAAACCAGTCAAAATGACTGGCCTTTGAAAAAAAAACTTAAAAAGAATATTTACTAGTAATATGCTATTAATATTTATTATAAAAGGATATTTATGTATTTATAAGAATATTTACGAATATTTTTTTATTTATTAAATTATTACTATCTTGATAAAAAGTATTTAAGGTTATGGAATTATAACTATTTAATGCCAACTATAGAATATACGATATAATTATGATAATAACATTTATAATAATACTTTCTAATTCACTGTCCGAGGACTCCTTAACTTGTTCATGGTTTACAATCTCATTATCAATATTCTCACTATGAAATATTTCATTTTCTTTCAATTCGCTATCTTCATCCTCGATATCAGAACATTCCATTGGAATATTGTTTAGTTTCAGCACAAGTTCCGAGGTTTTTATACGTTTTGCCATTTTTTGAACTTATAAAATATCGTTATGTTACAAAAAATTAGATCCTCTTCCAACGACTGTGGTGCACAGAATGATCGTGTGAAACTCCGTCGATTAGTATTGTTACGTTATCTACGGCTATGATTCTTTATGTTTTATCGCGAGATAAGAGAAAATACTGTAACAAAGAGCCAAAAGATTCATCTAAATATCTAATCAACGATGTCGATTCCAGGAAACAGATTGTAACGCTTTTTTCCACTTTAAAAGTACCAATTATACTTGTTAGTATTATTATAGATGTTATTATCACAATTATATTGTATTTTTTATAGTTGGCATGAAATGGTTGTAATTCCATAACTTTAAACACTTTTTATAAAGATAGTAATAATTTAATAAATAAAAAAATATTCTGTTTTTACTATCTTTCATTTTGACTGGTTTTGATAGAAGTAGGTAGGACAAAAATTTACTCGAATTCTGTGCAAGTTATTTAAAAATAAAATTCATTTCATACAACCTTTACTTAACCCTGCAAAAGTCATTGCATCATTTCGAAAAAAAAAAAAACAATGTAACACGAAGTAGGAATTTTATAATGAAATTGTAAAACCATTTGTCATTTTGACTGGTGGGGTAGTTCCAGTGTTAAAAGTAAACAAATTCGTATTCAAAATATAGAACTCGTGAAAATCACGTCTCTCGTTATACGACATTCGAAATATAAAGGGTGAGATACATAAAAATTTCTCTTACCTTGTTCGCACTCGTCGATATCTTCGGAACAGTCGACACCCTTATAACCGGTAGCGCAGGAACATGTGAAGGAGCCATTGATCGGGCTAGTGTCGCAATTTGCTCCCTCGTGGCAAGGATTCGATGTACAGGCATCGTCGAGATGACATAGAAGACCTGCGAACGAGAATAGAATTAATTTTTCGCTTCTTTTCTCCTTTACTCGCCCTATATATAATTCCTCCTACGCTCGGACGAAGAAAACGGAAAGACAAATGAACGTATATACGTAACCGTATATCTGTTACTATGGTATATAGAGAAATATAATAATAACAAAAAAAAAAAAAAAAGAAAAAAAGAAAAAAGAAAGAAAGAAAGAAAAAGAAAAAAAACGACTAGACCTTTAGAGAAGGGAACAGAACTAATGTAAGACTTGGCACGTTTCTAGGGCAGTTGGCGTTCGAACAGGACACCAAAGACGGTGGTAACTGCCAAAGATGGACATCATTAAGGCCTGAAATGCGCTTAGCACGGAACGCAACTGGCGAATACGTATACGATAGTTGTATATATACATATACAATATCTATGCTATGTGATACGAGAAAGCACGAAGTTGGTATAGTAACTAAGTAACCAACCGACAACGAGGATCCCAGAAGAGTCGCGATCAAATCCCAGAGAGAGCCCCTTGAAACTCGATGTAACTTCGCGAAATCGTTGCATTCGTATTCAGTGAATTACTACTGGAAAAATGTCTGCGAACTTCAAGTACGATAAAACTCGGCTTAATTACGAATCACATTAGTCGTTGGAATTCCAATCCGTTACCTTCTCTAGATTCCTTATTTATAATCAGATTTTCTTCTTTTTTTTTTGTGCGTTCTGTTTCTTTTTATTTATTTTTTTTTTTTCTTTTCAAACAATATTCACACATACACTTACGCTTAAACGACTTTCAATTATATCATCGAGTTTTATCGTACATTTGGAAAGATTTAATTGTATTTTATATCGAGAACGTCCGAATGAAAATCCACTTTATGCGTATGAGGTAAAAAAGGAAAGGTAAAAGAGAGCAACTAAGTCGTGCGTAACTATGCAATCGCATATAAAAGATAAATAATAATGAAAATGTCTCGATACTGGCTTCCGAATAGAGACGAAGAAAAAAGATAGCTTTATTTGGACATCTATGCCCTTTAGAAAACCGACTCGATGAGCCGTTTCGGTCGGTCTCGAGGAAATCTCGGCGAGTGGTAAGGACGGAAACTCATTTGCAGTCGTCAAGGTCGATAACGACTCCGTAAGGCCGACTTTAGCCTCCGGAATCTTTAGATACCGAAGGACCCCCGCTTCTGCGTTTGTTCCCTTCGTTTGTCTCTTTCTTCGACTCGAGAGAGGCGGTGCATCATCACCATCACCACCACCACCACCACCACCATCATTATCATCATCATCATCATCATCATCATCATCATCATCATCATCATCATCATCATCATCATAATGATCATCATCATCAACAACCATGGTGTTCCATGCACGTGCAGCTGATGCACCTGCCAATGCTTCGGAGATGCGTAATGCTTGCTCCTTGCTGCTGACACCATTTGCGAGAACCTTTTCTTTAGCTTGCTCTCTTCTTGTCTTTACCGTAAGCGGCGTAAAACTAATCGTGCAAGTTGTTAAAGAATAAATCAGATTGCTCGAGCTAAAAGGCCAACGTTCGTTTATATTCGTCCGTCTATGACGTCTATAAATTAAATGTAACTCTCTCTCTCTCTCTCTCTCTCTCTCTCTCTCTCTCTCTCTCTCTCTCTCTCTCTCTCTCTCTAAACGTTCCGATTAATTCCACAACTTTTCTATCAAATCACCATTTACGTAAAATGGATAATATTAATCGTGCCAAGTCTGTAACGCGCTTTTATATTTTTCATAATACGCTTGATTGGTCTACGTTATAAACGACAATACAAATAAATGTTACATTTCCATTATCGTCCTGACTTGAATTACGATACGAAAAATCCGTCATAGTATTAAACGTGTTTATATATATATATATATATATATATATAAACACATCGACAATAACGGATATACGTCCAAACTACGACGGCAATATAAATTATTTGTTGTCGATCAGGTATTACCCTAAACCAAAAGAAAGTAGAAATAGATCTTTATCATTTCAAGCAAATAATTATTTACCCGTCTTTCCGTAGGTGCACTGACAATAGAAACTTCCGACACGATCGATGCAAGTCGCACCATTGAAACAGGCAGCCCCGGCACAATCATCGATGTTGACGCTGCAATCGGGCCCGGTCCAGCCATTGACGCATATGCAAGAATAACTGCCGTGCGAATTCGTGCAGGTTGCACCATTGTGACAGACCGAAGGTCGCGTCGAACATTCGTCGACGTCTAACTCGCATTGCGTGCCGGTGAACGTTGGTGGACAAAGACACGAATATTCGTTTACCCTGTCGATACATGTCGCCCCGTTCTGGCAAAGATTTCCCGGACAGTCGTCGATGTTCTCCTCGCAATGTTTACCGCGAAAACCTAAAAGAAAAGAGAAAAAAAAATATATATATATATATATATTATTTTATACGATATTATTATCACGTATTATTACCGTCCTTTTTTCTTTTTCTTTTTTTTTTTTTGATGTATGCGACTCGTCAACCACATTTCGTATTCGACTCTTTATACGTTTTGTACATGTAGATATGTAAATATATATTTTACACGTATACATATGTATATGAAACGAACATACATGCTTTATTCAAATAGATACGTATTAGATAATACATATATTGTATGTCATACATCTATGTACGTATGAAATAATAGCTGTGGTAATAGACATATTAATTAATAATAATTATTAAGATATATGTATATATATAATATATATTACAGATATTATATCATTATACGTAATCACATCAATCGATATTTATTTATTCGATAGATTTCCATTTATTATTTCCTACAACAGTATTACGATCAATCTAATGGATCCTTCGAGAGTATCCTAAGCCCTTTAAATATCTTAGGACCAAACTAAAGTAACAACTGTTCCCTTCGTGCAATTTTACATTACTCATATTCACAAGAACGTAAATATACACGGATGTAAACAATCGCGTAGCGAATTGTCGCTCGTTTGCATCGGCACGCGTTTACTCGTTTACGCATTTTCCTCGAATGACTCTTTGATCGTTTGACTGTTTTTGCAAGAATTTAACGTTTAATATTCCAGAGAGATGAGAAAAGGTAATTCGTTCTTCCATACTTTGTCGGCACAGCGACGCGATTAGTTGAGGAACGTCGAAAGAAAGAAAATTGTTGGATGGTAGATCTCTCTCTCTCTCTCTCTCTCTCTCTCTCTCTCTCTCTCACTCTTTCTCTCTTTCTCTCCGTGGAAACCTGTTTGCAATTTTATATAGATCGTATGCCAATAATCAGGAGGATGAGGAGGCCATTACTGGTTCCATACATCTTCTATCTTCTAACGCCTAAAGCATATTTTCTTACGCAGCTGATACGCCTCTAAGAACTTTAGTTACACTCGAGTTGTTAGACGCGGAAACGAATCGCAAACTATCACTACTATTACTATACTACTTTCTATAACATCACCAACGCCAACTAAATCCGTTCCCTCTAATCTAAGATTGATACACGCTTTGATGAATGCAAAAACGAAATGGTTAACCGAAGAGACGGTTACCTACGATGCCTTCTTTTACAGATAAAGCGATTGCCTTCGATAACCGTGAAATCGTTCGATCGACGTAACAACGAGTTTCTTCCGCTTCCGAATGAGCTCAACGGAGGATCGAGGGGGGTCGGGGGAATAGGAACGAAAACGTATTCTAATCTACGCGATGGCGCCTAATAAAATCCATCTAACGATTGATCATGCTCGTTAATAATTTATTTACTTTGGTACGAATATAATGTTACTCGTTGAGGCAAATTGAACTATCAAATGGAATCGCGATTGCTGTTCTCTTTCGAATAAGAACTAACCTTACGACGATATCCATTGAAATTTTCCATCGTTATATTCGTTAATTTTATATAAATAACAAAAGTACATTTTATATCGTTCACGCGTTATATACATATATGATTAATTTTATACGATCCTATACACTCCGATTCTCGATTCGATTAGATAAGTATTTTGGTAAGGATCTAACGTTATCGTTCCATCGGCTTTCTCTCATTCTCAGATTCCTCTTTTCTCCCCTTTCGTATCTCCTGGACAATGCCAAATCAAATATTTAATCGCGGAAGATAATGGATTGGAGACGGTGTCGCGTGACCTTCTTCTTCTTCTTCTTCCTCCTCCTCCTCCTCCTCCTCCTCCTCCTCCTCCTCCTCCTCCTCCTCCTCCTCGGTAAGCTACGAGTCGCATGCCTATTGTCACGCTTCCGTAGTTTTAGCTCTTTAAACCATGAAGGCGGTTCGATGAACTTGAAAAAGTGTGGACGAAGTGAGGACTCGTCGCTTCGAACGTTCGAAAGTGTTCTCCGCTGTCTTTTATAAGATTTTATATGAACCCATTTCGTTCAGCCATCCGTTCGTTACTTCTTCTTCTTCTTCTTCTTCTTCTTTTTTTTGGGGGGTTTTTGGATAAAGTAAAAAATGTCGGACTGATACCGATTGACACTTTCATACCAATCTGAAGTAACGTCTTTCGGAAACATTCATCATGTTTCTCCGATATGTAAATTATTATCTTTCGATTAGAAGCTATTTATGTCGTACGAGAATTGTTCGCAATAATTACGATTACGCTTTACTCTCGGAATTTTTATAGTTTCGAAGAACCTAATCGAGCGTAAACAAAAAAAAAAAACAAATAAAAGGCTTCTCTCGACTTCATTCCTGTACGTCATATTAGACGTACCCTATCCTTTCTTTTTTTTTTTTTTTTTTTTTTTCTTTACTTACGACGGAATTTTGCTCTTCAAAAAAGTAGAAAAAAAAAAGAAAAAAACAGAAAAAAAAATTCTTTTTTCTTCTATTCCCGAGAAATGTTAGAAAGCGGACACTACAAGTTCGACGTCAAACGGCTTCGAATCAGAATTTCGAACCGGAATTTTAACCAGGTTTCTTTTCTCAAATTTCAAGGGAATCGCGGATTCCTTCCACACGATCGCACGCGACCGCAACGTCAGCTGCGTGTCACTCTTTACGAAGGTATCCGCTTTAGATTTTTATGCAAACAACGATTATTAAAAAAAAAAAGAAAAAAAAAAAAAAAAGGAAGAAGAAAAAAAAAAGAAAAAATGAAGACGAAGCGAAACGAAAAAAGAAGAATAAAAGAGAAAATACGACGGTTAGTATGAATTATAAGCTAGATGAGAGTTTAATATTTTCTTTCCTTTGACTAAAAACTAGAAGCGATTCTATATATAATCTCTGAAAAGAGATTAGAAAGGTAGAGTACTTCACTTTTTGTTCATCTTTGAGCATTTTAGGATATTACGTAAAGAAAAACTGGACTTACGTGTCGACGATATTAAGAAAATAAAATATTAAAAATGAGTTTGATGAAGGGAGAATGAGAGAGAGAGAGAGAGAGAGAGAGGCTGGTTCTTCATGCGAGACTAATCGATTCCCGTTAATATCGATACCATCAGCCGGCACACAAAAGAGTTTCTCCTTTCTTCTTGAGAATCAAGTTCTCGCACATATTTACACGACGATTCGTGACGCACTCGTACTCGCCTTCTTTTATCGCTTCATCCTGGTCCTACGTCTCATCCTCTTCGTTCTTTCTTCCTTCCTTCCTTCCTTTCTTTCTTTCTTTCTTTCTTTCTCTTTCATTTTTTTTTTTTTTATTTAGTTTCCGTCCACCTTCGCCAACGAATTACCGTGTCTCGTTTGTAACGAGTTCATTCTTGAAGTGACGCAATCGTCGTTTTAATATTTTTTCTTTACCTCCCCCCCCCCTTCCCCTCTTCTATCCCTATCTATCATACATAAGACGTATCATCGAACTTCATCTCTCTCCAGTTTCAAGGAACATAGTAATTATCGCAAATAATAATCAACATATTTAACGAAATATTTCACGCGTATCCCCCCCCCCCTCCCTCCCCGGCCCACCTCCATATAACATTAGTCGATAAGATTCCGAAATAGGTTTACCTGGGAACGCGACGTTAAATGGTTAAGAACTTTCGAGGATTCGCGTGCAAATTGTATTTCGTGAATAACGTTAAAAGGGAGGGGGGAGGGTGGGTCGACGATAAAAGTTTCTCTCGCGAATAGACGCGCCGAGTCGAGTATTACGCGCGTTTTGCGTGCGTGCGTGCGTGCGTGCGTGCGAAAGCTCGCGTGTAAAAGGAGAAATAAATGTCTCGCGAGGAGGACTCCCCTTTTCATCCTCTCTTTTCACCTGGAGGAGGGATACGTGGCGTCGATGAGTGCGCGCATGTAAACAAACGTAGTATACGCGTTTGTCCGAGGAATAAGCGTTGTTGACCTCCCGCACTCCTTCCCTTCCCCCCCCCCCCCCCCTTCTCTTCGTCAAAACCCTCCATCTGAATGACTCCACGCTTTATTTTCACAAGGGGATAGGGTCGAACTTGTATTTTTTTTTTTTTTTTTCCCCTGGAATATCGTCAATGGCCCCTCTTGTATAACACGACTCTCGTATTCGCGAATACTTGCGCTTATTTCACGAACGAGAATTAATTTTTTCTTTCTACTCGCCCCCCTCCCGCCCCCGTCTTCTCACTTTCTCTATATCGCTCTAACGACGAAGGAAAAATTACGCGAAGGAGAAAAGAACGAAACGATTCTCGAACGACGTGAGACGTGAAAAATGTTGACGTCGATCGTTGGAAAGCGCGCTGAGAAAAACGGCGGAAGAGTTCGGCCACTTACAAATCGACCTAAATGAACTACCATAATTGCAATTGTCCTCACCCTAGATAGATAGCAACGTTCGGAGGCTGCAGCTACGCTCGACCACGTTTCCATCTCTCTCTCTCTCTCTCTCTCTCTCTCTCTCTCTCTCTCTCTCTCTCTCTCTCTCTCTCTCTCTCTCTCTCTCTCTCTCTCTATGTGCCTGTTGCGTGTGGACCCTATTTTAACGAAGGATACGTATCCGTTACTTCGTTACGAATCCAGGGCCGTGACGAGACACATAGTGCCTTGGCCTCTATCGCTAAAAGGCACGAGATCAGATATACGTATGAAGATTTTATTTAATATTAAGAGCAGTGTATTTAATATTACTTTTTATATTCCACAATATCGCTTATGAATATTATACATTTCGATCGTTAGAAATGGAAGGAGATAATAAGTTAACGCTTATCTTCAAGATGATTAAAAGAAAAAAAGAAAAAAAAAAGAAAAAAAAAAGAAAGAAAAAAACATTCTTCTCCCGGTGCAATCCTTCGAATTTAATTTACGCTTGTATAATTTGTTGAAGATAGGAGCTAATAAAGGGGGGATACCTCCCCTACGTTCTCTCAGTTCGAACTTTTAATCGGGTAATATCATACGGTCGCTTCGTTAACTCTGCACAAATTAATGAAGTAAATGCATAAGAGAATTGGCGCGATGATGCCGTAGGAACGAACTTTCACGATTCCAAGTAGCAGTAAGGCAGGATTATCGAAGGAGGAATTTTAAGAATCTCGCGAATCGTTCTTGCAATTAGCAGGAGAGCAACACAACTACACTCGAAATGATTTCATTCACCTTTTAGAGGTTTATAAGGAGAACCCAGAGAAGATCGACAATCCCTCTCCCTCTCTCTCTCTCTCTCTCTCTCTCTCTCTCTCTCTCTCCCGCTCGGTCACTCTCTCTTTCCTTTATTCTTTATCCTGCCTCCTCTTTCTCTCTTATTCTACAGTCGGAAAGAAAGAAACGAAGCAGCAAGGCGTTTGTCGAACGACCGCACCCCGAAGAAAACTAATTACGAACCTGTCCAAATATTTCCTCGAGGGTACCCTGTTCCCTCTTTCCTTGCCCTCTCCCTCTCCTCCCCGCCTACCTCATCTACTTATTAAACTATACTCTCTTTTTTCTCCCTCTCCCCCCTCTTTCACTCTCTCTCTCTCTCTCTCTCTCTCTCTCTCTCTCTATCTATCTATCTATCTATCTATCTATCTATCTATCTATCTACATCCCTCTCAAGGAATAAGATCGAATCGACATGGACGGACGGAAAAGTGACACAATCGAACGATGAAACCCTTTACTCTCTTCCGCAACACCACAATCGCGCGGCTTCCTTTTACCACGAGGATATCATTTTATTCGACCCTATGAACATTACTAGGAAGTAGTTCCAATATCTATCGATCACCCGCCGGAAGTCTATCTTATGCTCGAGAACGCATCGATTTTTCATCCAAGCACACATTTATTTTTGCCTTGAGAAATTGAGAAAACCCATTATCGATAAACAATCGCAGCGATTGTTTTTTTCTGAAAGGAACATTAAAAAAAAAAAAAAAACAAAAAAAAAAAAAAAGAAAAAAATGAAAACGTTAACAAATTGAAAAAGCAAAAAAAAATCTGTTAACATTAGTTGGATCAAAAATCTTAGTCGAAAATACGTTAGAAAAATTTTCATCAATGAACAAGACCACATGTTAGTACAATAAAAAGGAGGGAATACATATATTCGTAGAGCATGTAATTCCGTGTGTGTACGTGTGTGTGTGTGTGTGTGTGTGTGTGTGCTGTGTTACCGTATGGTACACCCTGTTGTACCATGTCTGCTCATAGAGTTCACGACAGTAGCGTAACTGTTCTACCTCTTCCTCTCTCTCTCTTTCACCCCCCCCCCTCTACCGTAGTATACGTATCCTTTCCTAAAAAATCATTGCTCCGTAGGGAACTTCACCCTAGGATAGTCTCTCTCTCTCTCTCTCTCTCTCTCTCTCTCTCTCTCTCTCTCTCTCTCTCTGTTGGCTGGATTCGAAGTGGCTCTATCCGGACGTCTCCCTTTCTCTCGATCTCGTTCTCTCTCTCTCTTTCTCTCTCTCTCTCTCTCTCTCTCTCTCTCTCTCTCTCTCTCTCTCTCTCTCTCTCTCTCTCTCTCTCTCTTACTCGAGAGCAGAGGGGCCGCTCTTTTCCCGCTGGACCGAAGCTCCAAAGAGAGAGGAGAGAAAGAGAGAAAGAGAAAGATAGATAGATAGAAAGAGAGATAGATATATATATATATATATATAGAGAGAGAGAGAGAGAGAGAGAGAGAGAGAAAGAGGGAGAGAGGGAGAGACGCAGTGCCTCTCAGTCGGTCAGAGGTGTGGCAACGTCGCGAGAGCGGGTGTGCGTCTCACAGGGCCACGTGGTTGTGTGGTGGGGACTGTGGGAAAATTCTCATGCCGCCGACTACGCTTCGTTTGCGGTGCTCAACCAGCGGCTTCGTCGCGTATCACCGCGCACAGACTTCCTGCTTTCACGCTCCAAGAACGTTTCACCGTGTCTTCGTTCAAAGAAAAACGCTATGATTAAAGCGTTGCGGCCGAATCGCTTAAGGCGACCAACACGCGCATCCTCTTTCCTTCTTTTTAGTTCCTTAAACTACCTTCATTTTTATTTTCTTTTTTATTTTTTATATACATATATATGTATATATACTTTAACGTTTATTATTTATTAATAATTATCGATTCGTTACTCGTTGTAATAAAAATATTGATTTGAAAATGATAAAAATCGTACAAACGTATGAGACAGGGTAAAGACGAAGTTGAGAGACACTGTACCCACCGGGACCCACCAAACGAAAAGGAAGGTTAACTACGGCCCGTGCCTCCCCACCAAAAACCGTAGAATGGGGGTACCGGGTGGTCACGAGCACGCTACAGGGGTCCCCCCTCCCCATAGAAAAATTGTTTGTCCGCTGCCATAACTGTTCATATAGAAGAAAACGTAATTATTCCTACCACGTGGTTGTAACGCGGACAAATGCATCCATGCACCTGCCGATGATAACGCTTCGAGGGTACTTACGTATATATATATATATATTTGTATGTATGTATATACTAATCTACCATCTAGGTACACGCGTATATACATACGTACCGGACAATGCTCGTTAAATGTAGCCAGATAAAGAGCTCTTTCGTATTTGAGATAAGGAAGAAAGGGTTATTTTATTTTCTTTTTCTCGACGCATGTTTCAACGTAAAGAAAATTCTATTTTTACATTTTCATTACGTATGTAAGCACATACGTATCTACACGATATATATATATATATATATATATATATATATATATATATATATATACAAACAATAAATGTAAGAGAAAAAAAGAAGAAGGAAAAGTGTACTGCAAGACACATTCTATTAATTCGTCTTAATTGGCAAAAAGAATCGTATTAAATATTGGCAAACGAGTTAGGTTAATTAACACGTTACTTTTACCAGCGATGACAGCGTCGGAGCCGTAAGACAGAGATTACGCAAATAATTACGCGTTTGTAGCTTAATGAGTTAATCGTAATACAATTTCTTGTTCTTGATTAGTATCAAACTCGAGGGATAGTTTCACTTAACGAATTATATATATATATATATATATATATATATATATATATATATATATATATATCGATGAGAAGAGACATCTATCAGTGGTCAGTTTGAAAACGAGACAGTCGAACCATATAAATCGTGTTTCTTCTCCTTCTAAGGAGTAATTATTGCAATGCGATTTAACCTCGTTACGGAACGTTTAATGAACGTGCGCGCGCACGCTGCTGAACTCGATGTTTTAAAGTCATTATATACTATATTTACGTTTGACATTTCAAACTGATCGTGACGTTACCAAACGGTGAGTAAATTTTCTATAGTCGATCGTATGTACGAATGTAAAAAGAAAAAAAGAAAGAAAGAAAGAAAGAAAGAAAGAAAGAGAGAGAGAGAGTCAATAAAGTTTATTTAGTGTCATCTGACTTGTCACGTCATTCTTGGAATTGAACGAAAGATTATTCTTTATGAAGAAGAAGAAGAAGAAGAGGTTAATCCGGTCGAAGAAAAGAAGACGATGGAAGAGGAAGTTTGGTGTGTTAATCGGGGTTAAAGAAGCGTCTTACAGACACGGTTTCTCTTTGGTGGGCGATGATATCGGTGCAGCATCGAGAGACGTGCACGCGAACGTAGCATAATTCTTGGACCGAATGGAAAGAACAGCCGGATGGACCCCGGACACGGTCACCATACGCGATTGGGAGTGGTCGCGAAGTGTTATGAAGGAATAGGGACACTCGAGTAGAGTCGTGTCTCAACTGCATTTGCTTCTATATGTACATAAATATACGTACATATTGCTTTAACGTATGTAGTTGTAATATGTTCGTAGATATACCTTTAGTATATCTGTGTATGCGTATGTATGGATTGTCGTACTTACTACCTTTGCTCATATATTACACACACACACACACACACACGCGCGCGCGCGCGCACGCACATACGTATACGCGTATGCATTTTGCGTATCTATGTATAATATTGATGTACTTGTATACATATATGTTTATGAGAATCGTCGATGAGAGATCACACACGAGACTCATGCGAGTCGTTCTCTTCGGTCCAGCAACGGAAGAGCAAAAAGAGAGCGATAATGTGTTTTCTCTCTCTCTCTCTCTCTCTCTCTCTCTCTCTCTCTCTCTCTTTCTCTATCCCTCTCCCTCTCTGTCTCTTTCTTTTTCCTTTTCTCTTTCTCTCTTTCACTCTCCGTATACATGAAGATTTATCTCGTCGGCTCTCGGTCTTCTAAACGCGCCTCATGTCTTCCCTGTCCCTCTCTTTCAACGTCCATTTTCAGAAGCTTTAAAAGGTGCACGTACTACTACTTGAGGAAGGAGCGAGCGATAAGCGTAATTTGAATGGGTAATGGCTTCACCGAGAGGTGGGTCCAGCCTAATGACGAGTCCAGCGAGCAAGCGAGAGAGCAAACGAGAGAGTTGTGTGTGTGTGTGTGTGTGTGAGAGAGAGAGAGAGGTCTGAGTATCGAGATGGTACGAATTTGGAACCTTAATGTATTATACGTACAAACACAAACTCTCTATCTCTCTCTCCCTCTTTCTTTTTTAAAGACACCTTTAAACCGGAAGAGACGAGGTGGAGAATGAGAAATCGAAACGATCGATCGATCGTTCGTAATTTATCAACGAACTTGGAATTTTTTTTTGAAAGAGAGAGATAGAGATAGATAGACGGAGAGAGAGAGAGAGAGAGAGAGAGAGAGAGGAGAGAGATAAAAGGAAAGATTCATTGTATTCAAGGAATTCGGACGTTGGACGATCTCGCACGAGGCTTTAATTCATACGGTATGGATTTCGTGCGTCCCTTCTTCCTTCGAGC
>OU964961.1:11038244-11040744 GCA_918808275.2 Dolichovespula sylvestris
TTTTCTCCATGGTGGTTAATCACATTTTTTTTTTTTTTTTTTTTTTTTTTTAATATACTTTAGTTCGCGTTCGTTAAAAAAGATACTGTGTCGTATAAATTGGATTGATATTATTTCCTAGGCGCGAATAAAATTAGATTTGCCAAGAGATCGAAAAGGGATATAGATCGCGAACGTTTTCCAAGATGGATCGAGATCTATTCTTTCCCTCGAGGCGGAGGATTAGAAATAATTCCTATTGCAATTGTGAAAATATTTTCTATATCAAACCGACGTAAATCGATTGTCTTCAGTTTGACCGGAGCTTTTATTTTTTTTTTTTTTTTTCCATTGGAAATGATATCGTACTTTATATTACTCACATCGTTACTACAAGTGTCAATTAATTATTTACAATAATGTTAACGAGGATAAAAATTAGTTATCGTTATTATTGGCAGTAGTTATCATCACACGCTTTAATTGAGAATTTAACTGGAAAAATTTAATTATTTTTCAACATTAACAAAGAAAAAAATCAGTTGTTATTATTATTAATATTATTATTATAATTATTGTTATTATTATTATTATTATTATTATTATTACACGTTTCAACTGAGCATTCAACCAAACAAATGTAACTATTTTTCAACATTACAGAAGAAAAAATCAATTATTTTTATTATTATTATTATTATTATTATTATTATTATTATTATTATTATTATTATTATTATTATTATTATTATTATCGTCCTCATCATCCTCATCATCACACGTTTCAACTGAGAATTTAACCGGAGAAATTTCATTATTTTCCAACTGCGATCTCAGAAAAAGAACACATTCTACACGTCCGCGTACATAAAAGATGCAAAATTAAAAAAATTGACAGCCTATATGGCATTGTCCTTTTCGATGACGGCATATCACATGGTTACGAGCGTATCGGTAAAAGCGGTAATATCGTGAAGAGGGATCTCTCGAAATCCCTCGATGAATCCAGCGACCGTAGAAGAAAGCCTAACGCATAAGAAAGTGGATGAGGAGGATGAGGAGGATGAGGAGGAGGAGGAGGAGGAGGAGGAGGAGGAGGAGGAGGAGGAGGAGGAGGAGGTGGAGGATAGACATATAACGCAGGTAAGAAGAAGAAGAAGAACGAGAAGAAGGAGGAGGAGGAGAACGATGAGAAGAAGGAGGAGGAGGAATAGAGGAAGAAAAAGATGAAGGGAGGAGAAGAGTGCAGTATCACGGTTGCTTTATCTCGGCACTGAGGAGGCTGTAAAGGAGTTGAAGAGCACTTCGCGTACACGAATACGAGTATAGGGTATTATGTGTGGAACAGAGCCACCTCCATCCACGCACCTCCCTCCTCCTCCTCCTCCTCCTCCTCCTCCTCCTCCTTCTCTTCTTCGTCCTTCTTCAACCGTCGGCTCTCTTTCCAAAGGAGTAGATGGAGAGAGAGAGAGAGAGAGAGAGAGAGAGAGGGAGAGATAGCTTGGTACATAAGACGGTGAGAGATCGCATGTGGTAAGAGAAAACCAGAAAGAGTGAAAGAAAGAAAGAGAAAGAAAGAAAAAGAGAAAGAGAGAGGAGAGAGAGAGAGAGAGAGAGAGAGACTCGTCGAGTAAGAGGGCGTGGGTGCGCCCTTCGTGATTTACATATGCGTATTCTATACTTTATTTACTGCGTCCATCATCCTCCATTTATCTGCTCGCGTGTGGGTCGAACCAAGAGGAGAGATACGAAGAAGAGTGCAAGAGGGAAAGCTTGAGAGAGAGAGAGAGAGAGAGAGAGAGAGAGAGAGAGAGAGGAAAAGAAGAACGAAAAGCTCGAGAGTCTATCAGCCTCGGGCCGTTGAGTTAGTAAGACTGATCTCTTAACTTGAGCCTTGAGAAAAAAAAAGAGAGAGAGAGAGAGACAAAGAAACCAATATAAATAAATAAACGAACGAACGAACGAACGAACGAACGAACGAACGAACGAACGAACGAACGGACGAATGAAAAAAAAAAAAAAAAGAAAAAAGGTTCTTCCTACCCTCCCTCCCTTCCCACCCTTTATAAATTTGTCTTAAATGCAAGAATGAATTCGTGATTTCGCACGAGTCCGTTGCTTTCTTCTACTAGACGTAACATCGGGAGAGGGCAAAGTTGCGAGAGTAATCGATAGGATCGAAAGAAACTTGGACGATGGTGGTAGTAGTACGAGAGTTCGTTCTTCTTCGGGCAAATCATGGGAAGAGAGTATTCGTGAGAGCGACGCCGGACGTGAACGTTCGAAGAGTAAAGAGGTACTCGTGGATGATCTGTGCGCTGCTGCTGCAGGGAGATCGGGGAAAGAGGTATGAAGGAGGGAAGGAAAGGAGAAAGAGAGAGAGAGGGGGGGGGGGGAGAAGGAGGGGGGCGAGGGGAGGGGGATAGGGAGTTGCTAGAGAAACCAAAGAGGATGGATGAGAGAGAAACGCAGTTTCGGTTCGACATATCAGCCTGAGGTGGTCACGAGCCTTGGACGTCGA
>OU964961.1:11045744-11085744 GCA_918808275.2 Dolichovespula sylvestris
TAAGTAAAAGATAAACACAAGAAGGAGGCGTAGTCTTTATTTCTTTTCCTATTCTCTATTTCTCTATTTCTCTCTCTCTCCTTTCATTTCTATACCACTTAAAACATTTCTCTCTTCCTCTCTCGCACTCGTATTTTCTCGAGGCTCTAAGAGGCCGGATCGTCCCCGTCATCGTCAATATTTAAAGACGATCCACCCGATATGGCTCTGCAAAACCGATACAAGTTCGCTCCCGAGTAAACTGTGAATAAACGAAAGAGGAGTAGGGGGGGGGGGGTGGGAGGAAATGACGGACGATAAAATACAATTTTCATTTTTGTCCTACGAAGAAGAAATTCCTAATCTAATATCTTATCGAGAAATCTAATTATATTCGTACGGCGTATACCACTATCCTTACAAGGTTATATCGATGGTTGTCGATTGAGAAAATAAAGAAAGAAAAAAGAAGGAAGAAGGAAAAAAAGGAAAGTAAAGGAAGAAAAGAAGAGGAAGGAGGAAATATAAAGGGCGGGAAAAAAGAAAAGCCACGATCGTACGTTATAGTATACGATTTTGTCTTCTCGATCGACACGCTCGTTACAAGCTCGTTTTACATACGCGTTCAAAGAAGGGACCGGCCAAAAGGAGAAACGTAAAGGGGAGAGAGAGAGAAAGAGAGAGAGAGAGAGAGAGAGAGAGAGAGAGAGAGAGAGAGAGAGCCAAAGGAAAAAGAATAGCATACACGACACAAGTTACGCGGTTAATCTTTCGATCTAACGATCGGTACCTCCCTCTACCACCACTTGGCTCTCTCCTTTGCTTACGGGTAAGGCACTACACTACGCCGAGAGGAGGAGATTACGGTAGGACCGCGAAAAAGGGCTTACGAAAAGGTAATTAAGGGAGATAGGAATCGCGGCTTAAATCGTTCTTAGGTTGCCGGTTACAAGAGGTGAACACGGTCCACCTTAGTAACGTCGTGGGCAAGCTTCGATGCTCTCGCTTGTACTTGGCTTCCTTCTTCTTGCGGTCTCCTCCTATCCTCTCTCCTCTCCTCTCCTCTCTTTCTCTTTCTTTTCTCTTCTACGGTGTCGTGAACGCCGCACCAAGAGATATCTGCATCCTCAAGAAGCTATCGAGAGACGGTTGTGCAGCATCCACCACCGAACGTAAAATGTTTTCCATCCTTTCTTCCTTCCTTCCTTTTCTTGCTTGCTCTCTTTTTTGCTTCTCCCCTCCCCCGTCTCTCTCTCTCTCTCTCTCTCTCTCTCTCTCTCTCGCTCTCCTTTACCATGCGAAACTAAATCGCAAAACTACCCAACGTCCGTTTTACTTTCCGCAGTAGAAACACACAGGCGACTTTAATCTTCCACTCTCGTTCACTCCACCTCGCATTCCGTTGTTACCGAAGCAACTTGTGTATATCTTCAATGCACCGTTAACTCTGCTTGCTCAAAATAGCGCTTGGCCGTTCCTTCGCGTTAAACTAGCGATCGGAATTTCCGTCGTTGTGACAAAGAATTTTTATAGGCTTGCGAATAGATCCTGTTTTCTGTCTCTTTCTTCTTCTTTATTTTTTTCTTTTTCCTTTTTCCTTTTTACTTCTCTTTTTTTCTCTCTTGAACTTAGCGTGTAATTGCAGTGAAATCACAATAATAGCTACAAAATTTCGTTCATTTTCACGTCGCTATGTGTCAATCATTAATTTTTAATTATAATTTAACGTACTACGAGATCCAGACGAAACACAGAGAGATCGCTGTTAATTACGATTATAATAATTATATTACATTTTTGTGTATATATGTGTGTGTGTGGGTGTGTGTAATAGTTTAGAAATCCGCAAATGTTCCAGTAATATCCTATATTCGTTTCACAACGTAACGCAGTGAATTGTAAATTATAATTATAATTACTTAAAGTTTTGGCGTACGATCTAAATTTCAATCGTATACGCAATTAAACGTCCCTATAATATACACTCTAATACATCATTATAATAATTCTATTTAAGTAAACACGTTTCCCTCGCCGCCTCCTCCCATATAAATTCAATAAATTCAAATTTACACTTGAATATATATTATAATCGATAAATCATCGATAAATACAATTTATCGATCACTAAACTCACTATATACATAAGTCATTAGAATGAACTTGTCCTCATTTTCACGAATTTCTTTGTTTTCCTTTTTCTTTTTTCTTTTCGTTCTTTTCCTTTTTCTCTTTAATCCGTCCGTTTCACCTCATGAATAACGAGGGAACCTCCGAACATGCCGAAAGATTTCAAATACCATATAACTCTCTCTTTCTCCGTAGAAGCCCCGGTCAAAGAGCGATATCTCGATCGGAATCGATAAGACCGTTCTCTCTCTCTCTCTCTCTCTCTCTCTCTCTCTCTCTCTCTCTCTCTCTCGCATCTTTCGCGCGGACTTTCTCGCAGGCGTTCGCGCCAGGACGAAGGTGCTAACGAGGTCGTTCTATCTCTTCTCCAACCTTCGTATCGACCTACGTGCCGATCTACCTGCACCTACCTGACTTGGCTTGGCTCAGCTTGTCTTGGCTTGGTTTGGTTTGGTTTGCCTGTTTGCTTGGCTGCTTACCTACCTACGTGCCGTTCCACGGCCTCGTCTCTTAGAGCGCATCCGTTTTCCTCTCGCGATCTTAACGCTACGCCTCGACGAATGATCGAGCGCCGGCCGGGCATACGAAATTGCTCGTAGCACGCGATGATACCGAACCGATCGACTACCCCTTAGACGAGCTAATTAGCGTCTTCTCGGCTATTCTCGCGTTAACATTACAACCGATTAAATACGATCTATATAACGTGTTTTATTTATTATTTTTATTTTCGATTGATCTTTTATAATTTGTTATCATTATTTTGTTGTGAATCGATGGTAATGCAAACGATAGAGATTGATCTTTTAAACTTTTTTTTTTATCATTGTTTTCTTGTAAATCGATCGTGACGTTAACGATATATATATATATATATATTAGGATATTAACGATATATATATATATATATATATTAACGATATTATATATATATATATATTAGGTCGTCAAGGATGAAATTCGTAGTTAATAATGCCTAATTGTCTTTGCTTTTTTCCCTACAAATTTCATCCTTGACGACCAATATCTACATCAGACAATTTCTACAATTTTAATAAGAACGAATAAAATCATTTGTACGTATTTTTACAAAAGCTTCATTTATTATTGCAATATAATAATATACGTGCGATATAGATCATATTTTAAATCCTTCGTTTAATTGTAATTATGATATTATGTTTACGATCTATGTTACATCGGGAAACGTAAATTAACGATTGTGGCAATATTTTCGTCGATCTTTATCTATTATAAAAATTCATTAAATAATTTATCCTACAGAACACGACCGTCCAAATATTTATCCATAATTCTTTATTTTAACTAATAATTAAATTTGTCTCGTCTTATATAATATATACTTCGGAAACGTCGTTTACACGGTGATCGCAACGAACGATTAATACCAACGAATGAATTACAATATTCATCAATCATACGCGAAACTTAATTACTAAATTATCTTACAGACGTAAGATATATATATATATATATATATATATATATATATATATATAAGCTTAAAACTAAAGAATTATTTGTAAGATTGTATACATGTCGGCAACCGTCTAGAAAGGCCGTTGCTCTCTTCCGCATCAGATTCAGAGAGGAGAACCAAGATCGTAGAATAGCAGGCGCGATCCCGAAGGCGGCTTTTCGAAAGGATCGAAGGAAAGGCTCGTGCGAGCGAAAGGACTCTGAAAGATTCCGCGTTGGATAAAGTCTTGCGCGTTCGTTCCAAGGACCTCAGGAAAGAAAGAGAGAAAGAGAAAAAGAGAGAGAGAGAGAGAGAGAGAGAGAGAGAGAGAGAGAGAGAGAGAGAGAGAATGAAGCAAGAAGGGAGAGAAAAAAGCCAAAGGTACTGGACACCTACGCGAGGTGACGCATCAATTACGGGAGTAGCGATGGGTTCGGTATATCGGCATCGTGTTTAGATATTCTCTCTCTCTCTCTCTCTCTCTCTCTCTCTCTCTCTCTCTCTCTCTCTCTCTCTCTCTCTCTCTCTCTCTCTCTCTCTTACTCATTCTCTCACTCTTTAAGAAAAATAAGAAGAAGTAGCAGCATATTTTACGCGCGTTAACCTACGGTATATCCCTTAACGAGATTCGACGGAGAAAGACGAAGCCCTAGCAGAGCCCTTTTCCTTTATATCCTTTATTTTTCGATGCAGAAGAGAAACGAGTTTCGTACGGAACACGCTGGAATATTCTCCTATCTTGCCTTTCAGGGTCAGAATCGTGTTCCAATTAGATCGCCACGGTGAGACTCTTTCCATTTTTTTTATTCCCCCCCCCCCCCTATCTCTCTCTCTCTCTAACATTCTACTTGAAGATTCAGAAGAGTGGGGATTACCCTTTGAATCCGACTAGGGTCTTCTAATAAGAGCCACGTATCTTAGAGACTCCTGCCGGCTTACTGGTTGGCGCGCGAGCACCTTCAATTATGTAATGCGACGCGCTCGGATGCATTTTAGCGGTAGCACACGGCCATTCGAGGTCATAGGTCGGGAGCGTGGGGCAGGGAAAGGCTCGAACCTATCTTCTGTGCTGGCGAGGACCGAAGATCGAGTGATCGAAGCACATCGGGTGTTTGTTAAAGATCGAGAGAGAGTGAGAGAGAGAGAGAGAGAGTCTTTACATATGTATATATATGTATGTATGTATGTATGTATGTATGTATGTATGTGGTGTGTGTATATATATATATATATATATATATATATATATATATATGCGCGAATAGAAAAATACTAATCTTTCCTTTTACGCCACTTTCGCGTCGTGGGAACGGTACGACACGTACGTCTCTACGTATGTATGTACGTGAAGCTTTACGAGAGATCGACGTAATACGGTTATTGAATTCTTCGAGATAAACTCCAAATTTACGAGTTCACCTTCTCGTTACAGAATATATATATATATATATATATATATATATATATATATATGTATGTATGTATATATAGATAACTCGAGACAATCATTCGACAATGGTCGACGATAAACGAGGATATCTGTAACCTCGATTCTCTCATTGTTCATTAATGGCCCCCGCTTATTCGATAACTATAACGATCCGTTAATTGGTCCGTTCGATCCGCTAATTGCAAACGTACGGCGTAAATAAATATGTATTTCTCATTTCTTGCGATATCGTACTCGTGATATCGTTATCCGATCGAAATATATTTGAAACTTTTACGTTAAATTTTGTTTTTATATCAAGTCGAACTATAATACGTTTATACGACGTTTATACTCTCTTTTTTTCGTTTTCGTGTTTGTTATTTATGTATAAATAAATAAATATATATATGCATATATAGGTACGCATTTAGTACGAAAATCAAATCCTGAGGTCTCTATGACCAAGAATACGGTAAGCTTTTATTTAACGACTTACTAATTATTTATTCTAATTAACGCGTTCCGTATTATATTCTCACCGAATGGGGAACACTTTAATTAATCTTTCACTGGTACGCTCTTGTTGTTATTGTTATTATTATTATTATTATTATTATTATTATTGTTATTATTATTGTTAGTATTATTATCATTATGTCATTATATGTTATTATTGTTATTTATCCTAGTTCACGGCAAAACTCATTTTTTTTATTACCACCAAGCAGCATTGTTTATTGTCGAACTCGCGAGCTCGTCTTCGTTCGAATTAGTTACGATCGTTTCTATTCGATTTTGTGTCTCTAATTACCGTGAGTAGTTCTTACGATTCCCGATCAGGCAATTAAAGCTGGCGTCCGAACATTTTCTCGCACGCCAACGCGTTCGCCAATTATACGGGATCTCTCTTCCCACAACTTTCGAGAGAGATAGATAGATAGATAGATAGATAGATAGAAAGATAGAGAGAGAGAGAGAGAGAGAGAGACGAATATGTTGTGCGATCCCACACGTTGACTCGCACGCGAGTTTTTCTCGCTCTCTCGTGAATTAACGTTTAAGAAAAGTAAGAATGAGAGAAGTGCGAGAGAAAGAGAGAGAGAGAGAGAGAGAGAGAGAGAGAGAGAGAACTATCGACGATCGTGAGATAAGAAGCTAAGAAAAAAATAATAAAAAATAAAAAATAAAAAAAGAATACATTATACATACGTTCAGAAAGGATGCGACGATCTAATTGTGAAACGAAAGGAATCGAAAAAAAAAAATAAATAAGTGGGTACATGGTCTGACGCGAGAACGGTCGTGGTAAGATCCGAACTGAATTTTCATTACAATTAAATCGTACAAAATCTCTCGAAGTAAAACAAATATCGTAATTAGGGAAGATGTCAGTAGAGGTTTTAAGCGACAACAGGAAGCTTTCTCTCGGTCTCGTTGAAACACTTTATAGAAACGATAATTTCTATTATTTTGTTCTTTCTTCGTTTCTTTTCTTTTCTTTTCTTTCTTTTTTACCAAATGTTCTGTTACTATTACAACGAATAATAGCGTTTTAAAAGCTAGATAGATAGATAGATAGATAGATAGATAAAGTTCCTAACGATAATAATTATTATTTAACAAAATGAGATTGATAGTTATCCAAAGCATATAACCACTATAAAAATTAAGGAAAGATCAAAATATAATTTTAAAAAAAGAATAAAAAGAAAGAGCGAAACGAGAAGTCAAAGAGAAACATCAGAGGTTGAAGTAACACGTGTGATAAGAGGAAGGCAAGCAAGAAGAAAAAAAACAAAAGAAAGAAAAAGAAAAAGGAAGGAAGGAAGAAAAAAAAAAGAAAAAAAAAAGAAACGAAGGGAAAAAGGAGAGAATGCTTTCAGCAGGCAGTGAACTTTATCGGCACCTTTTACGGGTTGGCACGTCGATGAAAAATCTTCTTCTTGGAGTCGATCGATCTTCTCTCTCTCTCTCTCTCTCTCTCTCTCTCCCCTCCTCTCTCTCCTCTTCATTTTATCTCTTTCTATTCGTACGAAACGCGGCATACAATGAGTATAAGACGAGATAGTCCGAACGCGCTGTATATTGTCGCAATTAAAGAGAGTTACGATTCCTTTCGTCGCTACGCCGGACGCCAGGTTGGATTAATCGCTCACCGCTACCAGAACGATTTGTTAAACCTCTCTCTCTCTCTCTCTCTTGGATCTCATCTTTCTCATACTCTCTCTCTCTTTCTCTCTCTCTCTTCCCTTCTCTTCTCTTCTCATTCTCTCATCCATATCCTCGCTTATGAAGGGAACGATTAAGCCCGGCACGAACGTAACGCGTCTTATTTTCGTTCCAACATTCTCTACGAGCTACGGCGAACGTACGCACGAACGTACGAACAGCTGCGCCGGCTTTTCTAATTGCAAGTTTTCACGAAATGAGACCGATTAACACGTTGGCAACAAGGTAACAAATCGAGGTGAACCATATTTCAAGACTAAATTACGTGAGTAGGTTTGTTTTGCGTGAAAGTAAAAAAGGAAAGATGTATTCTTTTATATTCCACCCCGCCACCCCGACACCCCCCCCCCACCTCTACGTCCCTTTTTTTACGCGAGATGATTTTTTGTCCCCTCATAATCATCAATCCCAGCAATTGCATAGACGAATTGTATCGGAGCAAAACGATTACGATAAAACGTTTGCAGTATTAGCGGTACTCTTGTAAATCAGATGAAGTAACGATCATCATTCATTCTCGTGGAAATAAGCGTGTTAATGTAGTCGTTATCGAATAGAACGAGCACGAACGAGAAGTATACTATAGTTTCTTTTTATTTCTATTTGTTCTAGTATCAATGTACGTACATGGTTGTATCGAACGATCGAAAATTTTTCCTGTTCAAGTAGGCGCACGAGTAGGCACGGTGTATGCGATATAGAAAGAAACGGAGAAGGAGCCGTAGATCGTGTATATAAAGGGAACGAAAAGGTAGACGAAAAACGAAATAGAAAAAAGAAAACAAAACGAAAAGAAAGAAAAAAAAAAAAAAAGAGAGAGAAAAGAAAAATTTCGCGAGGGAGAGAACGGTCACGTTTGCAAGACGATATCGAATCGGCGGCCGGTTCGTTCGAGATGCACACTCGTGCCCATGTTCTTCTTCTCTAATCTTGGCGACTCGCGACTTCCTCTTTCCTTCTCGTATATATGCACACACCGTTCCACGAGTACGTAGGGTCGCCGTACTCCTCCTTCCCCTCCTCCCTCTTCTCATCCTCATTTACCTCCTCCTTTTCTTCTTCTCGTACTCCTACACGACTCTAACGATACAGCCAACCCTATCTCCTGCATCGCGAAATAATGAAATTACGCGAAAAAGAGACCCCCGGTAAGATAATCGTGAACGTAAAAACGACTTTCCAAGCCTAAGCGAGAGATACTTTTAATCGCTTTTAATCGCCTCCAGTATCGTTATACATATATGTATAATGACACACACACACACACACACACACATGTAATTAACTCCCCAAAAGATTTTAATACAATTATGGAACGGGATATTTGCATAAATTATAAAATGAATGAACGTGTTTACAAAAACGAGAGAAAGAAACGGAATAGAATTTTTTTTTTTTTTTTTTTTTTTTTTTTTTTTTTAATATTGAATTGATTCATTTACAAGTAAATTAATTTATTGACGATAAAATCATAATTTTTCATAAATCAATTCAATAACATCGTTCGAACGACGATGCCTATCGAACGGGACAATTTTCAAATAACTTTGAAAAAGATCAACGAATGCAGGATTTGGTAATTTTTTTTTTTTTTTTTTTTTGAGACGATTTCAAAGACTACTTTTATCACGGTGAAAACTATTTGATAGTCGAGTAAGAAACTCGCGAAAAGGATAGAGGACGACGTATATGTAGGTTCTTGTCATTAAGACGACTGTGCCGTGCCAGTTGAAGTAGTTTACGACCGCAGGTGTACCTTCGAGAATGTACCTTTACTCCGTAGTTCCTTTCATCCCACCCTCTCACTCTGGTCAACGAAGAATTTTCTCTCTAGTAACTACGAGTTACCGTCGCCACCTCTCTCCGCGTTCGGAAGTTCGTCGCTTTTGTTGAATTCCAACGACGATCGATCGACGTACTCGAGGTAAGTTCTTAAGTTACACGTAGGTAGTAGAAGACACAGCTTTATGGGAACACGGAGGCGCACCAAGTCAGAGGTCAAGCGACTTATACCGCGATGACCTCCGGGAAAACAATGCTCGATGTTGTGGAGAGAGAGAGAGCGTAGTAAAAGGGACCTCGCAAGGGATTACTCGCACGCACGCAACGTCTTATTTTTCTTCTTACGACAAATTGGTTTCTTTACGAACGTTCAAAAATTGCTTGCAAATTTTTATACATACATATCTCCACGTATCCGTTACGTACAACTATGACATTAATACGAATAAAATCGTTTATTTTCATTACGCGGATGTTCTTTTTTTTTTTTCTTTCCCTTTTCTTTTCCCTTTTTTTTTTTTTCTTCTAATTACGCGTTAAATCCACACCACATTTCGTTCGTTTGTAATTAATCGTAAAATTGTAATATAACTTTCGATCTTTTCAACTTCTTACCATTTCAATCATTATTGTCAAATTTTCAATATCACACTGCATTTCGAGCGCGATTCCTATTATATAACTTTATTGTTCTCGTATCCATCTAAAATATATTCATCGCTATCAGCGAAATTCATATATCGCGAATTGGTCTTCTACGAATTATGCGAGATAGGAGGGGAGAGGGGGGGGGGGGAGGGGAAGGGGAAGGGGGGGCAAGGAAGATAAATAACGAAGTAACAACTTTCTATCGTTATACGACCTTCCCTATAGAAATTCCGAGTCGTTGGAATCACGTGTTCTAGTTCGACGGGAAGAGACGTACACGCTAGCAATCGACATCGGTAAACCAAATAAGTAGTGTGTAAGCCTGGATAAGCGTTCCGTTGGTATCTACGAACAAAACTGGTTTTTCACCGACTACGGGATGTCGTCGACCTTCTATACCATTCGAAAAGTCTGATGATTTTTTTCGTAAGGGGGTGAGACAGGATTGATACGAGACAAAATAGAATTTGCACGGGGAGAATTAGATGGATAGGTGGTAGGAACATAACAGTATACCATCACTATATCCATAACGATCCGAATCCCGAGTTAACGATGTCTAACGACCGAGCATCACGATGAAAATCATCATTGAATCTCGATGCGAGCATGGATATTTCAGATGATCGAAGATGCTCACGTAACTCTCTCTCTCTCTCTCTCTCTCTCTCTCTATCTCTCTCTCTCTGTCTACAATATCTATCTATCTTTATCACTCTCTATCTCTTTCTATGCGCGAGTGTATTTAATAAAAGGCCGGATAAACCCAAAGAGAAAAGAAGAGAGAGAGAGAGAGAGAGAGAGAGAGAGAGAGAGAGATTCGAGGGAGAACCTGATATGGTAATGGTAAAATATGAAGACTACGAGGAGGTTTGTCGAGTTCGAAGATGGTATCGAAAGCGGGGAATAAGAACCAATGGAAAAAGAGGAGAGAGTAAAAGAAAGAGAGAGAGAGAGAGAGAGAGAGAGAGGAGAGAGAAAAAGAAAAAGATAAAGAAGAAGAAGAAGCAGAAGAAGAAGAAGAAGAAGAAGAGGAAGAAGAGGAAAAAGAATAAAAAGGTAAAAGAAAGAAAGAGTGAGATAGAGAGAGAGAGAGAGAGAGAGAGAGAGAGAGAGAGAGAGAGAGAGAGAGAGAGAGAGAAAGACAGCAATAGAAGGAGCAGCAACAGCAGCAGCGGCACACCGCAGTGCGGCTTTACGAGCGAGTCAATGACTCTCGACGGTCTCCATCCTCTCTCTCTCTCTCTCATTCTCTTTCTCTCACTCACTTCTTTCTATATCTCACTGTCTCTCTCTCTTTCTCTTTCTCTCGTACCAATCGTGGACCAGTGGAACAACTTCCACGGCGGTGCAAACGCTTCGGTGCAAAAGCGAACGCGGATCTCCTTCTACGGGGTGTGGTCCCCTTTCTATGGAGATGATCTCCCCGCCACACCCCCATTGTATCGATCGGGGACCCATTGTTTCGAATCGCATACGTATAATACGCTTTCGCGGTCGGACCTTTCGTCACTGACAATGAGAAGAAAAGCGCCGCGTGTGCGTGCACCCGCTTCGCCGGCCAAGTCGGGATATGATGATAATAATATCGGATTTGTTATCTTTCCTTTTTTCTCTCTTTCTGACACTTCTCCGACCTTCCTTCCTTCCTTCCTTCCTTCCTTCCTTCCTTCCCCCTTTTTTCCCTTTCGCCGTTTCCACCGATCATCCACGTGGGTACTTATTCGTCTATAAATTATATACGAATAAATCGTATAGCACGATCATTTTTATTTCAAGAAAGAAATTTTAATCGTCGTTATAATATATGTGATAATGCGTGTTTCTGTCTCTCTCTCTCTCTCTCTCTCTCTCTCTCTCTCTCTCTCTCTCTCTGTGTGCGCGCGCGCGCACGCGCGCGTGTGTGCACACTTTTATATTAAGACGTGCATCTTTTACATGAAGACACACGAAGATAAATGAAATGTTCGAAATCTCTAATAAAGCGATTAACTATTCATTTGAATTTGTTATTTGAAGAGTCATTGCACTACAAATCGTGGGCGTTGCCATTATAACGATTAAATATATTTCAAATTCTAATGAAAACTTTTGCAACACATCATACTACTTATACGCACATACGTAAATATTTAAGTACGTAGCGTACTTACGCGTGTCGAACGAAAATGAAAATTATACGTGAGTCGATCGAACGTTAGTTGTTTGCCCTTGTTGGGCGCGGCCTGCTACCAGTAACAACAACGAAGCGAGGCTCCCGTCCAGCTCGGTTTACATCGCGTGGGTGTAGATTTATCCTGCTTTTACTCTCTCTCTCTCTCTCTCTCTCTCTCTCTCTCTCTCTCTCTCTCTCTCTCTCTCTCTCTCTCTCTCTCTCTTTTACGGAGGGACAAAGAGAGCAAGGATGCGTCCTGACACTCTTTCGTTCTTCCCTCTTCGTTGCTCGACGAAGGATAAATACGAGTAGTCTTGGGAGACTTCGGAGATACTTTGCTGGAAGAGTAGCTTTATCTCTCTCTCTCTCTCTCTCTCTCTCTCTCTCTCTCTCTCTCTCTCTCTCTCTCTCTCTCTCTTCGTTGCTCTCGACGCCTCTACCATCTCTCACGGCTATCTCCTGCACTCTTCTGGACCATCCCGACGACTCACCTTCCTCGACATAATGAAGCCGCTTATGCTTTATGACGAGGCTCGGCCTGCATTATGCATCCCGCATAACACCCCTTCTTCCCCCTAACCACCCCCCTCCCCCCTCTCTCTCTCCGCCTCTCCCCTATATCTCTTTTCTCCCACTAATACACGGCGCTCTCGCTTCGCCGAATTCCCCGGAGAATCTTGTTGTTACACGCCTTGTAACTTACGTTGAGTCGTCTCTACGGAGATAAAAAGAGAGAGAGAGAGAGAGAGAGAGAGAGAGAGAGAGAGAGAGAGAGTGAGAGTGAGAATTTCGCGGGTCGAGAGAAAAAGAGGAGGGTACGTTCTTTGTCACATCTGCCTAGTTTTCATCGAGTACCGCTCTCGATGACTACTACTCGTGGGAAAGCTTTGTTGACTTGTCTATAACGAATCTCCGTTTGCACTTATTTATTTACTCCTGCCGACATTGATCTATGCGATCTATTGTACATTTGTTCCTCGTTTCTCGGCGCGAAAACTCTGGTTTTTATTATTTCTTTCTTTCTCTCGAATTGTTCGAAATCTAGTTGAAAATTAATATCGATGAAAATTGAAAAGCTTAGTACCGGAACGAAATCGTGCAATTAACGTAATGAAAAATCTATCGGATTACTTTGCATTCCTAATATAATTTATTTATTCTTTTATAAAGAGTATTTTATAATGAGAATTGTAAAGAAATTGTAAAATCGATGAAAGAAACGATATTTACAAGTCAACCGTTTGTACTTACATAAAATATAAACGAAAATCAATGGAAATATACGGATCGTTTGTTTTGAGAGTTGTGCAAGTCGACGATACTTGTTTGTTTCGAGAAAATTAAACGTTAGCATTTCAATCGCTACGCATTTTCTTTTATCGGCCGATCTTAGAATGTACGACACATTAGCAATTTTTTTTAAATATAAAATATTAACTGGTTACAAATAAAAAGTTGGAACTAAATTAATCGCAAATTGTGATCTCATTAAAAAAACAAAAAAAAAAAATTGACACGCCACTTACAATAAACGATCCATGTGTATATATATATATATATATATATATATATATATATATATATATACGCATATATTAGCGTAATTAGGATAATAAAGTTAAGAATCGTTAAGAGACATTTTTTGAAATCTTTTTGTATGTAAATAACAACAATGATATCTCATTAAAACAAAAACATTTGACTCACGCCACTTTCGAAATAAACGGTCCGTGTATATATATATATATATATATATATATATATATATATATATATACATATATAAATATAGATAGATACACATATATTAGCGTAATTACGATAATAAAGTTAAGAATCGTTAAGAGTAATTTTTTGAAATCTTCTTGGAAATAACAACAATGATAGAAACTATTTCAAAGCTTTATGAGTCGTGCCACGTAAGCTAGAACTGGGTCTCGAGCTCATTTGTCCTACCCACGGCGTGCATTTACGAGAACAAAATGCCACACCAGGGACACCGATACCCACTCACGCGGGCGCACGAACAACGACCGGTATTCGTCACTGTCTCCATCTCGAAACGACGCTGGCTGGCTGACTGGTTGGTTGGTTGGTTGCTTGGTTGGTTGGTTGGTTGGTTGGTTGGTGGTTGGTAGTTGTCGAGCTAGCTAGAGAGCCGAGATTAAATGTCCTGCTCGGTTGGAACGTCCTGTCTCGGAAGCTCGTGCGAGCGCTTTTTCTTCGACATGGACGTTTTTAAAAACAAACAACTGGAAGAGAGAGAGAGAGAGAGAGAGAGATCTCGGACACCGTGAGATATCTCGAAGAAGAACGCTAATCGCGAAGGAACGTTTTTTCCCCCCTTTCGTACGATTTATCGATCGATCTCGTCCCCATCTTGTATTACGATGAATTCGAAAGCGACAGGATCCGCGAGTCCTGTTCCTTACTTATCAATAAATTTCATCATTTGTATATATCAACTAAGGCTAATCCCTAATTACGGATAGGTACTCGTGCGTGATTTAACGTTAAATCGATCGTGAAAGTTTTCTTCGAACGTACTCATTCCATAGTATATCGATTGTACACATCGTCCATTTAAAATCGTATAATTTGTCGATAAGATGAATCGAAACGCGAGATATATGAAGTATTCGTCGACGAATCGATGGGATCATCGAATTTCTATCGATCGCGTGTACGTGTATATTGGTAACTATTTCAAATTCCATTAGTTTATAAATACTCGAAGGATGAGTCTGTAGAAAGAAAAAAATAAATAAAATGATATTACATAAATCGTTAATGTCATTTTCCAATAAAGCAAAGGTTTGTATTTCGTCGGCATTTCGATCGAGAGATCTCCGTCAAAGATTAGGAGAAAGAAAGAGACTGGGATCCTAGCATCTCTTCTCCTACCACCACCTTCGTCACCGTCACCATCACCACCACCACCACCACCACCACCACCACCACCGCGACCACCACCTACGAACGTGAGGAACGAAATGTCACGACGATGGGACACGCACCACGAGAGCCTTGACAATGCGCGAGAACGTTTGCTGGACACGTCATCGCTGGCGCTTCCTTCTTCTCTAAGATCCTTCCTGGTTATTAATCTAAGGCGACACTGAGAGCGCTAGGAAACACTAGAAACTTGGCTACTAATTTCTTTTTATTATAAATTTCTTTCTTTCTTTCTTTATTCCTTTTTTTTTTTTTTATACACGAACTTTAATCAATGACCAAAAAGAAAAAGAAAGAAAACAATTTTCTCGTCTCATCACTCTGGATATTAAACGGCATATACATTATGTACACAGCTATGGATATAGATATAGATATTTGAAAAAAAAAAAAAAAAAAAAAAAAAAGGAAATAAATAAAAAATTATTTCTTAAAATAAAATCATCGGGAAAATTTTTAAGAAGAAGCATCTTATAATATACGTCATATGGAACGACGAAGGAGTTGATTTGATAAAAGCTACCTTGCCAGTCCGGTCTCTATCAGATAAAGTCGACTAACGCTATGTAAACTAATTCAACAATCTACGGAAAAAGTAATAAAAAAAAGTCATGGAAAAGGAGAAGAAGAAGGTGGATTAGTTGGAAGGTGGAATCTCTCTCTCTCTCTCTCTCTCTCTCTCTCTCTCTCTCTCTCTCTCTCTCTCTCTCCTTTCCACTCGCTCAATCGGTCAAGCAATTAATCTATGGACTCACAGGGTAATCGTTTAACTGGCGCTCGATAGAGCGGTTTCTAATTAGCGAAGCGGAATGGAGGAGGCGTGATCCGATCGCGAGAGACGAGGGAAATCTCGTCTGGAGCGTCGATAGGAGCATGCACGCGAGCCTGTGTGTATGTGTGTACGAGGTAGAAAGAGTGAGCGAGCGAGTAAGAAGAGAGATAGAACGAGAGGGAAGAATGCGAAGGAAAAGCAACACGAATGTAGAGAGTGCTGCTCTCGTGTTCTTCGCTTCGGAAGAGAGTCGGATCCTGTAAATTGAACCATTAAAGGACAGATACGCGACCAAATCGACTCTACCGTCCTTAGTACATTAGCCATGATCTTCGTTTATTTTGTTCTCAAAAAAAAAAAAAAAAAAAAAAAAAAAAAATTCCTTGTAATTCCTTACCGGATATTAAGGTAAATAAATCTTCAATTTATGTTATCGTAGAACGTGCTCTAATCTAATTTATAATTTTGTTTTTCTTTTTTCTCTCTCATCGTTTCGTCATTATACTCTTGATCGTACGACAGATCTGAGATTGAAAAATTCTACAAGACGTAAAAAAAAAAAAAGGAAAAGAAAAAATTCAACTTAAGAAACAAAAGAGAATGCCGATACTAAGAAACGAACAAAACATATATATATATATATTCTCAAGGATGGAATCTGATGTAATGTTTTGTTGTCATTTAAATCGACACAATTCGAAATTTATCATCGACTAATATATTGGCTTTTATAACGCACGATTTTCTCTGGCGCGTGAAAGGAAAAGCTATAAACGTTTAAATATACGTATTATATCTTATGTATATAAACGTACGGGATAAACGTTCGTCGGATGCTGCGAAGTAACTTCGACTCGTGAAAGTTGACTATAACCGTTCGCACCTTGTTATGTCATACCGTTAGAGTGGCTCGAACGAGTATAATACCGATACTAAATTCTATATATATATATATATATATATATATATATATATATATATATATATTCTATATATATTCTATATATATAAATTCTATATATATAAATATATTTAAATAACTGAGGATAATCGACGGTCTAATACCAACGATTTTTATATCATACGAAATGCGACATACAATATATGTCTTACGAACTTTCATCGTAATTATTTGCCGGTATCTGTGTCGAAATGAACAAATAAAACGAAAAAGAGAATGAAACTTCTAACCGTACAACTGATAATTACTAATAAATCGAACATCAGAACAAATACGTCATTAGATGGTGTTAGATTTTAAATAAAATACTCGACTTAATGACAACGATTTTTTTATACGAATTTAAATACGATGCACGAATAACTCGTTTCTCCGTCGAAATTGGAAAAAGGAGGAAAAAAAAGAAAACAAGAAAAGAAAGT
Organism: Dolichovespula sylvestris; assembly: GCA_918808275.2. NCBI lineage: Eukaryota > Metazoa > Arthropoda > Insecta > Hymenoptera > Vespidae > Dolichovespula > Dolichovespula sylvestris. The sequence continues at coordinate 11,062,690 of OU964961.1, forward strand.
AGAAAAAACTATGCAATCGTATTGTTTATTAACGAAAAAATAATATCATTTAACACTTTCGATACGAACGCCGTATATATCCGGCATACATATCCGATGACTTATCTAAAAATATGTAAACCGTAATTGTTCTAACGTAATTTATATAATCACTAAAATTTCATATAAAAATGTTTTTTAATGTTAAAACTATAAACGACACTCGTTAGAAGAAACATTGTTTTATTTAGCACAGTTCTTATTTAACGCTTAGAAAACAAATCTTCATACAAAAGTGGACCGACCATGCGCTATGTACAACAGCGCAAGTGTCACGGTGGATAGAGTGCTTGTACCGAAAGGGTTATGGAAGAAAAATTCTTTACTTATATATTCGAGAAAATCTGAGGAAACATTACCAAGGATTCTTATGCAAAAAATTATGTACATCATACGAACTTTCACAATAATAATATAATAGTAGTAATAATAATAATAATAATAATAATAATAATAATAATATATCCTTCCATCGAAATTAAATAGAAAACAAGAAAAAGGGGAGCATGAACCACTTTCCTATCGTGTAATTAATAAAATAAAAAATAAAACAAAATAAAAAAAAAAAAAGAAAAGAAAAGAGAAGTAAAGAAACATCATTGGATGCAAATTTTTGTTGGATTCAAGGAAATTGTAACAGACTTAAGTACAGGACGTTGTTCGTAATAATTCATAGAGATAAAAAGAGAGAAAGAGAGAAAGAGAGAGAGAGGAATGGAAAGGCAAGATCGAGGCGAGAGTAGAAGGACAAAAAGGATTATTCTCGAAGGAGCGTGCCTGAAAAGAGAGGCGTTCCTCCTTCCGCTATACTACCGCCGGTAATGATAGAATACAGGGGGCTCTAGCTATGGTTCTCGTTAATGGAAAAAAAAGGAAAAACAAAAAAAAAAAAAAGAAAAAAGGAAAACGAAGCCGTGTAGAATACCGAAATAAAATCCACTTCGCTTATAGTTATACGAGCATTTCTTGAGTTATGGCTTTCGAGGTGAGCTTTTTAAACGAACGTTTTCCACAACCTAAAGGAGAATAACGTGGCATTTTCGTGGCTTAATGTAACCTCGTAAACGAACGATGCGCCTCCTCTTCCCTTATCTCTCACTAGGATGTCGGGCCAACGGAAAAGAGGAAGAAAATATAACTTCAATTTTCTACGAAACTCGTCTACGGCTCAATTACGTTTCGCGAGGCGATCGTACGAGGTTATTCTCAATTTCCCCATTCGTCGTATACGATAATAATTAATCTACTCGATCAATAGCCTCGTCGTTCAATAAATTCGTACAAATCGTTCGTACAAATCGTTCGTACAAATCGTACAAATCGTACAAATCGTTGGTAAGCCAAAGTTGAATACAAATTATCTGTTATCCGATATCAATCTTCCTCACAATACAACGTCTTCTTCCTCGTTCAACGAGATAACTAAACGATCCAAAATGAGGTAAAAGGTGAATTCTCGATTCGAGAGAAGGCTCACGCACGCGTTCGAAGGGGTTCTTGCGTAGGTAAGAAAAAGGATAGAAAATAAGAAAGAGAAGGAAGAGTAGGAGGAGGAGGAGGAGGAGGAGGAGGAGGGAGTAGAAGCGTGGTGGGGTCGCCATGGTCGTGGTCAGCCTGGGAAAGAGAGGACAACGCATTGTGATCCAAGGAGCGAGGAGGCCACGCTAGGCTGACCCTAGGCTTTACATTAACCATCCAGCGTGTACACACGCACGTAAATGGCCGCGGTGTCGGCGTGCCACCCCTGCTTTCTTGGCCCTTCGAGATGGCCCTCGGTGGCCCCTCGGTGGCCCTCGCGAGCCCTACCTGTTGTACCGGGTAATCGCTGCCCTGCCTACGAGCCTCCTCCTTTGTCTCTCTCTCTCTCCTTCAAAAGAACGAACTTGCGCAACAGGCCCTCCAATGGGGAACTTTCTTACCCGGCGTAAACAGAGTGGAACGCGGAACGTTTCTTTCCAAAAGATGCAACATTCTTTTCCTTGTGAAAATTATCAATCGAGAACGAAGATCTCTTTTTGGGCTGCTTTTGAAATTTTGTTCTTTTGCAAGAATACCCATGTGCCAGTGATTACGAGAGATTAAAAATTGGAAAAAAAAGGATAACAAATGAAATTATAACAATGCGAGGAAGAAATTATTATTAAACGAAATTGTAATTAAATAAAATTATAATAAATGCATATAGATATGCACATATACGTTATATTATTTGGGTTATTTTCATAATCTTTTAAATCGTACATACATCGATGTTCGGATACGCATTTGGTAATACTTTTTGTTAAACGAACGAAAATTGTCAAATTGGTAGATCGCTTTTGGCTACTTTCGAAAGTCTTTCTCGCGAAAGGATATTCGTGTGCCAGTGATTGTGAGATTTTAAAGTTTGAAAAAAAAATAAAGAAAAAAAGGAAAATTATAATAACTCGGAACCATATGTGTATACACAGTATATGATTTAGGTCACATAGATAATCTTTAGCTCATACATACACCGAGAGTTGGTTGCTATGATGCATGTTATGGTACTTTTTCTGAAAATTGTCGAACAAACTCGAAACTTGTTTTGGATTGCTTTTGAAATTCTCTCTTGTGGAATAATATTTACGTACGTGTAGAGAAGCTATAAAAGTCTAAACTTTTAGACGATAATAATAATATTATATGGAACTAAGAATATATAATACATACATACAGACATATACATAACTTAGGAGATTTTCAAAATTACCGGTTCATATATAAGTACATTGTTCTCGGCTAATATTTGATATAACGTTAAGATACCACTTGTCACGCTGGACGATCGATTTAATTATATCTTCGATGAATATTCTTTGCTTGATTAACACATTCTATCTCATTTCTGATCTTCAAGGGAATATGTTTATGAGGATGATTTGTTTAGTTTGTTAACCTCCTTCAATATGCAAATTCCGAATCGATCGGAGATTAACTCGAGCAGGTTAAAGGGAAAAACAGAGAGAATAACTGAGGGGGGAGGGGGAGGAGGGAAAAAAGGAACATAATAAAGGTAAGCTACTTGAAAGATTCTTCCGAGCAACGGACCATCGAGTCACGGACACGGTCGAGGTCAAAGTAGATGGTGAAATACGCGAAAAGATCCCGCGCTCAGATACGAAATCTTTCGTCTTTCATGAAATTGGGTAGATCGTCGTGGCGATCGTGCGTTAAGATAAGCTAGAAAAAGGAAAGAAGAAGAAGAAGAAGAAGAAGAAGAAGAAGAAAAAAATATATATTCTCGACGGGTCACACTCACCTTCGGGACACAAGCACTGGTATTCGAGTTCGTCGATCGACCGACACGAGCCTCCGTTTTGACACGGCGATGGATCGCAGGGAATGTATTCGTTTTCGCAGTTCTGTCCTGTGTAACCGCTCGAGCACATGCATCTGAACATAAACAAACAAAAAAAAAAAGGAAAAATAAAGGAAACAGTCGAACAAATTATTAACGAGAATGAGTATATACATGTATTTTTCTTCTTTTTCCTCTCCAGGGGAAAGGAAGAACAAAAGAACAAAAAAAAATATATATGTATATATATATATATATATATATATATGTATATATATATATATATATATATATATATATATATATATATGTATATATATAAAGAGTTTCAAAACATCGTAACATCACACCTGGTCCTTAAACTTTTCAATCTTTCGTTAATATTATATTAATTACGTGAATAAACAAATAATACATAACAAGACAAAACAAACAAAAATTGATTGAAGATGAAGATATCGCGCGTTTGATAAAATGTCTTAGAAACGACGACGACTTACGGTCGCAGAGAATATTTCATTTCTGTCAATTTTTCGAGTCCCTTTCGTGACTACCATGTATTAATAAGAAAAATAAGAGAATACATAAATAAGACAATTCACGAAAAGAAGAATAAAAACAAACAAAAAAAAAGAAAAGAATGTACGCTCGTATCCGTCAAGACGAATCTGAAGAAAAAAAAAAAAAAAAAAAAAAAGAAAAAAGAAAAATGTGACGCCGAGATTAATTTTTGAACTTTACAATTTTTCAAATCCCTTTCGTTACGGGATATTAATTACGAAAGTGTTGAATTCAATTGACTTTTTTTTTTCTTCTTCTGTCTCGGTTGACACGACGTTACCGTTATACGATCGTTGTAAATCCCGAATGGGTCCGCAATTGGTACGAAAGAGACTCGTCAGAAAATTACGTAGTTCCGGAACACATGTGCCGCATATGCCCGGATCTTTCGGCGTATCCTTTTATTTCTCTAATTATTAACGCCACCCACGGTCACATGATTTCATCGAAATAAAACATAAAAGGTCATATACATACATACATACATACATACATACATACATACATACATACATACATACATACATACATACATAAATACATACATACAACATACATACATACATACATAAATACGTACGTACGTAAATACATAGAGACGAAGTTAAAATACGATAATGTTCACTGACAGGAATCTAGAATCGACCGTAAAAAATTTACGAGATTAGAAATATCTATAATTTATCGTTTTCTCGTCACTGATGAAGGAAGTAAGAAAGAGACGAATAAACAATTTTTCGTCTTTCGTCCTTTTTTTTGCTCTCTCTCTCTCTCTTTCTTCCTCCTCCTCCTCTTGTCCGATAAACGTTCGAGAGAAAGGGTTTCCGAACGGATCGCGCGGAGAAAACGCGACGGAGCGAGACGGTAAAGTTTTGATAAAGAATGTATAAATATTTCCAAACGATCTCTCTATCTCTATTTCTCTCTTTCGTGATAGTGGTAGCGGTTCTCTCTCTCTCGTAATAACTTGACACTTGGAATACGAGTCGACGACCGTGGCGATCAATATTTATAATACCGGTTAAAGGAACGATCCACGCGTGAAAGCACGTCGCGAAGCAAGCGCAAAAAGCAAATTACGCAGCGTCCTTCTTAATGCGATCTATCTGTATCCATGTTATATGCGTATTAATAAATCCAACTGGATGGTCCTGCGAGTAGTATGAAAAAGTCGACGGGTAACTAGATACTCCTCGACTATTACTTTTACCATATCGATTCTATTCGATATATATATATATATATATATATATATATATATATATATATATCATTTTTTCTCTACACTCGTTATCCTGATTGATCCCTTCTGACGGATGTACGATGATCGATATTTCGAATTAGCCTAGAGATTATTTCTATGCTTTCCGTAGAGAGATACCCTTTCAAACAAAACGTTTCTTATTATACTTCGACGTATAATTCGAATTTATTATTTCTCGACTGCTAATGATACATACACATATACACATATACACATATCCATACACACATACGTATGTATGTACAATATTTAACTTTAACCCTTAGTAACGCATGGTAGTTGTAGAATTACGAAACGCATTAATGTCCAATATAATTTAACGGCACAGCGCAAAATATATGACGAAAGAATCTAATTTTTTTTTCATTGAATTTGGTATAAGAGGTATTACGATAATGTGGGATTTTTCTTTTCATGAAAATCCAAATCATGCATCGTAGGGTTAAATAAGTGATGAAATATAGACAACGTACGAGTTAAACAAGTAGAATATTATACACGAGACAAGGTGAGGATGAAATCGATCGTGTTATTAACGTGATCAAACGCATATGTAAAAAAAAAAAAAAAAAAAAAAAAAAGGGAAAACAATGAAAAAAGAAAAATAGAACAATCGTCATAAAACGCACCTCACGCGTAGCACCAGTAGAAGCACCAAAAAGACGCGCGTGATATCCATTTTCACTGGTAATCGGTGTCCTCGAGACGCAGGAAGACGTACTCCTCATATTTCGACGAAACCTTCGCTAATGTTTACGCCATTCTCCATTGATGACAATTCACACATATCTCCTTCTCTTTATCCTTAATCTATCCTTCCGTATAATATAAACACCAACGATCACAGCCAAACGACAATAATACACGGAGCACTGACCCGATATACACGATGATGATAATAATAATAATAATATTAATAATAATAATAATAATAATAATAATTGGTTATCGATCATTCACCTTTGTTCACACGTTAAACACCTTGGTAATAACACGTTAAGGATAGAAGAAAATTAAAAGAATTAAAAATTACAAAAAAAAAACAAATAATAATAATAATAATAATAATAATAATAATAATAGTAATAATAATGGGCCAATAATTTACAGAGTAAGGCGATTCGAAGGTAAAATGTCAGCAGTTTCTCGAATCGTCGTCACCGACGTAACGTCGAGGCTCGACGTATCGTTACACCCCCTCTACGCCACATCCTCGCGAATTTATCGTCGACTTTGCAAGGAAAGAGGGAAGACGAAAAAAAAAAACAAAAACAAAAATGCAAAAAACAGAATAAGAAAGGTCCCCCTTCTTATGTTTGGTTACACTAGATTTTCCGTCGCGAGCATGCGCACACGCGAACGAGCCGCGTCGCTCGCCGACGGTCACGCGAGCCGGTCACTTGTGAATCTTTCGTCAACTTGATGATTAAAACGTTGATCGAGCCGTTTGTTTCGGGGCCTTAGAGATAACTATTATCCTCTCCCTTCACACCTCTTATTACTTAGGATCCCATTTAACGTGAATGTACGCGCGTTCTCGACGACGTAACACTCTCTGTCAAAATCGTAGGAAAACGGTTCTTTTCCAAATTCCAATAAGGTCACGGCGCACACGCACACGCACACTATCTCGATTATTTCTTCCTTCACGTAATTCAACGTAAACGGTGATGAGATAAGCACGATCGTTGTTTTGGTAATCGTAAAGAGAGAAAGAGAAAGAGAAAGAGAAAGAGAAAGAGAAAGAGAGAGTAAGAGAGAGACCAAAAAAAGAAACAGAAAACAATGACGTTACACTAATCCACCCGGTACTTGGTAATAAAGGTTATCTCGAGAATATCACATCCCAGTGTCATTTTAAGTTCGACGAAAAAGTCGAAAGATCTCGTTGGAAATATCTTATTCGATGCGAAGAAATCGAATGTGCACAATGGCAATATACTTCGTTAAGGACGTTGCCACGAGAAGGACTCGGTTAAAGAACAAAACAAAAAAAAATATATATATATATATATATATTCTCGAGTTAATGTTACACGACGAACGTATCACTGTATGTACGAGTCTTTTATTTCGAACGCGTTAAACCCACCCCACAAGGAAACACACATTTTTTCGTCGTGCACTATTATTTCGCGCCCAATCTCACGGAGTTACACCGTCCACGGAGTATCCACTATGCGAGGTGGTTCAAACTCAATGGGGGGTTTCGACAGAGAAACGCACGAACGCACATCCTTCTCGGGCGACCAGCGTTGAACTAAGCTTATCTTCCGGATAGAGCCGCTCAGAGGGCGCCACAATCGTGGCTTACCCTCCCTCTTCGTTGTACGGGCCCAGTTCTCCCCGGTCGACTCGTTCTACGGTCTCTATACGACTATCTCTCTCTCTCTCTCTCTCTCTCTCTCTCTCTCTCTACTTTATCGTTCCTTCTTCGTCATTCGGTTCTCCTACCCCACACTGCTGGGACCATATAGCCGATTCTCTCTCTCTCTCTCTCTCTCTCTCTTTCTCTCTCGTGAACGTTCACCGAACTACCTTCGGCTCTTTCCGTCACCCTTCGTTCGACTTCGTCGTGAGTATATTCTGTCTTCCTCTCTCTCTCTCTCTCTCTCTCTCTCTCTCTCTCTCTCTCTCTCTCTCTCTCTCTCCTCCATCAGTAAGTCCCCCGTTCGCAGAAGCAATATGGTCCTCGTTGCTCCCGGGTATCTGCCACGAGTCGTTACTTTTTCGTGGATGCCGCGTGTCCCCTCGTTTCGTTAAGTTCATCATGCCGATAATATTATGTATGTACTGTTTCAGAGATCATTTTTAATGATCAAGATGTCGTCGTCGAGTTTCAAACTCGATTTCGCTGATTCCATTGTGGCATTTAAATTGAGAATTCGAACGGGTTTCTTTTTTCGGATTATTAACGGAGAGATGTAATTTCCTTACGTCGTCTTTATTTCATTTTTCTTTTTTATTTTTTTTTTTGCTTTTTGTTTTTGTTTTTTACATTAGGGTTTAGAAAGTTTGACTTCATTTTTATGGGATTTATCACTGCGTAACATTCCCAGGGTTTATTTGCATATTGAATACTCGGTAGAATTAACAGTATAGTTACGCAAAAGAGGGTGAGAAGCGAGAGAGAAAGAGAGAGAGAGAGAGAGAGAGAGAGAGAGAGAGAGAGAGTGTAAATAAATTAATTATATACTACGATAAACTAGACGTGAGATAATTAAAATGCTAGAATGAAGAGTGGCGTAAAAGTTGATGTGAAATACGGAGCATGAGATTAATGTTGAGGATAATATTAAATTTTAACCATGGGATTAATTTTGAACATGAGAATTCATTATCAATGGACCCTTTTTGTTAATTGAATTAATTTTATACGATGAGAAAATATAATATCATACGAACAGTGTCAAAGTTTAAATAAATATGTTAAATACGTGTTCATCACGTATTGAATATTCGACAATAATATAAGCGCCTACCGATTAAAAGGATCGATTTCTTGTTGCACCGATCGATCAATCGATTGAAAATTTTCATCCTCTCTTGTTTGCCCGTATTCTATACAATGCTAGCTAGGTCACGGGAAGCGTTCTTTTCGATGTTAATATATCTCGCGTTGTGCCACGAAGCGTTAAGGGGGATGGTCCGGATTTCCCTTCTCGACGGGGTGCAATTGCCTCGTAGGTACGAACCCTACGAACCCTAAGGACATTCGGTTTCAAGGGTGTCTCTCGGCCCTAACGTCCCTCCTCACCCTCCTCCCCCATTTCTTATAATCCATTACTTCGAGTGTACGACTATCAATGATTTCCGATCGTTTCGATTCGTCAAAATCGTCTACATATGTATAAGCGTATGTATACATGCATATATACGTGTACGTACGTGAGACTCCGTGTCTAATTTTCTTCGTCATATCGATCATGAGGGTATAGCGATTTTCAAAATAAGAAATTTGAGGGTGAGAGCGAGAGGATAGAAATGCGTGTCGAAGGGTTTAACATCTCAAAGGCATTTCAACCCTTACCGTGTCAAGATAATATCTAAAATAAGTATAGAATTTTGAAAGCAATCTCCAAAAAAATTAAACTTGACTTATTTAGGAATCTTGAACACGCGTGTGTACGTGTACTAGATCGTTGAGAAAAAAGAAAAAGAAAAAATAAGAAAAAAGAAAAGAGAAGAAACGTCATTCGTCAAAGGACAATTTAGGAACCAGTCCCTCGGCTCCCCTCGAGAGATCTGGTTTTCGACTTCCAGACGTGCAACGTTTTTAAAATCGTTGGGTATCTCCGTTTGATCTCCGCTCGTCGCTTATTTGAAATGCTTAACAATAAGAAGGAACTAGCGAATGAATAAATATTTCAATCGCGGAAGGATTCTCGACATCATACATAAATACCATATACATATACATACATACGTACATTTATATTAATGATTTTTGAAAGTATAATAGATAGTGAAGATGCCGAGCATCTCTCGTCGTGACTAGTTGGAATTTTTGTTTTTTATCTCGATAGACGAGAACCCGCGAGGGTCTCCGTGGCCAGCATAATTTCGTCATTCGATTCGACGTCCTGTTATTTTGTTTCTTTCGGTCGTATCGTCGAAAAAACACTAGAGAAAGAGAAAGGGAGAAAGAGAGAAAGAGTTAGTTAGTTAGAGAGAGAGAGAGAGAGAGAGAGAGAGAGAGAGAGAGAGAGAGAGAGAGAAATTGACCGAGAGAAGTGGTCGGAACGAAATAAAGAAGGTTTCGAAATGGAGGTGCTGGACGGGAAGACCGATTCGCGGTCATTTTTCAAGAGAAGATGGCGGAATGGTAGGGAGGAGTTAAGAGGAAGGAAGTATCGCGACAAAAAAGTCACTTTTTCGGACGGCTCGAACCTTAATGCGTCTTCTGGGCTGTCCGGTGAAAAAGAGTAGGATGCTTGGGAGGAGACGAAAGACGACGAGAAAAGAGAAAACAGAAAAATAAGGAGAGTGTGAGAGAGAGAGAGAGAGAGAGAGAGAGAGAGAGATTAATCGAAAAATTAGTACAGGGTAGAGAATGTATCCAAGATCGGGGGCCCGTTTTGTCATTAGCAGTCCCGAAAATTGCCGTTATGGAGTGAATTCGTTTGGTGGAATTTAATTGACGTTAAATTGGAGCACAGAAGGACGTAGATTGGATCGATGATCGCGATCGCGAAATGCCCGCGTCCTCCTTCTCCTCCTCCTCCTCCTCCTCGTCTTCGCCACTCTCTCTCTCTCTCTCTCGGCGCATTTCTGTCCTTTTCTTCGTCCGGTAGTACTCTCTCTCTCTCTCTCTCTCTCGATCGTCTCTTTACGAGCCCATCAAATTACGCGATGAAAACGTTCTTGTAAAGGAATATTAAACGGCCCTTTCGCTTAATAACCTTCCTCTCCCCTTACTTTGTTTCTTCGTCTCGCTCGATCTTACCTCGAACGCACGATCTCGATCCTTCTCATTATAAAGTACGTCCCAAAGGAAGCGAGCAAGCGACGCTCCACGATCCACACGGCCGTCCGTTGTTGCACACGCTTAGAGTTATCTTTCCTTATTTTTTTTTTTTTTTTTTTTTTTTTTTTTGATTTTTTGATAGTGCCTTTTTCTCTTTGTCTTCGTTTTTTCCTTTCATATCCTTTTGCCAACGATTCGGGTGGTAAGAAGTAATTTTGGTGAAAAAAAAAAAAAAAGCCAAGTTGAAGTATCTACGCCGGGCTCATATGAATCGGAATTTTAATGGGATCCGAAAGGACAGGGGGTGGGGGAGGAGGCGGGGGTATACGTTTCACTCGGTGTTCTTCTTAATATGTATACGAAGGATAATATTCAACGATAGGACGATGGCGTTATGTAAAAACGAGGTTCAATTATCTAACCCCGATGGAAATCGCAGGAAAAATGGATTCCTAGGTCATGAAAAAAAAAAAAAAAAAAAAAAAAAAAACAGAAAGAAAGAAAACGAACAAATAACGGAAACTACTTCCATGTACGTACGCGTGTATGTTTCTTTTTTTTTTTTTTATTCTCGTGACAGGATACAGCGAATCACTCGCGATCTCTCTCTCTCTCTCTCTTTTTTCTCTTTCTCTTTGGAACGTGTTCTTTTTTTTTTTTTTCATAATCGTCATTATTATCTAATGACACGCGAATAGATATGTTAGTTATACGTTTTTATTTCATCAACGTCTAAAATTAGATATTAAAACGCAATTTTATGAGTTATGCAAGAGTTCGTTATTATATTTAACTTATCCAAAAAGTCCTGTGTAATGTCTCCTCGATCAATAAATTTGAATCTCGTTTATTATAAAATTCATCTATTATATGCCATATTGTAGGTCATAAATAGCGTAAACTCAAAGGGAATTGAATACTTTAGAAAAAAAAAAAAAAATTTTTTTTACGATACACCATAATCTCTTAAGACCCGTAAAAGAGTTTGATCCTATCTAGAAAATTTATTTTGCAGTACAATACGGGATAGATTTTAATCGTTGTAACACGAAAAATACACTATCTCATCTCCTTGCAATATATCATTTGAATTAAAAAAAAAAAAAAAAAAAAAAAAAAACAAAAGAAATCTGTATGATTCAAATAAACAAATCTTTTCGGTTCTCTAGATATATATTCATTTTTATCCGAACTATACGCCTGAAAAAAACATATAATACATTGCCGCCCTAATATTTAAGTTATCGACTGTATTATAAAAAAAAAAAAAAAAAGAAACACAACGTAATTCGACATAATTATATATAATGTATCTCACGCGTCGAAACAATGGCAATCGCATAAATATTATAAATCGCGTAATAGAACAAGCCGTTATTTCTATGTATGCGCGAGAATCCTCAATTATGTCTGATTAATCGCGCCCTCGTCGAGGCCACGATTAATTCCGCGTTGAGTATTGTGTGTCCGCCGTTCGTCTATGACGTAAACGGATGCATCGTGCGTAAAGTAAGGAGCATATCGCCGGATTAACGCGACTAATGGAGAACGCACCACCGACCGGCCGACAGGCCGGCCGCTTTCCCACCGACGTAATTGCCTGAATTGGTTCGACTCGATAATCGTTACGTCAGTTCGCGTCGAGTCTTTCACGCGCATGCGTACGCCGGATTATTTTCTCCCTTTTCATTTTCTGTAAACAAAAATTTTGCGACCTTTTCTTTTTGATCAACCCCACCCTCCCCCTCCCCCCTCCCTCCGCTTACCGTTTCTAAAGAAAATTGAAAGGGAAAATAATTTTCCGAACGAAATATACGTCGCTCACTTATGAGAGATATAAATAAAGACGATGGTACTCGACTCCGTTTAGCAAAAAATTTCCAATACAATGGATGTAAACTTATTCATTGTTAATGTGTGATCTTTTTTTTTCTTTTTTTTTTTATGTTTTAACGAATTATTCTCGACTCAATTTACAGGAAGATTTGTATGTTTCGAAATAATCGTGCGTTTAGTTCGGCAATCGATATCGAAGAAAATAAATGTACCTTTTGTTAAAGGTTTGCAATAACTGTACTACATTTGTACGATCGATTTGAATGTTTCAAGATGCGATGAATAATATTTAGATTCATTCAAAAAGTTTAAGAAATTTGTATTAGATTATTGTATTATTACGATATCATTAATTTAATCATAAATTGTATCATCGAAATAGTTATTAATATCGGTATTCTCACAAATAAAAAAAGAAACACTGATCGCACAGTGTTATCGACATGAATGTAAATGTATCGAAGATTTTGATTATATTTTGCCATCTTTTTCTTTTTTTCTCTCTTTCGTTTTCGAAGAAAAAATAGAATGATCATGGATCGTTACTTGTCTAGACTACTTATTGAATTAGTTTGTGCACGCGTGCGCAATCGTTCTGATAATCGCAAGCAGTATCGTCGGGACAGGAATGATTACGTCACCCAAAGCGCTAATTTCGTTCTTGCGGTGATACTCCATCGTTCTATAAGGTCGAGCTCGATTATCGAGCATCGATAATCGCCGCCAATAATTGACGGCACTTGCGCGGCCCTTCTTAGAAAGCTATTTGAACTCGGTCATATTGATTTATGGATGAGGTAAGGTAAGGTGTCCGTTACGAAGAGATATCTATCCTTCTTAATGGTGTAATTATAAATAAGATATGCAAAAATCATTAAATCATAAATGTATGTGATAATTTTCTTTAATCCGATCGGCGAAATAATTTGTCAATTTCTTTTTTTTTTTTCTAACGATTTCCTCGAGCCAATTCAAAAGATATAAAGACAAATATTTAGTTCCTAATTATGTTCTCGTTAATTAAAGAAAAAAAAAAAAAAAAGACAAACAAAAGAAGAAAAAGAAAAAATATTTACCATCGAGTTCATTCAAAATTTCCGAATTAATGATAGACGCTTCAAACGTAACGTCAAACCGTTCCCATTATTCGCTCGAAGCTTCATTTCGAAAAGAAATAAGACCGACATATCAAACGACAATAAGAAGATACCTTTTGAGCTCTAACAAAATATCAAGCTATCTTTGAGAAAGTTGGCTCGTGATGTAACGAATATAACTCGCTGAGACTACGCGAATGCCGTAGTTGAATCGTCAAACTTTGTTATAAGGAAAGGAAACTATACATAAACGAACGTGGTTTTTGAAAGGTTCGCTATTCGGAGAAAAGGAATAAAATGGTTGGAGCTATCTACGAAAATAAAAAAGAGAAGAAAAAAAGAAAAAAAAAAGGAGCAAAAGAAAAGAGAAGAGAAGAAAAGAAAAGGAAAGAAAAAAAGATTTGTAAGGGTATTCGAGCACGCGTGCCAAGGAGAAAGAGAAGGAGGAGAAGAGTGGTATTCTTTTTCTACGTTGGCAGAGCACAAAGAAGAAGAAGAAGAAAATAAAGAAGAAGGAGAAGAAGAAAATGAAGAAGAAGAAGACGAGGTAACGTCGTCTAATGGTGCTCAAGCTTAACGACGTCGTCGTCGGCTACGTTATTCGGAGGAAATTCGAAAATGGCGCGTTCGGTATGCCGAGCACGTAGTTATCGGTTGCTCTCTACCGAGGAAACAGGTTCCTCGGATTGCTCGAGATCCTTATTTTTTCTTTCCATCAGCAAAAGCGGCAACGCCAGCAATGAAGAGTCCTTTCCTTCCTTCCTTCCAACGGAGATGAAACGTAGGTTTGTTTCACGGACGCTCGTCGACCTGCCTGACCTCTTGCCGAGAGCTCTAGGTATCCTTTATTGCTCCTCGAAACTCTAAGAGAAGCCTAAACTCGAGCAAATTCGACCTTGCTAAACGGATTTCTTTACCAACTCCGAAACTGAATCTTTTCTTTCGCGCATTTACCAATCTACCTTTCTTTCCTTCTTCTTCTTCTTCTTTTTTTTTTTTTTTCTTTTTGTGAAAATTGTAAACACGTATAAATATATATATATATTCGATTATTTGATGTTTTACCTCTCTTATTGGACGTTATCGAATTATTTATTTATATACGATGATTAATTATATGTTACGTATATAATTTTGTCTTCTTATTTTTTTTTCTTTCTTTTTATTATGTTAAGCAATCTCGATTGTAAAAGGTTCATCGTTTTATTTCAATATATCTTTCAACAATGACACACGTATGTACATGTACGTGTGTGTACATATATATATATGTTAATAAAAAAAGAAGAAATGATTCAAGGTGGCCGAGAGAGATAATATCAATGCCACACCCGGTGTCCATTATCGACATATAGAAAAATGCGTTTCTTTATGTTAATAAAGTGAAAAATGATTCCTTGATGTGAACGATGAGACAATCGTTCCGAGCTCTACAACTATATTTAAGCATTTATATATATATATATGTATGTATGTATGCACTTATAAACGTTTCGCTAGAATGATTTCATTAGAATAATTACGTCGAGTTTATTTTCGAATTGATGAAGGTGATAAGAAATCGATAAGGAAAAAAAAAAAATTCTTCACGGTGTACACGGTACGTTGTAAAATATTTCTTGTAATAAACGATGGAAAATTTTTTTACGTACTTCGGACGTTAATTATAAAATTTTGTGAATTTTAAAAACGATCATACGGTATATAAAATTATAATCCCTTATCAACATTTATCAACATTTATCGTGGATCCATCGAAGAAGGTTAAGAAGGTATGCCATTTACTTTTCCTTTTGACTCGCCTCCGCTCAATTAAATTCCACTTCGGGCAGATTATTTCATAAATCACATCCTTCCCCTAACACGTGCGCTCGCGCGCGCGCACTCTCACTCTCTCCCTTTTTTTTCTTTCTCTCTATATCTTTCATGCTCACTCACCCACCATGCCAGTTTATAGCCCTGAATCCATATCGATATATATATATATATATATATATATATATATATATATATATATATGTATACCTACCCCCTTCAAGCGGACAAGATGAATGAAGAAATGAAACGCGAAAAGTTAATATCCCACGACGAAGTGTAAACGAGTATTTATGCGTGCAACATTCGACCCGAGATCCGGTTAACAACTTTACATTTGCTTTTTAATATTTGCCTTGAATTCCAACGAAAATATTCGTTCGGTAAGATCGACTTTTCGACCCGCGCCTGTAATTTAGATTAAAACAAAGATAAAGGGCGTATTAAAATCCGTTAAATTAACGATTATTTTCGATCAATAATATTAAATAATGATGAAACGAAAGGTGAAATTATACAATTCTAACGAATCATAAAAATGTCTATAACGTACGAAATACGTCTGTACATTGTGACATAGAGTAAAAGGGAAACAATGATAAAGTAATAATTGATGCGATCGATCGTAATGATTTTTTCAATGATTCCATAAAACGTAAGAATAGATCGTAATTAACAATAGAAATGGAACGATCGATCGTAACGAATTTTTGATCGTCCCGTCAAACGTACGATCAACGAATCGATAATATAAAAATGGAAAGGAATTTTTCGATCGAGTTCCTCGTAAATAATAGTTCGTTCCTTCGAAAAAAAAACAAAAAAACATGCTTCGATGTTTTCCGAAAGTATGTAAGGTGTCGCGCGTTCGATAGATCGAAATAATAATATTCGTAATAGGTTAAACGAAATCTTAATCTCGTGTCGTGACACGAGCTAGCGTAAATTTTCTCGCTATAAAGCATTTGTCCTCGGCAAGATACATGCGATCCGCCCTCGTCCCTCGATCGACCATAACTATTTAATAATATAGTAGCTCCTACCTGTACCACCTGGCGGCGGTCAGACTACGGCGGTCAGCCGTGGCACATCAAAGTCTTTATTAGCCTCGATCGAGCGTTATTGCTCCTCCGTGCACGCTCGCAAGAATCTACGGCTATTCGAGGACGCGATCGGTATCGCGATGAGGGAACTCTTGGTGCTTTTAACTCGCCTAATCGCGTCACGCCTACATTCTTTGTGCCTCTCGACTCCTTGATTTCGTTCAATATACATACATATACGCTGATGCAGAATGATCTCTTGAGAATTTCTTTCAATTTCTTTACTTTTCTTTTTCTTTCTTTTATTTTTTTTTTGTGTTCTCTATTATTAACGAACTCGTACGGAATTTTTTTTTTTTTTTTTTTTTTTATTTATTTCTTTTTCATAATTTTCTTAAAACAAGTATTGTACTTTTCGAAAAGTTGGTATCGATCGTCCTCCTCCATCCTCGAACGGTTACAGGATCGATATGAATCGTTGGATGAAATGTAAAAAAGAAGAAAGAATTTTTCAAGACTCGATTGTATATATCCTCTTTCATACCTTGTATAAATATTTTTACGTATGCTTTTTATATTGCGAACAGACGAAGAAATGTTAGAAAAATTCCGGAGAAACCAATAAAATTAGCAGAGTGAGAAAGAGAGAGAGAGAGAGAGAGAGAGAGAGAGAGAGAGAGAGAGAGAGAGAGAGAGAGAGAGAGAGAGAGAGAGTTATCCAGTAAATTAGTTTTCTTTTTCTCGTAATGCAATTAATACATATGTATGTATGTCCCTATGTATTTATATAATAAAAAGTTCTTACGATCCTATTGACAAAATAAATAAATTTGCACGCTTCATGATTTAGTTATACATCGTTTACGTCTGTGTTAAAGGTAGAAGATTCGAATAAAAACATTGTTAATAAAAAATAAAAGGGAAGGATAGATCGAAAGACACAGAGTTACTGGCCGAACGGCATCGAAGTCGATATAATTCAATATAATGTAGAGCCCAAGGGACATTATCTGGCCTCGTGCAGTCAACTCTACTCGGTCCTCGATTAATCTCGACTCGATCTCAACAAAGCGCGGATTTATGTTCTCCTCGCCACCCGGCACCGAGAGTCCCCGGGTGAAACCAGTTTTTGCCGAGCTCGTTTCTTTTCCGCGATGCACCTTCTTCCTTCCTTTTCTTTCCTCGCCCTCTTTTCCTTTCCTTCCTATTTTTCTTTTTCTTTTTCTTTTTTTTTTCTTTTTCTTTCCTTTTTTTTTATCTTTTTACGTAACTCTCTTCGAACTTGCCGAATACCCATTACTTCTCTTTAATTTTGGTCTCCTAAAACGATCTAAATCCTCTTCCCGAAATTTTTAACGAGTAAAGATTGATCGTTATCGTAAACTCAAAAAAGAAAAAAAAAAGAAAAATAGATATATAAATAAATAAATAAATAAAATCCATCGCAAATATTTCTAACCTCTAAGCTTGTGTCTCAGCAAGATATAAATAAAACGTCAATATTTTCGTCAAACGTGCGCGTGCTCACCGATCGGCACAAACAACGTCGTTTCACGTTAAAAACGATATACGATTTGATCGTTTACAAAGGCTTCAAAAAGATACGATCGATCAACGTAATTAAATCGGGAAATATAACGTGTCACATTTACAATATGAGCGATGGTAAGGTAAACGTCTAGAGACCGCTCGAAATGATTTCGACGTATAATAAATATGCGCACGACGATTTGCATTTAAATAAAGAATTTGGTATTTTAATTGAAAAATTGTCCGACCCAGGTAGTTAAATTTATTACGCCGATGTATTTCGAAAGCTCGAAAGAAAGAGAACGTAAGTAGTTTATACGTACATATACAATATGCGTATGGTATATATATACATACACACACACATATATATATATATATATATATATATATATATCGGGGGATCGTTCCGCTCTTTTTCGGATTACGAGATAGGAGATGAGAATTCGAGGGCGGAGACTAAAAAGATGCTTTCGTCCGAAAGACGACGCAACGTTGAATTACGAGTAAATCCGTAATGAGCCGTGAGATCGAGTCGATGAGTCCTCGTTGTTCCACGTCGTTGTTCCGCGTCGTTATGCGTTCCGCGTTCCGCGTTCCGCACTCCACCGTCCGTGTACAATCGGTAATTGCGCGGCAAAATACGAACGACACTTGCTGCAAAAGTCCTTCTACTCTCTACTCCTTCCTCCCTCTCCCTCCCTTAAACCTACCACTATCATCACCAATCTCTATCGTATCTCGCTCCACTTCGCTCGTTGTCTTTTCTTTTCTTTTTTTTTCTCTCCTTTTCTTTGGTTTTTTGTCTTTCTTTTTCTTTCTTCTTCTTCTTCTTCTTCTTCTTCTTCTTCTTTCTCGTCCCTTCCTTCTCTTATTTTCCCCTCCTTTCTTTTTATCACGTTAACAACGAGATCTTAACTGCGTAAATTCTATATCTACTAGCATAATCGATTAACCACATGCCGAGATCGTGACCGTGCACATCCGCTCCAGCTTTTTATTCTATGTCGATCCGACAATAGGGACCTTTATCGTTCTTTGTATTATCAAAGCTCGGTTCGTTGCTCGTTGTACGGCAACGTTACGCAAAGAGGAGCAGGAGGAGGAGGAGGAGGAGGAGGAGGAGGAGGAGGAGGAGATGGTGGTGGTGGAGGAAGAAGAGGAAGAAATTGTATCCGATTATATAGGAAAATGTCGATAGATTTTCTATGTTTTTTTTTCTCTATCTTCTTCTCTCTTCCTTTTCGTTTTTAACCTTCTTATCGACAATTTTTGATGATATTTATTAAATGTATTATACGCGATAAGTCAGATCATACGTTATTACGATAATTTATCAATAAAAATGAGACTCCTATCCTATCATATTGAATAAAATATTTCTTCATAAATTATTTAACAACTCTGGAGACCTCTCTCACGTTACCAATCATTACTTCACCCGTATTGAATAGAATGAACGGGTGAATGGTAATTCTCCCCTGTGGATGCTCGTTAAATATTAAACGGCGAATAAGCGCTTTGATTAAACGGATTCGATTACGTTATATTAATAAATACGTAAACGCATTTATATATATATATGTATGTATGTATGTATGTAGACAATTACTATTACTATGTATACTATATATAGACGATTAATAAAATTTTATGTTTTGATTGGAGGATTGTAATCTCGAATAACGGTACCGGTAATCTTTGCTAATCGTTTCAACAATCCAATGCTTAAAGTAAGAATTAATTAATGAATATCATTAAAACGAATGGAGTTCGTTACACTAGAACTTACTTGTAAGATCCATGAATATTCTTGCAGGTACCGTGCTTGCACGGATTCCTCTCGCATTCATCGATGTCATCGGCACAATTGCGTCCGGCGAAGCCTGATGCACACGTGCACTTGTAACTGTCCTCCAATGAACGACACTCGGCACCGTTTCGACAGGGTGACGAAGCACAATAATCCTCCCGTTCACAATGTTCTCCTGTGCATTAGAAAAAAAAAAAAAAATACTTTATAAACGTTTAACAGTCACTATAATAAAACGAAATTTGAACTAATAACAAAATATAATGATATAATCGAGGAATTTATTACGATTAAAAAAAAAAAAAAAAACGGCTCTTATTTGCTAATCAATTTATTTGCGTATGGTAAAATTGTCGAAGCTAAGAATTGTATTTATAAAAAAAAAAAAAAAAAAAAAAAAAAAATTGTATTTATCATAATCAACTCCATAATTATTAAATTTATATAACAATATCGATTCGATAGAAATTAAGTCATTTCTTATTAAAAAAAAAAAAAAAAAAAATATATCTCTCAATTCCTTTTCAATTTTCTCTTATCGCAAATAATTTAAAATGAATGAAAGTTCTATTTAATTAAACGTTTCTATTTTTAAAGGATGAGCGCGTAAAACGTCGCGTTAAGGAGTATAGGATTAAAATTACAAGGTTATCGAATCGAAAACGAGGGAATAAATTAACTTCATACTGCTGGCAAAGGCTTTCCTATACACCCTTCGCTAAGTAGAGATATCTCTACGTATGCCGGTTAACGTTGTTAGGGCGAATATCTATGGCAGGAAAGTTACCGCGTCTCATCCCCTCTTCTAGTTTACCGATTAGTGGAACTAATTACTAGAGTCGCTACTTGCTCTCTCTCTCTCTCTCTCTCTCTCTCTCTCTAAGATTCTACTCCTTTCCTTCTCGATCTTAACGGTCTTGTACTTACTTGAATGTTTGATAGTGGTTCTCCTTTATGTTTTTTATTCTTTTTTGTTTTTTTTTTATTTAGCAATATATTTACAATAATTTAAAGAAAGTCACACATCAAATGTATCATTCATTATTAAATAAACATCGAAATATACTTTTCTCATATCGAAATGAACTTAAAAAAAAAAAAAAAGAAGATTTAAACTTTCTTCATATCGAAATGAACTTTTAAATCCGATTATGTATCATCGATAAATCATCAAAAAATGTACAACTTTTGTCATATATTTTTTATCATTTTCTTTTTCAATTTTACGTCGTATTATTCCGTCATACTTTTTCTACAGAGTTCATCGATAAGTTTGGAAATTAAAAAAAAAGAAAAAAAAAAGAAAAAAAAAAGAAAAAACAGAAAGAAAAAAGAATTCTCACTTTACCGACAATGATTTTAAGATAAGAATTTTTCTGAAACTAAGGCGGATATCGGCGTCTTATCTCGATGCTCGAGTAAAAGTTCGATATCGATCGTTATAACATAGGGCGTTAGAAAAGGGAGAACCACTGATTCAAAAGGGTACCGCCATAGTTAAACGTTGCCATGGACTTGGCCAATTATCCGGCAAACGTAGACTTCTCTTTATTTTTCTCTTTCCATCGTTCTTCGATCTCTCTCTCTCTCTCTCTCTCTCTCTCTCTCTCTTTCTCTCTCCCTCTCTTCCTTTATTGAATTCTCCCATCCTCGGATTTATTTTTCGAGTGAACGTGCACATCCCTATAAAGATAAGAAACTATCCACGGTATTGCCTCCTATTTCCGCGATTCGTACGGATTGACGAGCGTCGTTGGCGAGTGCCTTCTACGAGCGGTCATCATCGTTAAAGTTTTCACTTTATTTCCCGCAATATATTATAAAGCCGCCGACATTCTTAGACGATCGTAATGCAATCGCGCCCCGTCTTCCGTACTCGTTCCTCGCTTCTTGCCTTCCTGCCCACTCTATTTATGACGAATAATGATAATAATAATATGGTAGAACGTCGACGTTTTCATTGCAACCTCCACTTCCATAATCGCAAATATATCACTGAGCATCGCTACTCGAAATACGACTATTCGTATGCTACTGATTAAAGTGCGATTTAAAAAAAAAAATAAAATTCGTATGTATACATACATATATATGTACACACATATATATATATATATATATATATATATATATATATATATATAAGTACAGTACGTACTTAAATCAATTTCTTACTACTTTTCTTTTCCTTTTTTTCTTTTATTATTAATAATAATAATAATAATAATAATAATAATATTATTATTATTATTATTATTATTATTATTATTATTATTAATAGTGTCAGACGATTGTTGTCGTTGTTTATCGTTATTTTAATTTTCCAATCGATTTGAAATATAACTTTCCATCCAAATTTTGTCTCTTAAATGATATTTAAGGATCAGCTTACCCGTATAGCCTGTCGCGCACGTGCACACGTACTCGTGCAAAGATTTAAGATTACAGGTGGCACCGTTGAGACAGGGCGAGGAATCACAGGCATTGTCGATCGGAATTTCACAGAGACTGGCGGTGAATCCGACAGGACAGGAACACGTGAACGATGGTGTTCCACCTCCAATGATCTCTCTCACTCTACAGGAACCACCGTTTTGACAACGTGGCCCTGTGTGACAGGGGTTCAAATGTTGACAGTACTCTCCGACGTATTTTGATGTGCAGCTGAAACAACAACGATATGAAATTATAATCGATACTTGGCTTTTATACGTATATTATATATTATATAAATATATATATATATATATATATATATATATATATAAATTAATTGTATAAATGTAAAATATATCATAAAATATATCGCAAATAATAGCGATTAATTGTCAATTTGTTATTTTTTGTTCTCATAAGCACAAAATAAAAGTATATAACGATAGTCCAAAAAAAAGTGCATATCCAAGGTTCGGATCGCATAGAGATCGATATATCGATAAATTAAAAAATATAATCTCGCGAAGAGTAAACGGAATATTTTTTTACGGTCACGATAAGATTAGAAATACTTCGAATCAAATTTGATGCGTGAAGGATTCGAATAAGAAAGAGAGAGATAAAGGGAGTGAGAGAGTGTGTGTGAGAGAGAGAGAGAGAGAGAGAGAAAGAGAAAAAAGAAACAATATCTCTGCGTATTCCGGAACTGTTCCAGTTGAACGGTTTTGAAAATAATTTTAATCGTTTCTTGCGAAAAGGGTTCGACCATAGTGTTAAGTCTTCCACGAAGGATCGAAATCGTCTTATTGCAAGACACGAAACGTACACGTACGGT
>OU964961.1:11090744-11153244 GCA_918808275.2 Dolichovespula sylvestris
AGAGACGACGTGAGTGCGTATTCATAAGAAAAAAAAAAAAAAAAAAAAAAAGGAAGAGAAAAGAAAAAACGAAACGAAACAAAAAAGAAAAATATTTCTCAAAGTATTCGACTTAGGATGGAGACTTGAAGGTAATTATTTAATTGGTTAATTACTAAAGATTTCAAGTTAAAAAAAAAAAAAAAAAAAAGAAGAAAAGAAAAGAAGACCTTTCGAGAATGATATATAAAACAAGAGACTTATTTCGATACTTTCCAACAATAATCTCGTTGATGAATGTCTTCGCAAATAAATGACCAATATCGATATCGACGATATATAAACGCAAAATTTAATTATCGTACGCTCGAGTTAAAAAATTTTACAGCACGGTGCGGGAGATCTCGGTCGCGGCCGTATCGGGGGCGCGAAATGAATATTATCGATTGTAACGTGATCATTTTTAGAAAAGTAGTAAGAGGTGAGAAAAGGGAAGAAAATAATAAAAAATAAAAAAAAATAAAAAAAAAATAAAAATAAGAAAAAAATATGATTATAAATCTAGATACCTACGTAGATACCATGAATTTGGTAATACGTATTCGCCTACGGCGATTTCTTTCGTACCTCTCCTGATTATTTGTACCGCTACCAAGAAAGGTAAGAAGAAAAATAAAAAGGGGAGGAGAGGAGAAAAGAAAAAGAGAGAGAGAGAGAGAGAGAGAGGAAGGTATAAAAGTCGCGAGATTATTGGTTGCATTTCAGTTAGCTCTCGTATTAAACGTTTCCACCTTCTCTCCACCTTCATAACCAAAAAGGGAAATGACTTTTTGCGACACGGAATGCCAGAGCACAGATGCTTTTTTCAAGGCACCTTAAAAGAGTATATGTAACTTACATACTCGTCCCTTTTCTTACGTGGCGCCGCACCTCATTCCCCTGCACCCTCCCCCCTACCCTCCTCTTCCACGCGGCAGCTTCCTCGCTACCAATAAAAGTCAACTCTCCAACGGTTAAGTAGGTGAACATGATTTTTCGGTGTCTTACGATCGATCGATCGATCGATCGATCGATCGATCGATCGTTCGTTCGTTCGATCGACGTCCTTTGGCACATTATCGTCGCCGACCGAAGACGCTTGGAAAAAAAGTTATGCAAGAAGAGGGGCACCCGGCTTTTGATCGCGTTACTTCAGACGTAACCCGACCCGAATATATTCTTTATATCACGAATTAATCTCCACGGCACTCCTCGAAATCGAAATCGGGCTCTTGTAATTTCTCCGACGATCTGCCTTTAAACGGCCGGTGAGAAAGAGACCCGGGGAATAATTAAGTAGCCCTTAACGGACATACGTGTATATGTATGTATGTATGTATGTATGTACGGAGGTGTATATATATATGTATGTATGTATGTATGTATGTATGTATGTATGTATGTATGTATGTATGTATGTACGTACGTATGTATGTACGGAGGTGTATATACATGTATATATACGCACACACGTATACGAATTTGTCAACCTTACCAAGAAATTCCCTCCGTGAAAAGTCATCGAAAACACGTCGAACTTCGCATGCCCCTCTGCAGAATTTCTCTTCAAAAGTAGTCCCACGAGATTCCACTCTCGCAATTTTCGCGACGGTTAGTCTCGGTCGGCGACCGGGCGTTCGTTCTCCGAAAAAAAAAGAGTAAGGAAAAGGAGAAGAAGCAGAAGAAGAAGAAGAAGAAAAAAAAAAATACATATATATATATATATATATATATATATATATATAGAGAGAGAGAGAGAGAGAGAGAGAGAGAGAGAGACAATGACAATGAAGGGCCTCGAATCTCCGAAGTCCTCCTCGACTTGGCTCTTATACGACGAGAGGAGAAGAGCAATTGTGGGGACTGTAGAAGAGAAAATGTTAGAGATTAGGAGGTGGTGTCGCGAAAGGGGGAAAAGACTCGGTTTGCCGCATTGTCGGGAAAGAGCCGTGCCTGGTGTTTATCGCGAAACCTCTCTTTTTCCCTCTCACCCTGCCTCCCTCCCTCTCCATCCCTCTCCATCCCTCTCTCTCTCTCTCTCTCTTTCCTTATCCTTCTCTTTGTCTCTTTCTTTCGTCATCTTTCAAGAAGAAGAAGAAGAAGAAGAAGAAGAAGAAGAAGAAGAAGAAGAAGAAGAAGAAGGAGGAGGAGGAGGAGGAGGAGGAGGAGGAGGAGGAGGAGGAGGAGGAGAAGATGAGGAGTAAGGATGAGGAAGAGGACGGTAACACCACCACCCACCATCATTGGCCGGTGGACCGAGAAGGCAGCCACCCGTGCTGGATCCATTAGTGTCTCGGCTTGTAATTTGCCGCGCCGAATGTTAATGGACTCCTCTCTCTCTCTCTCTCTCTCTCTCTCTCTCTCTCTCTCTCTCTCTCTCTCTCTCTCTCTTTGAAGATCTTCCTTTCCTCCCTCGAAAACTCCATCTTCACTCGCGGCACTTCGTTTCTTCCCCGGGAACAAAATTCTTCCAACGGAGTCTCTCTTTTTCGCTATCTTCATCTCTCTCTCTCTCTCTCTCTTTCTCTCACTTTCACTCTCACTCTCTTACTCGTAATGTCGCTTATATAAATATATATATTTCTCTTGGTCTTACTCATTACGATGTGAAATACCAAGAAGGAATAATGTTTTTAGTAAAGAGAAAACGACGCGGATAGGTGGATACGTAAGTAAATAGAGAGAGATAGAGATAGAGAGAGAGAGAGAGAGAGAGAGAGAGAGAGAGACTAGTTGATCGAATTGGCCAGTTGGTTGTTTTCTTGATCTAGCGAGGGAGTAATTAGCCCTCGAGAAATCGATGGTAGCCCCCTCACCTTCTTCTTGGTTACGGTTACTCGTGAAGAGACAAGCGGCTAATTAAGAAACAGCACCGTAATACTGCCGTCGAATTAGCATCCATTAAGAGAGCGACGGAAAACGGTGGTGCCGTCTTTCCTCCCGAGAGGTGTGGGAGGAGGAGGAGGAGGAGGAGGATGGGAGGGTGAGAAAGAGGGAGAGAGGAAGAGAGGAGAGGAGAGAAGGGTCAATAGATCGTCGAATAATTAAGGGTCAATGGACGAGATCAATTAAGGAGGGAGATAAGAATCCGAGAGACAGAAAGAGAGACAGAAAGAGAGAGAGAGAGAGAGAGAGAGAGAGAGAGAGAGAGAGAGAGAATGATGCGATTCGATCTTTAATGCTCATCGACTTTGAGATAAAGTCGCTATGGTAAGATCGACAAATCGTAAGATCTGAAAGAGGATTTCGATAACAATGAATTTTTATTCTCAACGAAGGATAGATTATTAATCTTTCGATGATAAATAGCTTATACGTATCGTCAGGAGGACGAGTCTTTACGTTGTTATTGAATTTATGTATTAACGGTAGACGCGTATTACGAATCTCAAGAATCTTGATCGTAATTGAACAACGTTAATTGTTTACGGTTATACTCGTATTGATTCGAAAATTTGTCCCGCTGGAGAGAAACGGAAGAGAATTCGAGAGCTGGTACGTGTGTTGGTACGAAAGGGGGAACTAAAGAGAGGTGTACACTCTTTATGGAGAGAGTATTGAAGGTAGGTAAGAACGAACGAAACTTCCCACGTAGATAATGTGACTGCGGGTAAAGAGAGCTGCTGCTGCTGCTGCTGTTGCTGCTGCTACTGCTGACGGTGGTGGTGATGGTGGTGGTGGTGGTGGTGGTGGAGCCGCTGTTCTTGCCACTGCTCTCTTCAACAAGGGAGAATGTGGTCCACGTTCGAGGGAAGAAATTGAAGGATAAGCCTTGTTTACCGAACTATCAGATTACCTTACCAACCGAGCCGATCGTCATTAGCTTTTAATTAGGTCTCACCACACGCAAAACCAACCCTTATTTACAAATTCATTTCTATATACGTACGAATACACGTAGTGTATTCGATGAATTCATTCGAATTTCATCGGATTTTTTTTTTCTTCAAAGAAAATGAATGGACGAACGATCAAATATCATTGATACCATTCTTTCGTGATCGAGAATTATGAAGTAGTATATATATATATATATATATATATATATATATATATATATATTATATATACCTTCGGTATTTTCAAGGATATATAAGATAAAGGAAAATACAAAGGTACGCATTCTCATGGATGAAACGTTGACGTAAGTATATATTGTGGCTTTGGAAACATAACACTCGGCCGGTCAGTTAACCATGATGGAGCATAGATTTCTCGATCGTAAGTCTGTGAATATGATGGTCTTTGCTCCACAACAATCCGCATGTTCTTTCGAGAGAGTTTTTGTACAGTCGAGTTGAACGATTTTTTCTTTTATGACTTTCGGGAAGAATTTTATCTTGATAAAAAAAGTGACTGTATTGTATAAGTTGCGACAACGAAAGGAAAAAAAAATTATTATTTTTATTAACGATTTGTGCATCATACAAAAAAAGAACACACACGCGCACACACATACACAGGATCACTTTAGATCAAAAGAAAAGGTTTGATATACTATTTTTAAGGTTGTTATTAAAATTGCATTCCAAAATATTCTTCCATGGTATTGCGATTGGCCGGCCTATAGTGTAAAATAGTGTTCTCTGAAGATAACGAAATAAAACCGCAAGGACAATATTTCTTCTGATCTTTACGACTTATCAATAACGATTTTTTTTTTTGACGTGTTCCCTTACGTTGATGTCAATAAATTATGGGAATCATAATTGGAAGATCCTTAATGAGGAATCATTAATGAGGAAGAGGGAGCGGGGATATCATATTGATGTCAATAAATTATATGGATGTCAAGTAATTTTTAATATATTTCAATCGGCTTGTCAATACACAATTTTCCTTCATATAAATATATAACGAAAGGAATAAAAGCGTATATAGATAACAATATCAATAAGAAAACATTTTTTATGTAGTTCGTTATCACGTATCAATTCAGTCATTGAATTTATCAGAAGAAATTTCATGCAGATGATATTTTAAAATCATTGCTTCCGACTGTACTTAGAGGTATGTGGGCTGTGAGCTCCGTGTTATCGGGCTTTTTAACGCGCCACTTGCGGTAACGCGTCTCGGCCGATCGCGGTTTCAGCGAGTCTCGCGTCCCTCCATGTCATTCTCTTTCTCTTTCCCTCTCTCTCTCTCTCTCTCTCCCTCCCTCTCTCTCTCTCTCTCTCTCATGTCTTCTCTCGTATTCCTGAGGACTACGACAACGACGACGACAACGGCGACGACGGTGCCGATGCCGTTGCCGATGCCGATGTCGATGTCGAGACAGCTGCACGCGCGTTCATGAAAGCAGAAAAGTGTCGATGAAAACCTAGCTGTTCGGATCGTTGTGGTTTCTCGATAAGATCATATTTTTCGATCGAATTTATCGAACGGCTCTAACTGGTTAAAAAAAAAAAAAAAAAAAAGAAACCAAAAAAATCGATCGGATCGATCGCTATCATTAAACCGAGACGATCTTGAATTATTCCCATAATTCAATAACTCCAATCAATTTATACCCGTTAAACGAACTACGAAAATCGATATGAACAATCTCATATGAATTTCGATTATATGAATATCGAAACGACGAGTCGAACCAAAAAAGGAAGAACAAACAAATGAAATGATAACTCCGACGTTTACCCGCTTGCGTCTAGTATATTTTGTAAATTTACCAATGACGCGCATATAGGAAGAAAGAGAAAAAAAGGAAAGGAGGAAGAAAAAAAAAAAAGAATGAAGAAGCGAAGATAAAAGAAGGGGGTATTGAGAAAACTCTCACGACGAGCGGAAAAATGTTTAATCGGCTGTGGGAAAGTATACATTCCCTTATAGATTAATAATAAACTTTTGAGCGTAATCAAGGAAGAGAGTTTGTTATAAGTGTCTCTCCCTTCCTCTTTTCTATCCCCCCCCCCCTCTCTCTCTCTCTCTCTCTCTCTCTCTTTCCTCCGAAAAGTTTATTACGAGAACGTCCGTCTAGAGAATGTTTTTGTCAGTAAGTTCTTGAGACCAGTATAGAAGTAAGGAAAAAGAGAGAGAGAGAGAGAGAGAGAGAGACACCGATCGGTACCACGTGTCGTTCTACACCGAAAAAAAAAGAAGTTTGTCTCTAACGAAGCTGCTAGCGGCCAAGTGTCGAAAGAAAAAGAAGAGAGGACGGAGAAAGAAAGTGCCTTAGTTCTCACGGGGTTCAACGCTTTATTTTCGTACTCCCTCGCGCTCAAGGGGTTGCCCCATTGATAAGCTAATGGTCGTATGATAGTCGTTCGAGTTTAACGTCCTGAGAACGTATTACGTGCCTACGTGGAGAGGAAAGCGTTATTGAGTGCCTTCAGACGAACGTACGTACGTACGCACGCACGCACGTACGAACGAACGTACGAACGAACAAATAAACGAACGAAAACATCGAAGAAATCTTTCCTACTTTCTTCTAATCGATAAGCTTATAAAAAAAGAAAGAAAAAAAAAAAAACACAGAAAAAATATGAAATGTACGAACATCAACAAATTTTGCAATACTTCGATCTTTGTAATAGTATACATAATTCGTCGAAGATTATCATTTTGTCGTTATAATGCATTCGATTAAATTAAATGATATCGATAAATTATATCGATTTATCTATCCGATTGATCCGCTCGATTCTCTCTCTTTTTTTCACTCGATTTAATTCGATTCTATAATTATTCGAGATGAATGTAATACGTCGCAAAAGAACGCATTATTATTTTATTATAAATTATTATTTACAATAAATGTTTGAACGAATTGAAAGGATAATAATGAAGTAAATGAATTTATAACTGTCGCCTATGACGTCTTAGATTCGACTGACACGATCGCAATACTCTCGATATAAGGAAACAAAAATTGACCACATAAAATGGACCGCGTGATTATCGATCTATAAGGATCCAACAACGACGAGTTGCGATCTCAAGTCAAACAAATGTGGTGTTAATCTTAATATATATATATATATATATATATATATATATATATTTTTTTTTTTTTTTTTTTCATTAAGATCAAAATAATTCTTTTTCTTTCTTTTTTTTTCACCGACGTTTGATTTATAATGTATTTACCACAATATCCGGATACGAATGCGATATTACAACTCATTATGGAATTTGCCAAATAAATCCTCTTCATAAATCCTCGCAAATGTATTATTGTACAGTGAAGAATCGCAAGAATTCGATGTTGTATTCTCTGTGTCAAAAGAAAAGGAGAACGAGGATAATTATCAAAAAATCGTGCTGGTATTCGGGTCGATTGGAAGCGATGCTCTTAAAAAGAAAGAAAGAAAGAAGAAAGAGAAGAGAAGAAAAGAGAGAGAGAGAGGACAGGCTCAATTAGGAAGACGATTGCGCATAGTCGATCGATCGTATTCTCGACGACATGATCGCGCCGATGTTGATCGTTCGCGCGACGTCATTCCTGGCTAACGAGTGCCGTTCGAAGATGCCGGTTTCGAATCTCCAAATTGAAGAGTGCGTTCTCTTTTTTTCTTATACGATATATGTAAGTAGCTTGAAAGTATACATGCAATTAATTACCTTTTGAGAACTATACGCAATACGTCCACTTAACTCGTATAATTCGCAGAAAGAAGACGAGCCCAAAATTATCTAGATGATTTTTACAAGGCCAATATTATTACTCTCTTTCTTTCGAGATCTCTTAGAAGTATTTTATTCTGTTTCTCTTTTTTTTTTATGGCGTAAAAATGTTCTTAGGCTTATAATTTGACGATCTTCGAAAAAAAAATAAATAAATAAATAAAAATCGTCCGAGGAAAAGTCTTGAAATGGAAGTCTCCAGAATTAGTAATCGATTTTTAAAATCATCTAAGAGGTTCTTTTGGTTCACCCTGTACATACGTTGTTACGGATCGTACTATATGTTCGTTAATATTAAATAAATCACAATGTTATGTATGTATAATGAATATTTAAATAATGTTAAAGTGAAATATGTCTGTCGTATTAAGCGATCGAAAATATAATGCGAGATTAAGATCGAGTGAGCGAATACAAATTAGCTCTCATATCGAATTAACTTTAATATTTTTTTTTTTTGGTCGAAGAAGAAAAACAAAAAAAAAAGGAGGGAAAAAAAGGAAAGAAAAACAAGAAAGCAAATTATATGAAATATATACAAAAGCTTATATTATAATTTATACCAAGCAAAACGTTTTCCCTTATAATTAACTTCGCGATGTAAAAAATTAAATGAGATTTAAAAAGTATATGTGTATGCTCGTATGTTGTCTTCAAAGTTGCATACCATTATGGATGGTTAACGTAATGACCAATTATAAATGAAGATAACAAAAACGGTATTAATTACGATAGCGATTTAAACAAAACTTCTAAGCGTATGCTCGAACTACGAGGAGTACTGAAAACGATAGAGTTCGGAGAAATCTTGAGAATGATTAGACGGGGCGCATGTTCGCGCATCCTTCCTCATAAAAAGATTTCCGCTTGATGGGCGTTCTAAGAACACCCGACGTGATCCTCGGCGTTACGTCGTACCAATGGCATTAAGAGGCCACCGAGCACGCTTCGTGCCTTGATATCCTAAGATTTCCCGTTTCTCGTTAATGGACCTATCGCGTGAAGTTTAATGTATAATGTATGTACATACATATGCGCTACGACTACTCGCGGTTCGATTAGAATCGCAGATCACGTTCGAAATTTCTATAACGAATATAAATTAATTTAAAGGTATTCGTATAAATTGCATATCTCTATTGTACATACGTACATACATACATACATACGCGCGCGCGCGCGCGCGCGTGTGTGTGTGTGTGTGTGTGTGTGTGTGTGTGTGTGTGTGTGTGTGTGTGTGTTAATATTTAAAGTAGATTTGATTCCCTTCATATTTCGTGGGAATATAAATTATAAAACGAACATAGAGTGAAACTTTCATAAATATTTTAATGAATAACTAATTATCTAATTTAAAAAAAGAAAAAAGAAATAAAAAGAGGGAACGTTTTGCGTAGCCTCTTTCATTCATCAAACTGATAATCTCAATACGAAGTAGAGAGAGAGAGAGAGAGAGAGAGAGAGAGAGAGAGAGAGAGAGAGAGAGAGAGAAAATAAAAGACTAAAACTACCTAAGATACTACTTCAAGAGTGACAAAGGATTATAAAGAGTTGCTAAAATGAAATGTCACTTTACGTATCACGTTTTACGTTAGGATATATCTACTAAAAGAGGGAATGAGAAAAAGTGGAAGGACGAGAGAAAGCCGTGTTACGAGAGGCGAAGATGCGTTGTTTGCTATCCAGATGTTGCCTTCCTTTTCTGACGAAAGGGTTTGTCATTCGAAAGAGAGGGAAAGAGACAGAGAGACATAGAGAGAGAGAGAGAGAGAGAGAGAGAGAGAGAGAGGGATGGAAGAGAAAGAAAGAAAGAAAGAAAGAAAGATGAAGAACAGGTCTGAGAATAAGAAGAGTGAAAGAGAGAGAAGGAAGGAAGAAGAAGGTTCTTGCAGGACAGAGGGCATATCGCTAACACTTTATGGCAGTGGCGTTTGTATAGTGCCATGTGTTTCTTCGTTTTTCTTTCTATATATATATATATATATATATATATATATATATATGTGTGTGTGTGTATGTATGTATGTATGTATGTATGTATGTATGTATGTATGTATATATGTATGTATACGTGTGTGTGTGTGTGTGTGTGTGTACGCGCGTATATATATATGTGTGTGTGCGTGCGTATGTATATGCGTATATATATATATATATATATATATATATATATATTCTTTTTTTCTCCTCCCACCTCCGATCTTGAAAAGGTCCAAGTAAGGAAAATAAAAAGCAGGCCGCCGCCGTTTTGTTTTTTGTTGGAACGTGGCAATGACATTTCCGTCTGCTACGAAGAAGAAGAAGAAGTCAACAGGTCGGTCCAAGTAGTTTTTATCGGCCACCACTTCTTCTACACTTCTATTTTCTCATTACCATTCGTGTGTCATGAACACTGTGCAAGATCTACGACTTTAACTCGACCCTTCCCGAGAACCTTTTGCTTTTTCCCCGATCCACGTCACCGTAGAAAAATATACAGAATTCCATTTGGAGCGAGTGAAAAAGAGCGACGACTGCCCCCGCCCCACCCCCCACCCCTACCCCTCCCGTCCACCCCTGTCACTTAAAGTGCTGTATCGTATGGTGTTTTCGAGATTAAAGGGAGAAAAAAAGGAACGTAAGAAAGAAAAAAAAAATAAGAAAAAGAAGAGAGAGAGAGAGAGAGAGAGAAAGAAAAAAAAGGAGAAAGCACGTGCACGTTGACGACAGCTGGATCTCATCGACGTGATAAATGATCTTCAATCGATCTTTCCGTCTCGAAGCGAGATCTTCTATCCAACCTTTTAAATGATATCAATTTCTTAAGAACTCATTAATTATATCGATTCGATGAAATCATATATACGGTTGAGTAATCTTTCTTACTTTCTTCCTTTTGCTTTTTACGAAACGAGCGTCGATGAAAAAAAAAAAAAAGAATCTATTCTAGCACTAGTCTTATAATTAATTTCGCATGGAAATAAGCTGCACGACCGTGCATGCGCCCGGTAGTCGACGACGAGTGGAAGAGAGAGATCGCTGGGAATTAAACTCCGATTGCTTGACCTCGCAAGTGCCATGTCAACGAGTTTAACTTTTGCCACTGATGATTCTACTCGTCGGCTACGATATACTAACCACCGATAGGGACATTGCACAAAGGGATTCTTATGAGCTGTTAGAAATCGTCGTGTAACGAATGAAAAATTTTATAAATGAATAAATTTCGTTTCGAGAGAAATGAAAAGAAACAAAGAGAAACAAAGAGAGAGAGACGGGGGGTGGGGGTGGGGGTGGAGGGAAAGAAGGAATATCATTTCATACGGATGAAAAAAGAAAGGAAAGAAAGAAAGAAAAAAAGGGATACAAAAAATGCAAATTTGGTTTTGGTGTCCTCGAGCTGTCCCTCCCCCTCGTCGCCCATAGTTGAGATGAGAATCCTTGCTACTGCAATACCGTCGAAATGGAACGTTTTAAAGAGAGAAAGAGAGAAAAGAGAACGGGAGACGAGGTGTATCCAAAGAAAGAAAAATATCCCCCGTCTCGAAAATTGGCGAGGAACAAACAAAGGGTTGCGGGGGACCGAAGAAAAATAAAGGATTGCGAATTCTATTAGCGAGCCTCTTTCTCCTCTCACCGAAGAAGAAATAAGATGACGATGCCGAAGAAAGAGGATGCTCGGAAAAAGGGAGACAGAGAGAGAGAGAGAGAAAAGGACGAAATGACAACGCTCAGAGCTGTCCGCTAATCTTCTTTCGTCTCCTTCTCTTATTCACAGAGACGAATCGCAGGCGGGTCGCGCTTTGTCTTTGCGGTTTTCTCGATGCAGCTCCGCTTCTCGCCAAAAGATTTAACTCTACTAATACCACCACTACCACCACCACCACCATCGCCATCGCCATCGCCATCACCTCCTCCTCCTCCTCCTCCTCCTCCTCCTCCTCCTTCTCCACCTTGAATGCTACGACAAACTCGTGGATCAACTAAGTAATCACCACGATTATGGTTTTTACTCGCGAGTCTACCGATTTAGCTCCGGCTATCGCGAAAGCGCAATGATCGTGTAACCTTCTTCAAATGATATTCCAATTTTCCTGACGTTTATGGATCCACGTAGGTATATTACGATACTTTGCAATTCAGTTTTATTTGGATGTACGTAAGATAAAGAAACGTGAGTTTCAAGTATGTTATTTTATTCCTAACACAATTCGTTTCTTTTTTTATTTTTTTACTTTTTTATTTTTTTTTTTTTTTTTGATAGAAAGAAGCAATGAGTTTTTCAATAAATGCGTTTTTCCTCGAATTATTTTATTTTATTTTATTTTATTTTATTTTTTTTTTTTTTAATTAACGATTTATTAATATCGTTTTCTTCGAAGGATCTTCGTCGAATTAATTTGGAGAAAGAGAGAAATAAAAAGAAAAAATGAAAAAAAGAAAAATAACCGAGAAAATTGTTCGACCCACCCACTACGATCCAAATTTTGTTCCTCTTACCTCAACTTACAATATAACTCATATTTAACGGATATTAATCTTTTAATATACATTTAACAATCAAATGTTTTCGCATAAAAAAGGAAATAATGTACAAAACGATATGGAAGACGTGTTATTTCATATCAGATTTATGTGGGGGTTTATAAAAAGGTGGATTAACTTTTTTACTTCTTTAACTTATAAAACAATCACGCTTGTCATTATAAAATTTCTTTAACTCGTTCGTCCGATGCAATCCGTCGAGAAGATCCGGAAGCAGTGTTTCGAGCGGGTAAGAAAATCGCTCGAAAAGGGCCAACTTATTCGTCGTCTCTCGAGGAACGAGGATAGGATGCCGGTTAGAGAGAAATGCAATTTATAGTTAATATCATTAGAGCGAGAAAAATGTGCGATTGGATTGCGCGGATGCGTTGAGCAGTCTTACGTTCTCCAACGTAATGGCAGAAGCGGATTCTACGTTCGTGGAATCTGGCGAGGCATGCGGCAGAACCGCGAACCCAGAACACCGTGAACCTCTTAATGCTTTCGAACGGTTCTTTGCTTTTGCCATACAACCCTCCGACCAAACCTAAGTCATTCTCGACGATTTCAAATTTGTCTCTTTAAAAAAAAAAAAAAATAATAATAAAAATAAATAAAAAAAAAAGAAACTGAAGAAGAATAAGAAAAAAGAAAGAAAGCGAAAAAGAAAGAAAAATCCCTCAAACGTATAACAAAAACAATGAGCAAGAGAGAGATCGTTAAACAAACAACGGTAGTGCCCGACAAGCCGGGGAGTCTATTGAAATTAACTAAATTACCATTCGAATGCTACTCGCGCTATATACCATTCGCCTAGTCGCGAATACGTATTATTATCTTCCAAGGTAATATAATACTGTAACTTGCTATTTTCGCGAGGGTGTCATAAGCGCTCGATTCTTTGAGAATATTAATGCAAAGCACGAAAACACTTCGAGTTACGACTAACAATTTGAGAATACAATCGGTTATATCCAGTCATCGTATGCTACTCGAATGATTTTTTACGTTTAAAATACCAGATGTATTATCGTATTGTTTTCAAATGTACACCTTTGATAATTCAAATTAATACATACGCGCGTATCTACGGCGATCGATAAAAAAATTGTTTTTCAATTTTGTTTACGTTTTCTTACATTTTAATAATAGACGAATTTAATTTTTCATTACGCTGTAGTATCATTGAAATATATATATATATATATATATACATACATACATATACATACAAACAAACAAACAAACAAACAAACACACACACGCGCGCGCGTGCACAATTTACATGTATTTGAATAATAAGAAGATTTAACTTTTTAAAATCATCATTATTTATATATATATATATACACACACACACACACACGTTGTGTATAGATATGTATACATATACAAAAAAAAATATAAATATATGTATATATATTTTAATAACAGACGAATCCAATCTTTCGTACTATTATTATAATAAATAGATCCAATAATAAATAGACTCTACATAATAAACAGACTTACATAATAAACGCATCCAATCGTAAAATCGAACATTACTTTAAATACACAAACAGTACTAATATGTCATTGACAAAGGTCCATTTAAGATATATGTAAAATATAATAAAATCGATACGACACAAAACATTCGTCGTTCGGTGAAATAAGCTAAAGATGGGAGAACCTTATGACGCTCGATACGTTCCTCGTTGTTCACTTTGTTAGATATTCCTGTCAATATATCAGCATCCATTAAATCACGCCAATCTCGATCGTAAAATCTTCTTCCCTTATAAACGAACATACCGCTTGGTACGCTTGGCGTCGAAGCGTATCGCGATGGTTGGCGAAAGAATCGTAAAGAAAACAAAACAAACAGAAGAAAGAGAGAAAGAAAGTAAGAAAAAAAAAAAAAAAGAAAAATAAAGTCGCGAATCAACCAGAAGCGAGATGTTACCAAGGGACGACATAAATCGAAGGTGGGAGATGGGAAAAGGCGCGAATACTCGGGATTGGTTGGGTAGTTAGGCAGCAATGCAAAGCCACGCTAAATCGTTCAAGACTGCGTTGTTCCTACCCTTTCTAACGATCTCGTACGTGGATGCGCATAAACCTTCTCTCTCTCTCTCTCTCTCTTTCTCTCTCTCTCTCTTGCTCTTTCTGTTTTTGTAGAGTATTTTACTCTTCGAGTGTCTATGCATACGGTGTATACGGGGTGTAACAAAAGTAATGATTACAATATGATATGAAAAGCGAAGAAAACATTTCTTTCGACGTATTCGATGAAAATAAATATGTTACCAACGATTAAATTGTAACGTGATTATAAATTCTATTAATTATTTATGTAAATATATGTAAATGAATATATATATATATATATATATATATATATATTTTCTTTCTCTCTCTCTCATATACATAGAATAGTATTACATTTAATAATCTTATCACGTAGATCGTTATGTCGAGTACGCAACGACGCTCGTCAGACAAACGTCTCACTGTAAACAAAGTTGAAGAACGACGAAGTCTAAGAACGAACTAACGGACGAATTATACAATACAGGTAAACAATGTAAATGAATAACACAAGACCTACGTTCCCTACTCCGATTGCTTGTACCTATATTAAAAAAAAAAAAAAAAAAAAAAAAAGAACAAAAAAAAAAATAAAAAAAAATAAACGAAAAAAAAAAAAGAAAAAGGTATATCTTGCAATGATTAAAATTATTAAAAACAAATTTAACTTTATTTTTAATAAGAATTACTGAAAATAAATTTAACTTTATTTTTCAGAAAAATTATTGAATATAATACGTTATTATTTCTTCTCTATTCTTTTCTCTCTCTCTCTCTTTTTTCTTTTTTTTTTTTTAACAGTCATTTTTACGGCGAGAAAGAGAAAGAGAAAGAGAAAGAGAAAGAGAAAGAGAGAAAAAGTGAGAACGTCCATCCTTCTTGTGGCAGCCTGTAGAAGAGATCGAGCGTACGGAGCTTGTAGTCTGGCTTTGCGATGATTACGACTGCGATTGCGATGTAAATCGCGGGCCCACGTTCAATCACGTACGCGTACACACGGGTGTGAGCCATCGGCCAGAGTCATCGGCCAGTGCCGTATGTCTAGCCGACGTGCTTTCTTCTCTCCTCTCCACTTCGTTCTCTCTCTCACCTTCTCTCTCTCTCTCTCTCTCTCTCTCTCTCTCTCTCTCTCTCTCTCACTCTACAATTTATCTCTCATCGCATATAGTTGCGGTCCGTCGATCTCTATCGAACCTACTCCATCGAATCTTTTGGAATGTGAACACAATGAATCAAAAAACGATTACGACACCATCCTGTTTTATTCTTTGATATAGAAAAAAAAAAAAAAAGAAAGAAAAAAATGATTCGAAAAAGGTGAAGGATTTCATTTTTAGGAATCAAAGAATGGGGGAAAAATTAATTATATTTCGCCGTTATATCACGTAGGGTTACGGTGTCATTTAAAATTCTTATACGATTATAAATATATTAGATAGAAAAACGTGGACGACGTAAAGTAAAGGAGACTTTCACGTTCGCTCGTGTATTTTACCTTAACGAGAAATCCCTATGGTTAACTTATTACAAATCAAGATAGAAAAAGATTTGATAAAAAGAAACGAAAATGGATATATAAAAAGATGTGGAAGAAATACAGTGAGTTCTTGTTGTGGCTTCTTAGGAAGCTTGTTTACACGATATACTAGAGAGACGGAAAAAGAGAGACAGAGACAGAGAGACAGAGTAGTTGTTTCGCTTATGGATGTTACACGCATGAGCGAAATAAAAAGAAGGATTGATGGATATACAGAAATAAAGAAGGAAAGAAAAAGATAAGGGAAGGGGAAAAAAGAAAGGAGGAAAAAGAAACAAAAAGAAAAGAAGTTATATTCGTCGAGATCGACTAAGCGAAATGTACTCTCGTTCTCGAAGTAAGCCGAATTTATGAACTCGCGAGAAGGCATACCTCCTCTGGCCCAGAGAAGTGCAAGAAAGCTTGGCAATAGCCCCGTTCGCTGAATTCTACCTACTCTATCAGGATCCAGTATCTTTGAATAAAGATCGCGTCGTAAAGCTTTCCTCTCGGCGCGTCGATCCCTCCTCTCTCTCTCTCTCTCTCTCTCTCTCTTTATCTCTCTTCGACGTTTAAAAGCGACGAGCATCCAATGCTAGTCTCTATAAAAACATTAACGAGCGATTCGACATGCTCAGATCGCAATAACTCTAACTTCGCTCTCTTCGATTTTCTAACTAAACGACACTTCACTTCCGTTCAAAATCACCCATCCTATTTTTCAAAATATATATCGAAGAATTTCTATCGATTTTTATAACAAAATTAATTAATCAACTATTTATTTATTTATTTATTTATTTATATAATATCCGCGTAAAGGGATAGTATTATCCGAATTTTGTTGTTATACTACAGTTCAATTTGTCTTTATTTTTTTTTTTCATTTGCATATTCTATTTAATTTTCTATCATATTTTTTTACGCATAAAATCACATTTCTTCTTAATATTTTTCTCAATTATATTTTACGAAACGTTTCGAAAGTACGAAATGATAGGAAAAATTTGTATCATTACGAAACGACGTTCCACATAATATTTTATTTCATTATAATTCTTAAAGTTTTCCAACGAGTTCGCAATCTAAAAATGGCAAAATTTACGTTTCGCGTGCATATGCGAAAGATAAAAATTCATTTCTATTGTTTTTCTATTTTCCCAACCGATTTATAGTTCGTTTTATATTTCGTTGATATTACGTACAAAATTAGTATAGATTTTCATGATAGAAAACGCGTCTTCCTTTGTTCGAAAGCAAAGTCTACGGGTATGCGCAAGGGAAGAACCCTAAGCGTCGTTGGCACGCTGTCGATACTTTTTGCGAATTCTGCTTTCCAGGTACCATCCTGGGTCAAGCTACCTACATAAGGGTACTACTCTTACTAGCTCCGTCTCGGGAGAATACCACTTTTTCCGCGAGTTCTCCCCCGCCGACGACGATACCAACCGAGTCGCACGCGCGATCACGATCTCCTTTCGACCCTTTCCGACGACCTCCTCCTCCTCCTCCTCCTCCTCCTCCTCCTCCTCCTCCTCCTCTTTCTCCTCCTCCTCGACGATCCGTCCCCATTTTCTAACAGGGAAAATTGATGACACTCGAACGTGCCTCGTTAACGATTTAAAAAAAAAAAAAAAAAAGAAAAAAAAAACAACATTTAAGACATATCAACTCGGACTTATAAGAAAATGTTAATATTTCAAATTGTCCGTACGTAAATGAATTCGACAATTCTATCACGTTGCTTATATTATCTTTAGGAATAAGAAAAGTGATTCTGTATGAGCAATAAGTGGAGAAAAAAAGAACTATGTAAAAAAATTGAAAGAAGAAAAAAAAAGAAAGGAACGAAAATCACGTATTATAGTATGGTATATGGAGATATGTAATATTCTATTCGTACAGGCTAAATCCGATCGATCATTGACCGATACGAATCTATCGTAACGATAATATATTTATCTTCTTATTATCATAATATTAAATACAAATAATGCAAATCCAAAATATTCGATGGTAATATATCTGACATTATATTTATATGATGAAGAATATTATATTTCAAATTGATTTTAGAATCGATTGATCTCATCGACTGATACAACATTATGAATACGAATTGTCATTAAAAAATAAAAAAATAAAAATAAATAAAAAAAAAAAAGTAAAAATAAAACAAAGAAAATAAATGGAAAGGAAAGAGAATTATTACGCACATAAAGTATAAACGAAATATAGCATTGCTTTTAAGTATGAAGATTTGAGAAACGTTTCTTCTCTAGACGCGAGTTGTTTGTTCGTTTGTGGACGGAATGGAAGAGTTAGGATGCATACGTCTTCTCCTTGATGAGAACGAAAGGAAAAGAGTTAAACGAGGCGAGACTGCTCGGCAAATAAGAAGACGAAATGCATACGAGTCCGAAGACGCATACTTAAAGTCTACCTCAAACGTATTAATCGTGATCTCCCTCGAGGGACGTGCGTTTTCTCCAAAGGACCGCCGCCTACGTCCGATTTTTAACATACACTACGAAATATTATTTTCCTCCTTTGCGAGTTCGAAAGAAAAGAAATAAAAAGGAATTCCTAATATTTACAAAAAAAAAAAAAAGAAATAAATAGGAAGAAAAACTAATCGATACATGAAATCTACAATAAAAATGTCATGGAAGTAAGAAATCGAATTTGAGGATTCGCTGTTCTGATGAATTCGACGCGCACTAATCAAAACTATTGAAATCGAGGATACACGAATCGAGACGTGAATTCAAGAGAACGAATGCGAACGTACGCAATTGAAAGATAAAAATTGATTTCAAGAAGACTAATTCGAGCGTTAACGAATTGAAAGAAAAAAGAAAATTGATTTCGAGAGGACGAATCCGAAGATACGAATTGAAAAATACAAATTGATTGATTGATTGACAAA
Source organism: Dolichovespula sylvestris (assembly GCA_918808275.2). Lineage (NCBI taxonomy): Eukaryota > Metazoa > Arthropoda > Insecta > Hymenoptera > Vespidae > Dolichovespula > Dolichovespula sylvestris. The sequence continues at coordinate 11,109,410 of OU964961.1, forward strand.
AAGAAAATAAAAGATAAAAGAAAGAAAATTGATTTCGATAGGACGAATGTATGAATCGAATGTATGAATCGAAAAAAAAAAAGGCGAACTCTTAAGAAAACTCGAATCGAAAAAAAAAAAGAGAAAATATAAAGAAAAGTACGTCCTTGAATTAAAAATGAAAGAGACGATAATAGATAAGACTTTTTTTTTTCTCTTACGAAAGCAAAGTTTTCCAAGTAATCGTAAATAGCGAAGAGAGCTATAGGGTTTCCTCGAGAACGGCGATGCGTCTTCGAACCGGACCAGACGGCAAGACGCTGTCAAGGGGTCGAACAAGTATAAAAACACTGCTAAGAGAGTCAGAGCACGCGTGGGAAAGTCGGTGGTGGGAGACGGAGCGCGCGCGTGGAAACGACATCGATAACAGGAACATCTCCTCGAATGCTTTTGCTCTTCGTCCTCGAGAAGAAATGACTTTCCAGCGAACGCGAGACCCGTCATTTCTTATTCTCTCTTTCCGTGCGTTACGTACATACGTACATACACACGTGTAAGCTTTACAACGTCCGTTTATGCACATACGATAGAAACAATACAAAACAATTTATCGAAAGTATACGTATTTATCGACAATTACTTCTCAATCATTTTGGTCTATGAAAAATAATATTTCTATAAAAGTCAATAATGTAAATCAACAAATCGTACGATCTTTTATTCTCCCAATAAATAATAATCTATGAGAGTTAATACGAACTGACATAGAATAGAATTAACGAGACATTGAGACGTTCAAGAATATTACAATCAAACGACATCCGAATGGAAAAGGTGAACGATTGAAAATTCGAAGAAGAAGAGTGCTAACTTAATGGCCGTTGAGAACTTTTTTGAGAAAAAATTTAAATGAATCGGAACGGCGAAATAATCGTATAATGATACAGGATCGGCTGTTTCTTTCTTTCTTTCTTTTTTTTTTCTTCCACCCCCGCCCCCTCCCCCTCCCGTAATAATAGGTGAAAGAAGTATAAGTAAGAAGAAGTATGAGTAGAAGTAGTATAACTTGGCCTCCCTTGGCGGGACGAATCGATATGCGCAAAAAAGTTATGAAAGAGTAGTCCACCACTTCTTAGCCCGTACGCGTTAGTGGCAAGTTATGTTAACTCTAATTAATAGCCCGGTTAAAAGGCAAATCATCGTTCGAGAGGGCCGATGTACGCTCGTTTAATTAATTATGTATTGCCCTTTCTCTCTCTCTCTCTCGTAAGGGACCGCCTTACGAGTATATTTTTTACAGACGACGCGGTCTCGTCAGGAAGGCGTCGCGAGCGGAGCGATCAGCGACAATGGAGAAAGACAATGGCTCGTTATCAATTCCGTAATTAAATATAAATATATATATATATTAATCAATAATAAATATTAATAATTTAATATTAATAAATATTAATAATTTTATAAATATATATAAAAAAAAAATATATATATATATATACCGAACCATCATCCATCCGTCCCTCTCTTTCTCTTATCGTCCGTAACGATGAACTGTTCGTCGTTACTTCTTTAAACAAGATCATAAATTGCATTTCGTTGCAATATAAATGTCCTCCCGATTTTCGTGGCAATATTAATTAAATGACGTTTTAATTTCGTTATTTTTAAGCTAATCCGATAATTTGCATTTATTGTATAAATATCGTTTGTTCGTTTGATAATAATATTAATGTGAACTCCATATATATATATATATATATATATATATATATATATATATATATATATATATATGACAAAATAACTAGGAGATTAACAGTAAACTGTAATATGTTTTCTGAAGAACAATTAAAGTCTACTATTTACAATGTTTAACTAATTCATCTTAATAATAACCTAATTATATCTCTACTAAACTATACTATTTAATTATACTATTTAACTATATCTATTCATTATTTCTATATGATTTTATCTATCTTTCTGCGTTATCGTCCTCTGTATTTGTTATTGAACTACCGATCGGACTTACCGTTTCGTCTTATATTAGACGATCATAGAACGCGCACAGCATAAGGAGCGCGGCAAGTTTGACTGAAGAAAATATACTCTCTTTATGAGCACGCATATATATATATATATATATATATATATATATATATATATATATATATATATAAAGAAAATAATGACTATAGTATTTATTTTGGATGTCTTATCTAATCTAATCTGAATCGTGTCGTTGTTCCGAGTATATATGTAGAACGCAATGAACATATCATACAATGTACACGTTTTTAAAGCATTACAAATAATAATACGAATTAATACCAAGCATCGATTGTCGCTAATTTTACGTTAAAGTTCTACGAGGTATTATTACAATCACTAGAATTATTTCTTCTGTAATAATTAATTTCTCTTATTAATTCATGTAATAACGGACGATGTATCATTACCGCACGCACACGCGCGCGCGCACATACAGGTACTTAAGTACCTTATTTACGAACGGTCTCTATTGGCTCACGAGAAAATTATTCGTAAGGAAGCCAAAGAAAGGGAGAGAAAAGAGGACATTAAATTCGTCGGTAGCCGCACGGTATCGCCATTACAATGTTTGTTCTCCTTCGTGTGGAACGTATGCGGGTTGGACTTACTTTCTTTCCCGAGGCCGCTCGAGTCTTCAAATATATCAATGATGATCAACAATACTCCGAAACTCTGTCAAATATGGACATTGCACTCGAATTTCAAGTCGGACCAAACGAGTACAGCATCCTCAAAACTGCAAATTCGATGGTATAAGTGTCATTTTCACTCCTCATTAGAGATACAGTTGGGCAGCTGCGTAACTCTGTCGTTTAAATTTTATCTATGTAAAATGTGTGTGTGTGTGTGTGTGTGTATTCCATTTTTTAAAAGTATTATATTAAAATCGTATTTACAATATTAGAATTAATAGAATAATAGAATCGTTTACATTTTATCAATATATACATATATATATATATATATATATATATATATATATATATATATATATATATATATATATACAGCATATTATGAACGTAGTTTAAATATAAAAAAGAAAACAAAATAACCGTTTAACTTGGAAAAGTTGAACTTTACAAAGTCGCTACTCCCTCAATGCCAGTATACACGCAGCAATACGTAAGAACAAGAAAGGCGCGTGTTAAGATAACAAAAGGAAAGAAAATAAAAGAAAAGAAAAGGAGAGAGGACACGAGCGAGTAAAATATAACGCTGCTCGAAGGAGACGAAGCGAGGCGTCCGTAGGAGTAGGTATATTTTTCCATAGGACGAAGGGTTCTCGTTTGTTGGTACGACAAGCGGCAAGGTGTCCCTTTTAGATGCACCACCCTCCTCATGAATTGATTCATAGAACGGCAGCATATCTTCGCAGCACGCTACCCTTACTCGCGTTCCGTTTCAACGAGACCAGAAAATATAGAAGGAGAAACCTTCTCTTTACTTTCTCGATACCGACTATGTACTATCGCTTAGATCGATCGAATATGTCCCCCCCTTGTACTCAAGTTCTCGATCGGCCCACGATCATCGGCTTTACGTCAAACGGACCACGTAAACCAAGACGGACGCGTTCGCTTTCGTAGACTTTACTTTCCGCGATCGCTTGTCGATACACGAAGAAACGCGCATGACAAGAATAATCGAAAAGCATAGAGGGGAATCTCGTTACCGATCCTATTGCCAAGAGAACGGTGCTATTTTTATTACGTTACTGTATACGATTAGCCTTTTAGTGACATGAACATTTTCAATAGTTTTATTTATTGAAACAAAGAATATTAATATTATATTTTATTCTTTTTTTTTTCTTTTCCTTTTTTGTTGTTCACCGAAAACGTTGATACTATTTATCGACGAGATCAATGGTATGACATCTCGTTATAATAATATTGTTCAAAATAATTATTATTTTAATATAAAATATTGAAAATCTCGATATCATTTATTGGACGACACAATCGTATAATATAAAATACTAATGTCAATATTTTTATTTATTAATAAATATATTTTATTAATATTATATTTTATTTTGCTTTTTTTGTTGTTCGCCGAAAACGTTGATACTATTTATCGACGAGATCAATGGTATGACATCTCGTTATAATAATATTGTTCAAAATAATTATTTATTTTAATATAAAATATTGGAAATTTCGATATCATTTATTGGACGACACAATCGTATAATATAAAATACTAATGTCAATAGTTTTATTTATTAATAAATATATTTTATTAATATTATATTTTATTTTGCTTTTTTTGTTGTTCGCCGAAAACGTTGATACTATTTATCGACGAGATCAATGGTATGACATCTCGTTATAATAATATTGTTCCAAATAATTATTTATTTTAATATAAAATAGTGAAAATTTTGATCGTTATTTATTGGCTAAACCGATAGAAAATGTTAGTATCGATTATAAGGAACAAATTTAATAGTTAATATAAATTATTAAATTGTTAACTTGTTAACGATAACTAATATTATCTAATTGAATAATTAACGTATCAATAGTCAATGGTTAACTTATTTAATAGTGAATATAAATTATTCGATATAAATATGAAAATAACATGATTTGTTATACTTTAAGTAGAAATAAATTTTGGATTTTGTCTATTTAAATCTTTTAGTCTTCGGGCACTTTTTTTATTAACGAGCGATAATCTTTCTTTCGGTCTCTAATAACGTCATCTGTTCACGTATATTTACACACACTCTTGCCACGTGGCGATTTTATCGGATCTTATAACGCTTCCTTCTTCGAAATTCACTCATATGGTCACTCACCCCAGTCATCAATTCTCATCTAAACGCTCTTTCTACGTAAAAAGAAAGGAACAAAAAAGACAATAAAAAAGTACATTAGCACAAACTATCATTACTATCCTATTTCTAACATTCTCCCGTACACTCTACGTTTTAATATATGTTGTTAAATAATATATATATATATATATATATATATATATATATATATATTTACATATATGTACATATACATCTACGTACAATACCAATGAACTTGTTATTAATTTCCTTTAATCATTAATAATAACAAATATAAAGATCATATTATAATTTGTAATAAACATACGCATACCTATAATATCACGTCAAATGTAATTATCATAAAATAATTGAACGAAGAAAATTGAATCGTAGCACGTATATACTTGTTATCTTAACGATATAGAAATAATCGAAGAGATACGAATTAATCGTTGTGTTTCCCGATCGAAAATGTGAAACATTTTTAAATGGTGCGAAAGAAATAAAGAAAGGAAAGAAAATGAAAGAAAAAAGGAAAAAGAAAAAAGGCAAAGTTTACAGAAACACCGAGATATTCGCGAACGAAAACGCACGGGAAAGAAAGAGAGAGACGATAGAACCTGGTAAGATCTTTCCGGGTCGAAGGAGGTACGAGAATGGTTAGAGGTCGTCAACATCCCAACACCATCGTGCGTGTCTCTGACCTTGTTGACTGCGCACGCTAGATGACTCGGTAAAGAGGAGAACTTGGCGGACGGTGTAAAGCGTCGGCGAACTTCCAACAAGATTGAAAGTCCCCGTACATGTAACTTCACGCCAGGATTGAACCTTGGAAGGTCATGCTCTCTTCGTGCTTCCTCTGTAAAACTCATTCCCTTTCAATTCGTTTTCTCCTTCCCCTACTTTCGAGAACATCAATATTGTCACTTATACACAATAACGTATACAAGATTTGTCGAAGGAAAAAAGAAAAACATCTTTCTCTTTCCTCGACTTCATTTTCTTTTTCGTCCTAAAGAAGTTCCACGAATATTAACGTGCGAACGAAAAAAGAAAAAAAAAAAAAAAAAAGAAAAAAAAAAAAAGAAAAAAATCCGATGAAATAAAATGAATGATAAAATAATATACGAGTTCAATGACGTTAAGGGATTCATCGGCGAATGGCACTGCGGACTTTAAAGTGTTCTTAAAATTTCTTCGTTAACGTTTAAAATAACGAATAATACATTTTCCTAATAAAAGTACAGTCTAATGTGAGAATGTAAAACAAATGAATTCCTCTGTATTTTCAATCTAAAAAAAAAAAAAAAAAGAAAACGAACTATCAAAGATATTATTAGACGAGTATATCGATTTGTTCGATACCGGTTCGGCAATGAGCAAGTTGACATTCATATATGGATATTCATAAATACCTACTTCAGTAATTATTGTTCGTAACTTGGACGATATAAAAATATAAAAAGAAATAAAAAACAACAAAAAAAGAGAACGAATTAAAAATTCATTGATTAATAATCGTTATACAAAGTTGCGGGATCAAGTGAGGAACACAATGAAGAGATTCATTCGTGAAATGTATTTGAGCGAAGAAATCGGTCGGAGAAATCGGCAGGATGTTATAAGGCGTAGTCCGTAAAAGCAGTAGACGATGATTTAATAAAAAAATAAAATGAAATAAAATAAAAAAAAAATAAAATAAAATAAAATAAAATAAAAAGAAGATGAAAATAGGGAACGCGGGGAAGAAAAGAAAAAGCTTTTTCGACGCATCAGAGTAAATCGCGAGTCATCGGGTTCGCCTTCGCTTCTGTGTGATCGTTAGTTACGTTTAAAGTGACTTTCCTCTCTCTCTCTCTCTCTCTCTCTCTCTCTCTCTCTCTCTCTCTCTCTCGTTCTCCTTTTTTTCTCCCCATATATTTTTTTTTCCTTTATCTTATTTTAACATAATTACATATAATAATACCTTTATTCACGGGTGCGAACGTAATAACGCTTTAATGGAAGCACGTAGCTTTCTACTTCGAGGCATTCGTCCAGTCCCCTTCAAAAAGACGCTTTAACGATCCTCAGATTTCTCACGAATTGCGTTATACGATGGACGGTCGGTCGGTCGGTCGGTCGGTCCATCGTTTAACGTTGTTTCCAAACCATAAGGAGAAAAACCATTTATGCACCTTTCGGTAATTAAAAAATAAGACTTCCATCATCGATCTCGAATTATAACTGTCTCGCAATTTTCAGGATACTTACAATCGTAATGTACACACGTACGTAAGTACATACATAACATAAACGCGTGTAACATATTTAATGTTATATAAATATCGTACGTAAAGAGAAAATGGAAAAAAAAAATAAAAACTATGATAAGATATAATTTTTTTTTTTTTTTTTTTTTTTTTTTTAATTAAATACCAATTAGAAAATCGATCGACAGTCCAACGTGGAATACGGGAAACGTGTCTTATCGTATCTCGGCGTATTCGATTTTTTTATACTATATGGAAATAGATCACCGGCTAATTGGCTGGATCTTGGTAAGAAGACTTCGACTTCGTTCGAGCGTATTTTCACGTTGAAAGATTCCGAGACGAGATGGACGTTCAAAGATCGAATCGAAATGTTCAGTGTCCGTTGATTCCGGAAGGTCGACCATGCAGAGTCGTACGTTTCATGTGAGAGAGATCGGACCTCTCCTCCAATGGGACTTTCTAAGTCGTTCTTCTTAATAAAACGAAAAATCCTTTATCTATCTATTATACGTCGCTCAAGCGTACGTACGAATAGTGAAAAAAAAAGAAAGAGAGAGAAAAAGTAAAGGACTCTTCTTCTTTTATCACATTATTTCTTAACAACAAATATATTCCTATTCGATCAACGACATTATTAATTTTCGTAATCACTCGAGTATAATCGTGACGATAAAAAGGTAAAAAAAAAAAAGAAAAAAAGAAAAGGGGGTAAAAATTGATCGACTCTAAACGTTAAAGTCGATCATTCGGATAGATAAGAATTTGGCGGGTAAAATGGTAAACATCGATAGAGACAAAATTTAACATAGCATCGAAAGGAAAAAGTTTAAGATGCTCGAAGTAGTCATGGGCATACTACGATAAGATAGAAAAGATAAAACGATCAAGCGTAATTGGACAGAGTCCACCGGTTGCAAGAGTAAGGGGATGAAATCGATTTAATCGATCGGATCGAGAGGTCGACCGTAGACGCTCCGTATCCAACGACAAAGTGCACATTTGCATCCGGCATGAAGTTAGAGCACTCGTTACGACACAACTCTTTCCCGATTCCGTTCGAGTTCACCCTTTCGTACGGTGCACGAATTAATGGTTATGTGAAAGATAGAGAAAGATATAGAGAAAGATCAAGAGAGAGAGAGAGAGAGAGAGAGAGAGAGAGAGAGATAATGTCCGGTAAAGTTTCTCAAACTTTCACCGCCTCGCCCAAAGAGAGCCTGACCGACTATCATCGATAAGAACACGCAGCTAAGAAAATCGTGACTAAAGCCGAGAGACCAGAGATATCGTAGTTGTGTAGTTACGATTTTTCGACGCAGCCATGCGCGAAGTGACATCGAACGTTTAACGCGCGGAAATCCCTCCCTGTTCTACTCCGCTTTAGGTCCTTTCTCTCACTCTCGTAGTTCCTTTCTCCACCCTCCTTCCACGTTCCCCTAACCAATGCCGAGAAGGAAAGAGATGTAAATTACTTCCTACGGGCGGTGTTGTTACATCGGTGCCCGACCGACCGGCTGCTTGCCTTTTGCCTGTGTACTTTATCATCTTTCATCTCCATTTTCTTTTTTCTTTCGTGTCCGAGAGCAAATGATCAACGCCTGTTCAACGATTTTCTATGTAAAGAGAAGAAGTTCGATTCGTTCCAGTCGAATTATTATCACTGGAATATAATAAATTCAGATATCGATTTATAAAATGATATTCGATAATGCGCGATAATCGGTCTTGAGGTGACGTGTGATATGATGAATACAATTTTCTTTATTGAAATATCGTTCGAAAATTGTGATTTATATTAATGTCCGATTTATTAACGTCCGATATTTTCCTACACGAGCTAATAATCGAGCCCGCTAGACAATCTTTTATCCGTCCATTCGTTTATATTCATTCGACTTCTCGAATTATGAGAATACAATTAATTAGGGAGGAACGTTGATTTATAACGTCGACATTTAATGTATGACAGTGCGAGATCAATATTGAAATGCCATACCATAACGAATAAAAACTCTCTTAATGGGACATATCGTTTGAAAATAATAATTTTGGGAACGTCATATCTTTTTATTTAAATAATTATTATCTCTCGCGCAGTATTATAAACGATTATACGTTATCCGATAATATTTTTATTCGGGCGCTTCGTTTATTCCTTGAACTCGCATTACTAAAATATAATAAATTACAGTGCATTGATTTTCAACATTTAATATTTAATATATGATATATGATGTCGGTGTTGAAACGTATATATTATCGAATGAGATATCTGCTAATGAGATATATCGTTCGAAAAATAGTAATTCATAATATCAAAGAGATTTATTTGTTTAAATAAATATTGAACGAGGTATATTTAATGAGAGAGAGAGAGAGAGAGAGAGAGAGGACGTAATGAAGAGATGAGAGGAGAAAATCGAGCAAGGTTAGGGCCTTCTAATCGGCTAAGGGACTAATGATGGCCAGGCGACGCGCATTTTTTCGCGGACTTCGTGCGACGAACATTACAAAAGCGTGAGAAGGGTGAGTGTGACTGTCTCGGTATATACATACATACATACATATATATATATATATATATATATATATATATATATATATATATATATACAAGTAGCCTCTCATAGAACGGGCATCGGGACTCGCGCTAATTACGTCATTATGCGGAACAGGGTGGATAGCTCTAACGAACCTGCTGCCTCGAACGTGCTCGTCCTATGAATAGTGATGAGTATATAAGCAACGACCAATTACGTTGGATTATTATAGTATAGAGAGAGAGAAAGAGAGAGAGAGAGAGAGAGAGAGAGAGAGTAGTCTACAACTTGCGAGACTCCTCTTTGCATAATAATTAAAAATTCTGCTCGAGTCCTAACAAATCAGCGACTTGATAAATTCTTCGTAAAAAGGTAGAATAGTGGCGCTCTTTAACATTCGTTTAATTTTCACTCTCACCAATTTTCATTGTTATTAATACGAGATATTCAAACTCGTAAATAAATCTTATTCTGATTACGCGTAACGAACAACTCGCGTGAAATTTTTGTTTCGAATAGTTCAAACTATACAAATCTGATCGATACACGTGTATATACGTGCAGTGTTATTCCAATCGACCATTATCTTTGCTTAGGCTCGAAAAAGGGGGAGTAAATAGGACATAGGAAGAAAAATATAAAGAAAGAAATCGAATCGAAGTAAAGAGATAGCGAAGCCAATAAAAGTTTCGTTATTTCTCTTTGAATACTCTCGTACTCGATAGAGAGAGAAAGAGAGAGAGAGAGAGAGAGAGAGAGAGAGAGAGAGAGAGAGAGAAATAGATAGATAGATAGTTAGATAGAGAATTGGTATCTGTATCATTGTTACCAGCTACGATACGCGCAAGCGTATCATTACCATAATCGAGCGCGGCACGACGGCGGCATATGGGAGATGGCAAAAGCGAAGAGAATGTTCGCTCTCAATGGGAGGAGACGTGAGTGGGTGAGGGCCGTCCCTCCGAACTCGAACCGAGGGAGCACCGGGGGCCTAATCGCGATAATGGCTTGGAATCGACTCGTGACCGCAGAAACGGAAAACGTCCCGATTCGAGAGGATCTAATCGGATGCCGATCGTTCGCCTACACTTTTCTACCATGGCACCGATCGCTCGATCATCGAATACCTTTACTCGGACCTACCTTTCTTCCCTTTTTTTCAAATCTTTTTATGCCTAATGGCCAATAAACCGTGATGTATTAAACCTATTCCGAGATAGTCGAGAATAAAAAAAAAAAAAAAGAAAAAAAAAACGTAATTTTGATATATTTTTTCTTTCTCCCCTTCGCGTTCATTCATTATTATCGGAGAAATTATATGTTCACTGTGGTCTCTTATTACACGGTCACATAATCATATTTTCTCTTATGGCCTTAATTCCTTACGATTAAATATTTCGATATATTCGAAATCACAATTTTTTGAAAGTGATAGTCAACAAACAGAGATATGTTTATTATATGTTTACTCTCGATAAATTTAAATGACAATAATAATAATAATAATAATAATAATAATAATAATAATAATAATAATAATAATAATAATAATAATAATAATAATACAGGATCGATCTAATATCCAACTTTTCGAAAAACTTGTTATATATATATATATATATATATATATATATATATATATATATATCGCGAGTAATCACGTGGTGATCAATAACTGTACCATGTACCCCGATATCGAAACAGGGAAAGGATTGTACGTTCGATGTAATGATAAAGTAACTGTAACGTACATAGATACGTAGATGCATACGTACACACTTATAAGACATTTTCTTCCGGGATGCTTTCTCGAATCGAGTCGATATAACGAGAATCGTAATATGCCGATATGGGAATGGTTAGAATGGTTAAGTAACGATGAAAGAACAGGTGTGCCTTGTGGCCAAACATGTACATACATACATTCATACATACATACATACACACACACACACACACATACACACGTATGCCGTGGCCAGTAATAATAAAGTGGGGAAAGTCTGTACTTGTACATGACACTCGGCAATTATTCCTGATGCAATCAAATCGATCGGTTGGCGCGAACTTGCCACGAAAATCACTTTTGCGTCCTTTTTACCCGACACGACGGGCGATATAAACTTCCGATGGGAACGAAAGTACGCCATTCGATTCGATTCTCGAACATTGAACATTTCGTAATGGCTTGAATAAAGATCAAGGATGATGATCGAGAGAGTTCGATATAACTACATACTGAATATATATATATATATATATATATATCCAATTTTAATTCAATACAAAATAAATATATTTCCTACAAAGTTGCGTATATAATATAAATAATGGAATGATCAAAATAGCATTGTAAAATTAATGAAGATGATATTTCAATCTGAAAAATAAATCTGGGCTAGCCGGAGTAAAAAAAAAGGGGGGGGGCAATGGGGAGGGAGAAGGGTAGGACGAAGGAAGGAAAGAGAAAAAAATCAGAAGAAGAACGGGATCAAAACAACGAGAACAAAAGGAGGAAAGCTGAGAGAGGAGAGAGGAGAGAGGAGAGAGGAGAGAGGAGGATGAAAAAGAGGAAGAGGAGAAGAGGCAAGCGACTCTTTAATAACACGGTTGGACCCGCTTCTCTTCAGGTATGCGAGTTGGACGCTGGATACAAGCGTGCAACGCTCCGAATTTTCTAAACGTCGCCTTCCACGAAGGTCTCTATCTGTGTTCCTTCATCTTAGATCTAATCTATCCCTCTAATATTTTAATAAAAAATTATCATTTCCCTTTTCGTTCGCAGTAATAAACAGAAATAATAAAATGAAGGGAAAAAAAAAAAAAAAGAAACAAACGATTTCCCTCGTTTACGATAATAATAAAACGAAGGGAAAGAACAAGCAAAACAAGAAAAACAAAAACAAAATAAATCTTCTCGTTACAAAAATTGATCCTAAACAAAAGAAAAACGGTCGTCTTATGAAAACGTTAAATATTAATAACGATGATAGAAGGAAGAAGAAAAGAAAGTGTTCGTGAAATAAATCGTCCGATGCGTTATATCTATGGAACATTTCAAAGCATACGCGAGATAATTAAATGCGTTAACGACGACGAGTGGTGGTAGTCGTTTTGCAATCCGCGGAATCGACGTGCACGAATAACAAACGTAAAAGGCTCGTTAATAAAACTTACGTTATTTTCGTTATTTAAAACGTAACGATTACTGTTGACATAGGAAAAGGAACGAGCAGAAAAGAGGTACAAAGAGGAGAAAGGAAAAAAAAATTAGAGAGAGAGAGAGAGAAACAAAAGGAAAAGGAAAAACACTTGGACTAGCGGCATCCTGCGATATTCTGTGGTATCCTAGCGGCATCCTTCACTGAAGGAAGTCTAAGAGGTCCTGCCGAGGGCCGAGGCATAACAAATGGACTACGAGGCCCGCCCAGCCACCCACTCGCTTATACGAGCGTTCTCTTCTCTTGGTCGAAGAAGAAGAAGAAGAGGAGAAGAAGGAGAAGAAGAAGAAGAAGAAGAAGAGGAAGAAAAAGAAAAAGAGGAGGAGGAGGAAAGTAACGTTCAGGCTTGGCTCGGTCGAGGCATACTAATCGTTTTACGAAGGACGAAGGAGGGACGATGAGCTCGCAGCATCCGAGAATACGGCACCTACAGGGTGAACACCGTTAACGGGCTCGAAACCATTCTATTCTTACGTGATTCGCTTAGAAATCACGCCTAAGTGTTAGATTTACTAACGACAATGACGTGCAAATTATTCTTTTAAGATAAAAAAATAAAAAATAAAAAGAAATGAAAGCGTTAAAATATAATATCGATTGATGATGAGAAACAAGGTGGGAAAGGGGGGAAAATCGATCTATGGAATGTCTCATAGAAACGTGAGATAAAAACAATGGCAGATATTAATTGTAAACATTCATATTAATACAGTATACTTGCTTTTTATTTCTTTATCAAGATATATATATATATATATATGTATGTATGTGTGTGTGTGTGTGTGTGTGTGTGTGCGTGTATGCGCGCGTAGAATGTATATGTATATGTATACAAAAATTATCCTAATCCATATAGCAGAATTAACACATTGATATTAGTATGATCGGAGACACTTTTCGAGATCTTTTGAATCAGATGAACAATATTATACGATTTTACACATATACGATAAAGATCGATACATTTTTGTAACACCCGTTGGATAATGGAATTCGTTGGTCCGTTTTGTAGTCTATACGGCACTTAGTTCACAAGTCCGGCTCGCATATCTTCCATTTGATGGCTCCTGCAGTCGAAATTTTTCAAAGTTCCTCAAACTGCTCTACTAGCCTTGCTCGAAGCCGATCGGGCACGCGATGGCTTCCACTTGACTAGTGTCCATTACAGCTTTTAACGTGTAGCACGGTATTCGAGAGAACAAATGTAGACAAAATTGTAAAAGCAACAAATCCCTAATGCGCACGTCTCGAAACGAAAGAAACAAAAAAAGGAAAGAAACTAAGAGAAAGAGAGACTCGTTCGCATTCCTTTCCGCTGATTCGAGGAACGTCTCCCAGAGTCTCTCTCTCTCTCTCTCTCTCTCTCTCTCTTTTTCTATCTCTCTTTCTCTCTTTCTTGCACTCACGCAACGTTCAACCTTCTCGACCCTGTCAAAAAGCACGCTCGCGGCCTTAGGATTCCTCAAACTCTTCCCATTTTCTGACAAGCCGCGAGATATCTTCCGTGAGACTTTTCTATCGTCACGCTTGGTGAACGTGAACTCTGTAAATCGTTCATTAGTCCACTTATTTTATTCTAATAAACCGCGTGTGCGCGTGTGCGTGCGCGCGCGTGTGTTTACGCGTGTATCGGATATAATACATTTTTCTTATTAACAAATTGAAGAAAAGTAAAAAAAAAAAAAAAAAAGAACGAATATTAATAAATTATAAAATTATTGACGAATTAATGTCGATGAACGAACCGAAAGGAAAGGTGAGGTACGAAGGGCAGCTATGTCCAAGGGACAAGAGAGGGAAAAGGAAAGGGAGGGAGAAAAAGAGAGATAAAGAAGAATAGGGTACTAGCTTGGATACCGGCACGGTTCTCTAATCATGAGAGAAGGAAAGGTACAGACGCTTAACATGCAGACCGTGGCCTGGAGGCGGCAGTGGCGTATAATCAGCGTTCCTTTGCGCTTAAATACCTCTGTGCCAGAGAAACGTGGTCTTCCTATGGTGTTCGGTATCGAGCCGAGTCCGATCGCTCATCTTAATAATCCAAATTTGAACATTACGAATGATTTTAAAGAGAGAGAAAATTGTACATACGAATTGTTTGTTACCTTCCAAACGAATATTCAAAAACAACATTCGCTATTTACGAACGAATATTTTATAGGAAAAAAAAAGGGTTCGCTAATTCGACAACAATCTCAACAATCGATTACGAGTATATAAATAAACAATTTACAAACCTGTTTCACAATTGACATGTAAACATTTGATCAAGATATATTATAATTTTAATCAGGAATAAAGATATTATCCTCGTAGGATTGAAATTCATGAAAATTTCTCGTAATTAAATTTTAAACGTATAATTAGACATTGACGATGAAACTGTGCCACGCGAGATAGGTCAGAATGATTTTGAATCGTCAAGTAAAGATAGTCGCAAGCCCACATTAAAAAATAAATAAATAAATAAATAAATAAATAAAAAATAAAAGAAGAGAAATAAGAGGGAAAAAAAAGAAAGGCCGTTGGTGGTATACAAACGACAGCTGCCTTTATAGAGGGGTAGCCTTTCTACTCTCCCTGATGTCAGGACACTGCTGACGAAGAAAAGAAGGGAAATAAGAAAGAAAGAAAGAAAGAGCACGAGAGAGAGAGAGAGAGAGAGAGGAATGCCTTGGAGGGGCTGCAATTACGCCGCAGGTGGCTGATCACGGGGACTTTGGCTACCTTGCTACCTAACTGGAGCATCACGGAGAAAAGAACACGTGGTGATTAGCTTGGAGTCGATAGGAGCATACCAACTATCCTCCGCGAAACGAACGAAGGTGCCGAAGAAGCTCGATAGTCTTTATCGAGGAAGGATAATTATTACCCATCGACTCACTACCATGGTGCACCTTTCCTCTCTACTCTACTCTACTCTACTCTACTCTACTCTACTCCTCTCCTCTCCTCTCCTTTTCTCTTCCTTTCTTCTTTTTGCATGTTGCTTCCTTTGGATTTCGTTCGAAGGTTACGATACAAACTAGTGTTATTACACAAAAACGAACGAGGTTTTTTGTCATATTTCGAAATTGATCGTTCAGGAAATATTTGAATATCCGACGACAAAAACTATAAATTTGTATATCCGACATTCTTTTACGAATTACGAGTTAAAGTACAAAGACGATTCTTTGATTTGATTATATTTACCTTTCGTCATTATTAAGCAGGTATATACTCCGACAAAAATATTTGTGGGAATTACCGAAAAAAGATTTAAATAATTGAAGAAACGGTAAGAGAGAGAGAGAGAGAGAGAGAGAGAGAGAGAGACTGAAGGTCGAGTTCGTGCGTGGGTGTATCCGTGTTGTATAGGAAAATTATCATTTGAAAGGAAGGCCCGTCCGTCCCTTCTGAAATTTTATATTTCTTTCGATTAGCGTCGCTTCACGAGTTAACGTTGGTAATAAATTAATAATAAAGGAATAACGAATATTATCGACGGAATATATAAAAGGATAGTCACGTCGAAACTCCCGATCGATATTGCTTTTTATTTTCCCATACTGTATGAAAGAGATCGTACCGTTAAATATTCCATGGTCAAAAAAAAAGGATCATAAAATATAGATATATATATATATATATATATATATATCTACGTGTGTGTACACACATATATACATATATACATATATATATATTTTTCTTTTTTATTTTTTTTAGTTTAGACTTCTCGAGAAACGTGAGATAATAATAGACGATCTAAGGAGAATGGTATGCACGGACGAAGGACGATACGAAATGTAATGGACATTTCAAAAGCGTTTCTCACACGGACAGCATGCATATTTCTCTTCGAGAGCATGCCTACGTTGCGTTTAAGCCATCAACGCAAAGATTTTCTACGATGACATTGGAAAACGCATTAACTATTCGACTTCATCGCGTTGCCTTTATGATCTACTTTCTTCATTTTTCTTTCCTTTTTCTTTTCTTCTTTCTTTTTTTCTTGTTCTCTTTCCTTCTTCTTTGTTTTCCCTTTCGCTATCTTCATACACATCGAATTCATCGAATTCGATACTATGTGTATCGAAGCATGTACGATAAAAGAGAGCGATCGCTCTTGAAGGATATTGAAATTCTAATGGCATGCAAATGTGTTCGGTAAAAGGATCTCGTTCGCTTAGAGATACGATATCACCTTGTAATTGTGAACGGGAACGTGTTTGTACGTGGAGAGAAAAAAGAGTTTAATGATATGTGCGTGATCAATGGAAGGGACAAAAAGTTGACGGTGATTTGCAATAAGATATGAAAAGAAAAAGGCAATAAAGAAGACAAAGTTTTCTCCGAAGGGGCAACGTGAAAATTCTCAAGAGGAAAAAAAGTTTAATAGAACTATAATACGTTGTATGCTTATACGACAATGTATGATTAAAAAAAAAAAAAAAAAAAAAAAAACAAAAACAAAAAAACAAGAAAAAGAAAAAGAGAGAATAAATTCAAAGAAAAAAGAACGTATAGTTGAAGATCATATGGCATTAACAATAACAACAACAACAACAACAACAATAATAATAATAATAATAATAATAATAATAAAGATAGTATATGCAAAAACATACGTAGGATATTAAAAATGTAATACAGCCGTACCGCTTAGATCAAGTTTTTCTTATTAGATAATCACATCAAATGACTGCAATTAATTCTCGTGTCCCTTCTTACGACCGCGAAGGTATGCAACATTCTTCTAACCAAGGCATGATCCGACCGACCGATTTTTCCTATAATTCTCTCAACTATAAAAAGTCTCATACCGCGCGTAATGCAAATGCATCTTGAACTGACATCGAAATAGTGACGTTCGAGAGAATCAGAATTATTTTATTTATATTCACTGTTAATACCGATCAAGCGTGGAGAGAGAGAGAGAGAGAGAGAGAGAGAGAGAGAAAGAGAGAGAGAGAAGAAAAAAGAAAGAGAAGGAAAAGTAAGAAAGAGAGAAGGACGGGAGGAAGAAACTGTCGATAAAAGTTTTCCGCAACTGCCGTCTATAAAGAAGATTAACATCGACGGAGAGAAATTTTTATTGGCGATAAAATGTAACGATAAGCTACATTAATAAAGAAATATGTAAAAAAAAAAGTTAAGGGAATATATATATATATATATATATATATATATATATATATATATATAAACATACTTCTATGTATGCATATTCGCGTATTAGAAAGAGACAAAAAGTGGAGATAATAAAAATATTCGTTATCTTCAAGAATCGAAGGGAACTTGCACTCTCTCTTTCTCTTTCTCTTTCTCATTCTCTTTCTCATCTCTCTCTCTCTCTCTCTCTCTCTCTCTCTCTCTTTCTCTTTCTCTTTCCCAAGAGAGATTCAGTAAATCGCCTATCTACGAAGGCGGCGGCATTAACAGCGCTTATATGCGCCCAGCGACAGGAATAAAATTCGCTAGACTCGCTGTAAAGGAGAGGCACTGTTCATTTTTCACGTTCAGCTCGGTTGCACACACGCCGATCGCAATTAAGCTTCGACTTTACTCTCTCTCTCTCTCTCTCTCTCTCTCTCTCTCTCTCTCTCTCTCTCTCTCTCTCTCTCTCTCTCTCTCTCTCTCTCGTCCTCTCTTTCTCTCTCATTCGTTCGGATCGCTTGTGTGTACGTGTGCGAATAGAAATCATGTAAAACTTGATAAATACACAGAGAGGGTGGAAAGATCGTAGAAATATCTACTAACCGCGCCTATGAAATAACGGACATGTCTTTCGTAGATGTAAAACTCAAAGGATTCTATAATATGTCTTCGAATGAAAAAAAAAGTTAGAGATAGATAGATAGAGATAGAGAGAGAGAGAGAGAGAGAGAGAGAGAGAGAGAGACAGAGAGGGAGGGATGAGAAAGCAAAAGAAAAAGAAAAATTTCCGCTAGCCTAATAAACCTCGTAAAATGCATGAGAACCCACGAGTTCGATATAATCGAACGTTCGATTTAATTCGATCTTGTTACCGAACTAAAAGTGGAATAAACGGGAAAGTTCTTCTCGCACACGATCGTACGTACGTAAGTAAATAAGTAAGTAAGTAAGTAAGCAAGCGAGTACGTAGGCAAGTACGAAGCAAATTTCCTTTTTCGCATTGAATGAGTCGGTGAAAATAGCTAAACAAGCTGTTAATTCGTATACATATCTATATACATATCTTATACATATACTTATATATATATATATATATATATATATATATATATATATATATATAAGTATATAAATACGCAATGCATTTGAACGCATTAACGTAATTAGCCGCGTAACGTACGAGAATCCCTTTTTTATTAGGCTAACAGCCAACATTCTATGGGATACATCTTCATACCAATACCACTATGGATATGTTTGTGTTACTCTTCGGAGAAATTACGCGGCTCGTCGAGGAAGACGAAAATAACGAACGAGTTGTCGTATTCGTTAAAAAGAAAAGAAAGAAGAAAGAAAGATAAAGAGAGAGAGAGAGAGAAAGTAAGGCTCGCGTAAGAATCGTTAGACGTGTGTCTCTAATAAATGCTAAATAATCTTTTTTCGCCCGAGAACCAACGACAATCTCTATGGCAAGATTCTACGAACAGACCAATCGCTGTGTCTGCTGACAATATTCGCGCTGGCAATCAGCACGTCGGTGCTAGCTGACAACGGTTTTGTTTGCGTCCGCTTCATTATACGCCGCTGTTCCTTCTCCTTCTTCTTCTTCTTCTTCTTCTTCTTCTTCTTCTTCTTCTTCTTCTTCCATTCGTCTCTCCCTCTCTCTCTCTCTCTCTCTCTCTCTCTCTCTCTCTCTCTCTTTCATCTAGCAATGCTCGGCGTTGCTAGTGCACTAACGAGAAGAAACCTTCCTTCTGTTCGAAGCAGTAACGCGGACGTGTTCGAAGTGTCAGACATCTTTAGCGTTGCTACCGAGTTACTCGGACAAGTAAATAACGATGAGCTCAAGAGTTAAATTCTTATCGTCCCTCCCCCCTCCACCCCATTCGCATGCAAATATACACTCTCGATGAAATACTATTTATTATAAATAAAAATATCCTCTGCCGATAATGAGATCAATTTCGAATAGTGACGTAGGCTAACGATAAATAAATTATACGAGAGATGGAGAGAGAGAGAGAGAGAGAGAGAGAGAGAGAGAGAGAGAGATGGAGCTAGAGTTAGAGTTAGAATTCTTATCTATGACGATTGAAACGTAAAAGTACATAAACTTATGTATATGTACGACTGTCACGTATTAAAAGTCAAATAAAAGTAATGAGGCTCTTGTCGGAGATTAGAATGAAATTGACGCATCCGTATGTTAATACATATACATGTGTGATTTATTTAAGAAGAAAGTAATAAAGAAACGATTATTTGCCAAGCGTACGATGATGCGGAGGAGAGGAAGGATAATAATCTGTGTAAGAGATATATACCTCCAATGGGAATAATATCATGCATCCTAACAAGAACAAAAGCAACGAGAACAGCAACAACAATAACAACAAGATCGTAACTTCTTACGAACGTCGATATCGATTCTCTCGAACGAATAATTCTCGATGATTATAAGCGCGTGCTCGGTTGTACGCTTAGGGAAGGGTAAAGAGGAAATAAGTAATAAAAAAAAAAAAAAAAAAAAGGAAAACAACCGATAAAAAAGAACAAAGTCCAAGGAGGAAAACACAATGCTCTAAAGGATTTATTGGATATCTTTCCGGCGGACCTTGTTACGCCGAAGCAAACGGAAATAGTCGTAGTACTTCGTAAGGAGCGTACGGCTTCTCACGAAGGAGAAGAAGGCCTCCTCTCTGCCTCTAGCCGGGACCGTTTCGTTGGTATTCGCAAATAACACGTTACGAATAAGAGGATGCGAGGAGTTCTCCTTCGCAAACATTCCGAGTGCCTTGCACTTTCGTCGATAACCATAAAGTACGCAACAACGTACTTTTTTTCCAAACATTACATACAGATACACGGGGGTGCATACATTTTTTTTTTCTTTTTCTTTATCGTTTTCTTTGTCTTTTTTGCCTTTTCTTCTTCTTCTTCTTCTTCTTCTTCTTCCATTCTCGTTTCTTTACAAAATCAAAATCGAAAATACAAAACAGTTTCGAATGGAAATAACGAAGTACCGTAAGATCGGATACAAAATAACGAGAACGTGCCCGCGTACGTAAAGTAAATTCATAATGTATAATACAAGAATATGTTGTTTACGTATGAGCGGTATTGGTAGTAGGTGGTACATACGGTCTCGATAAATCCGAATTCATGCATAGACGAGATTTTCTCTTTTCTTTTTCTTTCTTTTTTTTTCTTCTTTTTCTTTTTTTCTTCTTCTTTTTCGTGCGTCGTCCCTTTTGGACGAATATAACCGGTGACAAGCAATTTTAAGATCGTGAGTGCCCGGTGGAGTATTAGCGGAGGATGCGAGGAGGAAGGACGAGGAGGAAAAAGAAGTGGGTAGACGCGGACGTAGCCGATCAGCGAGACAAGTGCTTGGAAACGAATATTGTGCGCGGGCGAGGCTAACGGAGAAAGAGCCCCGCGTATCATTATGATTTTCGGTGGTGGGGAAGAACAGTGAGTGAACGAGAAAGAGAGAAAGAGAGAAAGAGATAGAGAGAGGGGGGGGGGAAGAAGTTCATACTCAGAGTTTGTACGGATATCCGAAAGGAGTGGGAGAGAGAGATGGAAAGAGCGTAAAGCCCCATACGAAAGAGAGAAGACTGAATGCGCCACGAAGGAGATTACTCGTAGCGGGTGTCGAGGTGATCCGAGCTCGGAGCGCATGCGCGACGGCCGTGGGAACGCGCGCACTCCCCCTCCGACTCACTTTCCTTCTCCGTCCATTATCCCCTTCGCTCGATGCATCTCTCCTTCTTTCACTCTCTCTCTCTCTCTCTCTCTCTCTCTCTCTCTCTCTCTCTCTCTCTCTCTCTCTCTCTCTCACTCTCTGTCTTTCTCTCTCTATCTCTCCCTCTCTCTTTCTCCCCCCTCTCACTCTCTCTCCCTCTCCCGCGCACACGTACGGTGCGCGCCCGGCGTCGGTCTCGGTTTATCCGAGAATTCCCGATCATTTCCGAACAAGCACGATCCATGTGCCCGCGGGCACGTCGTCGTTCAACGGCTGCGCAGGGGTGCTCAATAACTAGGTGATCCTTCTTTTTCTATAGAAATTATGTTCTTCCTTTCTTTCTTTCTTCCTTCCTTCCTTTTTTCTGGTTTTCCTTCTCTTTTATTATCATTCGTAATCTCATTAAGATTAAAAGCCGTTCGAAAAAACGGTAATATTTTCGTTTAAATACTTGCACTAAACGTACGTTGAATTGTATATTAAAAAAAAAAGAAAAAAAAAATCGAACAATTACGTCGAACGCGTTTTTATCACGCGTTATACAATATATATGTGTACATGCATAAATATATGTGTGTGTGTGTGCGTGTACACGGACAATGGTTCCCCCTCCCACTTTCTATGCGAAGAAAACGGCACATGATAATGCACGACGCCGTGCTCGCCGCAGGGTGCTCTAAAAAAAAAGCTATGTATTTTGACATGCCGCCGTAACCTTCGTCATCCATCGCCGATTCGTTCTCCCGAAGATTTTACGCTCACTGAGCTATGAAACAAAGCGGTGACGAGACCACCCCTTCTTCGAACCTCTTTCTCTCTCTCTCTCTCTCTCTCTCTCTCTCTCTCTCTCTCTCTCTCTCTTTGTCGTTTCTATGTGTGCTTTTATGTCTTCGAATATTTCTTTTGAATACATGTTATAAAATGACCCAGGGAAATAAATAAAAATAAAAATGATAACGTTTCAGAGTCAACCGATCGTTCGAAAAGCTAATACCATTGTAGCTAAGGTAATCTAAAACAAATCTATGTGTGTATGTATTATTCATATTTAATGTGTACGTGTACGTACATCTATATATAATATTATATCTAATTTTCTTTTTTACATTTATATACGATTGACCTTTAATTACAAAAAATACAATTAAGTATATAAGGATATTTACATTGTATATACAAATATTATATATATATATATATATATATATATATATATATATAATGTAAATATCTTTATATACTTGATTGTATCTTTGTAAATTAAAGGATCAATAATATCTAAAATAAAAAGAAAGGAAATAAAAAAAGGATTAGATATAATTTATCTATCAAATATATATAACAAACAAATATATGATTTATGAACATCATCGTCTTGCAAATTAATTTATCGAGCTTGATGCGAGAGTATGACGCTCCCGCCTAAGCGTAAAGCAAATAAGAAAGGACATTACTGTATCCTCTGCAATCTACCTAAATCACCTGATGTACCGGGAGACGGCGGTAGACCAATAACTTCCCAAGCCGGAGCATCTTCTGCCTATGGAACAGATGGCAATGATTCTGTACTAATGACAGCCATCAATCCGTGGTACAGTCGTGTATCCAGAAACGGTCGCGTTTATGAATACGAATGAATATGAGGAACCACCAACGTCTTCGTAATAACAAAAGAAAAAGAGAAGAGGAGAGAGAGAGAGAGGGGCAAGTAAAAAAAAAAGAAAGGAAGAAAAAAGAAATAGAAAAAAAAGCACGTTAAGAAGAAAGACATAAGGGTACTTTCTTCGTTATAACAAAGATTGTATTATTATCCTCTCCATGAATGTAATCCATGATTATCGTAACAATCGAATACTTCTCAACGATCTTTAATTTTAATTCGTTTCTTTATTCATTATTTTATAGTAATCCATCTTTATTTTTATTTTTATTTTTATTTTATAGTAATCCATTCTATAGTAAACCATGATGAGAATCATACTTTTGTATATATAAATCAATCAACGAATTTTGGAATTGTTACGCGAAAAAATATCATAAAAATATTACAAAGGAAGAAAAAAAATAATAGGAAAAGAGAGAAACAGAGAGAGAGAGAGAGAGAGAGAGAGAGAGAGAGAGAGAGAGAGAGAGAGAGAGAGAGGAGAGAGTTAAAAAGGGCGTGTACGTTCGAACCAAAGAAAAACATTTGCATGAATCCCAAACGAGTCGAGGAAATCTATTGGTAGAGAGGATTTTCAATCCCCGGTAGCTACTCCGGTAGCTACCCCTGTAACGACTATTGTTGCGGCCATTTCAGCTGTGAAGTATAGTTTGAACGGAAGCGCGAGTCTCAGGCATGTAACCCTAACGAAGAGAGCCCTGCGACTGGAAGGGGTGCGTACCTATCCTCATCCATCATCGTACATATGTTACCCCGTTAAACGAACCCTTCCGGATACTATAAGCTGTAAGGACGAAATAAGGGGCTGAATCTTGAAAAAATTTCTTTAAATAACGGTCAAGCGCACGTGACATATAGACAGTCTATATATATATATATATATATATATATATATATATATATATATATCAGCTTTATTCGAAAAATTCAGTCAGTTTGAATAAGTTTTTAGCTTTCAAAGAATTTATTTTATCGAAAAGGAATTCAAAAGCTTCCATGGAGACGGAAAAAAAGTTTGTAAATATTGATGGAAATTAAATTTAATAAATGTAACAATTTATTGCATTCTTTTGTATAAAAAATGAACAAAACTTTTCGTATAGACCTACTATACGTATATTTAACGTATATAGATAATATGTTAGACTTGGCAGAAAAATTTTTTCGTCAAATATATATATATATATATATATATAAAAGTTGTTATTTTCCCAAATTCTTCGCCATAATCCTGAAAAGCAAATACGATATCTCCATGCAATAACATAGTTCGAAAATAATCAATGATATCCGATAGGAAAGGGACAAATCGGATTTCAACGAAAGGGTGGAAAAGTACAAGGGTAGAAATGGAAAAATATTGTTTTTCTCGACTGCGAGGCCCTCTTTTTGGATAAAGAGGAACACGGCGGAGTCGATGTGGCGTTCAAAATCATGGAAGAAAGATCCATGGGGGTCACGTGGCCGAGCACGTGACCTGTCGACAGCTCGATACACGCGACCGTCGTATGCGTTCACGTATTCGTATGCGTATACGTATGTATATAATAAACGTGTACATATATATATATATATATATATACATATATATATATGTACACGGAAGAGACGCGAGCACGAGCTGGACACTCGCGTAAAACGCATAAATGCACAAGTGCATATTGTACGTAAAGGACAGCCTCCGGCTGGCTAGCTGGCTGGATGACACGACGCCGGCTTTGCTACGTGAATCTTTCTTCTCTTCGCGAGAAAGCGGGGCGTGCGCGCATGCACACGCACGTGCACACGAAAACTATGAAACGTGCTGCTCGTCCAAAAGAGAAAGAGAGAAGGAGAGCGAGAAAGCTAGAGAGAGAGAGAGAGAGAGAGAGAGAAAGGAGGGGTGCTTACTGCTCCATTGTGCACGACCCCTCGCATCCGCTCGGCGGTTGCTTTAACTTGCCATATTGTCAAGTGCCACTGGTTAAATTTGTTATTCTATTGGATTATGGGAGGGACGTATCACGAAAAATGGAAGGGGAATATCTCTGGGCGATCGCGCACAAAACTAAACCCTGATTGCTAGCTTATCTTTCGGTTGATACATTGAAGTACGGTTTTAATGTCCACCGTTCGTCCTCGTTGATCTTTTCTACTTTTAAGCGTATTCTTACAACACCCCTTCTTAATTATTTATTTATTGTCTATTGAAATTGTTTTTTTACAATAATTTTTGCAGAAATATTTCTGCGAAGTCGTGTATATGAGCTTCACGATTTTTTGTTGTCCTCGAACATTAATACGTTCGATGAAATAACGTGAAATGAATGAAATTTTGAATGAGTACAATTGACGAGAAATCGAATCTTTCGAACTTACAAATGAATCGATCAAATAAGATCTCAAATAATCTCTTGGTAAATTAAAAAAAAAAAAAAAATAAATAAAAAAAAATTTTTAAGTTAACTCTACTACCGTAAATGGTTTCATTCTCAACGAGTATAATTATTTTGGAATTATACAACCTCACGCACGATACTTTATTGAACTTATATTTCGTAAATGAAACAATTCATCGGCTAAAATTCGCAATAGATTATTTTTCACGAATAATTTTCTCACTTTTTTTCTTCTCTTTTTTTTTTTTTAACACCGCAAGCCAATCGAGCGCTACGTTAGAATCATGAATTTTTTCTCTCTCTCTCTCTCTCCCTTCCCCTTTCGATTTGATTCTTACCGATCCGTTCGACTTGTAATCGCCGGGGGATAATACAGGGCGTTTTTATCTTTACCTTCTTATTTGCCGAAGTTGCGCACGCCTCCGTAAAATTGCAAATCGTAAGGCCGAGGCGAACTCGGGGCTCCGCCTTATGCACGGCGAAGCGCCGCTAATTAAATAATTAGTTTGTTGCATTTTCTTAGGAACAACCGAAACGCGCCTGGTGTCCACATGCATACACGACGAGGCGGTTAAAAGCGAGTGCGATAAGCAGCATAAAATAACTTCGATTACGAAAACCACTCGAATCTTTTTTTAGGAAAACCTTTTTTCTCTTTGCCATCCAATTCGAATGCTCCTTCGCATAACCGATCACTATATTTCGTTCGTGTGATATTCTTTTGGCGGAATGTAAAGAAAAAAAAAAAACAAAGGAAGATAATATACGAATACAGATATGACTTCGACATTAATATATTCCGATGAGTTTGATCCTATATAAAAGAATTTTTTTCGTAGTTGATAAAAAGGAATTATATGATGTGAAAGTTATGGTGCGTACGATTACACTATACTAAATATTACATATACTTCGGATATATATACCCAATATAATAATACTATACTATACAGGTATACTGTGCTAATAAATTATATAAATGTTAACTAATACTTTGTGGCGAGTAGGATAAAAATTGTTGAAATTTTGTCGGAGAAAATGCGCCAAAGTTTTTCGTTGAAATTAATCTCGGTTCTTGATTCCTACGAAAATTACTTTGGACGTATACTATATATGGAACTGAAGTTAACACAAACGGACGTAGGCGTTGATGCGGCGTGTGCGCGAGATAAGAGTAAATTGAGAGAAAGAGAGGATGAAATAAGAGTAGAAAATCCAAGTAAGTAGCTCCGCAAAAGCCGGAAAGGTGGCTAAAGCTTACATTAGATGGCGAGAGATTAGACACAGTCGAGGTCACGAGGGCTGTAATACGTTCCGTACCGTCAATCTCGGACTTGCAATTAAACCTAATACCCTGAATATTACGGCACGTTTGATTCCGCCATAAATACATACCGACCTGTAAAAGAACTCGAGAAATAGTTACATTAGAATGCACGAGCACAAAGAAAATTACAAAATTAAATCTCAGGTAAATTTTCATTCACAAATCTTTCGTCATTTTCTGAAATATAAAATACATTATATGTATATATATATATATATATATATATATATATATATATATATATACACATACGTTAATAGTTTCTTAACATCGATGAGTAAATCATAACGTTAGGATAAATCGATAATATGATAACGATTATTTTGGAATTCAATTATTAAATATATTCTATGGGAAAAGGTCGTGAAATAAAAATCATCGAAAAGAAATAAGTCAAATCGTGGGATGAGGAAAAGTCGTTCAAGTTCGACTCGCATGGCCGAGCGCAATTGTTGTTGGTTGTGCGAACTTGTCCGTATATACCGGTCAGCAGCGTAATAATAACGATAATAAGAACGATGGAAGAAGAATGGCGGAGGAGGTTGAGAGAAGGTGGTGGTGGTGGTGGTGGTCACGTCATATAATAACGGTATATGTTATAGAATAATGTGAAAGGAGAAAAGAGAAAGAGCCGGGGGGACAAGTTCGGAAAGGGTCAAATTCTTTGTAGTCTCCATGGGAAATCAATTTTTTCGTTGTCTTCAATGAAGGGGGGAAAAATAAAAAACGAGAAGTAAAAAAAAAAAAAAAGAAAAAAAGAAATAAAGGAGAAAAAGAAATGAAAGAAAGAAAATACATTCCGTTAATTACATTCCAGTCGCAGTCAATTTCATAAAAGTTTATTTCTATACGGATTAGTCGTGATCATTTGAAAGCAAATAGATAAGCTACGAAAGCATCAAAGTGACCGATAG
Source organism: Dolichovespula sylvestris (assembly GCA_918808275.2). NCBI lineage: Eukaryota > Metazoa > Arthropoda > Insecta > Hymenoptera > Vespidae > Dolichovespula > Dolichovespula sylvestris. The sequence goes on from OU964961.1 coordinate 11,137,417, forward strand.
AAAAGTGAAATCTCCGATGTCTCGAGTTAGAGGTAATTCAGATGCGTCTCTCCGGGTCACGACTGTCGATTATTACCGCCATTACCGTATCCGGGCTCATCTCAGTCCCATCGTATCATCCCATTCCACCACCGTCCACCTCCCAAACCGGTCGCGTTCGATATTACGTACCGTCGATATTGCGACTCAACGAACGCGATAAAATCGAAACGATTTCGTTCGAAAGGATCGAATTCGAAAAGATTTTTCTTCGAACGTGTCCACGATAAAGAGATTATAGAGGAAACCTTTTTTTACCGTCTTCTTTTATCATCTTATTTGCTGCAGCTGTTTTTATTTTCTTTTTTTTTTTTTTTTTTCTTTTGTATATCGTCGTTGATTATGGTTCTCGAGCAAACGAGATCGAAGAAAGAGAGAGAGAGAGAGAGAGAAAGAAAGAAAGAAAGAAAGAGAAAGAGAGAGAGAGAGAGAGAGAAAGAAAGAAAGAAAGAGAAAGAGGGAGAGAGAGAGTTTGATAGTCTATAACGGAATATCAACGGAAAATCGGCAACGTGAAGCATTAGGCCGCATTTCGAAGTAATGATTTACGGAGAAAAGCGGGAAGATAATTTTCCAATTATCCATGGGGATCGCGAGCCCTTAGGCGCTCACGTATCGGACCGCGATCACGATGCGCGATCATGACGCGACCACTATGCGAGCCAAACGCGACTATTAAGATCGGTCAAAATCTGAATAACGTAGCAATTCAAATTTTTTTCTTTTTCTTTTTTTTTTTTTTTTTTTTATTTCATAAAATATTCACCAAACCTCTTTCCTTCGTTTTATACACCTTTTATACATCGTACAGTTATGATAATGAAGATACAACAATATAAATATAAATCATAAATGTAAATATATGACATTGATATAAGTTTCACTATCATAAGTCAACATCGTGTGTGTGTGTGTGTGTGTGTGTGTGTGTGTGTGTGTGTGTGTGTGTGTGTGTGTGTGTGTGTGTGTGTGTGTGTGTGTGTGTGTGTGTGTGTGTGTGTGTGTGTGTGTGTGTGTGTGTGTGTGTGTGTGTGTGTGTGTGTGTGTGTGTGTGAAACACTCTATATATATATATATATATATATATATATACAAATATTTTTTTATATATATTATTATATAAATTTTTTTTATTATTATATTATATATATATTTATATATATATATATATATATATATATATATATATAAATTATTTTTAACATAACTCTTTTTAAACCATTCAAAGTATCATAAAAAACAAAGAAAATATTTAGGCGGCTTTAGCTGAAACACCCTGTATATATATTTTATATTTCATATATTATATATGTATATATATGTATTTGCATAATTTGTGTGTATATGATATTAATCATTTTTCTATAAAAACTTTAGAGACCAGACAATCTCGTATCTTCAAAGAGAGCCAAGGAAATATGATTTTTCACCTCTCTTTCCTACTCAGTCTCTCTCTCTCTCTCTCTCTCTCTCTCTCTCTCTCTCTCTCTCTCTCTCTCTCTCTCTCTCTCTCTCTCTCTCTATCAACCATCCTCTTCCACCCTTTTTCCTCTTTTCCCTCGTTTCTCATTCTTTTCGCGTGGGAGGCCGCGATACGTCCGGTTCTCTCGCCCCCTCTTCCACCCTCTCCCACCTTTTCCCTCCTGACGCCGCCTTTTGCCTCTTCGCGGATCGCCAAGCTCGCATGCAACTCCTCTCGGCAACGTTTTACCATGTCGAAAGGACTTTTTTTCCACCATTTTCTCGAGATTAATTCGCCAACAAACGACGGAAGTAATAGTCGAAGAACTTTCGACCAAACGTATATATAATAATCGTTGCAGTAAAATAAATCGCTATCGGAAAAAAAAACCTTGGAATAATTTTCATATAATCGATTTTTGTTTGTTTGTCCACTCCACTTACTTGCAATGCAATTCTCCTCGTACCGTTGACGTGCAGATTCCGCCGTTTTTACATGGACTCGGTGAACACGAGACGAAACCTGAAATAAATAAACAAATGACGTCATTACTTGGTATTTGAACCGATCGTTAAATTTATCATTTGTATAATCCGATCGGATATTACGATAAATTACGATAAGTTTTAATAGTTTTTCTTTTTTTTTTTGTAATAATATATTTGAGAATGTTGATTGCAGAAAAGAAAAATTAAAATAAAGAGGAAAAGGAAGAGGGAAAACGGTATTAAAATAAATTAAAAGTAACTAACGATCGAGAAGGACTCGGTAAACACGACGAAATCTGAAATAAATAAATGAATGAATAACGTCATAATTTGGAATTTAAACTGACCATTAAATTTAAAGTTCATATATATAATCCGATCGAATATTACGATAAATTATGATACGCTTTAATAGCTTTTGTTTGCTTTTTTTTTTTTTTTTTTTTTTTTTTTTTAATAATATATTTGAGAATGTTGATTGCAGAAAAGAAAAATTAAAATAAGGAGGAAAAGAAAGAAGAAAAATAGTATTAAAATAAATTAAAAGTAACTAATGATTGAGAAGGACTCGGTAAACACGACGAAATCTGAAATAAATAAATGAATGAATAACGTCATAATTTGGGATTTAAACTGATCATTAAATTTAAAGTTCATGCATATAATCCGATCGCGAATGTTACGCTAAATTACGGTATACCTTAATTATGTCTTTTTTGTTTTGTTTTATAAATAATATATTTCAGAACATTAATTTCGGAAAACAAAAAAAAAGAGAAAAAAGGAAAAAGGAAAACAATATCAAAATGAACTAAAAGTAACTAACGACCGAAAAGGACTCGGTAAATACGAAACGAAATCTGTAATGAATAAATAAATAACGTCATAATTTGGAATTTAAACTGATCATTAAATTTAAAGTTCATGGATATAATCCGATCGAATGTTACGATATACCTTAATTACGTTTTTTTTTTTTTTATAAATAATATATTTGAGAATGTTGATTTCGTAAAACAAAAATGAAAGAAGGAGAAAGGAAAGAGAAAAAAAAAATATTAAAACGAATGAATAGCAGCGAACGATCGAAGAAGACTCGGTAAACACGCGACGAAACCTGAAATGATTAAACGAATAACGTCATCATTTGGAATTTAAATTATTCATTAAATTTAAAGATCATTCATTTAATCCGCCGAATATTACGATAAATTACCATACAACTTAATTGCTTTTTTTTTTTAATTTTTGTTTTTTAATAATATATTTGAGAGAATGTTGATCATAGGGGGGAAAAAAAAAAAACATAAAAGAAATAAGAAATAGTAAAATAATATTTAAATGAATTAAACGTAGCGAACGATCGGTAAACGCTAGTCAAAACTTGAAATAAATGAACCAATTACATCGTCATTTGGAATTCAAACAAATTGTTAAAATTTAAATATCATGTAATACATAACGAGCCCGACCGAATATTACGATAAATCGCAAAACATCTTAATTATTTGTTTTTTCTTTTTTTTTTTCCCCTAGACATAATAATATATTTGAGAACTGATTTTAGGAAAAAAAAGTGATAAAACATAAATAAAAAAAACAATATTAAAATGAATTAAAAGTAGCGGACAATCGAGAAGACGTATTATGCTCCTTATGCGGATGAGAGAGAAGATGTGCTACCCGAACCTTCACTTATCGAAGTGGCAATTAAAGTACACTTCGAGTATATGGAAAGAAGAGTAAGAGTGAGAGAGAGAGAGAGAGAGAGAGAGAGAGAGAGAGAGAGAGAGAAGAAAAGAAGGAGATGGAGAAGAAGAAAGTGCGCACGAATCCTAAAAGAACCTTTGACACGGCACGCAAAGTGAATTTTCGTGTAACCCCATCGAAGAAGATAGAAAGGTATAGAATGAGGAAAAAGAAGAGGGAAGGCGGGCAAGCGAGCCCTTCTTTCGTAAATATTTCGCGACCACTTTTAAGGGAGTGCGAGGACATTGCGAAGCGGGGCTGTAAACATGCGAGAATCCTCGAACTTGAATCACGGATCGATGCGACTTTACTTCCGTGAGAAAAACTGAAAACTCGGAACGATACCTAGGACGTATTGTAAACTCAACGAGAATCGGTGGACGGGGTACAACGAAACGTAAAATATTTATGGAAATATGTATGTCGAATTTGATTCGTTAGAATTTCGATTTCTTTTGCACAATTTCTTCCTTTCTTCTTTTTTTTTTTCTCTTTTTTTGTTTTTTTCTTTTTTTCCATTTACACATTTACGACAAATAGAAATTTATTTCAACGATTGTCAATCATTTGTCGGGAATAAGGACGATTGGAAATTTGACACGCAAGATTTTATATTGAGGAGAGTACAGAACAAAAATAAAAAAAAACGAAGATAATAAAAAAAAAAGAGAGAGAGAGAGAGAGAGAGAGAGAGAGAGAGAAAAAACGGAAGAAGAAAGGCACGATTTAATCGATAATAATTCATTTTCTTTCACAGTTTCGATACTCGTAAAGATGCCCGATCTGAGATATGGGATCTTAGAAAAAGCGTGTAGAATCTTAAATATTTCTATAAAACGATGACGCTACGTAACATCGAACTCGCTGCACGCTTAGTCGTTCCTAAGGATCGATTAATAGAATTTGCATGCGAGCTTTCCGTTCTGTTCTTTAGAGCACGTTTCGTGCGTATTTCTACGGGTACAACCTTTCTCCCTCTCCCTCTCCCTCTCTCTCTCTCTCTCTCTCTCTCTTTCTACACGATGATGTTAGCGATTCGATAAGACTCGAACTAAATCACACGCGCGGAAAGCGCGTGTTAGGAGCTCGATTAACGTAACGTATCTTCGCATAAACCACGTCGCAAGACTAATGGACACACGCCAGTGTTGCTATAATAACAACGCGGCAAATAACTGCTCAAGGGCAACGAATGAGAGAAAGAAAGATAGAGAATGTGTGTGTGTTATGTATAAGAAAAAGAAAGAGAGAGAGAGAGAGAGAGAGAGGGAATGTGTGTATACGTCTATAAGAAAAAGAGAGAGAGAGAAAGAGAGGGAATGTGTGTATACGTCTATAAGAAAGAGAAAGAGAGAGATAGGGGGGAGGGCAGGGTGGAGGGGGAAGGAGAAAAAGAGAGGTGGGAGGCAAAACTCGACGAGCACGTTGTACTTATGTTTTATCAGGGTACACAACCCTATAGAGTCCTACGTGTTTGTCCTAAGTGACCTTCGATCCTGTAAGGCGCTAAGTGATTCCCAACTTTCTCGAATTTACCACTTATAACGATCTAAGTTAGAGTTGATCTCGGAATAAAATACTCGCGCATAATCGAATTTTTACGTATAACGTCGATTTACGTGGCATATATGTTAAGAGCGGCGTCAACGGGGTACAGGGAAAAGAGGAAGTTGACGATCTCGCAAAGAGGTTCCTCCTCATTTCCTTCATGTCTCTACGTACGTATGTATGTAAAGGTGGTACGTACGGTACGTCGTGTCGGTACCAGGCTCGTTTCACGCATAAATTGCCAAGTCTTTTATTCGAGTAGGATGCTCGACAAGGATACGTTTCAATGAATCTTCCCCATGGTTGGTTCTGATATTCGAAACTATAGTGATTAATGGCCGAGTATATTATTAATAGCGAATGGGGAAAAAGGAGAAGTACTTACGATGGAAGAAGGCATCGTCCTCGTGTAATCCGAGTCTCTCGTGACGTAATATATGTATGTATATATATACAGGAGATCACTATGGGTATGTCACGTAGGCGTAGGACGATCTTTAAGAAGAGACTCCTCCGTTTAAAACGGACGAAAATGTCATTGTGACGCGGTGAGAAATATATACGAGTCCTTCGCGTTCGCGACACGGTCGGTCGGTCAACTGTCGATCAAAATTCACAATAAAAGAGAGAAAGAGAGACACACATATATATATATATAGATATACAAACGCTTTCGAATTTTCGTTAGTCTACGCAACCGGCATTAGAAGATAGAGAGAGAGAGAGAGAACACGTTGCCCAACAATACCAGTTGGCAAAACTTTGATGATCGATTATGCAAGTTTGGTCACGGAACGAATTGTTAATTTTTGAATCGAATATTTTTCGTCAAAACGATAATCCTTAAAAATGGTCACGCGTGACTACAAATTCCTATATAATAAATATTCCATGCGCGATTCTAGATATCCTAATTAAACACCGTGTTGTTCGAAACTTACGATAAGTGAGAATCGATCAGAACTAACGTATGAAACCATTGTATAACGATTAATAACACTATATATATATATATATATATATATATATATATATATCCCGTGATAATTAAAAGGTAAATAAAACATTTCTTCGTTTGGAGGTCAACTGTCGAACGTACACACTTGTCGAATTTCAATTAAGAGACATATCTACGTTGAAGATATTGTATCTCTAAAGGGAAGATAAACAAAAAAAAAGCTAATTCGAGGGAAGAAAAAAAAAGGAAAGGAGAAAAAGAAGATGGACAAACGATCGATAGGTGTTTGCGTGATATTGTATTGGAAATACGCAAGAACGAAACAATTCGAGATAAGTAAGGGAAAGGAGAGGGGTCGTTTTGCACGCTCGAACTCGAGTAAGGTCGATCTCAATTTATAATTCCTCGACACGTCTGTGGTCATTGAAGTCGCACGACGCGACGACGATGGCCGCTGGGCTCGTGACGAGTGCGTATCTGCGTGTTAGAGAGAGTGAGTGAGAGAAAGAGATAAAGAGAGAGAAAGAGAGACAAGACCACACGACGACGCGACGACGACGATTCAATCTATGTGCTCCCGTAACGAGAAGAGGGCTACGCCGAGTCACTCAGAGACGTATAAATAAAAGTGTGTGTATATATGTGTATGTACCATGCGTGTGTACGTATGATGTGTATATATATTCGAGAAGACGCAAATCGCAAGCAAGAACACAGAACACAACGAAGAGGACGAAATGCACGAGCTCGTCGGCAATGTTCGCGACAAGACGGATGAGATCAGTTAAACCAAACTGCCATCGTGACAAATCCACCGTTTCCTCTGTCGTCGTCTTCGTCGTTGGTTGTATTCTCTACGCGTGCTAAACAAAACTGTCCTATGTTAAGTCCATCGCCGCATGAAATTTAATTCGTTCTACGTAGGACGAACGATTTTTCTGCGATTTATGTCAGGATTTCCGTCCGTGGGTAGTCCGAATGCTTGCTTTACTCACTTGCTTGCTTCTTATAAAAATTATACTTATCGGCTTTCGACTAATTAACCGTCACTCTCTTTCCAATCGTTCGAACGAAACTAAAGAAGAAGTGAAGAAGAAGAAGATGATAAAGATGATGAACCGAAGTATCAATAATTTCGTTTGCGAAGTTACGTTTCAATGGACTTCTTACGTTTTTCAATGGACCTTTCGATGTACGGATTCTCTACCGTCTTCCGAGATGTACAAACTTCCTCTCTTCTGTATACTCGATGCTCGATGTTCGATTTGAAAAATTCAACTACTCTGCTTTGCTCTACTCTCTCGTTTACCCTAGTTTACTCCGATATGCGACACTTTCATTCAGATTCGATTGCGTTAGTAAATACTGCGTACGTTAATATCGTTTCTTTTCGTTTTGATCATTCACTAAACACGTGTTTTAAATATTCTCGAAGCGAGTTTAGTGCGAGATAATTATATCGCACGGGTTACGCAAATTCAGGAATATAAAAACACGCGAAAAACGGCGTCATTAAGGAAAGAGAGCGTGTCATTTAATTATGTATGCCGCACGATTAGTTTAGCGAATTCTCTCTCTCTCTCTCTCTCTCTCTCTCTCTCTCGCTAACTTTTATAAACCGAAAGCACACACACCCACGCTATATAATCTACATTGTCCTGAAAAAAAAAAAAAATAGAAGAAGTGGCTTTAACTGTTTCAATTCCAGAGTAAATTGCCACGGAGAGAAAGAGAAAGCCACCGTTGAATTTATGCCTTCCTTCCTGCTCGTCCGTAAAATTAATTTGCGCTCGCGCTAATAATGGAAGCTCCGAGCAAATTGCACCACAAAAGCGAGCGAGAATGCCCGGATGACCGACTACGTAAACCGACGTTTACGTTTTGTTCACAAACGTTTAAAAACTTTCCTATATATTTTTACTTCGCCAAATGTACATGGTTTTTATTGCTGGTTCTAATTAAAATACGCACGGTTCGTTATAATATTATATCCGAACTTACGCGTAAACGTCGTTCACATTTTTCGACATAATTTTCACGCTATAATGTGCGCACGTTCGTTAGTTTCGCTTTAAAACGAATTAACGTAAGACGCTAAATATCCTGTTATTATTATATACAAGAACGACGAAAAATCCGAGATCTTATTTAATAAAACGTAATACTTTGAAATTCACTTTCGTTAACACGACGATCTGTTCTTTTAATTACTTTCTTATTCGTTCCTTTTATATTTATTCCGTTCTCGTAAAATTAAAACTACACGAACGTCATTGAATTTATTTCTATTCGGAAAATGATTTTAATATTGGATAAGCCGTAGAAATAAATCCATAACTAACGAGCACGCGCACACAAATCTTTCATATGAGGAAGGATACGCGAATGAGAAAAATAAACGTAAGAATTTAACAAACAAAAAAGTCGAGATAGCGTACGCGTTCACGTAAAACGATTATTTCAAACTTGCGATGCTTTTGACGCACGCGCGCAAACACACATCACATCACATCACATTATGCTCGATACACATTGCATTGAATTATATTATCTAGAAGAAATAAATTGAATCGTTTGATCATGTTTAACGATTTTCATCTTACTAGGAGAAATTTATCTTATCGCTTTGAGTTATCGACAAATTTCTAATCATCGACATTAACTCTAATTATGTGGTTCTACTAATCTTGATGTCGGTCGATCATCGACGACTCCCATCATGGCATTAAACCTGATAACATTGTGAACGGGCTTTAAGTTTCAGAGTATTTGGAAAACAAACAAATGTTTTTATTAAAATAAAGATATAAACGGATTCTCAACTGATTACCAGGATACTCGGACGCTTGATAAAATTCACATTACTCTGCTTTGTTCCGCTCTCTTGTACTCTTTAGTTTGCTCTGATCTGTTATGACCCATCTGACCTGACCCATCAATTTCTTCCTCTCTTTTTCATGCGAAATCAATACACGATACGGAAGAAACTTAGGTGACACCCTAATACTTCTAGTTATCTACTCTGTTCTATCAGTACCGATATACCTAGTAGTCTTTACATAGATTATCGTTCTTCTCTATCGCACGTCCGTTTTCTCTCGGTATCGCTTTCTTTCGTTTATGTATGTACGTATGTATATGTATGTAAAGAAATGAATTTATTTAATTTGAATTTTGCCGCGCACCTCTGGGCGTGAGTAAAGTATAGACTAGGATATAAAGAGTAAAGATAAACGAGGGTATGCGTGCAATGGATTAAATTAGGAAGATGGATTAAAAGAAAGTATAGACTAGGATATAAAGAGTAAAGATAGACGAGGGTATGCGTGCAATAGATTAAATTAGGAAAATAAAAGAGAAAAAGATAGAAAATAAAGCTTGAATTGTTTTTACGGGACAAAACAATCGGTTTATAATTATCGTCGATTTCTAACCTAAAGCCACGTTCAGAGAAAACGCGTTCAAAGCAAAGTCCTAGACGTCGCCCTTAAACTTCGCACACGCACGAACACTCGTCGTATATATCGCTCATATCTCTTAAACATCAAAGATTACGTTACTATCTTATAAATAGTATCTAATTCCTAGCGTACCTTCGACACTCGCGCATGAAACATTTTTCTAATTTTCTACAATATCTATCTACATATAAATTTATCGATCTGAAAAGGTGAAAATCGTTCGAAGATAAATACAACGGAAGGATACTCGAATAAGAGGGATAAACTCGAAGAATTTGAAGGAAAATCGAGATAGCCGTACAACGCTCGGGCTTATTGCTAAGCCCACGCGTTCGTGTATTATACATACGTGTATGTAAACACGGAGGAGAACATCGGCATCGAGGATTCTCTCTGCCAACGATCTCGGAGATATCGAACGTGCGAAAACGCCGTGGCGCTTGCGTAAAACGATTATTCCAAGCTTACGATGCCTTTGATAAAATGAACGGAGAAAGAAACAGAGAGAGAGAGAGAGAGAGAAGGAGTATGGATGAGAGAGAGGGGTGAAGACACGCCGCAAACCGCGAGTAGTAACCAATGAATGATTCAAGCGCAGATCTAAAGAATCTCGTTGCCGGTTCGAGTATTCGAACGTTCTTCGCGTGTATGTGAATATCTCTATGTGGTTATGTGTTACGTGTACGTTTATGCGAGTTTTACGTCATAAAGACACACACGCGCACGAGAGCACGCGTATTTTAACGCTCCTCCGTTCCTTCGACCCAAGAAGCATCGCTCGTAAATTAACCAGCGCGAGGCAAGTTAACACACCGGCGAAAGAGACCGATGGGAGGCCGACGTTTTTTCTATCGTCTATCTCGCGAGAGAGAGAGAGAGAGAGAGAGAGAGAGAGAGAGAGTGCTTTCTCGTATGCGAGCGATGTGACATTTCGATGATCGGATAATGGGTTAAGGGCAAAAAGCCGAACAATGAATTTCCAGGATGACTATATCGAGATATGTAACTACACGGAGAAAACAAGCAAGTTCGTAATTATGCGATATTTTTTGTTTTCAAAAAAAAAAAAAAAAAACAAAGGAAAGAAAAAAATAAATAATAAAAAAATAAAAAGGAAACAAAAAAAGATTCAACGTAAACATCGAGCGCATTGAAGTTAAGTGGCCAATAAAATTGCCAAATATCCTTGTTCGTTGTCGTGTTTCCTGTTATATTACCTAACTACGTACATGATAATGATAGACGAGTATCTAACGTTTAAGGATAGGATTAGCGTTAGAAGTTGGATTATTATGTGAATATACGTAATAATAGTATATTCTGTGAAACCCATTTAAACCTCACGTAGTAATTCGATAAGTGTTTATAAGTAAATAAATAAATAAATAACACACGCATATATATATATATATATATATATATATATATATATATACACAGGGTGTCTCAGTTAAAGTAGCCGCCTAAAGGTACAATATAAAAAAAATACATGCTTATAGGGTATAAAATATACCGATGACCTTAAACAAAATTCATAAAAAATGACCTAAAGAAAAAATTTTTTTTCATAACCATTTTTAAACCATTCAAAGTATGCCACATAAGTTTTTCGCATCATAAAAAAAAAAAAAAAACCAGAAAATATTTAGGCTGCCTCCTTCAGCTGAGACACCCTGTACATACATATATGCATACATACATACATTCATACATACATACATATACATATATATATATATATATATATATATATATATATATGTATAAAAGATTGTGTATGAAGAGAAAAACATATTCGAGAGTCACGATTCAGTAGTGCTTATTATGTAATCGATATCTCGAACTGGCAGTTTTGATCGTATTATTGTACCACAATGAAACAGAACGATCCACGGCTTCTACGTACGACTTCCGATACGATTATTCATCCTCTTTAACATCGGGAAAGATCACTTTTACTATTCGTGATTCAACATTTGCGAAAGGTCGTTGCTCCAGCACCTTGTCCGGGGTCAAGACTCGCAAATGTCTTGCGTGGATAGCGGCGAGCCGATGTTGTTGCTATGTAACTCGTCGTTTAGAGAATAAACCTTTGTGTCCGCTTTCGTTTATATTACGATCGTAACGTTATCCCGGCAACGTTCCTCTCGAAATTACTATACGAGAGGAAAAAGTTTACGAACAACGAGGGACGAGAGTTCCGCCAAAGAAATATTATTATATTGGATTTGTCGATATAAATAAATTTCATAAGGGGAGAAGTGGGTGGGGGGGGGGGGGGAGCGAAACGAACGGAAGAAAAAAAAATAAAAAGATAAAGAGTGATCGTTAAACGAGAAACCGATCGATCGATCGATAGATCGATCGATAAAATCTATGAATTCGCACGATTTTTTTAATGATAAATTAAATGGAAACGACGAACATGGTAGTACTTTAAATCTACATATATAAATATATACATACGTACATTCTCTCTCTCTCTCTCTCTCTCTCTCTCTCTCTTTGCAGTGATCATATATCAATGGTATTTAAATTTAAAATAGCAGCACGATCGAAAGATCGATTCAAAGACGTGCCGATGAAAACGATTTAACGAGCTAACAAAAAAGTCGATTACATCAAAGAAATAGTACCGAAGAGGAAGGGATCGAGCGAGTACCATAATCGGTCGATGCGTTGTCTTACAAAGCCTTTCTCAAGAGACCTTGTCCAGAGAAAGAAAGAAAGAAAGAAAGAGAAAGAGAGATAAAGGAAGATAGAGAGAGAGAGAGAGAGGGAGAGAGAAACATAAACTTTGACGAAAGGAGAGAAATTTGTTTAATTTTACGACGGGATGAATGATACCTGACTTCGAATGCCCGCTCTTCTTTCTCTTTAAGCTTCGTATTCGCTAAGTTTTCCCGGAACAGAGACACTACGCGAAAGGATAACTTCCCCTCCTCTCTATCTCTCTCTCTCTCTCTATATATATATATATATATATATCTCTCACTACCTCTCCAACTCACCTTACTACTTCACCTACCAGTTCTCCTTTCAGTCTCCCTTCCTTCTAACCTAAACTCTATTATCTATCTCTCATTCGCTTCGTCTTTCTCTTTCTTCGTTTCTCGTATGCCGACAATTCACTCTCATTGGCGGCTCGCCAGAAGGAAACGTTTCAACCTTTCCTCTCTCTTTTGCTCTCTCTCTCTCTCTCTCTCTCTCTCTCTCTCTCTCTCTGTCTCTCTCTCTCTCTCTCCCATTCCTCTACGGTCTACTCGTCCAACTAAATATCACTTGCTCGTCGATGAATGAAATTTCGAAGGATTTAAAAGCCGAGATAGAAGAACGAACGAACACCTGTTTTTAGCTTCTACGAACCGATTATAACAAACTTTTCCATGCTTACCAATGAACTCGAACGAGTCAATACGTTTCTTTATATATTTCCATTTCGAAATAATTACGCTCCGGCCTCGCTCACTCGTGCTCTCGATTATTAATAATTAAAAAGGATCAACGATCGAGATACGACAGGATCGCTCCCAGTAAAGTGCTCGCAAATCCTTTTGTTCCCTTTCCTTTCCTTTCCTTTTCCTCTTTACTTTTCGATTTGCATCGAGAAAAACGTCGATCGCGAGCTTTGCTTGAGAGCGGAAACGAGAGAGGAAAAGAAAAGAAAAAAGAAAAAGAAAAGTACAAAAAAAGAAAAAAGAAAAAAACAAACAAACAAACGGACAGAAGAAGAAAAAACAGGCATGACAAAACAAAGCAAAAAGAAAATGTAAAGTGAAAGGAGTGGCCGCGCGCTCGTAGGATCTAAAAGTGTTCAACGCAGCAGACCATGCTGGATTATGTCGAAAGGACGACGGTGCAGAATCGAAATCGTTCGACGTCGTTCCGTTCAACGAGCAAAAGATTCTCGAGGCGGCTCTGGTTCGTATTAGCGGGCCCATTAATCACAATTACGTGAATTCAGGTCCCGTGGTCGCGCGCGTGCACACCTCACCAACGAGAGAAGAAGAAGTAAAAGAAGAAGACGAAGAAGAAGAGTAAGAAGAAGAAGAAGAAAAGGAGGAGGAGGAGGAGGAGGAGGAGGAGGAGGAGGAGGAGGAGGAGGAGGAGGAGGAGGAGGAGGACACGCTCGCAGAAAATGTACGAGTTGAAGAGCTCGGTAAAAATACCGCCCACTGGGCCGATGCCCTGGCCAACAAACCTTCCCTTGTCGTCGTCCTCGCAGCGGGTGGATTATCCTGGACCACCGTGGAATTTCGATGGGACAGAAAGGCCACATCGTCCAGTCGAACTTTTCTCTCTCTCTCTCTCTCTCTCTCTCTCTCTCTCTCTCTCTTTCTTCTCGTCACCGCCCTACTTACATTCCACCCTCGTCTCCCGTTGCTTTCCGCTGCGTTTCTTATGTATATGTATGCGTACCGTTTTTTTCGATATCATCCGATGCTCTCAAGGGTCACCCCGAGCGATCTCGATCCTTGTTTCTTTGTCCTCGAGAATAATTTACAAAAATTAAGTGACTACCTCGTTCGCGTATAACCAATAATCGTTTATACGTACGGTACGTTGCATGTATACAATACAAAATGATTTTAATCATTTCGAAGAGTCCGTCGAACGTTTGAAATAATTATATTATTACTCTTTCCGTTATTAGTACTGTCGTTTTACTTTAAATATTTAGAGGAAGAAAAAAAAAAAAAAAAACTTAAAAAATAAAAAGAAAACGCAAGAACGAAAAACAAAGTCTCCGAGCCAAATACGGCCACTTAGAAAAACTTTCATGCTCTACCAACCGGATCTTAACTCGCGTACATTTGTACGTCGATACGATCGCTCTCGACACGTTTTAAAAGATATTTACCGATAGTACGAAGTGAGTAAGAGGATAGCTTAGCTTAGCTTAACTTAGCTTAGGGTATGAATGCACTGGGATACATTACGCGTGTGTATATGTATATCTATACACAAGGAAACGCATTTTAGAAGCGATCGCGCATAAGAAAGACCGATCAACCGACCGACCGAACGGACAGGAAATTATCCAGCGATCGACGTACATACACACAGCACTATGGCGGCCTCCCGCATTGCGCAAGAAGTAGAGCTCGTTTGTGCCATATTTGGCCCGGAGGAACTCGCTTTTCTAACTCCTTCGATAGAGGACTTCTCGAATCGTCTCGTTGCATCTCTCCGTAGGCACGCACCAAGCAAACGCACCGGTGCCACTAAAAGGAGAGAAAATCGCTTTGCTCGTCGACGTCGTCGTTGTTGTCGTCGTCGTTGATGTCAATGAAACTGCATTACCACTTTTTCTTATTTCCTTCGATCCTACTCCAGCTCTATTTCGAAAGGATTCTCTCTTTCTCTCTCTCTCTTTCTCTCTCTATACGATTAACTCTAAGCCATGCCTGGGCCAATATTTATTTATCATAAATTATATATACTCGTTTACTGCCAGCTTACTATTTATGTATACCCATTGGATTGGTTAACTCATTTCCTCTGTACTATTATCCGCTTGAATACTTTTCGACAACATAAAATAATAATATCTTTCAATTGAACAGGATGGGTTAACGATGAAAAGTGTACGCGGTAAGTCGCGTGCCCTTTATGTAACATCCTAGAATGGGGATGCGCCATTATCGAGGGACGCGTATGTTGCGCTATACTCTCTTGGTATCTCTTCTCTCGGTGACTCATTGAAGTTCTCATTCAATACCTTCAACCATTGATTATTTATCAACGTACGTACGTACGTACGTATGTATGCATGTATGTATGTGTGCATGTATGTATGTATGTATGTATGTATGTATGTATATAACGTTCTTCGAACTATAATAAGAGTGTTATTATTTATAAAATATATTATTATTTATTTTCGTTCGTTCTTTATTCGTAACAAATGAATTCATTCCTTCGATTTGTCACAATGAAATAATAGATGAATAAAGAATTCGTGAAGAGTAAGTGAGCGTCCTTCGATTTTACTCTTGACCGAGCCACCCATCCTTAAGGGACGACGATCGTAGCCGATCGTTTTTACCTTCTCCCTTATATTTTCAACAATGTATACCCTTCCTAAGGACAGGTTCGAGGCGAGGAAGAGGCACAACAAAA
>OU964961.1:11155744-11223244 GCA_918808275.2 Dolichovespula sylvestris
TCTCTCTATAATATATAAATATATATATATATATATATATATATATAGCACACACACACGTAAATAAGCATGGTGTATGTATGTATGTATGTATGTATGTATATATGTATGTATGTATGTACGTATGTATATATGTATGTACGTACGTATGTATGTATGTACGTACGTACGTATGTACGTATGTATGTATGTATGTATGTATGTATGTATGTATGTATGTATATATGTATATATGTATGTATGTATGTATGTATGTACGTATGTACGTATGTACGTATGTATGTATGTATGTATGTATGTATGTATGTATGTATGTATGTATGTATGTATGTATGTACGTACGTACGTACGTACGTATGTATGTATGTATGTATGTACTCGACGCGACTCAGAAAGGAACGCAATTACGGTGGTCGTCGCTACGTGCCGACGATAATGGCATCTTCCTTCGATGAACACCGTCCTCTTTGAAGACCACCGACAGCGGCGCGGGAGAAGAACCGAGCAAGAAAATGTGCGGGTCTTCTTCGGCTTTGCCCTCGAAAGAATATCACTGGCGCGACTTTTTCGTAGGACGAACGAACGCCCGTCAAACTCGGAACATAGCGATGATTCTCCCTCGTGCCATTCGATAATGATCATTACGAAATCGCACGTTTATGATGGGAGAAAATGCGGAAGATCGCAATTCTTTTTTTTTTTTTTTACTTTTCTTTTCTTTTCTTTTCGATCGAGAGAGTACCACACACGGACGTCATTCTGATCCGACATCCCCCGTCGTCGTTCATTCGTCACAGTTTTTTTCGTTTTTTTTTTTTGATTCGCTAACGTATTCAATAATATTACGAATGAAAATTAATAACTATAATCTGAGCGAATATTTGAGAAATATATATTATTTTAACGCGTCGTTATTGACGATTGTTGTTGATCGTACAAAACTTCGTTTAATGGTTGTACATCGTTCTGACGAATTGAAAATGGTTAATATATATATATATATATATATATATATATAAAATAAATCACCTTAATTTTATTGAATATCGGTCACGTAATTTACTTAAACATTCAAACGCCAACAAATTTTTTCCAAATTATCGAAAAACTTTTTACCGCCAACAAAATCGACGTCCAAAACAACAGAACAATGAGATTGGCCCGGGATCGTTAAATGAATGAAAGAAATTTGTAATACGATCAAACAAATACGATATTATAATGAACGATATTAAAAGTTTTATCGCGATTCGAACTTCAAGCCTACATACGAAAAGAGCTTGGTTTCCCTTCGTTCGAGGTGTCCCCTTGTATCCGGAGGAGACCCTTCGTCTCTCACCCTGTCCCCGCCCGTCCGCCCCTTTCTCCAAAACGACCGAATGTTCAACCATGGACGGGAATAACGGCGTCGAAGAAGAGCAGACCAGGACAGCGCTTTTAAGAATCGAACAGAGCCCACGAGACAGAGAGAAAGAGAGAGAGAGAGGGAGGGAGAGAGGGAGGGGAGGAACGAACGAAGAGACACAGGGATTCTATTGTATTATAATGGGCATTATACGGATATTCGCCTAAGTGGCTCGTACCTCCTTCCTATTACGCAATTTATGGCCGTTCGTTAGCTGACTATACTGTTTTTAAGAGGTTGGTCCAGGACCCATACTCCAGCTATATCTACCTGTCTACCTTAGCTACCCGCCTAACCGAACCTATCTGTATGCTCATAGGATAACAACGTGCCTGCGCCTTGCCCACTTGAGGGGGTCAATTTAAGCACGAGCCGAAAACCGGCAATTCTCCTCGAAAACGTGTTCTCATCTAGATATCTGGGGCTCCGATGGTAACGTTAACATATATAGCACAAATCATTTTACGATGGTATATATATATATATATATATATATATATATATATATATATATATATAAAACGCATCTGGTCTAACGATGCATTCCTTTTACCGCCGTTAAACAGAACCATCCCGTATACATGGGATTTGATCGTACGTAACGTAGGAATCTTGTATTCGTATTTTGAACAAGTGAAAAAATATAAACGAAGATATCGCGAGAATGCCTTTAATTTTCGAAGAATACATTTTTCGATCGATTCGAAACGCATGTACTACGTTCGTCGTACTGTACGAATGCTCGTAATGATTGTACACGAACTTTGGAGCGCGAGAGAAAAAATTAACAAAAAAAAAAAAAGAAGAAGAAAAAAAACGAAAAAGAAAGAAGAAGAAGAAGAAGAAGAAGAAGAAGAAGAAAGAAAGAAAGAAAAAAGGAAAAGGTAAGAAAAGATTGAGTATCCTTTGAAGATTCCTATGGTAGGGAACGAAATAAAATGGCATCTAGATCCTAGCTGGTCTCGCTTCGTAGGGGAAGGAAAAAAAGATTCCGCGGTCAATCGAGAGGGAGAAAAGGTTAGCAGCTGTTCTCTCTTCGATACTATCGATTCCTTCGCGTGCGACGAAGGCACGGCAAGCGTGGATGTTCTTAGTTTGTACAGCCCTGCTATGAAGAGAGAGAGAGAGAGAGAGAGAGAGAGAGAGAGAGTGTGTCGGGGCCCCGTGCGTAGCGGGCCTGCAGGACGAATGGAACATCTGCCGGTGCCCGGTAAGCCCCTTCTCCAAACACCATCACCACCACCATCGCCATTTTACCACCACCACCATCACCACCATCACCACCACCACCACCACCATCAACATCACCACCATCGTCACCCTGCACCACATTATACGCTGGACTCCAGCGTCTCTGCTATATACTAACCGCATCAACGACATCGACTACGATACATAACTCCTGCGAGCAAGACACTAACTTCTTTTTTTCTCATTCTCATTCTCATTCTCTCTCTCTTTCTCTCTCTCTCTCTCTTTCTCTCTTTCTTATTTTTTTTCTTTCTTTAATTTTATTATTTACATGAAACAAGGTCAATGTATCCCTCGTATACGTTGTACGTATGTCTCTATGCGTATATACAATATCCACATTGGAGCGCGAAAACAAAAGGAATTTACAAAATGTATTGTCCTTTGGTTTCTCGCGCTACGTCGTCGTCCCTGCGTTTCTATGGGTTACTCGTAGGCGGTGTGAAAAAAAGGATACATCGACTCGGCCCATAAGCCAGGCACACGCATCGGATTTTATGGCTTAAGAGAAAAGAGAGAAAGAGAGAGAGAGAGAGAGAGAGAGAGAAAAGAAAGAGAACGTTCGTTGCTCGATAACAAGGTCGCCCAGGAAATCTTCGGGTATCCCTTGGGAAAGGAAGATTTAAGGATCTTCTCGTATACGTTTTAAATTGATAAGAGAAAAGATACGTAATAGAGTTGAAAAAAAAAAAAAGAAAAGAAAAAAAAATGCAATCGGATTTAATCTCGGTGAACCGCGATGGTCGAGGATCTTACTCATTGGAAATTGAAATCAAACGGAGTTGGTATAACGTCGGGATAAATATTAATAAGTGCAGGAAACTCGTTGCTGTTTAAAAATGTTATCTTCCCGTTCGTTTCGAGAAATAACGTCGAAGATAGCAGAGAGAGAGGGGGGGGGGAGGGGAGGGAGGGGGAAGAAGAGTTAGAAACGGCGAGACGTCGGGCGTCGGGAGGTCAATCCTGTAATGAACGTATGGCAAATCCCTAAGAGGAGGAATAGTTATTCGAGAGATTACGAATCGCTGAAGCGTTGAAGGTATCTTCGAAGATCCTTCGGATGAAAGTACAGTTACATAGGCGAGGCTCGTACTTACTTACTTACGAGCGAGCGCTGCCTTTATCCAGGCCACAGCCAATAAAGGGGAAAACTATCCTAGGTATCGCTGCGAAATTGTAAAAATATTTAATGTCAACTGTCTCTATCTTTCTTTCTTTCTTTCTTCCTCTCTCTCTCTCTCTCTCTCTCTCCCTCTCTCTCGAATGAATCCTATCGAAAATACATACTTACTTGTCTTACCAGTCGAACAAATCTCACGAGCGAATTGATTCAAATATATATACATATATTCCGAGTATAAAATCGAAATTAATATAGGAAATACGAGTTAGAATCGTTATAAGTGATTATTTATATTTTTTTGTATTGAACGAATAACGACGTGATAGCAATGATAATAAGACCGATACTTTACGTATCGATTATGATGAAACTATAATGTAAATAAAAATCTAAAGGTCATTCAGTTTGTTTCTCTTCCTTCCGTGATCACAGGGTATGTATTTATATGACAAATACCTATGTAGAAAATAAAAGATCCCGTGCCTTTAAGAGTCAAAACGTAGGAAAGAGTATATATATAACGAGGAATCTCATCAGAGAGCTTCGATGGGTCCCTCGAAATTCTCGTCACGTACGAAAGTGACGTGAACTGAGCAGAGGACGGACACGGCTCTGACCATTTCGTTCGTAACGATATACGATCGAGCGCGCGCTATTATGCAAGCGTAATCTCAACTTCGGTTGTACTTTAAGGTCAGCTGGAGACCGTTGATGCGTGCTCCCCGCTGAAATAATATCATTGCCGTAATCACGATTTTCAACGATAATTCGTTCGAATAAAACTCGTCGTTGCGTTTGTTAGAAATTAAAAAAGAAAAAAAAAAAGAAAAAGAAAAAGAAGAAAGAAAGAAATAATATCAATACATAAACTATAAATTGAAAGCGAATTCGTTATAAGAAAAATTCTGATATTATTCGTATTTAAGTAGAAATATTTATGAGTACAAAATTGGATTCACGAA
Organism: Dolichovespula sylvestris; assembly: GCA_918808275.2. Taxonomy (NCBI): domain Eukaryota; kingdom Metazoa; phylum Arthropoda; class Insecta; order Hymenoptera; family Vespidae; genus Dolichovespula; species Dolichovespula sylvestris. The sequence goes on from OU964961.1 coordinate 11,160,486, forward strand.
TTAATAATCTACGATGATCTATTTTCAAAGATAATTCGAATATGACTGTAGTTGCTTTCGTTAAAAATTCAAAAGAATGATATAAGTATAAACTATGAATTGAAACAAATTCGTTATAACAAAAATTATAATAATATTCGAACGTTGGAAGAAATATTTCGTAAGTACAGAATTTGAACCAAGAATTAAAAATGATCGATTTATCGTTCGAACATAAGAGATCGAAGTCCTTTTTCGAAGATCCTTGGAACGTCTTCGTACCGTAGGATCTGTCCTTCGTGTCCCACCCTTCTCTATACAGTGAGCAACTTTTTTGACCTTTTCTCAAGTCTTCGTTTTACACTGCAACCTTCCGTACCCCTTTCGCCTATCCTTTGTTTCGGACCCCAAGTTATATCTCAAAGTCCTTTCTCTCGGTCTCTCTCTCTCTCTCTCTCTCTCTCTCTCTCTCTCTCTGTCTGTCTCTTTATCTTTTTCTCTCTCCCTTTTCTTTCTTTGGTCAACCTCACAGGTTCGAATAAATTACGCCACCGTGTGGACCTCGCCGCGGACCCGAAATATTTCATTTCGTGGTTGTTATCGTTGAGATTCTGGAACAACTCTCGCGAGGAGCTCGAGAGAGTATAAATAACCGTCTTAATTTTATTTTATAAATGATATAAGAGTTGATAACAAATAAATTAAAATAAATCCCATTCGAAGTGTACGTTCGTAATCATTTTTGAAATGTCGATTAAGTGACGTATTAACGTTTAGAGCATATTATTATTATTATTATTATTATTATTATTATTATTATTATTATTATTATTATTATTATTACAAAACGATTACGTAGCAGCGATAATAAATGTCTATTGACGTTTTTAAGAATGTTATTAAAAAAAAAAAAAAAAAAAAAAAAAAAGATTACAAAGTAACGACAATATAAGTAAAGCGAAGGCGAACGACAAGCGATAAGAAAGTCTTGAAATAATAATATAAAAAGGGACGTATAGAAAGTTGGCGGTAGGCATAGGGGGCTAACAAATACTCGGCGGGTCACAAACACACGCCTTCGTAGGACTTCTCCAACATCCGGCAAAGGAACATTTCGAGGAGTCGAAAGCGTCCTTTAGAAAAAGCGAGACATACGGCGTCGTGGCGCGCCGCTCTCGGGAAAGTCCAATATTGTCGCGACTTATCTTAGACACGCCTGTCTTCTCGAGGATATTCTTCCAGTTCAGAGAACACGAGAAAGAGATAGAGATAAAGAGAAGGAACAGATGTACAAGGAGAGAAAGTAAACAAAGAAAACCAGGCGAGAAAATGAGCACGTGTAAATATGTGTAGGGGTAACGTGCCATTTCTGTAATTCACGAAAAAGAAAGCAAAGAAGAGAAGAACAAAAAATTTCCAATATAAAATAAAAATAACGAAAAAGCAAATATATATATATATATATATATATATATATATATATATTTATAACAAAAAAATAAATAAGACTCAAAGTGCACAACCCAGGCGACGACCCAATTAATAATTATAACGTAGTCCGTGTAAACGTTGATTCGAAGAAACGAGCGATAAACGAGTCCTCGTCGGCGTTTAGTTAAAACAGGCGGTGTAGTACTTTCTCTGCCATACACCGTTAAAGGTTAAATACAAACTCACATTGGAAAATGGAGAAACCGATTTATAACCGATACGTCCGAGACTCGTTTGATATTGAAATTACACGTAGACGATCGCACCACCGCGATAGAAAACGAACCGTACTTCGGATCGGTACGGTAAATTAACTATTACGTCAACTTCATTCTCACACCGATAGAAACGCGATTTGCTAATTGTGACGTTTCTTTTTCTTTTTTTCTTTTCTTTTCATTCTTTCTTTCCCATTAGTTTTTGCGCCTTAATCTAGATATATTCGAGATTGATCGAAAATAAAAAAAAAAAAAAAAAAAGGAAAGAATAAGGTCTTTGGAAATACGTTGTAAAAGTCGTTTACTCTTACATACGTGTCAGTACGACAAGAAAGAGAGACGACAACAAAAAAAAAATAAAAAAAAATAAAAAGAAAAGAAGGAAGGAAAGAAAAAAAGGGTGGGACGCGGAGGGGGGGGGGAGGGGGGCGGAGAGAAAAATAAGAAACGCTGTGTCATTATAATCGTTCGAACGGCGTTACACGAGCAAAGACATTCCGATGTTGATTAACGCCCGAGAGGAATCTCTCTTTTAAAAGATACATTCAAAGTCATAATTATATACGCTCTCGACGAGAGGCGAAGAAGGCATACTACAGTAACTCATTGTAAGTAAGTAAGTAAGTAAGTAAGTAAGTAAGTAAGTAAGTAAGTAAGTAAGTACTACATCGGCTAGGGACTATTCGAAGCTACGATGATATCTCCTCTTGTCGTCGCACGTGAATGAAGTAATATATCGGAGGAGTGTCCGCTCGTTTTTAAACGAGTTTCCGTGGCCTCAATGAAACTCCATCAGCATGACTTCGCAATCACCGACGGCCAATGGTGATTTTCGCAGGACCATCATCATCATCATCATCATCATCCTCCTCCTCCTCCTTCTCCTCCTTCTTACCATCATCGATTCTCTCGTTATCGCGTTGCGACCGTCCGATGATTTTATCTACCATTAAGAAAAAAAAGTGGCAATTAAATCGTCGACAAAACACGTGTTATCGTTTCTATAACGATCTTCGTTTCAATCATTAATCCCTGATCATTTTCTATCATCTACCACTTTGATTCTCTCTCTCTCTCTCTCTCTCTCTCTCTCTCTCTCTCTCTCTCTCTCTCTCTCTCGATCGATCGATCGATCGATAATTAAACATTTATAACGGCGACATATTGGAATGAATAATGAGACAGTTACGTGTTATACAACAATATAAACGTAATATAAACGACATGAGAAAATTGTGCCCGATGGATCGAATCGAGGGGGGAAAAAATGGAAAGGGGGGCGGGGGAGTGGGAGGGGGGTGGGGGAGTGGGAGGTGGGTGGGGGAGTGGGAGGGGGGTGGGAATAGAGTAGTTATACGGATGGCGGAGTTATCGTAAGTGTATTTTTTTTTTTTTACGGTTTATTACGGGGTGGGAGACGATCGAGAAGATGTGGGACAGGGAGGAAGGTGTATCGTGACTTTGTGCATGCGACTGAGGGACTCGAGCAGATAATTATTATCGCGTGAAAAAGAGAGACAGACAGACAGAGAGAGAAAGAGAGAGAGAGAGAGAGAGAGAGAGAATGGAAGCGAATGGAAGGAAAAGGATAAGAGAGCAAAAGAAGAGAAAGGTGTTGGATGCGAAGAGACGTCGAAGCGAAGTAAAGGCGGTTCAAGGATCACCGTGTGTGTACACACATATATATGTAAATGTGTACATGTGTTTGGTTCTCTTTACTTATATGTATTAGTGGAGACTCGGCCGGTTAAGCGTACGCGCCATCGAATCGCCCTTTCTCCGTCTAACTCTCCCTTCTCTCCGCTACACCTTCTCTCTCTCTCTCTCTCTCTCTCTCTCTCTTTCTCTCTCTCTTTCTTCTTTTCTCTTCCTCTCGCCTCGTTGACCCCAAATACCAACGCACGATTAAGTACTCGCTCGACGATTCTTTCGTGACTGGCGAGTGCCGCGAAGAGCAAGCCTGATATGAACATTCACAGAGAGAGAGAGAGAGAGAGAGAGAGAGAGAAAGAGAGAGAGCCGAAGAATGAAGATACTATCCTTCCGTACTGCCGGAAGACCCTGCGAAAGAGATCCTACCTACGGCTTTGATCGGCTTCCGCCGATTAAACCGTCTTTGAACTGAACCTCCATGCTCTCTCTCTCTCTCTCTCTCTCACTCTCTCGAAAAATTCCTTTTTTGGTGTTATCTCGCGTCCCGTGATTCAATGCCTTCCTTTTTCCTGATAACGTCTTTTAAACGCTCGATTCAATTTGTAGAAGAGAGACATGCTTGATCACGTTGATCGCCGTAAAAAATAAAAAATAAAAAAAAAAAATAAAAAACGATTCCCTTACGAGTACAAGTAAGATAATGCCGATAATCGCGCAAAAATGCAAATTCTTTGGAAAACGTTGGAAGAAGTATTATTTTGAGTCTTTCTCTCTCTCTCTCTCTCTCTCTCTCTCTTTTTTTTCTTTCTTTTCAAAACAAATACTCTTCACCGAAGACAGAGAAATCGCGATACGACGAGGATGCTCGTTCGCATAATTAACGTCGAGTTTGAAGGGAGTAGGAAGATGATGAAAAATAAAAAAAAGGAGAAGAAGAAGAAGGGAAAGGAAAGAAACAAAAGAGAGAACGAAAAGAAAGAAGAAAAAAATGAAAGATGATGATCGAATAGTAAATCTCGTAGCGTTTTCTTGGCATTCGACTTCCTTTAAACTCCGGTTGACTATCGCCTCGCGGCTAACGTCCGTACATAGGCAATCTAATACATATAACGCGAGCCAAGAAGGAGCAGCATCCTAAGGAAAAAGGTGAACGCAGTTCTGTTTTCGAATTACCAAGAGCGGGCGAATCGAGAAAGAGAGAGACGCGCGGCGTTACACGCTCGCGCGACTTTTCCACGGGACTTGATGAAGAACCCGGGCCTTCGAGATACCGTTGCGAACGTATGACCGTTCTCCACGTATTACGTAGAAATATATGTTACGAGCGTAAGAACGGTGTCCGTTCTTTACGTGCGAGCAACCGAGAAATCGTTTTCCGGTTCGCGTTCGTTCGACCACTGTTTCTCGTACACACAACATACCAACTCGTTCGAATATACACGTGTAGATTTACGTATACACACGTTCGTGCATACATACGTACGTACGTACGTACATACACGCGCCTTATAAATGTTGTTATGCACGAATGTACATACATTGCACAGATATACATTTCATGCATTTATAAATGTATACATACATGTGGATATTTATAAACGTATCCTTAAATACATATGTATATACATATAACGTATAACATGAATTCATATACATATATACATACCGATGCATCCACACCCGTTACAAGTTACGCGTTTACCGCGGCCTCTCACGCATAATCCTCTTTCGTATTTCACGCCATTGAATTTCCCATGAGTACGGTCAATTCGATCGAACAAAACAATGCGCGTTAAATTTTGTTCCAGTAAAAAAGGAATCGATAAGATCGACGATACGGAAGTAGGCCGAAATGGACTTAACTTTTTTCCAAGCTAAATATAGCTCTCCGATATTGTTCCTTTTTTAGGATAGACTTTCGATCGAAACATCAACAGCAAAGAACACGCGCATCTTTTATATCTTATTACGAAGATTATTGATAACGAAAGTAGAGATTATAGTGTATTGAATATTAATTAATTGCAAAGACTTTGTAAACGGAAGATGTTAAATTATTTACGTGTAAATAATCTTTTATAACGCGCACTCGATAAAGCACGGTTTGGAAAATGACGATAGTATTTGTATAACGATTTAAACGAAAAATGATTAATTTTAAAAGAATCAGCACATTCTTATATTACGGCAAAGATGAAAATTGGTGAACATAATAAGTTTAAGTTTTTGCGATTCCTTTCTTTTTATATACAGTTTCATTGCTACGTAACATTTTACTTTTATTTTTATTTCCAAGTGAAGCGCTATTAAAAAGCAAAAAATTATTTACATTAGCTCGCTTTTAATGTCATGAAATTGTTAAATTACGAACAAATATGTCGATGAAGCGTCGGATTTTAATATGTCTCCCTTTTTTGTATATTTGTTGATATTCATTGCAACAATAATACGAGTAGTTTGAAAAATCCGCGATTTCTTTTCTCTTCATTTATACATACAAATATCAATTTTAAAACGATACCCATTTTAAGATGAAAAGTATTAATAAACATATAAAAAATGCCGTGAATTTTATTTCATCGCCTCGATATTATGATGCTCCGATATAATACGATTTTCGATATAAAACTATACGAATTGTTTGCGTTTTATACGGTAGGATTATCCGTGTCTTTAGATTTTCATGTTAGTTTCGTAAAAAATTTGTTGGAATATGTCGTTTGAAAAAAGATACCCGGTAATAATAGTTCGTCCGTATCGATCGTCGAGAAAAACGTATATACCTGAAAAATCGAACGAGTCATGGTGAAAACTTGGAAGGACTGGGGGCACCTTCCCGTATCTCGCACCTGCCGTTGTTGCCAGGACCCCAAGGTATTTTCTTTCTTTCTTTCTTTCTTTCTCGCAATGCCACTGTACTCGGTTTTTCATTGGCATCGACGACGCATGCATGCACGCACGACAGCCAGACGCACGCACGCACGCACGCACGACATCTCGGCATCGTTCCGTCACCAACCGTAGCCACAATAATTTCTGAGTGGACCATACATGGAGATAACGAGGGCAGGACAAAGTTTTCAAGTGACTCGAAGATAAAAAGCTTCAATAAAAGGTTCGCCATTTCGATTCGGAAAAAAAAAAAATTAAAAGAAGAAAAAAGAAAAAATTCAAACAATTTTCTCGTTTTTATTGTCCGAGATAATATTCAAGCGTGCTTATACATTTTTCTCTTTCCCTCTCCCTCTTCTCTCTCTCTCTCTCTCTCTCTCTCTCTCTCTCTCTCTCTCACTCTCTCACTCACTCATTATTTCATCGTTTCGTTTGTAATGGTCGACAGTGTCGCAATCAAAGGCCAATTATTCGATCGACGACCCGTCGTCACCAATGACAAATAATTATTTCTTTCCTAGCTGTAAAATTACTCTTGCAATTCTTTCTTTTCCCATTTTTATTTTTCTTTTTTTTTTTCTTGTCCTTTTCCTTCGCAGCACAAGACGAGATTATATCTTTGGGTGCGGTGATTCGTAGAAAGGACCGCGTCGAATATATATATATATATATATTCGAACTAACGAGAAATTGGTCTTCGTCGATCTCAAAGTAAGTTACAGAGACTCGTCTCTCGAGGAAACGAGATTCTACTATATTATCCAGTCTGAAAACAGACGGCCCCAGTCGTATTCCGTCACGCTCGAGAACTTATCGAAGACACACCTGGCAATCGATAGAACCGTACAAAGCTTCTCTTTTTGAGTTGAAGCGAATAAATGGGGAGAACGAGAAAGGGTAGTATCGTACCGTAGAAACGTGTTCTCGGTTCGACCCTTAAAATTTCTATTAGGCCCACTGAAAAAAGAAAAAGAAAAAAAAAAAAAGAAAAGAAAAAAAGAGAAGAAAAGAAATCCCATTTTACCCGACTCCCACCAAATGAAATTATTCGTTGGCTAAGAAAATTGATCGAGCGTTTTTCTTAGATCGATTAAAATCTTAACGTAGAATTAATATACTCGTTTAATTAATTTTATCAGGACGAAGATAGGTAGGTACATTTTGATATATTATATAATAATAATAATAATAATAATCGTAAGAAGAAAGTCGAGAGGGACCGAACGTTTAAAGCTAGCAGAGCATAGGGGCAATCGGTAGGGGGTGGGGAGGATGGAGGGAGAGGAGAGGGGGGACAATGAGTCATTTAATATCTGCCGGCTAATTGGGATGACCGGCTACCGAGCGCGGTCCGCACGAATACTCGGACCAATCAACGCGTGGCGTGGAACAAACACTCTCGACACGCTGATACCATCGTGATCCCCTTTTGCTCTCCTTCCATCTTCCCCTCTCACTCCCACCCTTTTCACGACCGAGGGTTCTCAACCGAGTCAATTATTTGTATCTATATACATACATACATACATACACACACACACACACACACACACATACATATATATATATATATCGTCTCTGATCTATACGATTTATCAAAGATCTTATGACTAATGTTTACAGATAAACTAAAATCTCGTATTTAACGTGTCTACAAAAATCGACATATGTGTGTGTGTGTGTGTGTATAAATTAACGTGAAAAAAAACTGTATTAATAAAAATCTTGTTAAAAAAAAAATCGAAAAAAAAAGAAAAGAAATTTGTTACATGTACCCTTGTATTCTACGGATTCGGAAACGGGGAAGCGTATCTCGTCCAGTAAGAAATGGTACTTTACACTGCCTATTTGAAAGGAAACAAGCACGCGAGCCCGCACACAGAAATATAACGCGTTGCATCGTGTCGGCTAGCGGATGTGGACATATCGGGTTGCGCCAATGGTTCACGTATAACGTACCGCACGGAGAGAAGGAGGAAGAAAACAGGCTCGTGTATTCGAGTTAAATCGAAAGTTACACAAAGGCGACGACACGCGACATCCTTCGCCATTCGCGGAGTTCCTTGTTTCTTCCGAGAACTTCGAGCCTCCGGTAAACAATAGTAAAAAGGGATAAAACGTAACGAAGAGGAGGAAGAAAAAAAAAAAGATGAAAAAAAAAAAAAAAGAACGACCCCCCAGGATTTCATTGAAATAAGCGGGAATCATTTAAGTCTCGCATAGCGATGAGACGTTCGTGATTTTAATTAGAAATAAAAACAAAAGGAAAAGATTTTCGTTCGATATCTCCCTGTAGAAAATATAAATTGTAAAGATTTAATTTTGTGAAATAATTGTTTCTTCTTCTTCTTCTTCTTCGATTTCTTTTGAGAAATCATTTTTTCTCTCGTAAATACGGTATACATATACAGAAGAAGCGAGGAAAAGAAATACGGCCATTTTAAACGGACGGACGACCAATCCGCTTTGCCCTACGAATATAGCTCGACGACTCATTCCTTGCGCTAAATCGTAGAAATACGTCTTACGTTTAACCGAAGTAACTCTAATTGACAAACACGATTTGCCGGACGCTCAGTGGTCGCTGACCCCTCCCGTCGTTAGCCTATAGAAGTCGTTCGAGAAACTTTGACCAACCAATGAGAGGACGGGCAATCCTTAGAAAAGTGGTTTGCTCTGCGGCGCTAATTTTTTGTCACGTTTGTACGGACCGTTGTTTACTCGCAAAAGAAAGTCTCGCGTTTTTCTTATTCTCTTCGCCACGTTCTTCCTGACATTCGAACAACTCAAAAGTTGTTTATTCCCACACGTTAACCCGCGGCAAGGATATACGCGCAAAAAATAAATCAAACACCGATCAAACCGTAAAATATTTTTCACGAATCGATAATTCCTAAAAAAAAAAAAAAAAAAAAAAAAAAGAAAGAAAAGGACAAAAAAAGGAGAAAAAGTAACAATTCATTAAGAACTTGATACGGCATTTAAAAATATCCAATGTTTCGTCGTATGTGTATTATCAATTAATAACTTGTTATTAAATATTATAAACGGATATTATTAAAGATCCACTAGCGAGCTAATCCATTTATTAAACGGGGAATAATGAAAAATATGTTGTAACCTAGGAGTACAAAGAGAAATCAACGCGGTTGCTCGGTCTATTAGTCAATGTCACCTACGTGATTAGAAGGATCGACCGAGTTAAATCGCGCGTAAGCGATGATCTTGCAATTTAGTTCAGTGCGGGCAAGGCGAACGCTACGCAAAGATTGCGTGCAGAGTTTATGCGTTTCGTCGCGGCGATGTGAGCACGTCCGATCGCTACGATTACACGTGTAACTCCTGCCACGTTACTTGTACACTTTGATATTACAGAATAGAAAGAAGAGATCGAAGTAAAGGCGAGAGATTCCGTCGTAGACGCTTGCTCGTTCGTCGATGCTTGACCGTGATGCACGACTGGTGACGATGATGATGATGATGATGATGATGATGATGATCGACCGCTGTCACGAGGCTCCTTTCGAATAAGGAAAAATTACGTTCGCGTTCGAATCTATAAGAAATTTATAACCAACACGTTCTCCCAGTAGCTTTGAGATCGCGTGCGAGTAAGTAAGATCGATCATGGAAATTCATTGATAGATAATTCAATGATCCACCAACGACGTTCTGACATGTACTTCGATGGTAATTTCTTTACGTGTTAATGTCAAATTCCCCCCGTGCGTGTAATTTAAATACAAGTACGATAACATAATGACAAATATAAATACATCCATCTTATATATGTATATCCTCGTTGTCTCATATATTTATAAAACCGTTCTTAATTCTATAGCTTTTCGAAAAAAAATCTCGCGTTATTAGTAATAATACGGCATTAACGAACAATCGGTCAAGGATGGTTTTTGATAAATTTAATAGTTGTGTACTATTTCGTGAACTTCATAACGCTTGTTATTATCAGCAAGTGTCTTGATTTCGTCATCGTCGACACTTACGGAAAATTTGTCCAGTTCCAAACTTTGTAAATCACTTTCTAACAGAGTACTTTAACTAAAAGTACCTTCGTTCCCGTAAATAGCATAAAATTTTTTTTTGTTATCGTTTATGTTCCAACGTCGTATTTCTTATAATAAAAAAAAAAAAAATTGAAAGGGATCATTAAATAAAAAAAAAAAAAAATCGTTTCATGACTCACTCAAATACCTCGTTTCGAAGTAACATGTATGCGCGAAACTTTCACGAGATTTTCAGACGCAATCCTTTAACAACGAAGTCTCTCTCTCTTTCTCTTGCAAATTATTTCCAAATTTCTATACCATAGTTAAAACACTATTATGATATTAATTGTACCTACAATTAAATTACCTTAAGAGAACTTCGTTTGAGAGAAAAAAAAAGAAAAGAAAAAGAAAACAAGAAATTCAACGTTATACTTATCTTAAAATTATTGTTATTCTTTGAAAAGATCTTCGATAAGAGAAACGCTACGTACAATTGAAATCTTTGACGCGTGATAAATAATTAATAAATATTACAAAAGAAGACCGTTACGAACGATGATCGTTAAACGTATATATATATACGTTTGTATATGTATATATACAATATATACGTATATATACAATATATATATATATATATATATATATATATATATATATAATACAATATATACGTATATATACAATATATATATGTATATATACATACGTTTGTATATGTATATATATATACATAGGTTTAGGCGGAAGCGAAGAAATCTTGGTTGAGACTCGATTGGACGATATTCTTTGGGCGATAAGTGACGATCTAAAATCCTGAGAATTCCGCGAGGACTCGTGCCGTCTCGTTGAAGGGCGTGGGAGACAATCGACCAGCAGCTGGTCGATGTTGGTTCAAGGACCATTACACAATGGGACTTGTATGTACGAGCGGCACGGCTAGGATACACGAGAAAGTCACGTTTTCGAAGAGGTTCTGGGCTAGAGGAACGGCGAAAGACTAAAGAGAGAAAGAGAGAGGATCTAAGAAGATCACGTTTTCCCGGAAATCAAATCGTGACTTTGTACTTCTTATCGGTACTCTTACTAAAATGAATATGGAAGACGCGCGTGTCCTGTACCTCTTTATTAAGTCTCACACGTTGTCGTCTTATCCTAAACGCTATTAGAGTTATCGATGTCGACAGTTAAAAAAAAAAAAAAGAAACAACAAAAAATACAAGAGAGAAAGAGTTCGTTTAATCCTTATCACTCCAATATTAATATAGCGCATGCTTGCCAACCAACTACTACTACAAAGAAACGAAAACGAACGTTTCTAATATTAACGCTGCACAATTTTTATTAGTTAATCGTTTACCGATTAACGTGTTCATGAACCACATTGCGCATTAGCACGAATATAAAGAATTGAAACAGAAAAAAGGAAAGATAAACAAAAATGCGATTGGCAGCATTACTGTCTCTTCGAATGATAAGGGTTAATCGCCGTAAGAACTATCATAACAATCAATGTCGAAGTACTCGTGCAAGTTTTATTATTATTCCTTTTTTTTTTTTTTTATTTATTTATTTATTTTATTTTATTTTTTCTTTCTTTTTTTTAACGATACGGAATAAAAGGCCAGGAAAGTGTTACGGATCCGGTATCAAACCAACCGATCTTTACAAACAAGATGAAAAGAAAAGGAAAAAGAAGAAAAAAATAGAGAGAAAGAAAAGAGAATAAGAATAAGAATAAGAATACGAATAAGAATAAGAAGAAAAAGAAAGGAAATCGGTCTTTCAAAAGATTAAGATCAAATCACGTTGTTTCTCGAATCATTATAAAAAAAGGCGTTGGTTCGTTTCTCCCGTTGGACCTGGCGCCTGCAGGCTCCGAGATATCGTTCTCGCAACTGAGGCGGCCAATTAAAGAGAAGCCGACCAATCCAAAGGCATCGAAGTAAGCGAGACGACTCGGAGACGAGACAGGAGGCGCGAGGCATGCGTTATCGTACGTTAAGATCGTTCGCGACGAGTTTTCTGGGTGCTGCTCTTAGCCATCACCAGGAGTATGTATATATATATATATATGTATATATGTATGTATGTATGTATGTATGTATGTATGTATGTATGTATGTATGTATGTATGTATGTATGTATGTATGTATGTATGTATGTATGTATGTATGTATGTATGTATGTATGTATGTATGTATGTATGTATGTATGTATGTATGTATGTATGATGTATGTATATATGTATGTATCTATGTATGTATGTCTTTCTCTTGCTCACGAAGAGCCGGGCTCTGCACGCGTATCAAGAGATTTAATACGTTCGATTTAATACGTCTCGTTGTTTCCGTAGAAGCCGAAGCAGCTTCGGCACGACGCGACGAGGGCTGTGCTCGATGGGACTCGCTCGGTAGGACGTTTCTCACTTAGAAATTGCGAAAGAAACCCGTACGACTTTGCCAACCCAACGTATCACCTCCCACCACCCCACTCCACTCCCTACCTCACCCCACCCACACCCATCCTCGTTAATACTCCTTTATACCAAACGTAGACGTTCCGTGTACGTCTTGGGAAGCAACTGACGTAACTTCCGGAAAAATACCTTGTCGTATTATAGACTCTCCTCTATATAAAACGCGAAACGCGGAAATTACTCGCACGGAATATTACCAGACTCGTTGTTACTACCACTACTACTACTACTACTCTCTCGAGTATGTACTTTCGGTTGCGTCCTCTTTCAACGTTATGTCATCGAAAGCATGCGCTTCGGTTTCTTTTAAGTATTATGCTACCGGTACGTTTCGTAACGTGCGTGCCATTAAGAGGAAATATCTTGATTAAGGCCCTTATACGATCTCTCTCTCTCTCTCTCTCTCTCTCTCTCTCTCTCTCTCTCTCTCTCTCTCTCTTTCTCTCATTCTTAAAAACAAAAAGGACGATCGATGAAGAATTTTGAAAAAAAAGAAAAAGATATTATTTGAGCAATAACGATAGAACGATAAGAGATTTTGGACAGGGTTAATTATATTGAAAGATTCACGCGAAATAATATTTTGTTACGGTCAAATCGAAGCGTAACAAGAACGTGCGATAAGAGAGGAGCTCGTTTAATGGCACGTTAACGACGTAAACGTTACTTTCGATTGTTCCATCGCGCGAGCATGTAATACGAACTAACAAGCCGTATCTAGGAATGGCAGAGCACAGCACAGCACAGCACAGCACAGGGAGAGTCCGTCCGTCCCGCCACACTTGGACTCTTCCTTTCAAACGTGAGCAAGCGCACTACGTTGTTGACCGCGTGAAGAATTAATCGTGCTACCTTACCGCGAAATGCTCGCTCGTTAACGTCAAATTATCGTTTCTAAATTAAGACCTTATCGATAATTGATCTGTTCCATTTTCCCTTTCCGTTTCCGTTTTCAATTGTCTTTATTCAATCATCTTCAAAAGATAAGTTGTGACGGTTGTGAAAGTTTGATAATAAATTTTTATAATATCAAAATTTTTGATAATAGTAAATCTTGATAATATTTTCTTACGAATATAATGAAACATTTAACGTTTAAACTGATATATTCATTTAATATTAACGTGAACGTTGATTACTCGAATTTCGATATTGTTCCCGAAAGAGATTAATCAGAAAAATAATATACATAGTTTTCAGAATAGATTTTTCCAAAGCCCATGCACAATGTTTTCTTCCATTCGGTTTTATTTATTCGCGTTGTTGCGAATAAAGATGAATTAACAATTTTCTCGAAATGGTAATTAGAAAAACGAAGTAGTGATTATCTCTTCCTGGAAATATCGTAAAGTCTAACGCGACGACGTTTAAATCTTCTTTGGTTTTATTTAATTGAGTTTAAGTAATTAATGAGTTTTTGTCGTAACGAATGATGCAACATTGTTATTGAAAGATCGATTAGGAAAATAACGGAGTAAAATTTTTCCTGGGAAGTCCTTTATGCGATAAAACAAAACGTTACGACTTGAAAGAATGAAAAATAACACCTGCTCGTCGATTAATTAAACGTAATGGAACGGGAGTTCACGTCGTTATTCCACGTTCTTACCAAGAAGAAATAACAAAATAAGAGTTTCTATCAATTATGGTAGGATACTTTGGTCGTACTGTACCAACGATATTTTACGGCGTCGCCAAGGAGTACTTCAAAATCAATTTCGTTAGTGGATATAATAACACTATAATAGTGGCGAATTAGCGGCGTGAGCACGCGCGCGCACGCAGAAGTTAAGAGGCACGTAACGTGCCATCCGCCTGCTGGAAAAGATTAATGCGATCCAATTTAGCGACGAACTCTCGTAGATCGGTACGGCAGTTCTCTTATAGTATAGTGTATTAATCATTCTAATATCCGCTGGAAATGATGAAGTTTAGGGAATTTGCGAAAGATTTACTTTACTTTTCTTTCTCTTTCCTTTCCTTTTCTTTTCTTTTTCATCTCCGTTGAAAAAAAAAAAAAAAAAAAAAAAAGAAGGAGTAAGAATTAGAATTGGCGAAAACGTCGAAAATACCGTGCGTTTCTTCCCAAGTTTCCCATGATCGTTCACCGTGAAGGAGTTATTAGATTTTCAACGATTAGCCTCGTGTAAAGCATTCGCCTTACCGCCGTGCTCATTGCCATTTATCAGGCAAAAGAGTGACTCTGTACACGGTCTTATGCCACGAGAGAGATGTGTGTGTATTTATATATATATATATATATATATATATATATATATATATATATATGTAGAGAGAGAGAGAGAGAGGGAAGAAGCCGAATGATTAATAGATACGATCGCATTGAACCGACGCAGAACAGGGCGCGCACATCGTCGGGGTCGCTCCTCTTGGGAAACGACGAAGACGACGAAGATGAAGACAAACCGGTAGTCATGCTTTCGAACATAAGGATCCTCGCTTCGTGCTCTCCAACCGTACGGACTAATCACACATTTGAGATGCGTTAAACCGTTTCCACGTTGTGAGAAAAAAAATGGCAAAAAGATAGTTTTCTCGTTGGTTACTTTAGGGGAGATCGTGATCTGGAATGGTTTTTTCCTTCTTCTTCTTCTTCTTCTTCTTCTTCTACTACATTTTTTTTTTGGAGTTTTCTCATTCTTTCCCATAGCTTCCTTCCCACAAGATTATTACAGAAACAACCGTTGTTCCCATATGTGTGTGTGTGTGTGTGTGTGTAAATAACCTGTGTGATTTTCAAATACGTTGACGTATTTATTATACAAACTATATTATTCCTCGATTAAATATCACATTTTTCAATTACAAACTCGTAACATGAAAGACACGAATGAACAAAGAAAGAAAAAAAGCGTTTTCGTAAGTATTGAAACGGATTATTAAATACGATACGAGCAATTAAATGCGAAAGAAATAATGCAAGGGAAGAGAAATATCGAAGGGGGGAAGAATCGAAATCAAACGTAACGTTCGACGGAATATTCGTGTGGTATAGCCACGTGTGGAAAGGGAGATGGGAGTGGGGTGGGGTGGGGAGGGGGCGGGGGAGGAGGGGGAAGGATAGAAATCGGCGATCGTAACGTTCGGGCTTTCGATCGATGTCCGAAGAGAGATTCCACAGAAGCAACCTGAAAGGATGCTTTTATTCTCTCGATCCTCTCTTGCAAAGGTAGAATATCTGCATATCGTCTCGAACTGTATAAGGGTCCGACCGTCCTGGCCCTTGACTGACGGCACAATCCTCGATTCTTCCTCGATATCGAGAGGAGCTCTCCGATCTTTCGACGAGCAGGACGTAACTGACGAAGATAGAAAGAGAAGAAGAAGAAGAAGAAGAAGAAGAAGAAGAGGAAGAAGAAGAAGAGGAAGAAGAGGAAGAAGAAGATAGAGAAAAAATAAGAGATAGAAGAAGAAAAAGAAGAAGAAGAAGAAGAGAAGAAGAAAAACGGAGGACGTCGTCTTTGGATGTTGGACATACGGTCAGCTCGAAGGTCCTTGATTATACGCTTTTGCTGCATAGGAGAACGACTAGAAGAGAGAGAGAGAGAGAGAGAGAGAGAGAGAGAGAGAGAGAGAGAGAGAGAGAGAGAGAATGAGAAAGAGAGAAAGGATAAGACGAATGCAAATGTCCGAGCTTCGTAGATCGGGAATACGCGACAAACTCGCCCGGAAGATATCTCGGCTCTTTTAGTTAGCAGATGCCGCGAGATACCGAGAAGATTCTGCTTCTTTCTCTCTTTCTTCTCCTTTAGTTTCCCTTACACGCTTCTCGAAAGTTACTTTCGTAAAGGAAGAAGAAGAAGAAGAAGAAGAAGAAGAATAGAAGACGTTACATAGATCGGTTCACGACCGTTTCAGAAAAAAAAAATAAAGAGAGAGAGAGAGAGAGAGAGAGAGAGAGAGAGAGAGAGAGAAATAAATTTTTTACCTTGCTATTATCCGTACGAGCTATCGATCGATTCGAGAGAGAGAGAGAGAGAGAGAGAGAGAGAGAGAGAGAGAGAGAAGGAGAGGGACGCAGATATTTTTCGCGTGCACGCGTGCCGGCACTGCAGCCATGCAGGATCGATGAAAGGGAACGGGGAACCGGTTACGAGCCTATCGTGCGCCGGATTCTAAGCCGATTTTTTTCGATTTCGGGATTTCTTTGCCTACGGTCTAACACCGGGTTCACTTTTTTTCAATGTCTTCTATTCGCGTTCTATTCTCCCTTCGGGAAAAAAAAAAAAACAAACTTTTCTCAAGTACGAATATAAACTTGGGGAATAATTTAAATCGACGGTTAATATTCGCGTAAATAAATAGAATTCCTCGTATTTTCAACGTAGAATATATTCTTTATCGTCGGACACAAACAGCTGTGTCTATCCTTTATTAATATCAATCGTTGATTAATGTTTTTGTTATTTATCTAACGAAAAATATATAATTTTATGATACATCTATATTTCTTTATAATACGCACACAGAGGGCGTATATCATCACTGGACAGTTTGTATCTGTTTGAAAATAGAAAATAAAGTTACAAGCCAAAGTTAAATGGTATAAGACGGTTGAATGATATTCAAATAATTTCATGTGTTTTTGTGCATCGATGCATCAGAAAAATGCTACTGCACCTTTTTTTTTTTAACGGAAACTTACATTTTCGATTGCACCATTTGAGGCAGTTTTTGTGCTCTACATAAAAGCATTAACTTACTTTTGCCCTAAACTTTTACAATGTTATCACGGAGAACATCCTATATGTATATGCATACATACATACATACATACATACATACATACATACATACATACATACATAAATACATATATATATATATATATATATATATATATATATATATATATATAACGAAATAAATAAACAAGGAACAATCGTGGAAATATAAAGAATGATCTTTAGATATTTTTCATCGAAGAAACTTTCTATACTTCAAATCAAACTTGATCGATAATCCGAACTATATATATCTAATAGATTATTCCTTATATATATTTCACATGTGATACACCATTCTAATTATAAACACAACTACGTTTTTCCTTCCGTTGATATTAAATTCTCGAATAATTCCTTCTCTTATTTCATTCGTTCAATGAAATAATTAAACGACGATCGTACGGATACAAATATTGTATTTGAAATTAAGAACGATCGTTACGTCGTAATAATGCTGTAAGGTAAAAATACGGAATGTGTTAACTAGAAACGATGACGGGTATAAAAATTTGTAGAAAGATGGATTCATCAACGATCGAACCGAATTCCACGTCGATGTATCGAAATTCTCGAGTCGCATCGTCGTCGTTGTCTTCGCCTTCGCTTTCGTCGTCATCGTCGTCGTCGTCGTCGTCGTCGTCGTCGTCGTCGTCGTCGTCGTAGTCGTCGTCTCTAAGCCAATACCTATCTCGCGCGAGACTTCAACGTGTGAAAGGACGTTAAGTCCGGGCGGATCGGTTTCTAAGGAGAGATAGAAGAGAAAGCCTGAGAACGTAAGAGCGGAGAACGTCCGGAGGAGAACCGGCAACGCGCCCCATCCAAAGTATCCTGATGCAAAGTAACAGAAACTCGAGAAACGGACCTCGATCGAGTCCGTGGAATGTTCGAGATAACGATCGAGCTACAACTATTGCACTTACGAGCATAGATGGGATTTAAATACATGCATACATCGCGAATACCACATTTGTGATCTCGTGGTATTTGCATATAAACTATGTCAATAATTAACAAGAGAAATAAAATCAAAAAAATTGTTTGTGAATTGATTATAAATTTATGTACGGGGTTCAAGAACTGTCGACGATAAACGTCATTGTATTATCGTTCTTTTATTTATTACGTCGGCCATTCGTATTTCATGAAAATTTCCCGCCAATTTTTGTCGTTTTGTTTTGAAGTCAAGAAAAATAATGCTAGTACGGCGTTAAACAATATTATAACGATACGAGTTCGTACGATTTTTGTTAAATAATGATAATGGAGTAATGTATCGATGATTTACGAACGCATTCGTCTAATCTCATTGAAACGTTCTTTCACTTTCTTCCTTCGAATTACTGAAAGGAGAATGCTAGTGTTGTTATATACACGTATCTCGTACGTGTATTTAGGTATATACCTTAACACATTAGTAACACGTTTACTGGTACGTATACGTGCATATATACACTACTATATACATTACTATAATACAAACTAGTCATGGTCATTAAGGTAAAGCGTGGGAATATAATTTATACTAATCTTCGTTATATCGTAGATCTTAATCTACGTGAATTTAACAAGATAACGATGACTATTTCAACTAACGTGTAACGCCTTCTTTTCGGATTAGAATTTCTTTCAATATGAACATTGTCATTCAATGAAAATCATCGAACCGATATAATTTTCCGAATTGGATTTAAAGTGACGTGTGATTGGTAACGTGGAAAAACAAAAGGACAAAATGGCGACGAAGTAAAATTGAAAGAACAAAGATAAACATTAGCGTAAGATAAAGGAGAAGAAAAAAACGAATAATAAATAAACAAACGTAAATTCGCTCGTCGATTACGCACATGCGTATTCACTTATTTAGGTAAATTGGGAAAAGTCGGAGTAATGAAAGCACGCACGAATGTTTAGTTTGGTATCGAAGGGAGAAGGTTCGGTGGCGAGGGCGCGTAGGGCAGACGGCTTCCTGGAAAGCAAGCTCGGACACCTGTCCCTCAGTGGCTATCAACTTACAAATCGAAAGTAGGAATGAAATGGAACGAGTTAAGAAGGAACGATATGAGAACCGCTGCACTGGTAACACCACCACGTGCATCTCCAGGTCCGGGGAGTTATCTTCGAAACGTCATTCGCGAACGCGTTGCATGTCGTAAGATTTCCTCTGGGCCCCCTTCTACCATGCCCCGCCACCCCCTCATCCCTGTCACGAGCGAAAACAAGCGAGTTTTGGCGGGTAAATTCGAAATCGTCCGTTCGGCGACGATTCTCTAAAGATTTAAATTTCTCGACGAATTATCTTTTAACGGACGACCGAGACCGTTCGAGGATCGAACGATATTCTCGATCGATTTTTACGTCGAATAGGGGAGTACCGTGAAGGAAAGAATTTTTGCGAGAGTGGAGGATGCGTATCGAGAGTTCCTTGGGCTGGTCGATATTTTTGAGAAAGGTAGTAGGTAATCGAAGGCAAACGCAGCAATGTCCGACGTTGCTACGGAATACTAATGCGTGATCGGGGAGAGAAAGAGCGAGAGAGCGAGAAAGAGAGAGAGAGAGAGAGAGAGAAAGAGAGAGAGAGAGAATACTGTACCTTTCTCTGGCTCTCCTTTCTCTCTCTCTCTCTCTCTCTCTCTCTCTCTCTCTCTCTCTCTCTTTCTCTCTATCCATGTATCCTCTTTCTCGGGAGGGAGAAAAGGAGTCAAAACGACACGACGACGCGCCGGCGTCATTGAAACCGACCTGTTGCCTAGCCACCACTGTGCGACCACCTCCCTGCACGCTTTCTCAAAACACACTGCGCACGCTCGCGAGAGCTTTTCATATTTTTCGCGGTTGGTTTCATTCACGGATTACTAAAGGGATAAAAACAAAAAAAAAAAAAACAGAGCACCGACACAAAGCGCAAAACGATGCGATGCATATCTCAACACTTACCGGACACATTTGGTAGAAAGGAGAAAAGGAGCAACAGCACCGTTGGAAACCACAAGCTTCTGCTCGAATTGTAATCCAATTTACGTTCACGTCGTGGCAGCAGCAGCATCAACATGGTGCCGTAGATTTTATCCACATACGTCGATTAGACACACACTCATCGGGCCTCCTGCGTGCACACACTGACCGAGAGAAGAGAGAGAAGAGAGACAGAGACAGGGAGAGAAAGAGAGAGAGAGAGAGAGAAATACCGATGGAAAAGGAAAATAAGAGAGAAAGAGAGAGAGAGAGAGAGAGAGAGAGAGAGAGAGAGAGAGAAGAAATCAGAAAGAAGGAAAGATCGACAGGGATAAAAGATATAGGATAAAAGCACACTTCTCTTCACTCGATTATTAGACACGCGTACCACCTCTTGATCCAACGCATCGTTCGTTTCGCCCTTTTCGTTTTTAATTACTTTCGTGTTACGTCCAAAAACAATCGAGCAGTGGAGTGGTATTTAGCACGTTCGCGCGCACGACAGTACGAGAGAGAGAAAAAATCATGCGTCGATCGTACACGAACACGACCGCGTCCGAAACACTTCTGGGATCCCCTATTGTTCCCTTAACGCGCTGAAAGTAGTTCCCCCGGATGCGCGCGCACCTGCCTCCGGCGATGTATCCTTACGCCGTGCCGCAATGGCCGGCACCATCGGCCAATCACCATTGGAGTATGCTGGAACGAGTGTGCACCAAGCTCTACCTTCAGAGTACTATCCTACTCTCGCGTTTTTTTCGAATTTCGCCACGGTTCTCGTATTTATCCCCGTTTTGTCGTTGTCTCTTTCTTTTTTCATTCTCTCTCTCTCTCTCTCTCTCACACTTTTTGGTTCTTTTTTTTTTTTTTTTGATTGATTTATTTATTTATACCATCCGACATATTCCAAGGACGTTGGAAATAGTTTAAAACTTATTATTCTTCGAGCAAAATGCGAACGTTTATAATATAAGCACAGGTGTATTATTGAAATTATTTTTATTATATTAAAATGATCGTTCGAGTAACGAGCAAAAGTACGTGGATAACTGAAAGTACGAGTTAACCGAGTTCATCCTTAATGAATCGAGGCTCATTATAAGGGATGCGATGGATGCATTAATTATGTATTTCCTTTTATCCTTTCCCGTTCTTATCGAGACATTGCGTTAATTTCATGTGAACGAGCAACGAAACATCGTTGATCTAATTGTCTTGCTAACAAGTGCGTTAATTAGCGCAAGCGAAGAAAAGATTCTTTAACAAGCGCCGCCTTGCAGCACGGCGATTGCTTTCCGATTACTTTCTATTTCGTTACGTAAAGTCGCGAGAAAGATACATAAGTCGTATTGGAACGAGGAAAGCATTTTGTTATCTCATTTCTATGTCAACCGTCTTCTAAGAAATTTTTTAAATGCCACATTTTTTTGACTTTCAAACTCGGTCAAGATTAGATACGATTTTATTACAAACGATATCACTTTCAATCGGTAAAATTACTATTGCTCATTTCGATATAAAATATAATATAGTGTCGACGAGGAAATGTTCACAAAATTTCTCACTTTCAATCTTTTTTAACTTCCAAACTCAGTCAGCATTAGAAATAATTTTCCAAAAATATCTTGGATTAATTTTGTATGTTTCATAAAAATAAGACGACAAAGTTTCTATTACTCGTTTCGAAATAAAAATAAATAAATCTGTGCCAACCATCGATCGACAAATTTGTTAAATACAATGCGATCTTATACTTTCAAATTCAGTCGAAATTATTAATGATTTTGTATATTGATCTCGAATCGATCTTGTACGAATTGAGAACCGATCGGATTTATCTGTAACGTGTAAAAACAATATTGCGAAACTATGTATTGTCCTTTTCAAAGATAAAATATAAATCGTCGTAATTTCAAGGGACGACGGCGAGATAGAGGTGACAAACGATCGAGGAAATCTTTTTTTTTCCATCTCCTTTCGGAAATAACTATTGGTGTTATGCGTCGAGGCGAAGGCGTTAGAAAATTCCAACCGGTAGCGTGCTGGAGCAAGAGTCGCGAGCGCTCGCAGGATCATTAATTAACCTTCCATCCCTTGATTGCGTGTAAAGCGAAATTCATCGTCGGTGTTAACCGCCTCACGGTTATGGCCGTGTGCGGCCTTAACGAATACAAATGCGAAATTATAATTTCGCACTTCTCTACGCGAGTTTCAACGGAGATACCACGACGAACCTTTACGAATTGCCTCGCCCTTTGTATGTGAAAATATACGCGGTATAGCAATCGTTAGTTCTTATTCTTATCGAAGGCACCCGGCTTCGTCATCGTAAAATCGTGAATTTACATCTGTAAGGGTCATTCAATGTGTTATTATATCAACGCTTGTAACGGCATAGCGAGATTCCCCGTTTCGTTCGAAAGATTTATCATCTCGTAATATCCTGTACGACCCAGCATAAATAATACACGTGAATCGAGAGGAAAAAATTGTAAAAATAATTTGGAACGATCTTTGCGTTTTATCTTGGTATACAACGTATGAGGATAAATGATTTAATCGCTCGGTGACTTGTTTTCCTTTGCATCTCGTATGACTTTCCTCATGAAAGACGTAATTATTATATTTTCCGAGTTAACCTACCTTTTTTTAAATCTACTTTCACTACGGACATATTTGAATGGTATTTCAGATTCTTCGTGTGCGTCTAGTCGGTCAGAGAATCATTGTATCGGCGTTTTACGTCGTTAAGACGACGTATTTTGTTAAATCGATAGTTGGGAAAACGTGCGTTTCACTGTGCCCATCCGTAATAATGTCCGATTTTACACTGGGATCTACCGAAGAAAAGAAACTTCACGATTTGAACAAGAAGATCGTGGAGATTAAAAAAAAGATACAATTGTCAGGTATTCATGATATCAAGATTTGTATCGATATATATATATATATATATTTAAGAAGATGAGCTCGACGATCACCGAAAGGAATATCTTCCCTCTATCAAGTGTTCCAAAAAGAGAGGAGAGTTAAACGAAAAAAGAAACAAAAAGAAAAAGAATAAGAAACAAAAAATGAAATAAGAAAGAAGATCGTCGATTGAATGGCGGCACTACATACGAAGACACACAGGATGCCGGCAATCGTCGGACGATTATCTTACTTGGAGAGTTTGAAAGAGTGACAATTGGCAGGAAGAGGTTTTTTCCTCAAACACGTTGCTTGGTGTATCGATTATAATACGTTCGATCGACGTACACGAACTTTAATTTCCGGATCAATTTCGATGAAATAATAATAAACCATTAAATGATAATTATCTTCTCAATATCGCATTCCTCATTTTTATATCAATTTAATTCAACCGTATTAAACGGAGAAATATTGTTTTATTCGATAAATTAAGAAAATGATAATGGATCGATTAAAAACGTTAAAGGGGAACATAAATATTTTCTATTTCAATTGTCATTATGGGAAGACAGAAGTAAGATCCGAAAAAAGAAAAGAAAAAAGTTTATATTTTAATTTACAGAGACAAAGATCGAATTATCATATGACTCGTGGCTCTGAAATATAGTTATTTATCTTTTTCTTTTTCTTTTTTTGTCTTCTCACTTTTTAGACATACATATATACCCCCTTCGAGTAGATTCCATCGAGTAGCTACGCTCGCCTAGCTGGACGAAGACAACCTGTCATTAGCGAATACCCCTCCAGCTAAGTGCTCATCTCTTTTGCAGAAAATGGCAACGACAATTTAATCGTTTTTCGGCGGATTCACGAAGAGAAAAGAATATCCTTCTCTCTCTCTCTCTCTCTCTCTCTCTCTCTCTCTCTCTCTCTCTCTCTCTCTCTCTCTCTCTCTCTCTCTCTCTCTCTCTCTCTCTTACGTAGCTTCCTTGTTTCCTCGTAGTTAGCTCTGTCGCAAGCGCGCTCTATTATCACGAAATACCCTTTTCAACGATCCAAGACATTCCTTCATCGAATCCAGGAAATCGTTTCCAACGATACGAATATAAGCTCGTTAATGCGCAAGAATATTCTTTGATGTAACAACGATGAACGCAAAAAAAAAAAGATAATTTTAATTTAAGAAATGATTGCCTTTCATAATATTTTTTTTTTTGATTAATTTTTTTTTATATTACCTATAATGTTTCGCAAAGTATACTTATTAGTATAGTTATTGTTACGATCGGTAAATTGTTAAAAATTCATTATATTCTCTTTCTCCTTTTTTTTTTTTTTCTTTTCACAGAGGGACAGAGGAAGGCTAACTTCGAAGAAACCGAGACAAAAAAGCATGAAAATGCAGAAAAAATTGTCTCCCTTAGGAAAGGCATAAAAGAGTTATATGTCGAATATTCAAAAGCGAAAAATGTAAGAATATTATGTTTAAAACAACTTCAATGTGTATTGATAATAAATCTAAGATTTTTTAAGAACGACGATGCAGCCGAAAGAACGGCTCGAATCAGTCGTGAAACTTCGGCTGTTGTAAGAAAACGTGGCTTAGAAGAAGCAATAAACAGAATCAATGAAGAGAACATACGATTGAAAAAGACGAAAGATTTGTTAAGGTATCAATCTGATAAGGTAAGTGATCGTTAATTATTACAAATCGATATGATCGTATAGCTTATTTTTTAAAAACCACGTTCGTTTCATCAGCAAAAGCAACAGTTAAAAATATTATTGCAAGAACATGGAGAATTATTAAGAGAAAGTAAACGGAAAATATTTAAAAGAAAATTAGAAGATCCTTTGAGAAAGGTATAAACTTGTTTAATTTATCGAATTAATCGTCGATATGATCAAAACTCTTGATTTTCGATAGAAAACAGAAAGTCTGGAGGTTAAACTCGAGCGAATGAGAATGTTAATATTGAAAGCGAACATAGTTCGAAGAAAATACAAATCCATATATTGCAAATTGAAACAAAAATCGGTCACTTACGCTTCCTCCTTGAAGGAGTTAGAAGATGATATTAAAGAACACGAAAATGAAATGGAACGTTTACGTGTAAGTTCATATCTTAAGATTAACGAAAATTTAATGAAATATTATATTATTTGTAGTTAATTAATTAATCGTTGTATTTAGTTGGTAAAGGAAGAAGCTATCGAATTGAGATACAATTTGCAAGAAAAACTCGTCAAACAAGAAATCGAAATAGTTAATAATAGTAACGAACAAGAGAGTATTATTCAAGATTACAGGTTCGTATGAAAATATGTTAGATGAAAATGTTATGTTAAAATATTATGCGATCTCTTTTATAAAAATTCATATGGATAATTTAGATTTTATTATATTCGAATTTTAAAGGAAACGTGTCAAGGAAAGAAAAGCTAAATTAGAAAGATTAGAAAGAATGATCTTCTCTGTTCGTCCAAGAGAGGATTACGATTCTGTACAAGCAATGAATTATGGGCAAGATGCAAGGAACGAAATAACGAAGAAAGAATTGACACGATTGGAGGAAGCGTTTGCCAAGCTACGCAACGTTACCGGTGTCTCCATGTCGGAGGACATTTTAAACCGGTTTCTAGGACAACGGACGACCAAAGAGAATCTTCAAAAAATGAGGACCGACATGGAGGATGAAAAAATGAATCTCGACAGAAAAAGACAAGAGTTGTTGAACGAGATTGAAACTCGAAAATTTACCGAAACGAAAAATGCCGAAGAGTGAGTTTTATCTATAGATATTGTTTATATTAAATTTATAAAAAAAAAAAAAAATAAAAAAATAAAAAAAAAAAGAAAAGAAAAGAAAAACCAACAATAAAAAATTGATTACAGAAACGCCGAAGAGACAGAGAAATTCAATAAAATAATGGAGGAGGAACGTGCCCGTCAGAAGAAAGCAGAAATTGAGTGCGAACGAATCGGAGAACTTTCAAAGCAAATAACCAAAGTATTAGGAAAATTGTTCGATAAATTGCAAGTGAGTAATAGCTTTTAAAACGCGATGCTAATTACAAAAGAAATTTCAACATTTCGATTATCGACGAGTAACATTCTCCGTTTTCTCGATCATAATCTAAACGCCGTAGGCGTAGCATGCAACCGGTAAGTTATTATCTTACAGTAATCGCTCATAAATATGTATCGATCGATTGTGTTTGAGAGAAGTGGAGGCAATACTGGAATTACATTTATACGTGCGTGTAATATACGACGTATATGATTTATGTATATAAAAAAAAAAAAGAGAGAGAGAGAGAGAGAAAAAAGACTTCAAAATTTGAAAGTTCAAAGTTCAATGTTACAGAGAAGAACAAAGGTCATTTCGAGTACCTTTATCTTTAACACGATTTTTCTATCTATAAATGATTTAACATTCAAAAAGGAAGGATCTTCTAATGTATCCCTTTATAAATTATTCCAACAGAATGCCGATCTTTTTATCTCGAAATCAAAGAAAACAATCTTTCGAATATCACGACGAGATAGATCTTGACGGCTAATCGTATGCGTATCCCACACGAAGGACGCTTAACGTATTCGAGGCACGATTGTAAAACCCTACGAAGAATTAACACGTCGGTCATGAAAGGCATTCCGAAAATCGAATCGACCCTTTCGGTATACACGCCATCGAAGCGAAAGGTTCGATGGAAATAACGTGTAGATGACTAATTAAATTAGTGAAACCACCTTTAATGACGTCCACGGCTATAAATGGGCTTCTCTCCGTACGTTAGAACCAAACATTTATCCTTTGAGTTTAACATCCTGAAACTAAGCCTATAATATATCGAGAACCAATGGATTTTCTTTCGAACTGCTCCCGAGCTGTAATTCTCACCTTGTCGCGATGCATTAACACCTTCGTACTCGATCGAAAACAAACAGTTCGGCGGGGAACAAGTGAAAAATCGAATATTGATTCTATCGATGGGTACAAGCTACATACCTGGAAGTTTGACTTGTTAACTCAACTTCAAATTCGTTCGCGCTGTTCGTCTAACCAACCAACGATAGGGTCAATGTATTCTATAACCCTTTAACCCATAGAGATAATACAATATGTATCATATACAAATATTTAAACATACATACTTGTATGTATGTAAATTTCATACACGTCTATATCATGATGTAAAATATATCATAAAATATCCATTCGATATATCCGTAGTAAAATTTTTTTTTAATTTTGAAATAAGTGAAGTTAATAGCCATGTAATTACGACTCGTCTTATATATTTATCGAATTGGCTAATAAGTAATGTTGGCATTATCAATATTTTATATCTAAATAAAACAACAACAAATAATATCTAAATACACAACAGTAATAAAACAACGACAATAGTAAAATAGAATTAAAAATATAATTTAAAAAATAGTAGTGTTACTTATTTAAATATATTAAATACTGAAAATTCCGGCATTAGTCAATCTAATATACATTTTTTTCTCTCTTTGAATAAATTACTTTGTGTGTGTGTGTGTGTGTATGCGTTCGTTCTAACTTTCCTTTCTTTTTATAGAACACAACGGAGTCTAATATCATCGTTAAAGAAGATTTAACCATCTTGTCTGACCCAACGAAGCTATTGTTATTGTTGAATGAGATTGCTCAAAAACTTACCGATGTTTTTGGTAGACAGGACGTGTACCCCGAAATATTTGACGATGCATTAACGGAAAAGGTTAGAAAGTTACAATAACAAAATACTCTTAGATTAATGATTTTCTAAAGTATATATAATTGAATTGTACTCATACTTTATAGCTTGAAACAATGTCTATCACAACTTCGTTAGAAGGCAAAGCTGTACGCGTTGAAAATGTTCCACTCTTTTCGAAATTTCCTACATGGTCATCATCAGCGATACCACTTTCGGAAGACGAAGAAGAAGTGCCGACGAGAAATACCCTGAAAAGACAAGCACAACTATTAGTCGACACAAAATGTCGAAGAAAAGGATTGGGTTTTAAAAGATAGAATTTTCTCATTATTACTTATTATCACTATTATTATTATTATTATTATCCTCTACCTTTTCACCTTTCTCTATTAATTAATTAAATTAATTGTATGCCATATTGAATTGCAGGTATGTACTACTCAAATACATCTCATATAAATTTGAAAATGACTACGCTAATGATAACAAAGTTAATAACTAATATCATTTTTAATAATTTTTTATCTTATGATACTAATTTAACACTTGCACATTATTTTAAAAAATTTGTGAAGAATTATGACGTGTAAAGTATCCAATAGAATAATTAATTAACAATATTTGTAATCGAAGAAAATCAACGAGTACTGTTAGAGTCATATTCATTTCCAAAGTATGAATGGAATCTTGTGTGTATATATTAATTTGTATTAAACATGCCGGCTAAAGTGCAAAATAAGGTTTTAATATACGAAGGGTGTAATTATCTAAGATATCGTCTTTTATTATCAACGTTGTCGGGAAAACCAGTACGTATTATTAATATTAGAACCAAAGACGATGATCCTGGATTAAAAGGTTAGGTTTGAGGTTATGCATGTGTTGTGTTTAAAATCAAATTGTATACTAATACATGATGTACATTGTTATAGAATATGAGATAAGCTTCATACGTTTATTGGATAAAATTACTAATGGTACTAGAATAGAATTAAATGAAACTGGTACTTCCTTATATTACAATCCTGGTTTATTAAATGGCGGAGAGTTAGAACATGATTGCAGCTTGCAGCGTGGAATTGGATATTATTTAGAAGCTGTCATTATTTTAGGACCTTTTTGTAAAAAACCTATTGATATCAAACTTAGAGGAGTCACGAGTAATACACTGGGTATGTAATTTTTTAAGTGTAACTGTATAACGTAATTTATCTTTTTATGACATTTCATTTATATATCCTGAACAGATCCGTCTGTGGATAGAATTAAAGCCGCATGTATACCATTGTTAAAGAGATTTATAATAGATACAGATATCGAACTTACTATCAAAAAGAGAGGAATGGCACCGTTAGGAGGTGGAGAAATACATTTTAAATGTCCACTTTGTCGTACTCTCAAATCTGTACAGGTAATTTTCATTCTGAAGCATTGTTATATTTTATATAGATATACATCTATATAAAGGATATTATATCAAAATTGATATTATTCTCTCTTCTATGAAATTATATATTTATTATTTGTAGCTTCAAAATAGTGGTATGGTAAAACGTATTAGAGGAGTTTCTTGCAGCGTACGTGTTTCGCCAGCAATTGCCAATCGTATGGTTGAATCGGCTAAAGGTATATTGTTAAAATTTTTACCAGATATATACATACATACGGATCACTGTAGAGGTGCAGCTAGTGGCAAGTCACCAGGTATTTATTAAATATCAATTAATAAGTTTATCATTTCTAATAATATATGCTGCTATAACATAGATTACATATACATCAGGTTTTGCAATAAGTTTGACAGCTGAAACAACCAATGGTATTTTTCTCAGTGGAGAAGCTTGTTCACCTTTAATGATAACAGGTTCTTTACCTTGTGTGCCAGAAGATCTCGGAAAAGATGCAGCTATGATGTTACTTGATGAAATTTATCGGTAAAAATAAAAAGAAGTTATATTCGATCTTTAAATTAAAGAAATTAAAATAAATTTTTAAACATACTGTATGATTTAATTTTAGAAATGGATGTGTGGATTCTCCATTCCAAAGTATGGCAGCAATGTTTATGGTACTTAGTAAAAAGGATGTGTCTAAAATTGTAACAGGACCTTTAACCCAATCTATGTAAGTAGCATATTATTGTAAACAATGTATAGTGGACTAATAATTTAATTTTATTTGTATAGGATACAATTTTTAAGAGATTTGCGAGATTTTCTTGGAACAGTTTTTAAAATTGAACCTATTAAAGAAGAAGACGAAATAAAGGAGCAAGTAATGTTGACTTGTATTGGTATAGGTTATAGTAATTTGAGTAAACGTACATTGTAAAATATTTATAATAGAAATATTTTTGAAAATATAGCATTTTTATCATTTCTAAATTGTACATAATATATTTTAACATATTATACTTAAGTTATTACAATATAAAATCTTGCAAGTACAATGGTTTATCTGGCCAAGAAATAAACAATTCTCTCTTCAATTGGTTCCAAGTATTTTGATATTGAACAGACCATTGCTTGCAATCATAATATGTAATTTTCTTTGGATGAAATATATCTGTTTTAATATTTTTATACTTATCACAAATTTTTAAACATGTTTCTAGAAGAGCACGTCTACTAACAAGTAGATTATGGCCCTTCTTTTTTTTAGTTACTCCTTGTTTTCTGCCTTGTACTGCTATTTCTAAATCACTGTAGATATTTTACGAATTATTATAATGTCCACAACAGATATTTGTTTTATATATATGAAAATATAAACCTTTTTCTCACAGCACACCATATAATACTTGATGGACATGGATTTATTCTTTTTCCTTCTTTTCTCTGAGCAAAGGCAATGTCCGCTTGAAA
Organism: Dolichovespula sylvestris; assembly: GCA_918808275.2. Classification (NCBI taxonomy): domain Eukaryota; kingdom Metazoa; phylum Arthropoda; class Insecta; order Hymenoptera; family Vespidae; genus Dolichovespula; species Dolichovespula sylvestris. Next base: position 11,191,419 of record OU964961.1, read on the forward strand.
GATTTTAGGGACATGTAATTTATTACTAAATCTTTTAGATAAGCCACGTTCCATGGCTTCTAGCGAGAAAGGACAACCTTTACCAATAGTAATACTTTCCAATTTTATTCTTGAAATTAACAATGATAACAGCGAACCCTGTATTCCAACAATATTCCATCTACAACATTATAATATATGTAATATATAATTATATTCTGTCTTCAGTTATTAGGTTCCTATGTAAATTTTTTATCACATACTTTGCCATTTTATCTGAACACGATAAACTTAATGTGGGATCTCCTCTACCAGGTTTTGTTCGTAATGGACCAGTTATATGATAATTAGCTCCCGGTAACTTAGGATCTTGATGTTGTTCAGTTTTTAAGCATTTTGCCCCCGTTCTGTGTATGTCTGTATTTGTTTCACTGACAGATAATTCTAATGTCATCTTTTCTTTCTCATTGTGCATTGTCTTCCTAATTTTTGTAGGGCATTCTTCCTCATTTATATTATCCTTAGGAAGTATAGAACAATCTCCACAAGGACTTTGACTGGAGAAAAAATGAAATGATATGCTAGGATACAGTTCTAATTTATTCTCTTTGTTTAGGAATAAAATATTACTTTTAAAGCCACTTAATACAATATCTATTTGATCGTACAAATAACGTAAGAAGGCACGTCTTGTGAGTATTTCTGCATGAGAATCACTCAATCTAGAACCTCTTTCGTGTGGAGCAGTTTTAACTAATTCAGACCCTCCTAAACACTTTGTACCAGTAGCAAGCGATACTACAGACAAAGTTTCACATTCTGTTTTTACAAGGATTCCTGACAATATCGTCCATTCGTTATCTGTTGGTTTCCCACTTTTCTTCAATGCATTATATTTTTCAATACAAAGTTTTGCCACTTTATTTGGAAAATTGTTCATTGTGCTTTTTTAATACTTATGATCGTATCGACTAATATAATTTATAATTCAATATATTATTTTGTCCGTTTAATTCGATTAATAAACATTCTTTGGATCCCATGTATATTTCATTTGTGGGAGATTTGATAAAATTTCCATTTGTTTTGCATCAATAATAAAATTTAAATTTATGTTATCTCGTATATGTTCTTTTTTTACAGCCTTTGGAATGACACCTAAAGGAATTACAAAATAAAATTATTTTACAAATAATATTTGACAATAACTTATATCGATAATAGCACACTTACCGATGCCTTGTTGTAAAGCCCATTTCAATAATATTCTTGCTGGAGACACATTAAGTTCTGAAGCAATATCATTAACAACAGGATCTTCAAGAAGATTTGTACTGATACTTGTACCTAAAGAGGAATATGCTTGTATATGTATTCCTTCCGCATTACAAAATTTAATTAATTCTTTTTGACGATAATGTGGGTGACATTCCACCTGTATATTCAGGAAAAAGAAATAAATATGTCATATAATGATTAACATTAGATTAAAAAATATTGCATCTAACATACTTGATTAACCGTAGGTTTCACACCATAATAATTATTCAATAATTCTTTTAAATGATCTACAGTATAATTAGAAACACCGATAGATCTTATTAAACCTTGCTTATGTAGTTCTACTAGTTTTTCCCAGGTACAAGCACGCAAATCTTTATTTTGTTGAGAGCTTTCGGGAATGCGTGCAGCTCCAGGCCAATGTATCAAATATAAATCGATATACGAAAGACCAAGCGATTTGAGAGATTTTAAAACGGATCGTTGTATACCTTCTGGATCTCCATTTTCGTTAGGTGCTTTATAAAAAAGAAAATTTATATATATATAATTTAATATTTAACAATTACTATAAAAATAAGTAAAGATTCTTGGTTGAATTCGTACCTAATTTAGTAGTGATAAAGATATCTTCTCTTTTGAGATTATATTTGGGCAATAATTCTTTTAAAGCGTCACCAATTTCTTCTTCATTCCTATATACCGCTGCTGTATCTGAATAACAAGAATACAATCTTATAAAAATATAAGAATTGTTTAAATTATAACAAATAAGAAAATATAAATACATCACTTGATAGACTTACCAATCGATCTAAAACCTACTTTCAAGCTTTCGTCTATAACCTCATAAATAGTTTCTTTGCCGTGTATTTTATAAGTTCCAACTGAAAATGCAAATAAATAAAGCGAATAAATTAATGACTGGAATACTATATGTATTTCATGCATTTTTAATGAAATTTATTCTAGTTGATAAAAAAGAATTATAAGTTATCAATGTTATTAGAAGTTAAGTTAATTTTATTTTAGAAGCATGCTCACTTCCAATAAGTGGCATACTATAACCACTTGAAAGTTGAATACATTCACCCGCAATACTCATTCTAATTTGTTTATTAATTGTTTGAAAAGAGATTATAAATTACATGCAAACGGTTTTAGATACGGTAACTGACCATACGGCATGAATTGTTTGATACAATGCTGATTGACAAAGCTTTCTAAAAATAATACCAGAGGGCGCTTCAGTCGACACACTTACAAAAATTAATAATTTAGCTTTGCAATTCCGAAGAATAATATAAATTTAATATTTATTACAAAATTATCTTCTCATAATAATATCAACAATTTATATCCAATGTATGAATAATAAAAATGAATATAAATCTGTAGCATAGACAGGAAACAATGTCTACGTAGTAGTTCATCAAAGATCTATAGATGTCTATGGAGCAGTTCGTTAATGATCTACGAAGTATCTACGGAGTATTTCATCAATGTCTGAAGGTCAATAAACTTATTACTACTAACATTCAAGTATTCAATATTTACAGGTAGATTAACTGTGCAATGACAATGTTTACTTTTGCATATATATATATATATATATATATATATATATATATACACATATGCAAAAGTAATTTCATTATTACTTTCTTTGGGTAATGGAGACACGTCGAGATGAAATCTACTTAGTTGTAAACATCTTTCATCTTTCTCATTCTTATTTCTCATAGGCATAACGGCATAAGAAATAAATAAAATTTAAAAGACAAATCGTACATTGAAATACTTGTATCGTATCCTACATTCCCCATCAATTTCAATGATTCAATATGCATATTCCATAGAGAGCAAGACGGATCGTACACGGCATACCCTCTACTCGATCATAAAGATTTAAATAGTGGGGACGCGACGGAGCATGGAAAGCGAAGAGAAGTTACAAAGCCATCGGAGAAGTTATTCATACATAGGAGATACATATTGTACATTGAGGTATGAGCTAGACGTTCGTTAGGAGCTTCCTCGATAAACATCTCACGGCAGCGCTTCCTCCGAACGTGTGTGTGTGCGCGTAACTCGCGTTAGGCTTGTCAGAAAATTAGTAATTCTAAGCGGCGTATTCTTTCTCAATCGAACGACTGTGTCATCTGTACACACGCACCACGTTTACACACGTGTCCAACATACCCACGAACGCTAATTACTCGGCGCCGATCGTACCTATTTAAACTTCTTTACGTTTTCTTCTCCTTTCTTTCCTTTCATTTTTATTATTTTCCTTTTTATCAAGAGCACGTATGTAAGTATATAAATTTTATTTACATTCATTCAGTTATGTATATATATATATATATATATGATATATATCATAATAAATTTTCGAGTCGTACAAGAAGGATTTCTATGAAAGATTTCTAAAGTTGATGCGTATGATCGTTTTAATTTAATTTAATTAAAGCCAGTTACTACAGTAAGCAACGAAATAATAATGATCTCGTTGTTCCTTCGAATGATATAATAAGTGAAAAAAATATATATATGTATATATATTATTTACACACACACACACACACACACACACGCGCGCGCGAGCGCGCGCGCGTAGAATCTACATCGAATCGAATTAGATAGAACAGGCCAATTCTTCATAATCACCCTTCTTCGATCGATACGAGCCAAGAATGTTTTCTCTTACACCAAGTTCCATGAAAGCTATTTGACTTGAACACGAAATCAGCCGATTCATCCTACGATTTGCGTACACATTTTTGCACTCATCGAGTGACTCGTAGTTACGTTTAATAAAAATAGAAGAGCTTCTCAGAAGGAAGGAAGAGCGCGACAGAAGCGCGCGACTTCGAGCAGGTGTTACCCGCATTGTTCGGCAAAATGGATAAAAAATAAAGAAATGGATAAAAATATAGAATTAAATGCATAAACAAGGAACTATAACGAAGGGGGTAGCCGTCAATTTATAACAAAGATAGTTTATCCTTTTTTTGATTTTTCCTTTTTTTTTCTTTTTCTTTTTTTTTTTCGTGCTTACTTTAGATAGGCAAATTAGTATAACTACCTAGTAACCTTCACGCAGTGAGACTCGAGCAGCCGATGTTACTTCCGATAGTATGCACGATCCTTCGCGAGCACTTTCGAGCTAATTGGCTGCGTACCACGTTTCTGTTAATTAGCTACTTTTTCACATTTAACTTTTCAATAGAAAACGACGATCGACTTTCACGCGTTCTCGCATTCTTTCAAATTCTGCATGTAATATCTCATAAAGTCTCGCTCGAAAGTGGTAAATCAAAGTATCCGAGTAAAATCGGTTCGTTCGTTCGTACGTAGGTACGTTTTCTTTACAACGTCGTTCGATGTTGTTACAAATAAAGAATATAAAGAAGCCAAAGGAAAAAGCATATAGGCTGAGTCGGTTATATTTTTTCAACGTTCTCGAGGATGACGAAGTAACAATATTCGCATAACCGGTCTATACCTTTTATACATGGCGCAGGTACTTCTGTGTATCACTTTCCGCGCGTTGCAACGCGCTATCCTCGCATAACATCTTGTTCATTAGCGCTCGCGCGTCATTCGAAAAAGCTTGAAAACCTCGACCCGCCGATGAAGAGATGATTCAACGTTTTTTCTTCTTCCTTCTTAGAAGAGGTAGAAGGTGAAGAGAAGAAGAAGGAGAGGAACGAGCGGTGAGGAGAGAACCAAGGCGATTAACGAAGTTCCTTCCATCTTCAATGTCCGTATGTCCGTTCGAACGTCTCGCATCTGTACCTGAGACAAATTAAATGTATCCATCCCGTAGGTGATACTATTTTGCGAGCAAGAAGAAAAAAGATATCGTGAGAAACTGTTAGTTAAATTACATTCATCCCATTAAATCGCACGGAATAAGAACGATTGAGAATGTACAAATGTAACGTTTTCATTTCAGATTTATGTCGTTACTTGGACAAATCATCACCGTTGCTTTTTTCTTTTTTCTTTTTTTTTTTTTTTCTTTTTTGTACACACGTAGAAGTCGCAATGCGTCTTCATTTTTCGTTAAAAAAAAAAAAAAAAAAAAAATCTAACGATTCGTAATAAATAATTTTATATTCGATAATAAGAGAATTCACTTGAAAGCGGAAAATTGTGTTACGATAACTAGCTCTTCCTTCTTCTCGCTGGCAACTTCCGGACGTTCAACTTAATTTACGTTTTCGTTAGGAGACTCGATAGATCCGGTCGCGTGCGACGATTCTCGTAAAACCGCGCCATTTTCGCGAGATTGATCGTCCCGAGGAGTCACGCGAAGGGAAGTCTCTAATCGTTGATTATCGCGACGAAAAGTCTCCTCTTTGAACATGCGGAGAGAACGTGTATTTCCGACGATACGTTTTCAAGAACGATTCGTGGGCTTGCACCTGCGTTGTCAGTACGAGCACCTGGAAATTCGTGGCCGACATCCAGTAAATCGTTTTAGTCGTTCCTCCTCATCCGAGACTCGTTTCGATTCTCATGCGAAACGAAGTTTTTAACACTTTTGAAATATTTAACACGACAACGATTATTCGTGTATTGCAAATTTTTTATTTATATAACTATACATAATGAATATTGATGATAGATACGTTACTGTAAACAACGTAGAACGTTAAAGGAATCTAAAATACGTATAAGAAGGAGCAATGGACAATTAGTGATGAACAATTCTCTTTTTTCAATTGATGCGCGTGAAATCTCGTTGTAGAGTCTATGCTTATTGGCGTACAATTTTTTTTTTTGCAGTCTCACAGACTTTATCTAAATGAAACAATGAAATTAAATTCAGTGTCGAATCGCATAAAAAAAAAAAATAAATAAATAATTATATCGTTATTAGAATTAAGGCATCACGGAATACAGTGAAGGGGAATCGATTTACTTTGAGGCTACAAGCTCTTTCATGAAAAATTATCGATGAGTAAAAATTTTCAATTTTATAGCCAACACTTTTACAATATTCTTAACATTGTAGAAATGTAATAGCCATATTGTTTTTGCTTTTGCTCTTCAGATCAATATTGCGATGGTGTCTTCTTCGTCTACAATAACGTTGCCCTACCTCATTTTTAATTTACTATTCATAGACCTACCTCAATTTCGACCTCACAGCATAGACGAGTGTTTTCGAGCCGTTGTATTGTAGAGCTTCTTAAGTAGCGAGTGAAAAAATTCAAGTTCTTCCGGCATCCATCATGTAGAGAATGAAAGGTCCAAATCTACATTAATTAATAGTTGTGTTGAATATTTTCTACAGATTATTAAGGCGAGTACGATCGTGAATAAATCCTTTTGTGGATTTATACATTTACGATACATTTCTTTATATGTTTCTTCATGACGTATCCCTTGTATGTTTATTTATATAAGTTCAAATTGGAACCTTATTATCCGTAAGCAGTAATTTTAACAATGAACGGCCGGTGATTTAATTCATTTTATTGTTTATTCGATTTTTACTGTGAAATTAGTAAACGATTCGAGTGTTTAATCGTCCGACTTCGTGAAAAGAGTACGTTATCTTTAACATAGTTCTCATCGTATTATAGTTAGCAGATATAAATGTTATTTGTTTTGATAGAAAATAATACGTATATAAGAAAGACGCAAGAAGGCATTCGCGACGAATAGATTTTGAATTATAAATGAACAAATATGATTTCGTTAATTAATTGGAACAATTGCTATTACGAAGGAAATATCCGAGAATATTTTAATATGATATGCGATATTAACGTTACAAAATATTTACATTAAAGTCCATTTTTTCCAAGTAGAGTTATTTGAAAATACTTTTTATAAAAATAATATTGTAATTTTCAATGTTTTATAAATAGTAAAAAAAAAAAAAATATAGAATTAATAATCCTTAAGCCTAATAATAATTAACTTGTTTTAACTAATGATTTTCAGCTCCTAATTTACCAATTCCCGCTTCTTCTCTTTATAATTATTGCATTCTGATCTATGTGTATGACCAGGTGCTAATCGCATGGATGAGCATAAGTTAGTAGTGTTAATACAGTTTTAGTTTTAAGATCCCCTTCATTCAGCGACTGTCAATGTATTAGTGATCGTGCACAATGCACACTTCATCCTGTGTCTGCATTATTAGATCGTGAATTATACATCGACATTTCTAGTTATATAAAAGTATGCTTCAACGCGTATACAAAATATACAAGGTGTCTCGCAACTGATATTGACATCATGATTTATGTCACTATTGTTATCCGTGTCAAGTAATGTTTCAAATGAAAGTTGAATTTCATTGAGGGGTAGCATAGATATTCTGATGTTATTAGTTATTTTTTTCTTTTTTTGTAAATTGACGCATACTTTTTAATACGTCAGTTGACGAACCTCGACATTCTTTATAAAAAAAAAAAAAAATATTATTAACCATGTATGGCAAAAAGTTATTAGCGTTTGTGAGATATTTTAATTTAAATATTGCTAAGGAACCATCATTTTGTTATATATATATATATGTTAAAATGTTATCTTTATTTACGGAATTTAAAACATTTTTAAAATCGATAAAACAACGATTGCCTTACGATCTGTAATGTATCGAACGATATTTTATTAACATTCAGTGATGATACGTATCATTATATCAGACATTGTAGTCGGATTTTTATTATATATTTCATTTTTCAAATGCTCCATAAAAAAAAAAGATCAAAGGACGTTAGATCATATAACCGTCCAAAGAAAATTAATAGGACCGGCTCTTTCTATCCAACAATTTAGAAACGGTCGATTTAATGTGTTTCTATTGTCATTAACGCATGATTCATGATTGTTACATTGAACCATTTGTGTAATTAGAGTTAACATTTGCTTATTATAATATGAGAGCAATATTTTTTACCAATATTTAAATTAAAATATATCCTAAAACAATAATTTATATATATATATATATATATATATATATATATATATATGGGTTAATACTTCTTTTATGGTGAATGTCGAGTTACTAACACATTAGAAAAAGTATGATTGAAAAATTATAATTTCATTGGAAAATGAAACATTATGAATGGAAAATGGAACATTTTGTGAGTTTGATTCTAGAATTTTGTATGATCGATTTTTATTTATAGAAATATAGTAAATTATACAATAAAAGATCTTGAATTTTTATGGACGACCATATCAGAATTAACATATAAGACTGTTACGCTTTATCCCAAAATCATAGTTGATAGAACAAAATTTGTGGCTATTTTTGCAATCAACGCCCCAAATATAGATTTAACTTTTTAGGTACCAAAATTTATGTTGGGCAATATCATTTACTACACACACACACACACACACACACACACACACACACACACACACACACACAAACACACACACACACACACGCACACGCACGCACGCACGCACGCACGCACGCACGCACGCACACACACACACACACACACACACACACACACACACACACACATTTGTTTTATACTATTAATAATATTAATATACATATATATATTTTTTTTATATCATTAAACGAGTAATGTTTCTACATTTGTGTTTTCGGATTTCGATTTAATTAGATCTCGACTATAGAAAAATTCATTTAAAGGGTTAAACAACCAAATAAAATATATGCAAATGATCTTTTCGTTTTACACAACGTAGTTGGCGTGGCGTGACAAACTTCACAATGCGCGGTACGATATTCGTCGAACTTCATATGGCTACCTTAACGAAAGGTCGATGAACTTCACAATACACGATACGATATCCGCCGAATTTCATATGGCTTTTTTAGCGCTGAAATGTAACGCTAAAATATATATTATATTTATATTTATACATAATTTTTTATATTTATATGAAAAATGTATAACCAAATGTAATGTATGTACATATACATATAAATATAAATATAAATATAAATATAAATATAAATATAAATGTAAATATAAATTTCCCTTTGTAATCCTATAATTTCAATCTTTATGTGCAAATAAGAGAATTATAATTCAATAGAATCATTGATTAGAACGAACAACTGCTAAGAGGATTGAAATGAAAGTGCACGTTTTTGGATTATTTGAGTTCCATAATCGTTCACAAATTAGAATAATCTTTTATTTTTTTATTCGTGATAATAAATAACAGTGTTTTATGTTTAATAAAAGTTTTTATGTTTATAAAAGACGAGACTCAGTCAAAGGTATATATGTATCATGTAACGTTGAATACATTTGATACGTTATATTTACTGATTTTGACATATTATAACGATTATGTAATTTAAATGAGCACGAAACTTCGCATAAAAGTTCCAATCTCTGTTATCGACAAAAAGATATAATTTATTACAGGAAGAAGATAAGAAATTTCATGATAGGGAATTAGGTTTTTAAAATAGGGAAGTTTTTAGTCAGTGCCATGTTTCTAAGTACTATGTTAATTTCTGTAATTATACGGTTAAAATGATCGACGTTTTTTGGCGCGTAAACTTGTCGTACGTTGCGAATAGAAAATTCTCTTGATACTATGCTAATGGCACAAAGCAAAAAGAGGCTATATGCCAAGGAGGTTCCCATAAACTGTGACTGAAGAGAATAATTATCGACAACGAGTCTTTTTAGAGAATTACATGTTACATGTAGTCTTATTATTTTACATTTTACCACACGGTCATTTATCCTCTATAGTAATAATAATTGTTATTATTATTGAAGATGATTGAAACCATTCCGTCTCCTATCGGCATATAAAGCAAATGCTTGAATCATGGAAAATTTGTACGAATGGTTTAATTATATTTTAGAGTATTTACAATTGGAGTCAATTCTTTCACACTTAAAAATCATACTAGATATAAGTTCATTCTTATATATTTATGTGATATTTGTTTATATGAGTTTATTTTGAAAGTGACTTAAGTCCGTTTGTAAAAAAAAAAAAAAAAAAAAAAAAAACTAAAGAAAAGATCTCTCAATTTAAATATAAATGAACTTGGGTCACTTTCAAAATAGACGGCTCATATATTAAAATTTCTTTTCATCCTTATCCGTTTTACTGTGATCGAATATTTTAACTCTTTTTATAAGTGGTTTAAAAAGCAATTTAAAAAACTTTTCGAACAATTCATTTTTTTTCAAGTTGTATTAATTGATTTAATTTTTCTTGATTGCCTAAAGATAGTCATTCTTCCTCATAAGAATACAATTTTATTTATTCCACTTTTTTAATCTATTTTTTTTTTTTTTTATAAAATGATTTTTTCTTTGCAGATATATTATAATGAGGGTGCATGTAAAATTGCATGAAATTGACTAATGAAGAATCAGTGTCCAGTTTGGTAATTGTTATACTTAGACAGTATAATGTTTAATTAATTTAAAACAATTTAAAATATAACTATTGGAAAAGTATATCCGTAAGTGTTGCTTTATAATGCATGTAAGGTTCAATATTTATGGTGCTTTTACGCTTATGTTTGAGAGTTCTAGCATAATTATTTTAAGACTTTGAACGTTAACATTAAGATTTAATTCGAAATCTAGCAAATATAGCATAATTCGTAAGTCGGTTTATTATCCATGGCGATATAATAATTAAAATCATTTCAAAATAATAGATTATCAAAAATGTTATCATCGATTTTCATTTTTCAGTTATCTGACAAATATTTGGAAATAACGAATTATATTCTGTGGAATCAAACACTTTTATAAAGATTTTCAAAATTTATATCCATATTATTGAGTTATAATGAAAAATATTATTTCTAAAAGTGATATATTTCACGACCATAATAAATATTATTAATGGTTGGAGATATATGTCATATCATTACATTTTAGAGATTATAGAACAATAAATTATAAAACGTGATTATAAAATATATTTGGTATATATTCGAGATATACAAATTATATTTCAATTATTTATTATATTTATAGAGATAGTGCAAAAGTAGAATTAATATTTCAATAACATAAAAGATATATAAGTTAGGATGAGTTTTTTAAAATTGAGACATCTAAATATCTCGAGAACAACGCATTCTCGAATAAAAAATTTGAAACAAAAGTTGTTTGATTGTAGAAGGAATACATAACAGTATTGTTTCTTCTCGATTCGATGGTCGTTTACAAGATTATTTAAAAGACAATTTTATTTCTTTAAATAGAAACCTATAACATTTGTAACTGTATCTTATTTCGCACGAGAATCGACCTCAAGGCGGTGAGACTCAAACAATCGATATTACTTGTGATTTATCTAAATCATATAACGCAAGTACTACTGAATTAATGGTTAGATATTACAATGCGTTTCAAGATTCCCTTTCTTCCTTCGTCAATTACAGTTAAATATTACTGTTATTTTTAAGAAATTTTACCAAATTGCGCGATAAGTCTCAATGATTTCTATTTAAAATTTATTTCTCATAAATAATTTTTCATTCTGCAATTATCGCGTAATTCGTGTCAATTGAAATAACGAATAATTTTCTAAAATCTCTCATTATCTTAATATCATATCAGAAACTTTAACAGTGTCATTAATTAATATTAAATATTTGAAAAATTTGTAATTAAAATTTTACATTAAAGAAAAATAATATATCCGTATTATACCTTCTTTTATATATGTATATATATATATACATTTTTTTTTCTTATTCAATCTAATATAGTACCTTTACGATTTTATCATATTAATGTCCGCGAGTATTAGGGAATTTTCGTGAGAACGGGCTTAAGTCAAGGGTCCTGAATAAAATTAGTTGATAACGGGCAGACGAGGAAGGAACATGGAGTCGAAAGGTCAGGCTCGATCGAGGAGCAAAGAGCAACGATGAGTCGTAAGGGTCGATCCAGGTGGAAGAGGGAAAGTCGTAGGGATCAAGGGACCGTCGATGTCATTCTTTTACGATCTTTCATTCACTCTCTCTTTCTCTCTCCCTCATTCTCTTTCTCTCTCACGTACAAGCACATACACGCACACTTATTCTTCGTTTTCATTTCGATAAACCTAGCATTTATCATCGGTCCTTCGTAAAAACCGTGTGAATAATTATAATTAATCTTGGCGAACTTTATATTACGGGGCACGATCGATACGTAGAAACGTTTATTTGCTATATTAGAGAGAGAGAGAGAGAGAGAGAGAGAGAGAGAGAGAGACAAAGAAAAAGGAAAGAAGCTAAAAACATTCGCTTTGTTGTATATTATATATACATTCGTTTTTACCAAGCCAGAGATGCGTATCTCCACCAGTGTTTCCGGTCTAAGGTGGGTCAATGTTGTTTACCTCAGATGCTACTCTTCGTTCCTTCGTTCCTTTGCTCGCTCGTGTAATACACGAATTATCTTGTTCTTTTCCTACCCCATAATTCGAGTCTCGCGAGCACCTTTGTGCGGTCCGCTTTGGGTTCGCGTGTACGCCAACTGTCGTTTACCTCAAAGATTCTGCGTTGAACCGTTTATCGTTTGGCTGTGAAAGAGGAAAGAAAAGGAGATAAAGAAAGAGGGAGAACGACATTGTTGTATACAAAACAATGTTGTATACCAAAACAGAGAGAGGTACGCAGGACTGTTAAAGAAGGAAAAAGAAAAAAAAAAAAAAAAGAAAAAAAAACAGAAAAGAAAAAAAACAACGAAAAAGACCAATTAGGTAATTTTCGTCTTTATACATTGCTCGACATTCGCGAAGCGATACGTGTTTTTTTTTCTTGTTTATTTCTAATTTTATCGACTACGTCCGATCGGTAAGAATTAATTGGATCCACCAGGTAATGATAAAAAAAGTTTTGACTCTGAAAATGATCCATTGCCCCAGGTGTGTACGGTTCGTTCGCGTAAAAAAAAAGTGCAAGGTGTACATTTTCAACGGAACAGAAACAAAACTTGCCCCGATACTTTCAGGATAACACTATATTCGTTTATTTTGTCGTATTTGTAATATGCGTATTGTAAATTCTTGTAATCCCCCAACCCCTCGCTCCCCGCACCACCACACCCCCGTCACCAAACCTTTAGATTAAGCTCCTTTATTGAGAGAAGAAGTTGCGTTAATTAAGATTCATGAAAATTAAGTGGAGAGAGACGGTCGCAAAGATTCATGGTTCGTTTTTCGTATCTAAATTTCAAGGGAGATCAATCGTGGTACTTTGGCCTAGCACTCTTCGAATGGTTACGTATCTTCATAAATATGCATATTATTAACTGTTACGTCTTCGAGAGGTCGGCACTCGTTCGTAAGGAAATGAAGGGAATGAATATTTATTCGAAAGGTACGAAAGGCGCCGGTCTGTACTCCGTTAAATTTCCCTCTCCTTCTTTTTTTCGTATACCTTTGCATCAACCCTTTTTATTCGCAGACGTTGCGCTCATATACAGTAAGAAGCAATTATCGTGACTGGTGGAAATATTTCTTCACTCGCTCTCTCTCTCTCTCTCTCTCTCTCTCTCTCTCTCTCTCTCTCTCTCTCACACACACTCACTCACTCACTCTTTAAAATTTCTTTTTTAATATGAGAATACTTTCAAAGGAGAAAAATAGAAACATTAAAATAAGAAAGGGAACGTATATATATATATATATCTTTTCTTTCTTTCTTCCTATCCTATTGCTAACTAATACAATTGTTTAGCAATAATATTTGAATGAACGTATTTTCGAACTTGCAATAACGGATAAAACAATATCGTCGTCGTAAATTAAAAAAAAGAAAAAATTAAGAAAAAGATTTATTACTTTTCATTATAGTTAATAAACCCAAAAAAAATTGGCCGTATCATTGTAATCATACGATATCATACTTTTATCTTAAATAAATATATTTACCTGCGATATAGTGCAATGAAGTAATATCTAAATTCAAAGAAACATAAATAATATTGAAGGAGTATTGGGAATAAATGAAAGGATTATCCCTCTACGAGTATTATTATGAATTTTTTTTTTTTTTTTTACTGTACCTACGTAGAGGATACTACGCAACGGAGCTCGTGGCTCGAAGAAGGAGAAGGAGGAGGAGGAGAATAAGGAGGGTTCTTAGGTGCATGGCCCATTAAGAGGGAGAGAGAGGAGGAGAGCGCGGCTCGAAAGCTCCGTTCCGTTTCGTTCGTAAAGGAAGATCGCGAATTCGCAGCTGTCGCTCTCAGCACCTGCCTGCCTCCGTCGCGATCAATCCCTCCTCGTTTCTTCTTTCTCGTACCTTCGTTCCTTCCTACGTCGGTGTGTACGCAGGTTGGCCAGTTGCGCGGGTGTGAGTGCCGTAGGATTTTAGCGTGCTTACCTGCAGCCTGCATCCTCGCACGCACCTACCTACCTACGATTTACTGGCATGTGCCGTAAAAAAATAAAAAGCGAGAAAGGGAGAGAGAGAGAGAGAGAGAGAGAGAGAGAGAGAGAGAGAGAGAGAGAGAGAGAATTGTAGACGGAGTTGGATAAAATATTTTTTATTACGTATTTATTAAATGTAATACATACGCAATCGATGCGCTTTACGATTTATTCTTCTCCAAACAATATTGTGCAATGATATTCTTTTTGTACATTTAAAATTGCAATTTTATACTGATCTTATTTATTTATTTATTTATTTATTTATTTATTTATTCGTTTGTTTATTTTTCTTCTCATGCAATCGAACTCATAGATATTACAAAGAATTCTAATTATTCCTAATCAAATCGATCGCTTTTATTATTCATGGAATTATTGACTTTTATTAATGTTGTTATTACGGATGGTGTTATCTTAGAATGACTTTGTAAAAATCGATGTACCATTAACGTCTTGCCAAAGGGTGGGGGAGGGAAGAAATTTTGACTAATAAATCATAAGGGAAGGTTAAAGAATACCGAGATAATCGTGAATTCGCGGAAATGATCGTAGGTAAGTGAATCGTTTCCCGAAGTTATGCTGTACGAGATAACCCCCCAGATGAAGCTTCTTTTAATGGTGTATCGGAAAGGAGAAGCCGGGGCAGGAAATCTTTAATCATTGAGTCACCCTACGCGGAAGAAGATGGCGTATAGGGCGACGCAGTATTCGCACGAACTTTTTCGTATTCGCGGTGGCTAACTTTTCCACCCGTCCTTTCATTATGCGACTGCGTGATGAGCATAAGGTATATATATTCGTACTTATCGAAATCTAACGCGAAGGGTCCGCCGTCTGTCTTCGTTCGACTTCGTTCCTTTGTCCTTCCGTTCGATTAAGAAATTCGTCTTTTATTACTTCCACTATCACGGTCGAGGAATAATTGCATTTATTGTATTATATATTCGTCCAACGTAACGAGGAATCGACGTCGAGTAGATATATTTTCATTTTTCCAATTGACTTAACCGTTACGTAACGTTTACTTTTCTCCTTGTAGTCGTGATTCTTGAAACTTTTCCACTTCGTTCTCCCGTACGACATATTATCGATTTGCATTCTTATTTGAGCAAACATCCGCTTCGCATTTTCATGAGACCGCGAAATCGTGGACGATTGAGAGGAAAAGCAAGGGAGGTTGGGGTGGGTGGAAGGAGGTACCCCTTAAAAATTCGCTTCCAGCGTTTCGGTGCTTTGGAATATCTTTTCACCTATTTTAAGCAATTCGACAGAATTTATCGTCCTCCAGAACAAACATTTTACACCGAGCATTATTCTAAACAATTTCGATAATATTATACTACTACATTTAGCAAGTTGAAGTGACATAGATAGATATTTTACCTCGATGTCGATCAATCTTATTGATTCGTCTTCGTTATTCTATTTTTATAGTTGTAACATGGTTAGAAAAGTAAATAGTACGTAACGTGTCAATGTTTATGAGACCCTCTTATTGATATCGCTTAAGACAAGCTTTCGTTTCTGCGGGCAAAAGTTCGAAGAATTCAAGTTCAACAGATATCTCCTGTCTTTTTCAAAATCATCGCAACATTCTTATCGCGAGAAAATATCATTTCGATGACGTATTACCGATCATCTTGCGTCGGGTACGCGTGCACTTAACGACGTCGAATGCGCGTTTTAAAAGCGTTTTCCGTGCTAAAAAGAAAAGGAAAAAGAAAAAGAAAAAAAAAAAAGAGAGAAAGAGAAAAGAAATTAATTTCATCGTATAATCAAAGAGAGATAACACTCCCTTTGGATCTCTTTCCTTCCTTTTTTCTCTCTTTCCTTCGAACGGATGTTGTATGTACAAGTATTATCTCTATTATTTATATAATTATGTTATTTATAAATCGTCGCTTCTACAATCTATCGTTGTATCATTATCTATTTATTGACCTTCTTCTTCCTATTCTGTACAATTTTTGCTTATGTTCAAACCCACATAATGTTTTCTTTCTAAATAAATATTTTCTCTCTCTCTCTCTCTCTCTCTCTCTCTCTCTCTCTCTCTCTCTCTCTCTTTCTTTTATGATAAAAGCAACCATAAGAAAATTGTGCGCACATGTCGCGCGACAAGGCGCGAGCGGGATGTCGTTCACCTTTTTTCCTCGCGTGAATCAGTCCTACGAAGGCTCGAGGTAAGGTGGCGAACCATCTGCCTTTTGGATCGTGGCTCTCTGCGGGCCGAAAAGAGGGACGTATAAAAATCAGGTTCGAAAGTATTACCCAGCTGGCACGCGTCTACCTCGCAGCCATTATCGTTAAACAGGATCACAACGCGAGGAGACTCCACGGGACTTCTCCTTCTTCTTCTTCTTCTTCTTCTTCTTCGCTTGCTTCTTCTTCTGCTTTCTTACCCTCTTCTTCGTCCCTTTCTCTCACCCCCTCTCTCCTCCTTTTTCCCTCTCCCTCTCTCCTCCGTTTTCCCTCTCTCTCTCTCTCTCCTTCTCTCTTTCTCTTTCTCTCTCTTTTTCTTTTCTTTCCAACTCGTGCTCGTTTTGTTGGGCAGAAGCACCTGCCGCCACCATTGCGTCCCGGTATTTTCATCCCGACACGATGCGCCTACGGCAAGACAAACATTCTCTTCGTTCAACATGCTCGAAAATCCGAGGATCAACGATCTCCCGATCTTCCTCTTGATTTTATTTTCATATATTTGTCCCTTTCTTCTCCGATCTTTCGTTAACATCCACGAGATCTGTTAAGATTTATATCGTGCGAACGTTTCTAAGAAAGTTCGAAAGATTTGGGGTGGGGGGAGTGAGGGGGGGGGGGGAGCGAGTCTTCGTAATAATTTAAATAATAATTGGAGCAAACGTCTTTGATTCCTCTTAGAAACACGATCTCGAGATTGTCATTCTTTTATTTTCTTTTCTCGTCTTTTTTCTTTTTTTTTTTTTTTTTTTAGCTCATTATACATTCCCAGTTCGTTTCTTCGAACGATCGACAGATCGTTAGACAGATCGTTAGACGAGAAAATATAACGACGGTGTCTAGGCTCGTAGTTCTAAAAGATGCTCCCGGCTGATCGCCACAGGGAAAACAAGTCGATGTAATAATAACGGCTCGCCTAATTGGAATATCGTTAATCTTCATTGTGTTTCTGTAGCTAGTCTTCAGTGCTTTAGTGCGTAGAAGTTTATTGAGTCGGGGAATAAGGACACGAATTGAAGGAGCGGCCTCTTTGTGTTGTGTTTGGAATCTAATCCTTCCTTCCTTCCTTCCTTCCTTCCTTCCTTCCTTCCTTCCTTCCTTCCTTCCTTCCTACCTTTCGTAGCCTAAATCCTACTAATGATCTCGCGCGAATATCTTAAAAAGAAGATGAGAGGAAAGGATAGAAAGGACCAAAAAAATAAACTCTAAGAAGCCGTGCTAGCGCCACTAATGACAGGACCCTCTTTCTCGTTCTATCTATCTCTTTCTTTCTCATGTCCTCGAAAAGGAACGAGACACGATTCTTTCTGTGAGGTGCAAGCCGACACGAAATTGCGGTTTGGTATGGACCCAACTCTTCTCGAAATCTCCGATTAACGACGAACTGGCCGTTCTCTCTCTCTCTCTCTCTCTCTCTCTCTCTCTCTCTCTCTCTCTCTCTCTCTATGTCTTTCTCTTTCTTTTTCTCTATCTTTCGAGAGAGCGATAGAGATAGAGAGAAAGAGAGAGAGAGAGAGAGAGAGAAGAAGCAGGTGGGAAAGTTCGTATTTTCGTGGCATGCTTCTTTTTCTCTCTCTCTCTCTCTCTCTCTCTCTCTCTCTCTCTCTCTCTCTCTCTCTTCGTTCTCCTTTCGTCGACTACGTTTTATTTTACTCTTTCGGATACACATAAGTACCCGTAGAACGTGCGGAGTATATCGTTCTCGTACGAGGTCTCAAGTGGACATCTGCATGCACGACGAGAAATTCAAGACGGGCGATCGCTTCTCTAAGGAAATTTGTGAGCTTCAGCTACGAGTTTTACCGGGCAACTTTTTTCTTCTTCTACCTTCTACCTCTCTTCTAACCTTCTCGAGGATATAACGAATGCATAACTTAGCGAGAGTGTGTCGTTTAGCAACGAGTATCATCGCGAACCGGCACGATATTGTTACTACCCTGAGAGACGCGCTTTAAAGGATTATTTAATAACCCTCGTTTATTTTTTTCTTTTTTTTTTTTTTTCCATTTTTTTTTTTTTTGTCGGATCATTTTGTCTCCCTATAAAGAATCATCGGCTTCTTTCCATCGGCTTTCTTTCATCGTTCTTCTTTTCCTTCTTCTTCTTTTTTCTTTTTTTTTTTTTTTTTTTTTTTTTTTTTCATTCCCTTTTTTTCTCTCCTTGCATTTCTCATGCGCGTCGCATCCTCCTCGATAACCTTATTTTAGATTTATTTTTCAAATAAGAGAGATAGAGAAAATGAAAAAGGGGAGAGAGGGAAGGCCGTTTTGGTCATCCATGGGCCACCGCCGAATTTGCTTAGGAATACTTCGGTGGTGTTTCCAAGAAAGGAGAAAAAGGTACGAGAAGGGCATAAATTTAACAATTCTAACAGCTGGAATCCAAATGCAGTGGAGCGCACGTTCGTGACTTTGGGGATCGCTGCTCGCGCAGCGAAAGATGTAGAGGGAGGGACGAAGAATGGGAGAAAAAGTTTGGAGAGCGGCTTAAGGGTAAGACGAGGGATGCCGTACGTGAAGTACCACCATTCTCGTATGCTCTCAGCTAATTTTCTTCTTTCTCGAATTACCGTTATTACCTTCCGCATTGCCACTTCCTTTCCTTTTTTTCATTCCTCGAATGGAAAGTCCCGGTAAGATTTGCTCGAACAATAGAAATTGATAATTAAGTTTGAGACATTTGATGCAATAAAATCATTCGGGCATTGTAACGTTTTAAATGAATCTTAACGAAACAAGATATTAATATCCTCAAGGATAGGTGTGTCACAGGTCAGACTTCTATTTAATTATGGGAATACAGAATTGGCTTTAAACATAACACACGGAAGGTGTAATTTCCGACACGTATTTCCACCGGAAGCGAGGTCCGGAATCATAAGTAGCACCGCCTTCGCATGACCAAGTTCGTCGATTCTTCCCATTCCTCCTCTCTACCTCTCCCACTTCGTTTCATTTCTCTTACGAAGAATGGACTTATCATTAATACGCTTTATCATATCGTATCGGTAGTGTTTCTTTCGAGAAACAAAAAGAAAAGAAAGAAAGAAAGAAAGAAAGATAAAAAGAAGAGATTTCATCCGATTGCAAGAAGCGTCGAACAATTTATTAAATCGATAAGGATAGATAAGATATTTGTCCAAATTTTTTTTCCAAATCAGCCTCATACCTTTTTCGCGGTAATTTCGTTAACGGGATTCGTCGTTCTACCTGATCGTCCTTGAATACAAGTTTCCTCGTCTATGCACGTATAAACAAGAACATATACCATCGTTAAAGTTAGTCCTATTTATATATTGATTCTCATCGTCACGCAGGTAAGTTCATACGACGTTTACTGGCGTTAAGATGAACCTTATCTGAAATAATAAACTCTAAGGTGGAAGAACGCCGATAAATATTTTTCTTCTTCTTCTTCTTCTTCTTCTTCTTCTTCTTCTTCTTCGGCTTCTTCAAACACGGACGACAGAACGAAAGAGAATCGTCATACTTTCGATGGAAATCGTAAAGCGCGAAGAATTATTAGTTATTTAGTTAGAAGCACGGAATATCGCGGAAAAATTCTCGATAGAGATTGTCGCGAGGTAGTTTAAGTAGGCTGGTTGGAAAATGCAAATAATAAAACTCGTCCGATAATATTCGAACAAACGGTCTGAATCAAGAAGTTCTTTTGCTTACTTTGCGAACGTTAAGTTCGTACTTTGCATTTATGTACGAATTTTCGATTCTTATTAAAACTATTAGCAATCGTAACGAGGTCGGCCCACGTACATACGTGGATAAATTTAATTCTTCGCGTAAAAATTTGTTCGATAATCTTCGGTAAAAATTTTCTTCTCGAGATAAAGTAAGAGGATGAGAGGAATAACGGGGGAGGGGGGAGGGGGGGGGAAGGAAGAGGAGTTAGGCGAGGACGAGAAGAGGCATTTGAAACGGATCGATATCAATTTTCCTTAGCCGAGAACCCCTAACGTAAACACCGATTCGCCTTCTTCCCGATGCTCTCCATTTCTTATCTCATTCCCATGGGGAAGGGATTTCTCACAGTGACGTGATTCCTTTTTTTTTGCAGAGAAGTTTTTTTCTTTCGTTTCACCTTGTTGTTGTTTTTCTTTTTTTTTTTTTCTTCTCTTTTGTTATTTTGTTTTCCTTTTTTCCTCGATTTTTTTTTTTTTCTATTTTTTTCCTTTTTTTTTTTTTTTCTCCAACCTCCAGGAACCGCCAGATAGATCAGTCTTAGCGTTTATTTGTTTGCGGGTAACAGTTCGTACCGGTACAACTTGGGTAATAATCGCAGAGATCGGGGATAAAATAATAATTGGAAATCTAAAGAGAATTACAAGGCGGCGTATCGAGAACTATTTGATAAAAGAGATTAACACGATCAATATGATTAGTTTAGTAGTTTATATAATGCAGATAGTGATGCGGTTATCCGTCTATCTTCTAACTACTCAAGATTAAAGAGCTGACATTACGGTGGGTAATCAACTTCGCTGGGCGAATAAACGCCGTCTACCTCAAAGGCCAACCATTCGAGAAATTAATGCACCGATCAACAAGTTTTACCGACCGCTTTCTTTTTTTTATTTTTTCTTTTTCTTTTTCTTTTTCTTTTTCTTTTTTTTTTTTTTTTTTTTTTTTTTACTCTTTTCTATATTCGACTTCATGCAAATTTTATGTACACATGGACACCTAGAAATAGATAAAATCACGTGCCGCGTTAACGGAGAAAATAAAAGGAAAAACCAAGAGAGAGAGAGAGAAATTATGAAAAAGAACTTTTCTTCTTTCTTCCGGGGGTATCGAATTTCACAGAATTTTGACAAAAAACGGACGCGGACAAGTAATACCGAGAAAAATTATTATTCCGTTATTTTCTTCGCTCGGCATCATCGGCACGATATTGCATTATTCAAGAGTAGACGGCAGGGGAGGAGTTTTCTCTGGGAAGTCTATGAAAGCAAAACGTTGACTACGTTCGGTCGTTTATTGTTATTCGACGAAAAAAAAAAAGAAAAAAAGAGAAAAGAAGAAAGAAAAAAAGAAGAGAAATGCATCGTTTACCGTGAATCGAACTAAATCCAAATTTGTACAGGTGATTTAAAAGAATCGAACAGAAGCCTATTTTTCATAGGGAAAAGAAAAAAAAAAGAAAAGGATAATCGAGAAAAGAAAAAGGAAAGAATAATGTAGGGAAGGGAAGGGTCTCTCTCTCTCTCTCTCTCTCTCTCTCTCTCTCTCTCTCTCTCTCTCTCTCTCTCTCTCTCTATCGGTTGGGTCTATAATATTAACATAACAAAACTGCGATCGCTTCGAAAAATACCTTCGTTTCGTTGCTTGGCAGTGGTCTTATAACGAAGTGGAAGGGACCGAGGTTATGGAAAAGAAACGTTCCGTTTCAAAATTTATTATTAAGGACCAGGACGGTGTAAGTACTCGTACTCGGAGAGCATCACCCATGTCTCTTGGGCTAAGAGCAAAAGATTACGATTACCTACCGCCTTCGGAATAAAAGTTACTTTGCCGTTTTTGTGGTTCCAATTTTCCAGTTGAAGAAAAGAAAAAAAAAAAATAGTGAGAAACCTTATAAAAGTTTCCCAACGAAAAACGTTAAGACCGAGGAGGATTTATTTTCACGAAACTTTCTAGACATTCTTCTATCCTTTTATATTATCTTCTTCTTCTTCTTCTTTTTCGTTTTTTCTTTCTTCGTTTGTTTCGTTTGCACGGAAAGGTAATATGAAGATCGATCGTCTAAGATCCTTCAACGGAGGATAAGAATTATATCGGATAATCAAGATGTCCAAGCAATTAATTTTTCCTCCTTTGTTCTTTCTCGGGGTAGCAGCGAGAAAGGAATAGTAAGAAGTATTCCCGTTTTAAATTCGTCCCACGTATTCTCCTCGCGGGAACATCCTTCGGGGATGAAACTTTAAAAAAAAAAAGGAAAAAAAAAATGCCGCAATTAGCGGTCACGAAAGCACGAGAAGTAGTAAAAGAACAGATCGTACTCTTTCTCGGCGTCCACGCCCCCTCTATACGGTCGTTACGTAAGAAAAAGTACTTTCAGAAACTTCTGACGTAGGAAAAACAGATGCTGCTTTCGCTGTCCTTTTGGAGCGAGAACCCCCCCGCCCCCCTCCCTCCCTCCCCCTCCCCCCTCCCCCCACGGACGAGGGCCTAACGTCTGCGTTCTATTAGTCACGATCGTATCTACGATTTGAGGGAAAACAGAAGAAAAAAAATATACAAACCAGTAATTCCTTCAATCGAAAAGGCAGAAAATAGAAGACAAATTACTTATACATACATGCATACTTACATACATAAATATATATACATACATACATATATATATATATATATATATATATATACACACACATATACATATACATTTTATTTATACTTTAGAACATAAAAATGTATTTAATGTCAGGGAGAATGATTATCATGAACTTTCAATAAATATCTAACACATTTTTTCGTCGTCCGTTAAATAGAATAAGCTTTCTTTTATAATCGGAAAGAGTAGGGGGAAGAGAGAGAGAGAGAGAGAGAGAGAGAGAGAGAGAGAGAGAGAGAAAAGAGAAGGAACTAGAAGGAAACGGTGTAGGGAAACGTCATGAATTTCGTAACGTTCCCGTTAACCAGTACTCGTTCCCGGAATGTTCCTTCCCCCCCCCCCTCCCCCCCCCCCTCCTTTTTTTCCCCGGGCGCACGTACGACGGCAAACTAATCCGGATATCGGTCGTTCCTATCCCGCGTACGGAAGCTGAAAGCTGGCAATATACCGAGGGGTTCGAACGTTTTGGCAAGTAAAACTACAACGGAGCGCAAACGCCGTTCGTACCGACTATGCCAGTCCTTCCCCTTGAATCTCTGCAACTGGTGCAACGTGTGACGCAACGTGGCGCAACGTGGTGCAACACCCTCGTGACCGCGACCTGTCTCAAACTCTTCTTCTTCGGTCACCGATCGATGCCCGACCGACCAAGCATCTCTTTTATTTCCAAAGAGGAATAGAAGAACGTTCGTTCCTTCGTTATATTTTCCTCTATCGTTTGCAATAAAAAATGCAACCGGAGCACCTGTTCTCGTTGCGCAAGCATTGTTGCAGCGAGAATTGCACTTTCTTCGAGCTGGGGAATAACGTTCGACTGGTTACGTCACAATTGCGAGTCATTTTACTCCCCCCCCCCCCTCCCCCCCTCTCTCTCTCTCTATTTCGCTATCTTTCATTATCTCTATCCGTCTCAATCGCATGGTGCCTTACTGCTACCGATTATGTCAAATTGAGACACGAGAAAACCGTAAAAACCCACCATATCTGCTCTCGAAGCTCTCGATTTACTATCGACCCTAGTGAAATACGATTCTACGAATGGGAGTATACCGTGCCGCGAGAGTTTAATGAATCTTAGGAAAGTTTACTCGACGATGGTACCATACTATAGAGATTCGAGATTGGCTAGACGTTCGTGATTTTCAACTATTTAGCGACAAAACTTATTATAACGATTCGAGCACAAATGATGGGTACGACAATGGTGCGAGTAAAGGGGGAGTTTTGCGGGAAATTTGTTTGGATACGTTGTGAGAACTTGAATACAATCGAGAACTTCAAATCCAATAAGCGGTTTTGATGGCAAATAGAGATGAGAATCTTGTTGGTAATAAGGGGGATGAAACTTTGAAGGAAACTAAGGAACTGTATAAGACGCGTATCTTTAAATATTTAAATACGTTCGATTGCAATTTATTATTTAGATCTTTTTTTTTTTCTTTCATCTTTTTTTTTTTCAGCGCGTAAAAAGCGCGTACTCGCGCGGAGAATAAATAAAATAACGAAGAAAGAAAAAGAGAAAGAAAAAGAGGAAGGAGAAATAGGAAGGAATCAAGGGGCGTTACTTTCTCGAGATAGTTTACTCTGTTATGTAGTGCGAAACACGTTTTATCGCGAATCTCGGCTATCGCGTTCGTCGTGCAATACCTTTTAACGTGTCTCTACGAGCGATCCAATATATCCGATGGCGTGTCATGGCTTTTCCCACGGATCGCCGTACAGGTTCTACCGACAAGGATACTTTATTCGTCGACTAGCTTTGCGACTTTTATACAGCTATTAACGTTCTCCTTTAGTTTTCTTTATTCCCGATAAGGGTATGAATACGATTTTATGAAAGCTCCGAAGAATTCTTTTATCGGCTTTTCGAAAATCTCTCCTCCAAGTTTTTCAATTCCACGGTACTCCATTGGCAACGTACCAGAAATTCGCCCTTGTGAAAAATAAGATTCATAGAGGTATTATGCGTTTAAATAAATGATTTATTTATCACTCCCCCCCCCCCCCCTCCCCCTTTCACATACGTTATTTCTTCGAAAGTAATCAAGAAAAAGAATATAATAATAATAAAATGCGGAATAATGGAACTACAACGAAAGGCCACTTTGACGTCATGACAAACGTACAAATAATCGAATATCAAACGTGTTTATCGTAAAATCGTGTACTATGCAACATGCGTACGCACCCCGAGAGACCACGAACCCCGTGAAAATTATCGTGGAATAGTAGGCGTACCAGAGAGATTAGTCTCCCTCTCGCGCGCGCTAAGAAATTTCTCTACCCTTCTCGAACATCGATCGGAGTCTCTCCGGAGAAGGAGCAAAGACCCTTTCGCTACCCTCTCTCGCAAAAAAAAAAAAAGGAAAAAAAACGCCGAAGAAGAAGAAGAAGAAGAAGAAGAAAAAAGAAGAAAAACACAAAAGCGGATCTACGCGTAAGAATAAAAGACGAAGGGAATCGATTAAATTTACATCGATACTCGTGGACCGATGTTATTGGTCTGATATGTAAAAATTCGTGAATCTATAAGTTGGGGAACAGGGATGGTTTTTGACAAATGAGTCAAAATGAGGGTTGAAAAGAGGCGAATGTCGCGAAAGGACGAAGGACTGGAACGATCTTCGAGGCAGGGATGAAGGAACGAAAGTGAAGTCGGAGCTTTCGCCGGGACAGGGACGAAGGAGCAGCAGCGAAGCTTCATGGGGAAATATCTCGGGGAATAAAGGTATGGGGACGTCTGTCTCCATGGTGATTCCATCGAGCGGTTTCGAGCACGCCGCAGAGCGGGAAAACGCCCTTCGGACTGCCTCCGTCGCATCCTGCGCGCCGAACGAAGGGTCAAGAAGCCTCTTCTCCCTCGTTCTTGCTGATCGTCGACCAGAGATACACGCACACGAACGCGCGCGCGCGCGCACACACACACATCTACATTCTCGTCTACACTATTATCGTACGATTCTTGTATTTTCGGTTGAAAGAGAAAAGGAAGCTCCGAGTGAACGACCGAACTCCGTCTCATTTTGTTCCACGAATCAGAAAAATGGAAACGATTATTTTTCACGATCAAATCTCGTCTCTTTCGTTTTCTTTTCGTTTTCTTTGCTCCTCTTACATTCTTCTCTTTCATCTTCGTCTCGTTCGTCTTTTTCGTTTCTTCCTTCTTATTCTTCCTCTCGTCACCTTATTACATTTCCTTCGCTTTTATAGATAATGAATTTCGATCTTCGAACAGATGATATCCTGGAAACGATGTGTTGTTACGTACTCGTGTAATATTGAAAGGAATTGGAAGAATTTTCTTTCATTCGTGTTAATTCGATAATACAATTTTCGACTATGCACATACGAACGAAATTATAATGAAATATTTTAAGGATCCGAATACGTAATATTATCGAGATTGCTAATGACATATATAAATTACGTTAAGTCGTAAAGCTATCCTTTGTTAATTTGTTTTCATCTGATAAATTGGGTACAAAAATATTGAACGACGGAACACGCCCTTCGTACTCCAACGCTATAGCAAATGGCACACATCTGTCTACGCTCGGAATTATTATATCTCTCGATGTAATTTTAACGCTACTCAAATGTGTTATCATGATCTAATTTCAAAAGTAATATTTGCTCTAACACGTGAAATACTTTTGATAGATAACGAGAGAAGGGAAAAATTCTGAAATCTCTCTCCCTTCAAAAGAAAAAAAAAAAAAAAATAAAAAAAAGATGTGTTTGCTCTTCGTTTCCCATTTGTAACTTTTTAATTAAGCATAAGCCAACGGTACACGAGCGGAATACTCACGCACCGTTTGTTCTTTCATCGAATTTCAACTACGTAATCGCACATGGAATTTATCGAATCGAAGATAGAATCGACCTTTACCGTTATTTCCTTTCTCTAATAACGATTTCAATAATGCGAGAACGAAATGAAGGAGGAGAAACCATCGAAGCTGTTTCAACGATTACCCAACGGACCCAACTCGAAGAATTTAGGACCCAAACGAAATGGATTCAATTAATCGAGCTCCCTTTTATTAGATGAGTCACGTACTTCGCCAAATTGTAAGTAAGTACATACTCTCTTTCGGACATGCTGGTAGACATTCATATACACGCCTGACCTTTTCCACGTTGTACTTACAAACGACTATTAATGAGTATCTCGACCGTTAACATATGTGCGTGAATGGATTCTATTTACTAGCACGTGTGCCAGTGTAACCATCGTTACTCTTTTTAACATCCACATCGTCCTTTCCTATTTGCTTTTCCTCGTCTTAACCGTGCGCTTTCATTACCTCGCGCATTGCTTCTTTTTTTTTTTTTTTTACTTTACGTTCACGGTTTATGTTCTTGAAAGTTAAAGCAATATCGTTCTTATCGCATCTACTAGAGACAAACATCTTTTACAGATTGACTTTCATGAATATTTAATAAACTTCTCCATATAAAATGAATTATTAATTATTCGCGTATGACACTAACGAGAACGACGTTTGTTACTTCATTTTAAGACTTAAAAGGGGGTCGACTACTTTAATCACGTCTTTTTTCTTTTTTTTTTTTTTCTTTTTTTTTTAAGATACATCCATCGCTTTAAAACCGCGGTAGAAACGTTCTCGTTCTACGGAAAAGTTTAAAACGCGCTTACTCCTATAACTTTTCTTGTTTCTGATCTCATCTTTTCATATCTCCTTAGAAGTTCCATTTATGCGGCTCTTTTTACGTCCTGTCTCGCGTTTTAAAATTAACGGAAATAATGGAAACGCAAAGAATAAGTATACGTAATCGTGTACTCGAAAATCCAACTATCCCTTATATATTGTCTGGCAAGAGGTTAATTAGCGTGTAGCTCGTGTGAGCGACTGACCATGATAGTATTTACAGCTCTTAACTAACTCAACCATAGGCACACTTCCGGAATACGCGCGTTCTCTACTACTGAAACATATTACTTTGAATTGTTCTTAACTATTCCATTGTTATTTGTTATTCATCCTCTTTAGAAAATTTTTCCGAGGTTCCCGCTTCCTCGAAAGCGTTTATTGAATTATCGGAATGGAAGTTGAACGTTTCCCTTTAATGTAAACAAAATTTAACGTTCGTTTGACGTTTCGAATTATTACATTCGGATACGTCTGAAAATAAATAAGAAACGTAAAATATATTTCATTGATTTCGTAAGACAACGATTTCTCCTATATCAATATTAATTTTACTTTTTGTATGAAATTTCAACAAAAATAGAAAATCTATTTTATTCGAAAGCACTTTCGACAAAATTCAAAGTTAAAGTGTACGTTCGTAACTTTTCGTGCGATCTCGTGACACTTTTCTCTCTCTCTCTCTCTTTTTCTCTCTTTCAAAAATGGTAATCATGCTCGTTCGTAAGGACTATCTTATTATAGTTAAAGGGTAGAGATCACGTACAGTGCACGTGGCAAACACCTGTCGTACTTACGAAGGAAAGCAGCGCTCGTAATGAAAGAGGCGGAGAGAAGGAATATATAGAGAGAAAGGAGGATATATGAAACACTCGTGAATGAGACAAGAACGGAGAGGGTAGACAAGGAAGTGAAGAGAGAGAGAGAGAGAGAGAGAGATAAAGAGAGATAGGAAGACACAAATACATAAAGGGAAACAACGTTAAAGTCTGGCTGGATGGACGAAAGAGGATTTAAATAAAATATGAACAAGTTCCTCGTGAGTAGTCGGTGTGACTTCGTCCCACGCCGATTGTAAACGCAACTCCCTTTTGACGGCAAATACTTTCGACAATGATCTTAATAAATAATTAGAACACGATCTCTCCGTGGCCTTCTGAAAGAAGAATTATAAGAAAAAATGAGAGAACGAAAGAAGGATGGAGAAAGAGAGAGAGAGAGAGAGAAAGAGAAAAAAAAATACTGTTCGTCCGAAGAAAACGTGACCCTTGCATAAAAGACAGAGGGGGAGAGAAAGAGAGAGAGAGAGAGAGAGAGAGAGAGAGAGAGAGAGAGAAAGCGTGACGAACAAAGATCGAACAACGTGTCTATTGTTTTCATACTTTTTCGAGCGTGTGCCTCGTGGATTTTTTACAATACCTTTAAGGTAAAGGACTCCGTGTTCTCTCTCTCTCTCTCTCTCTCTCCCTCGCCCTCTCTCTCTCTCTCTCTCTCTCTCTCTCTCTCTCTTACTTATTCGTTCGTTCGTTTGGTCCCAGTATCGCGATACGTTCTCACGAAGGGGAGAAGATCTCGGTTTTATTCGTCCGCATAATTAAGTGGATCCATACGAAACCCCGTAATTAAGCACATGAATATAAAAAAAAATTCGATTCGAGTATTTTTATTGTGCGTCAGTCGAGCTCGTCCTGGGATTTAAAAGAAATCCTTTTGATCGTTTCCTTGACGCGTAATCATGGCTATGATCTTTTTTGTTTTTTTTTGTTTTTTTGTTTTTTTTTTTCCTTTCGTTCTTTCTTTTCCTTCGTTCTTTATTAACACAATCGACCATCTTGCTTGCAAATCGATTTCTTTTCGTATCGAGGTATTATATCTTCAAGTTAGTCGTAACTAAAAAATTTATGTAAAACCATGGCACATCTCGGTAGTTACGTATGTATATATCGATAGCGACACGGTACAGGAGGCACGGAGTCGTCAATAATTTTTAATGCATGCTAACCGAGGTCGTAATAAAACGACACGATGAAAGATCGAAGTAAAACGGCCTAGCGAAACGAGCCAAGCCGCGCCATTGGTCACGCGATCGTATTGTCAGTTTTAGAATCGTCGATACAAGTGGAAAACCTGTCGTCTCGAGTTGAATGAACGAGATAATGGATAAGAACAAATTGAGTAATAACCGTTGAGAGGACGACGGATTATAGCGATACATCTCAGATAAAATAAACTCCAAAGTGTGGAATCTTTTAGACGTGAGAATGTCTAGATGAAAATAAAAAGAAATAAAATAAAAGTAAGAAAAAAAAAAAAATGATCCACGCGATAACGTGGCCGTTGGAAGACAAACAAATTTATTTTGGGAATTTACATATATTGCCCGTGCGCATATTTGAATAAGTTTGATACTCTTATGCGTTATATTAATATTTATTTCGTTAGATCTGAAACGGCTCTGCCAATAGGAGATTTTAAAGTCGGCAATCATCCTTTTGCGATATCATCGAACGATCATTAGCCATTCGTAATTCGATCCGATCGAGTCCGAGTATCCGGCAACGAAAAAACGGGTCACTCAATGTTTCATTTACGCCTTCGAAAATGTCGCTCTACGCCACAGACACGCGATCCTTCTCTCTCTCTCTCTCTCTCTCTCTCTCTCTCTCTCTCTCTCTCTCCCCCCGAGCGCGACCCGTTATTCCAACGCTCCTCCCTTTTCATATACGACTCGTGATACTTTCCCTGTTAATTAAGCGCTTTCAGAAACAATGACTTTGTCATTGTATCGATAATTAATGCGTTTCAAATCCATCCGCCTTTCTTTCTCAATTCGCAAATTGGAAGTTGGTCGCGGACTTTTTTGTTTTTATTTACGAACGATGACTTGTTGATACAAGCATAGTCGCAATTATAATTACGAACGTATTGGAGTTGCAACGTGAAATGGGCGCACGAGTAAAGGGCAAATCCATTAATTTCATTCGCTACTTCGTGTTTCCTTTTTATTTATTTATTTATTTATTATTTTTTTTTTTTTTTTTCGTTTTTGTTCTTTCAATTTTTTTCCAGATATAAATAAAAACTATCTCATCGATAAATGGCCACGTTAATGGCCATTAATATTGTTAATGCGCGAGGAGGATAAAATTCGGCAGCGTTAACGAATGAAATTTCTCGTTCTCTCTCAAAAAGAGAATCATCGGCTTGTTCTTTAAGGATGTTCCGAGGTTACGACATTCTTCGAGAATGGGTAACCTGGACACCATGGCGAAACAAAGGGAGGCGCCTACGAGGACGAAGATGTGGCCCTTTCCAAGATAGAGAGAGAGAGAGAGAGAGAGAGAGAGAGAGAGAGAGAGAGAGAGAGAAATAGAATGAGGAGATGAACGGTCGAGAAAAGAGACGAGGATACTCGAAAATTGCTGTTGCAGGCCAACCTGTCTGCGAAAAATAGAGAACTCTTTGACCGAGAGAGACCCAACGAAAAACGAAGAAGAGAAGGAAAGAAGAAGAGAAAGGAAAAGGAGGTTCTACCTGGTCAGGACCGAGCCACCGCGCGAGTAACGACTGGTTAGGAATCGATGGGTGTTTGAGCAAAAAAGAAAAAAGAAAAAAAAAAAAAAAAGAAAGAGAGAGAAAAAAAGAAGATTTCATTGAGTAACTCATCCGTGTAAAACACTTGTCGGCGAAGAGACAGCCCTTTTACACTGATATAACATCTTCATTTTTCCTCCTTTTTCGTAATTTCATTTCTTTTTTCTTCTTTTTTTTCTTTTTTTTTTTTTTTTTATTTGACAAAATAATTACACGTCTAATATAAGGATAGGAAAATAAAAAAAGAAGAGAGGATAGAAAAAAGATAAGAAACGAGATTGTATTCGTTTAATTGGAATTCAATTTAGCTATTGAAATGTTCTGTGGTAATAAAAAGGGTTCTCTCGATTAATGGAAGAAGTACAT
>OU964961.1:11225744-11228244 GCA_918808275.2 Dolichovespula sylvestris
CCGATTCTTGATACACGAATAGGCGTCTGTACTCGTTCAAGTTCGATGATGTACCGCCAAATCCCGATTATCAATCACGAGGAAGTCGGCCATACGCGAAAGCTACTGATTTATTGCGCCTTCCCTCTCCTCGCCACGTCCCTCACGTCACCAAAATGGAATCCATCTTCTACTTCTACTTCTTCTTCTTCTTCTTCTGCTTCTTCTTTTTTTTCTTCATCGTCTTCGTCTTCGTCGTCGTCGTCGTCGTCGTCATTGTTGCCGTACCGCTGTTCGCTCAAATCCTTATGAGAAAATCTTCGTCGTCCTGACTTCGAAGGACGAAAACGAACAATGATGCAAAAAGGAAGATTTTATAAATTTAAATGAAAATCGTCGATTTAAAAAATTTAAATGAAAAGAAATGATGGAGGAATTCGCGATCTCTGACATATCTATCTTGAATCGAAATCCTTCGAAGCGTTCGAATCCATTCGATTAATGGCGGATTGAAAAATGTGTCTATTTATTAAAGGCCAAATTACGTAATTAGAGTTGATTCTTCCTCTCGTCATGGTCAGGCGTCTGACTAATTTCAATACCTGTTTATTATGGATGGTTAACTGCTTTGAAATGTTTTTGCTTTTATAAAGTATATTTAACAGGCGTTTGTTCTCTTGTTCGACATACATACATGCATACATACATACATAGATACATACATCCAACATAATCGTTTCTCATTTAATTCGTCCTCCATCTCGTAACCATTTCGTATTCTTCTTCATTCGATCGTTATTTCGCATAGTTGCGATAATGAGGATATTTGGATGTTAATTCAAATAAAAAATATATATATATATATATACATAAATAACTATTTCTAAACGAATATACATACGTTGCGGGATTACTTGTTTTAATACTCGTTAATACTTGCCGATAAGCATAATTTCGAAGATATATCGATGATCTAGATAAGGTAAAGGGAACTGGGCAGAAATCTGAAAGTATATTGACCCGGGTCCTCGCGATCGGGAGCATAGATCTCTTTCTCTCTCTCTCTCTCTCTCTCGCGCGCGCGCGCACACATGTGTACTCCCACGTAGGTGATCCATAGATTCTCTCGATGACACGCATACGTAAAAGGTCTATGTGTTGTGTGTCGTATATCGATCGCGTAGTCCCGTTTAAAAGTTAAACGATCGTAGTGTATGCATCAACGTGTTAACGCGCTTGTTCACACAGACGCTTACATAAATATGTGATGACCTCGAGAATTAAGCGGTCGATCCGTACGCAACTCGTTAGCTCGTTTCCCCTTTTCTCTTCCTCTTCCCTCTCCAGCATCCTTTTTCTATCCCGTTATATCCTCCCTTTTTATTTTTACCCCCTCCCCTTTTTTATCATTAAATGCGTAAATGCGTCTAGTTCATCGACCGATTCATTCTTCTGGCCAATTACGTCACATTTAATTTCGATTTTAAAATCACTTCGAAACATAGGATTACATTATTTCTACGAAATAATTCGTAATAATTGGATCAATATTTTGCATGAGTAATTGACTCTATATTACGCTGATCCGATAATGTCAGTCACGTCATAGCCGTGAGCTTAAAGGATGTAAAGTATTCAAAAGGGTTTTATAACATGGTCCATATTTAGGGTAAAATGTAATTTTTTAAGAAATGGATCGAAAATGTTTAACCGTACGTTAGAGAATATATTTCTGATTTATAGATCAAGGAATCACAGCATTCGCGCATCCTAATCCGAACTATGCGATGGAGGGACCCTTCATCTTCTAGATTGAAGCATAGTGATTAGAACCAATATCGTTATAAGTAACCTTTCATCAGTAGTAGGTACTTGCTAAAGCTGCACGATTTCATGCACGAATATAGTTGCTCGATCGTGGAATAAGATAATCTACATAATTAGGAATAATCATACGAGAGCGAGCGAGCGAGCGAGCCGGGAGGCGATCGATTCGAGACGTATCTTCGTTAGCATAACTGCAAGAATCTCAAATTCTTTATGAATTGAATTATCGCCAAGGATAGGAATTTAAATGCTTTATTAATCAGTTTAAACCGATTAGCCGGCCAGCTCTACAAATAAGGAGAAGTTCTTCTATATCAGATTTATTTCCTGAATTAATGATAATTTTTAAATTAATGCGATTTGTCAAAATATATTTCCAGTTTTAGTTACACGTTTTAATCCCGTGTAACCTAATTTATGTTTCACGTACAAATAAAAAATGATATAATGCAAATGTTATTGGTTACACGAAGTATAACTTATACTTAACATACATTAACCTTTGGACACGAACTAACAATTAATTTTCTAGCGAAGAAAAAGAGAGAGAGAGAGAGAGAGAGAGAGAATAAAATAAAATAGACATATGAACGCGTACGCGACGAGTTATTGAGAATGGTCTCGTGATATTTCGTATGAGCAAGCGATGATACGAACATTCTCGATAACCTCTACGTCCAGTTATGGTTAATTT
>OU964961.1:11230744-11238244 GCA_918808275.2 Dolichovespula sylvestris
AAAAAGGACAGAAGCTCGCACCGGAGGAGGCTCGCGTGCGTTCATCCGTTCTTTCTCTCTCTCTCTCTCTCTCTCTTTCTCTCTCTCGTTCGATGCGTGCGTAAGAGAGTACGTGCAACGTATTTTTGCAGGATACACTCCTCCCTCCTCCCTCATTCCCTTCATCCTCTTCTTCTTCGCCATCCTTCTTCCTTTTTTCTTCGATCGATGCGTCTTTCTCTATCTTTCTCTCTCTCTCTCTCTCTCTCTCTCTCTCTCTCACACACACACTCGCTCTTTCTCCCTCTTTCTTTTTCCCTCGTTGAACTGTGTCGTAGTTTCTTCTTTCACTCTCTTACACGCTCGCTCGATCATTCCATCTTTGTCCTTCAAAGAGGACCGCTTCTCCTTTTTATCCCTTATCCTTTATTCTTTATCCTTTATATCCCGGTGCTAGGTAGACAAACGCGCGGAGCGGAGCGCACCGCACCGCTCCCGAATGGCATAATGCATCTCGAACTGGTTTTCTACCGACGAACTGCGACGGTGAGTGAAGACGACGAGCGAGAGGCAGGCACGCCGTCTCATTTTTCCCATTACTCCCGAATTGCGCCACTCTTTTGGCCGTTCCTTCCTTCCTTCCTTCCTTCCTTCCTTCCTTCCTTCCTTCCTTCCTTCCTTCCTTCCATCTCCCTTTTTCCGATCTCTCTTCTCTTCATCCTTTCCCTCTTTCTCTTTCTCGCTCTTTCTTCTTCTAACACACTCTTTCGTTCGGCCTATTATCCTTAGCTCGTTCTCTCTCTCTCTCTCTCTCCCTCTCTCTCTCTCTCGTTTTTTCTTTTTCAAACACTCTTTCGTTCGACCTATTATTCTTAGCTCGTTCTCTCTCTCTCTCTCTCTCTCTCTCTCTGTATTTCGCATGTTCTCCCGTTCATCCAACCCTTTCTTTTTCTCTTCTCTTCTCTTCTCCGTTAAAAAAGTCTAGACCGACACCTGTGTGCCCGGGAGAACCAGATTCCCTCTTTCCCCTCCTCACCCCTCTCTCTCTCTCTCTCTCTCTCTCTCTCTCTCTCTCTCTCTCTCTCTCTCTCTCTCTCTCTTTCTGTATGTTCACTACATTCCCCTCTTTCCCTGCTATCTTTCTTACACCCCATTTTTCCTCTCCCCCCCCACCCCCTCCCTCCCTCCCTCCACTCCACCTTCCTTCTTGGAGGATGCACCGGAGACGACACGTCTCCATCGATTTCACGCGTTCAACCCGGAACTGAGCTTCCGAAACCCCGCCTCCCCCTACTTCTTTCGATTGAAAGAACGAGAGAAAGGGGGAATGATACAAGGATCGTAAGAATAATTCATTCGTAAATGGAAGTAGAGATTTGTACGGTGTTATTCAAGTTCCTTTTTGTAGTTTGGTTTTAACACTAGAACTACCGTAAGAAAAAACCCTACCTACTTTCTACCAAAACCAGGCAATATGACTGGTCTTAAGAAAACGTAAAAACGGAATATTGTTTTTTTTTTTTATTTATTAACTTATTACTATCCTATATGAAGTATGTAAGGTTAGGGAATTACAACTATTTAATGGCAACTGTAAGAAATATAATATAATTATGATAATAACATCTATAATAATACTTTCTAATTCATTGTCCAAGAACTCTTCAACTTGTTTGTTCATGGTCTACAATCTCATTATCCACTGTTCTCACTAGAAGGTATTTCATTTTTTTTCAATTCACTATCTTCATCCTCGATATCAAAACATTCCATTGGAATATTGTTTAGTTTCAGCAAAAGTTCCAAGGTTTTTATACGTTTTGCCATTTTTTGGAGTTATAAAATATCGTTATGTTACAAAAAATTGGATCCTCTTCCAACGACTGTGGTATACAGAATGATCGCGTGATACGGTATCGATTAGTTTTATCTCCAGATAAGTTGTGGCATGAAAGAAAATATTGTAACAAAGAGCCAGTGGTTACGTTACCTATGGTTATGTTTCTATCTCTATGTTTATCGCCAGATAAGTCGTGGCATAAGAGAAAATATTGTGACAAAGAGCCAGAAAATTCATCTAAATATCTAATCAACGGTGTTGATTTCAGGAAAGACATTGTAAGACTTCTTTCCACTTTGAAAAATACCAGCTATACATGTTAGTATTATTGTAGATGTTATTATCATAATTATATTGTTTTTTTTTTTTGTAGTTGGCATTAAATAGTTGTAATTCCATAACCTGAAATACTTTTTATAGGATAGTAATAATTTAATAAATAAAAAAAATATTCTGTGTTTTTACGTTCTTTTAAAGACCAGTCATTTTGATTGTTTTTGATAGAAGTAGGTAG
This sequence comes from Dolichovespula sylvestris, assembly GCA_918808275.2. NCBI lineage: Eukaryota > Metazoa > Arthropoda > Insecta > Hymenoptera > Vespidae > Dolichovespula > Dolichovespula sylvestris. The sequence continues at coordinate 11,233,078 of OU964961.1, forward strand.
GACAAAAAATTACTGGAATTCTGTGTGTTATTTAAAAATAAAATTCATTTTATACAGCCTTTATTTAACCCTGCAAAAGTCATTGCATCATTTCGAGAAAATAAAAATGTAACACGAAATAGGAATTTTATAATGAAATTGTAAAACCAGTCATTTCGACTGGTGCGGTAATTCTAATGTTAGTAATCAATATGGAACTATTTGATCTCTCAACCGACGAGATCTATTATCTCGATGAAGGTCGATTTTTGACATTATTTTGATTACAAATGAAACATCAAATATGTGATATTTTATTTATAAAATAAAACGAATATGATTTTAAGAAAGGTCTCGAACAAATAAGATACTAAGAAACTTTAGTGGAAATTAATGAATCGGCGAATATGTCTTCGTTAATGGAAATGAATGATTCAATGTTTTTTTAAATCTCTATGAGATTGAAATTGAAATTTCCCCTTAACTGAATACTCGAGAAAAATAGATTTGCAGATAACCCTTCTATAACATGTTTTTTGTGAACATGGTTTTCATACTTAATGGTATAAAATTAGTGGCAAATTTTATCTAATATGTTACTTTTGGAAAACGATATTGATTGTTTTTATAGAATCAAGACATTTTTCTATAACAATGAAAATGAAAATTAGTAAACCTCAAAGTTCGTGTATATATTTCTTTTAATTATTTGTATTAATATTATATATGTATATATATATATATATATATATATATATATATATATATATATATTTATTTATTATATATATATATATATATATATATATATTTATATATATTTATTATATATATATATATATAATTTCATGTTTATTATTATTTTGAACAAAAATGTTATAAAACAGCAGGATCGAATTCTTATTTATATCAATTTAATTTGGAAAATCTTTAATGAATCTAGCAAATGATGAAAAAATCATTAAAACATGAGTCTTTTTCCTTATTTTTTGAAACGGAGTATCAAATTTTGTATGTACGTAAATTATCTTTACTGATATCCATTAAATAATAATGTTTTCCTCTCGTATAACACTATTTTGTTACAAATACTATTTGTTCTACTAATATTATGAATATATACGTTTATATCTCATTTTATTTGTATTATTATTTTAAACAGAGATATTATAAAGATAAAAGAAAAAAGCCGAATCAAATTCTTATTATATATCAGTTTAATTTGGAAAGTTTTTAATGAATTTTGCAAATGATGAAAAAAACATCTTTAAAACATGAACCTTTTCTTATTTCTTAAAACGGAATATCAAATTTTATATGTAAATATATTACTTTCTGGTATTAATTAATAATAATGTTTTCCTCTCGTATAACACGCTATCGATGTAACACGGATTACAGATTTTCGTGTTATACGAGGTTTATCTGTATACGCATATGGAATAAAATATAAAGGAAATGTAAGGAGGAATAAAAAGGAAAAGAAAGTACGGACATTGCAGGATCACTCTATCAGTAACCATAATAGCAGGGTCGACATCCCCCCAACTCGGTGGAATCGACCTTGAACCAACTCGAAATGTTTAAAAAGCTCCTCCTCTTCGACCTTCTCTCTCTCTCTCTCTCTCTCTCTCTCTCTCTCTCTCTCTCTCCTACTTATTTTCTTTTGATATACCATTCCTACGCTTGGTGTGCTCGCGCGAATCATGTCCTTTAACGAAGCGCGGCAGGATGCGCCGAAGATCAAGATCGCTGCAGACTTAATTGGCTAATTAATAAAGGCCCCTAATTACGGCGTAAGTAACGCGCCGTCGTTTTTAGGCGCGCCCCTCGTTATAAAGTGCGCGCACAGGTCGCGCTCGGTTGCGCTTTCTTTTCTCTCCTATATTTTATAACTTTTTTTTCGGTCTTTTTTTTCCTTCTTTTTTCTCTTTTCCGTCTTTTCTTTACTTTTTTTTTTTTTTTTTTTTTTTTTTTTTTTTTATATATTACGCGGCCTCTACGCTGCTAACCCTTATTTTTTCTAATCACTTTCTTCTTTTCCTCGTACATCCATCCAAACAACCATCCTGGCCGGAATAATGACTTCGTTGCACATTTCGCCGGTAACTATGAATCTACGTTTGTAATATGAATCTAACTACGAAACTGCATTTGACTTTTGAAACAACTGAATTCGTCATTTTTTTTGTTATTTGTTTATTTTTTTTTTTTTTTTCGCATTATGTTTTTTTTTGCATTATTTTTATTGAAACAAAAAAGAATCTGATAAAAATTTGAATCCCAATTAAAATTAAAGACAATAGGAGGATTTTATTTACTTTCATTGCTAGTAGCTCAAGTGATTTTTATTTCATTTTATATTTATTATCCTTGATGTTTATTTATAGTTTACGTCTGTATGTAAAGATGTAGGCTTTCCAGTAGATAAATATCTGGAAGTTTACCCCGGTGTCGTAAACAAGTTTATAAGCTTAATTATGCCGATTAAATTCATTCGCACGTTGTCCGGAACGATCTTCGTTTGCAAATCGAAACAATACGATGGTGGAGTATTATTAAAACTGTTCAAACCTGGTTTCATACTCTACGGTTCTACTACGCCCTCTCGAAATTCCAAGTCAGGTAGAATTCCTTTGTGCGGAATTTCCGTTGTCCTTATTCGAACGTAAAACCAGCTGGACTCCTGCTTGTTTTGGATCTATTTATTTTCATTTGCCGACCGCCATACTCTCTGAGCCGATAATTGAGTCTTACGATTTTAATGAGACTTCGGAAATCAATAATATTTTTAATTGAAAATATCAATCGCATTATTTTCCAATTAGAAAGAATCATTTTCTAAACTTAAATATTATACCAAGATGATATGGTATAACAATCATGCCGATTGTTATATTTGTTAAGAAAACTTTTTTGTCCAACAATTTCAGAATTGTTAATTTCGCGAAAAAATTTCTACCTTAGCTAATTACCGCAACTAATTACGGCGATTTGTATTTTCTCTTCGCTTTGGTAACTTCATAAGCTTTTGAGGTTCGCAGACTTTGGCTGGCAAAGACACGAGGTCATTAAAGTGACAGGTGATGGTTTCCAATTAACTTCTGATTGCACGCATTTCTTCAGAACTTCCGCAAAACACTTTCGTGGTGAATTCACGATTTGCTTTTTATCGTCGATTTTTTCTTTCTTTTTTTTTTTTCTTTTTCTTTCTTTTATCGATCACGACGGTCATGAACACGCGATAATTCTTGACCGTAGAACGAACGGCTCTATCAATGTGTATTAACTCGATAGCAAAGAATACCAAAAAAAAAAAAAAAAAAAACAACGAATTCTAGAATAGGAACAATAAAAACATCGATTTCTAATTAATTTCCATTTTTAACGTACACGTAATATGGACGATCTCTCGAGGTATTTAATTTCAAATATCGGCGGCGCAATTGTAGATAAAAACAGATGCCTTTGACGATTTATCTATCGAATTTACGTTACTCTCTTATCGCAAACGCATGATTCTTTCTAAAATTTAAATCGTACTGAAATTGTTAAAGTTCGCGCGACTCTTGACTCCCGCGACCGATAAAAGAAATCTTTAATTTTAATAAGATGATTTCACAATTAATCGTATCGCGCGCTCAAGAAAAACGTAATAATTTAAAAAGATGATAGATATCATTGAGCTACTTTATAGAACCATCGTTTCTCTTTTTTCTTTTTCTTTTTTTCTTTTTTCTTTTTTTTTTTTTTCCTTTTTTAACACGAATCGAAACTTATATAGAAGCAATAGTATGCGTGTAATATCAATCTCGATCTTTCATGAACGATAAGCAGGCGCCATGATTCCGAGGTAAGACGCAACAAATTTTTTCACGTATCGATCAAATTCGATACTATTATCTGTAGTTGATTTTTCATTTGTGAGAAATCACAAAAATATTATTTCATCGGGCGATAAGGTACGAGGCAGTTAATTTTGACATTTATATACACGCCGATATTATCCATAAAATTTATAAGTAAAATATACGATTTTTATACTTCTCATTCGTTCAACAAAATCCATATATTCATAAAGACGCATGAGCGTTTAAACTTCGCAAACGTTATCAAGACCAGGACTACAGAAATGATTTTACATTAAGAGCGATAGAAGTTTCGAGATTGAGAGTGACTGTTATCTAATGTCACTCTTTAACAGTACCTAAATTATAGTAATATTAGACATTGCTTAGCTTCGTATAACTACGATAACGAAAGAAAATGGAATCGAGTTCGACCATTGGCCTCGTTCCGTTATCATACCTTGCTTCAGTCACGTGAAATATTCTCAAGGTGGTAAGAAAAAGACAGTCGTTCATTGTGGACTCTATTAAAGATTCAACGATCAAATTTAAACGTTTAAGACGAATCAAATAAACGTTCCTAATTTTTATTTGACAGATCGTCGGGATGAACGATAAGAAACAAACTGATCGGTCAATTTTTAATCAATTCTCGATGTATTTATTATTTTCATATAAAACTTACATGAGCGCAATAAAAAAAAAAAAAAAAAAAAAGATAAGATAGCTAGCTATAATAAGTAAGACTTACATAATTACAAAGAAAATGTAATAATGTAAAGAAACGGAAAGATATTATAACATAGTTGTTAAATATTCGCAATAGATATCAAAAAAAATGTTTTGATCTTTGACGATTGGTATACAACGTCATACCAAAGTAGTATTACATGTGCGTTCGCTTTTACATCGTAATTTTTATAACGTCCTAGAGGTAACACTTTGTGCATTGGCATTAAAATCAACAAGACATATTGTATTTACGTTCGCATTGAGGCTGTCGGTGAAAATGTAAGGTATCATAAATGTTCGAAAGAGGGGAAACAAGTTTTACATCATTGCTCGGTGTAATCCTATCCACTTAAGTATGGATCTTCCTAGCATTTCCACCAAATGGTCACATTTCTGTGTTTTTCTTTACTCTTTCTGACATTTATTTTTGAAATCGGAGAAATATTTATGGCGTAAGATCGTAAAGAAATAATTTTTCTTCGAGCTTTCCGATGCACCCTCTAAAAAGTGCTTCCCCAGAACGCATTTTTTTCTCACCCTCGACGATAAGGACGTCGACCTTTCCTCCTATTCCCTTGAAAGACGTCCGTCGACATCAAAGCGTGTAC
>OU964961.1:11240744-11280744 GCA_918808275.2 Dolichovespula sylvestris
CAAGTAGTGCAAAAGCGACAACGGCACAGAAACTGTGTGACTCTCGTAATTTTTATATCTGCTAAAATAAATATGAATATCAAGTGGACGTTAAGTAAATCATTGACGAAACGTACAGCTGTGGGTCGCCATGACGGCGGCGGTAATACTATTATCGGAAAGACGACAGATAGACAAGAATCGTGGCCCGTTCGATTGTAAAAGCATGTGATTAAAATTACCTTGAGACCCGGCAGCCGATAATGATCGTGCTCGCTTAACGGCCAATCATAATGTTCTCGCACGACCCGTTTACTTTTTTTCTTTTTCTTTTTTTTTTTTTTCTCTTTTCATTAGAGATATACATTCTTATTATATAATATGAAATCGAGTGAATCGTAAACGAGACTTTTTTTTTTTTATTGATATCGATATTATACGAAACGACGAACGTTGATTTTTCTTTTTTTTTTATCCAACTTTTCGTCGTTCGTTTAAGACAATAGAAAACGAGAGAGAGAGAGAGAGAGAGAGAACAGACGGAAATGAATTTCAAAGGAAAAAAAAAAGAAGAAGAAAAAAATACATTCGATCTTGAAGTCCCATTGTAAAAACACGTGTCAAATCGGTCTTCATTATTTTTTACGTTGACGTTGTAAGAAAAAGTTTTTCAAATGTATCGGACCCATAATCGTTCTCGACAAAAGATATAGCAAAGAGCACATGCTGTGTGCGTTGGAAAGAAGGAAGTGTTGCAAATGTTACCTTCCACTACTGACCAATGGCCAGAGGTAGTAAAAGGATTTATTACGGATGTTCTTTCGGTATCCAGTACCGTTAGGAACCAATAGGAACAAGGAAAACTGGCTGTTGCCAATGTAGGAGGATAAATATGCCATTTAAACGTACCTTCTCAGGTATCTGAGCAAAAGTCTATTTTAAAGGTTCCCTTCGAAGACTATGAACCGACCTAACAACTGCGATGTCCCATTTATCTCAGTTCCATGAAATTTTAACACAAGTATTGAAGCAATTCTTAAATTCAAACAATTTTAAATAAGAATTCTATTTCATAACAACGAAACGTAAAGTGCGCGTAATAACACTGGAGCGCTTTGAAAAAAAAAAAAAAAAGAAAAGGAAAGAAAAATATACAATAAGCGATTATTTAAAAATTTGAAAAAATAATACTTTGGAATGGTATGGGGGAAAAGTTTTGAAAGTGAAGGGCCAAGCCTGACTAATTGAAGGTAACGTGTATTAAAAGGAGATATACAAAATTAAAATTATGACCAAACGATAACAATCGAAATCCGTGTTGTTTAGATAATACTCGTAAAATGTCGGCAGATAATCTGGACGTACCTAAGTACTTTTGAAGGATTTAAGATTTGGCATTTACAGAATATATTGCTATCCATTGTAATTATTGTTTTTATCGATTCGTGGAAGAATTAAATTTAATAAATTATCTGATAAATACGGTGTTACGTTGGAAACGTGAAAATTTTTATTTGAAATTGGATTTTTTTTTTTTCTTTTTTTTTTTTTTTTTTTTTTGTTAATAGAGGAATATACAATCAATTCTCAAATTGGATTAAAGAAAAAAAATAATAAAAAGAGACGAAAAAAAGAGAGAGAGAGAGAGAGAGAAATCTAAGGAAAGAAATGTGAACGTGTCCAATGACATTAGAAACGACAAATTTTCTTCCAACGAAGGTAGACGCTGGTTGACCTTGCGTTCGCGGTCATCCGCCATCCGGTTATTCGCACGGTAGTGACGGATAAGAGGAACACGGAGATGGAGAAGGGCGTGGAGACGCGCATGCTCGAATCAACTTTAGCTACCTCCTTCGTTTCCATCTTTTCCTATTCATCGTCTTTTTAATGGACCAACGTATTTATCCCTGTCAGTAAGATTGCGTATCGACAAAAATATCCAAGACTAATTTCTAACATCGCATTCTAGTTGAATCATTCGGATTATCATTTTTTGTTTCTTTTTTTTTTTTTTTTTTGTTATTTGTAACTCTTTGATACCTCAATTGAAGGTTAATAATATCGTTTAATTTACGTCTATCAACGAGAAAGCGAAAAGAAGCATCATCGTTAATCGTATCCCTCCATATCGGGAAAATTTGAAAAGAAAATACTCGAATAGAAATTCTACTCCTAACTCCCCCCCCCCCCCTCTCTCTCTCTCCCCCTCCCTTGTACTTTTATTTATACGGTCTTTGTTAAATCGTCCGTCCGTCCGTCCGACGTCGTCGTTTGTTTCTCACCCTGATCGAGTTTCATAGGAAATCGAGAGTAATAAAATCGATTGGTTACCCGTATATTTTATACGCGTACACGTCTATTCGTAAAGCCTCGCCTTAGTTATTAAAACCAGATAAAAAAAAAAAAAAAAAGGAAAAAAAAAAAAGGAAAATCCCTTTCGAAGATTTACGAAGGGGAAAAAAAAAAAAAGAAACATATTAAATTCCTCGAACTAAAGAACAGACCTATACGAAAAATGATCCATACATCCATCTGTATCGATCTCGTTCTCTCGTTTACGCGATATATACATATACGCCTAATTGCTCCGATTCCGATTAACGTCATAGATTCAGTTGGTTTCACAAATTACAATTATTTCGAGAGAAGAAGAAGAAGAAGAAGATGAAGATGAAGAGAGAAGGAGGTAAGTTGTGGAAAAAGATGTTACTTTTTTTCCCCAACTGGCACGTTGAACGACGTTGGAGGAGGAGAAAGACAAGAAGGAAAAGGAGATGGCGCGAAGAAGGGAGAGAGGAGGGAGAGGGCGGGCGGGATAGCAAGAAACGTTTTCTGTCTCTCTACGATCCATCGCCACGTCGTCTGGCCACGTCTGGCCACGTCTTTACGGTAATGTCAAAGATGCGTTTCGAATAATCCATCAACCAATCCACGCTATCCGTCTCTTTCTCTCTCTCTCGTTCTCTCTGGTTCTCTCTACCTACCACACTACTACTACCACCACTACTACTACTACTACTACTACTGTCATCCACTATTACTCCTGTCTCTTTTCTTCCGCAAGCTCGTCAAGATTTACCGTCAGATAGTTCCCTTCGGCACCGAAAAGGGATGTAATCCTGTGGGATTTATCCTCTTGAATCAACTCTCTTTGAACCTCGACGATGGTCCTCGTTCTATGCTATGCTCTACTCTGCTCTACTGTAGAAAAAAAAAAGGTACGTATCAATCGATGGGATCTTCCTCCGTGGATCGCTAAAATTCGTGAGGTTCTTTAACATTCTTTTTTTTTTCTTCTTCTTCTTCTTCTTCTTGATGAGTAGGACGAAGAGAGAGAGAGAGAGAGAGAGAGAGAGAGAGAATTGACTCACGGCCGATCTCGAACTCCGGGGCCTTCTTACTCGCTAGCAGAATATCGTGTTTCCGGGCAGAAGCACGAACGGGAGGAGGCTCGCCCTTGAGAAGGCAAGAATGTAAATACGTTGCTAAAAATACGAACGTCTTCTTCCTTCGTCGAAGTCTCTTTCCCATAACGATTAGCATGTTCGTACGTGTACATACATACATACATACATACATACATACATACACACATACATACATATGTACATATGTACACCTGTTTAAATGTACAACTGATATTACGAAATTAAGTCGTATCGTCAATTGATACTTTAACCTCGTTTTATTCTTTTGTTTTTCTCTTCGTTCTTTTTTTTTCTATCTTTCTTTCTTTCTTTCTTTCTTTCTTTCTTTCTTTTTGTGCTTTTGCCTTTCATTTTTTTTTCTTTTTTCTTTTCTTTTCTCCTCTTACAATCTTCTTTTAACAAACCTCTAAGAATATTTACTCTTCCGATCCAGGGAATATCCGAGGGAATTTTTTTTTCTTTTTTTAACGATAAATAAAGGAAAGTTTCAACAATAGGCCCACGTCGAATAACCAACATGAACCAGCTCTGCTCCTGTCGAGTCAAGTTTTCACAGGTGTGCGATTTTCGAAAAGGCCACGAGAGTTCCGGTAGATTTTTGAGAATCCCTGAAACCCCGGCCTTCGACCATCGCCAATAGCCGATTGGAAAGCATAAGATTTACGACCTCGGGGATTTCTATTCAAAACTATTAAAATCAAAATCAATAGCGAAAAGTATTTAACGTTTTTATTAAATACGTTTATTGGATATAGGATACTCGAAGTAATGGGGAAACGCTATATTTGTTATTATCTTTTAATTCATTCGATTTATTTACGATAATAAATAAAAAAGAAAAAAAAAAAAAAGAAAAAAGAACAGCTGTAAGTTAACAATTTTATCTAATGACTCCGTTTTCGATAATTATGCAAGGAAAAAAAATAATCCTCGATCCGTAGTTATTTCGACGGTTGGGATTTATTGGTTCCTTTGGCGTAAATCGAGTCGTATTATTCGTTCGAAATTGTATATCTCTTATCGTACCTCGACACCCGTGTCTCGTATTTCAGCTGATTTTCGTTTCAGACAACGGCGAACATTTTACTGTGGTGGAAAACGTCGAAAAATTACCGTCGTACGTAACTTTCTTTCTAAGAGTCAGATTTATGGGAGATTAGCGATAAAATTCGTGAATGCTTGTTGTGTTGGGAGGGGACAACCGTTTCGCGACCTTTGAAACTGGATCGATCTCCGGCGCTATCAAGTTTCAAACTGACTTTTTAGGACCAGAATGCGCCGCGCGGTGCTTCCGAACGAGCTAGCCGAGTGTGAACTGTCAGGGGTGATCTGCCTCCGCAAGTTTTCCTCCGACTTCTCGTAAGTTTACCGCCATAACTCGCCTCTCTCTCTCTTTCTCTCTCTCTCTCCCTCTCTCTCTATCTATCTATCTATCTATCTATCTATCTATCTATCTATCTATCTATCTATCCATCTATCTCTCCCTCTCTCTTTCACACTATCTTTTACCATTCCACGGGGCAAAGGATTCTAGCTCGGGATTTAGCTCGTTTCTTTCAGTAATTCCAAATCTTCAAGATTCTTCAGGAACGACGAAAGCAAATTTCGTCCACGCTCGGTTTACATTCTCCTACAAATCTTCGAATCCATCCTTCTTCACACGCATGGTCAAGTTTAACTGATGAAAACGTAAGACAAAAATTTCGTCGAGATTTTGACAAAAAAAAAAAAAAAAAAAAAAAAAAGATTATTATCTTTCTATACGTTCCCATGTTTTAGATCTCTTTGTACATTAATGTTTCGATCGAATCTTTACACGCAATTCTATTACGATTTATTTATCGATTTCTTTTTTATTTTTATTTATTTGTTTATTTATTTATTCATTGATTTTTGTCGTTATTCAGACAAATTTAGAAAAATTTTGTCTTCCTCCTACGATGTGAAATAAACCCTTCGAAAATTACATACAATATTCACCACCAGCGTAACGGAGATCGAAAGATCAACCGTCGAACGTCCTATTTGACCTCTAGCTGCTTATCGACCTCCGCAGTGGTCCCCTTTTTTTCCTCTTCTCGGGCTCACAATGCTATACTACGGACCTTTTTTTTCACCGCGATATCTACTATCTATGCATAACTAATCTAATGGTCTACGAGATACAAGCTAGCTTCGATTGCACGAGCAGCTCTAAAAAGAAGTTAAACCACGTCCCTACTGCCTTTATATTTTCAACTTGCTTATTTATCATCATTGATAAATATGCAAAAAGAAAAAAAAAAAAGAAAAAACATTTACATAATAAATTCATAACTCGGTCTGTTATGTTCGTTTCTGCATACGGAAATGTATAGTTCGTAAGTCGTGTAAAGTAACGAGAACGTCAATTTGTTTCCCGACCAAACGGCAAATAGTTCCGATTGTCGTTAATAGATAATATATAATTATCTTTTTTCCTCGACTTTTGTAAAAACTATCGAAAAATTAAACAACAATTTTTGATCGAATTCAATTCGAAAATGTTATTGAAGAGAGTTTACCGACCAAGCAGATAAAAGATCAATTGACTAAAGGGTCTAAGGACGCAAACAATGAGCCATGACTCATGGGTAATTTAAACAATAACCAATTGAATTTAACAAAGCAGTTAGGCCAGGTCATTTTCAACTGTCCGGAGGAAAAGGCATAATAATATTCCTAAGGTAAGAAGACCCAACGACGTAGGCAATATAAAAGAAAATCTTCAGCAAATTCTCTTGTGTCGAGTTTATGAAATTAAATCGTTTTTATGCCTTTACAATGTGTATTATTATTATCATCATCACCAACATCAAATCAACATAAAATATTTTTCAAACTTTCACCGAATTATATTGTATCTTGGAGAAGCTTCTTATAAATTATTACGTTTAAATATGGGGAATAAAAAAAAAAGCGACGCGGTATTTGAATGACGACGACGACGACGACGATGTAAGATTTATTTGAACTTTCGGGTGTATCATAAAAATTGTCGAGAAACAAAAAAAAAAAAGAAAAAAAAAAGATGAGAAAAAAAATAAGAATGAGAAAGAAAGAAAGAAGGAAAGAAAGAAAGAAAGAAAGAAAAGAGGAAAAGAAAAAAAGGAAATAAAATATCGTCGTTCTATGCGAGAATGAATGCGTAGGAGATTCGATTTCGCAACATTCCGTAGTCGGCTCTCTCGTGGGCGTCGAACACGCGCGTCAATTGTTGTTCGGTGGCGCCTCTTTCGCGCGTCGCTCGAACCCGTCGCTTAGATGCGCATGTATCGCGTCGGACCGCAGTGCGCACTCACTGGGGTAAGCCACGCCAGAAAAGTAGTTCCAAACGACAAATCGAGATGAAAAATCTCTCGAAGTACATCAGGACACTCGCCGATATTTGTTAATACGATCTCCTGCAAGCTCCCACGAATAAACGAACGTGAATTTTCCCATCGTGTTAACATAATTTTTGCAAAAAGTTGAACATTATGGAAGAGAGGCTCTGGCGGGCGCGGCCCCCCACGCGGCATTTGCAGGACCGTACTATGTGACTCGAATAATAGGGTCCCTCTTAATAGATTTATTTATTTATTTATTTAAAAGAACAATTTTTATGCGATAAGAAAATTTATACGTTTTAACGATAAAACGATAACGTTATAATCTATCGATCCGTTTTATTCATTTAATGGTAAAATATATTTAATATCTTGTATTTATGTGTGAAAAGTAATTTCATATATATGTTGTATAACAATTTTCCATTTCTTTTTTTTTTTATAATTATTTTATATATGTATATTATATATATATATATATATATATATATATATATATATAATTTTAGATAGAATATAATACAAGCATTTCTCTATACATTACGGAGGCCATATAATAGTCGAATAGTCGTTAAGAGAAGGATGGTATATGCGCGTATTCGCAATATTACAACATCGACTGCAACACGCTCGAGGTACGGCAGACACCTGACATATTAGAAACGGACATGGAATGTCGCTCGGTTATACGTTATGTATTCGCAGTGTTTCATCTTTGAAGAATTCGAATCACCATTTAATCTTCCTAACATCAAAATATCTTTATTTATTACAATATTAATCCTGTAGATTCGAAAAATATATGAACGAGTAAGTACGTAGATAAATATATTCGTGAACGTAATTTTTATGCGTTGACATTTCTTCCCCACCACCCCAACCCCGCCCTACATTTAATAGCACGTAAATCCGATTTCCTCTCAACGAAATATTGAAAAGATATTTCGTACACTTTCGCACACACGCGCGCGCGCGCGCGCACACACACACACACACACGTATATATAGATTAGAAGGCGGTGGAAGTGACATAACGGGAGGCTATCTCAAGCGCGCTTTCCTCGTCGACTCGGATTGCACAATGTTGTGTGTCAAGGGCTAAGCCGTTCGCGCGCATACGTTTGTGAAAAAAATGATAACTCATTTTGTTGCGCGTGCATGCAAATCATCGTATGATAATGACGGATGCTCGGTATCGTATAGATAATTATATATAGGTATAAATTTCTTCGAGTTCTTCATTTCTAACGAGTTCTTCCTCCTCTTCTTCTTTTTCTTCCTTTCTTTTTTTCCTCTCGTTTCTTTTTACAATCAGAGTATTTAATGAATATTTCAAATAAATTCGTTTCGCCAAAGCACGGTGACCATCGTCTACGTAGCAATGATTCGATGGAAGTCGCGGCATCCGAGCAACCCTCCTAGCGTCACTCGACCGACGACGACGAGTAGAGTCGGTCATTGACGTGCGACGAATCGATGCTTAGAGTCTAGTATCTGCTAACGCGTTTAGCGTGTCTCCTTCGACGAAGATTCTGCTCCGCTAAGCTCTCTCCTCCGCGGGACGGCACGTTTTTGATCGATCGACTCTAGCAGGCGTTTACTATATATATATATATATATATATATATATATATATATATATATATACACGTACATAGTTACATACACATTTATACAGGCGCACGGACCCATTTTATCGATATATCGATAATATCGTCTAATCTTTTGCCGCAATATATTTCGAAGTGGATAAAGTCAAAGAGTCTACGCCATTGCCCTAGTCGAGACTGTCGCAAGACTTTAATTAAAAACTCAAAGGGTTATATACAAAGCGTGGACGGCTTCCTAGTAACCCGCGTTTATTACAAAAACGATAGACTAGCGTCTCTCGTTTGAAAATCGAAAGGTCCGCGCGTTTGGTAGAGAAAAAGAGAGACGGACAGAGAGAGAGAGGGGGGGGAGAGGGGGGAGAGAGAGAGAGAGAGTTTAAAGTAGGAGGCGTAAGAAGTTATCGACGTGTAAATTTATCCGGATAAACGCGATCAAGGAGTATAGACATTGTGAGAGTATGATGATAGGACGGGGGGGGGGGAGGGGGGGGGGGGGGGAGGGTAAGGCAAAACACGTCTCTACGTACTCGCAAGTATTAAATCCGTACAGGTTCCGACAGGTTGCCAACCGCAAGCTCGCACCACATGTGGCCTCCACGTTTCTCCCATGACAAACTTACGCGAGACGGCGTACATCAAACCATAACATATTCCAGAGGACGAATGAATGCCTTTCTCGTGAAGGATGTCACGATATTCGAGTTTCTTCGTACGAGTTAAATATAATATAAGACGGATGGAAAAATATAACAGAGGATATCTTCGACGTACGATTATACAATCGTTCGACGATTAATGCGTGCGTTCGTAGGTACGCGATATTTGCGATGTCTCAATGATTGGGAGGAAAGAGGAAGGGGAAGAAAAAAAGAAAAAGAATAATGTGCGATTATTACAATGAATTTGATATCGAGAGATAGGAGCGGGGTGCTTAATACGATTGATACGGTTCTGGCGCCCGGTCCCGTAGCGGTGGACATAGCCGCGGAAGATGGAAGGAAAGCGCACGGGATCGCACAGTTCAGTCGCCTTTTACCGGCCTTACCGAGAGGATCGGATCGTTGTCGATCGGCGTGCGCGTACGTACGACTCCCTTCGAGAGCTAACGATAGAGCGAGAGAGGCCGATGATATTGTAAAAACGTACAAAGAGGGACGACAAGTAAATCAAATATAAAAGGAAAGAAAAGAGATATCGAGAAGAAGAAGATAAAAGAAAAAAAAAAAAAAAAAGGTTTTACCACCTTAGAAAGTTTTGTACAGGATCACACTAAGAATGAAATTCTTCCTCTGCCTGGTTGAAGAAGGCAGCGGTAGTAGATGTTCTATAAAATTTATTCGAAACAATTATCTTGATTCTAAAAGAAAACGACAAGGGCGTTTGTGGCGGAACGATAGCAGCATAAGCTGCTGCGACGCTTGAGAAGAAGGGACACCCTTGTAAGCTGATTTTCTTTCTTTCTTTATTTCTCTCTCTCTCTCTCTCTCTCTCTCTCTCTCTCTCTCTCTACCTCTCTCTACCTCTCTACCTCTACCTTTACTTCCTCTCTCTCTCTCTCTCTCTCTCTCTCTCTCTCTCTCTCTCTCTCTCTCTCTTTCCTTTCTCTACCTATCTCTCTCTCTTCTCTCTCTCTCTCTCTCTTTCTCTCTCTCTCTCTCTATCTCTCTCTCTGTCTATCTGTCTGTCTGTCTGTCTGTCTCTCTTTCTATCGAAGAGAAACACAAGACACAACCAACGTGTGTTATAAAAAGAGAAAAAAAAGTGCGTGTGAAATAGAGAAAGAGAGAGTGATCAAAAGAGAAAGATAATACTTTCTCACACCTACGGAGCGTTCGAAGAGGGGAATCAAATAATCAATCGTTGAGATTCCATCGTTAATTTTCGAATCTCTCATCGAATCGGTGTTACCACTATATTACTATATTGCTACGGTATTATCCGTCTCTCTCTTTCTCACTTGTCTAAAACCGCGAGATTCGAACTCGCGCCAAAGTGCGTTCCACAGTGGATACTACTACTACTACTACTACTACTACTACTACTACTACTATCTCGCATTTGGATTACGACACGAAGTGGTGGCTGTCAGGTACGTGAACATACCGCGCCCTCCAAGACACGACTACTATATATATACTATATACTATAATATACTATACTATATTATATTATATTAATACATATTTTACCTAGAAGACCGTATTTACTTTATTATTCTTATAATCCTTTTTTTTTATCTTTGTTTCTTAAATACCATTATAAATTTTATTTGTATAGAGTAAATCGATAGCGATCATTTTATACTCGGTTTGGGTGTGTACGCGTATTTCTTTAAGGGGAAGAATAAAGAGAGAGAGATAGAGAGAGAAAAGGTGGGACCGATCAAAATTCACGTGTCGAGTTAGTCCATGTATCTTATATATATCTATCTTTATCTATCTTACACGCGTTCCTTTTTCGTTCATCTCTCTCTCTCTCTCTCTCTCTCTCTCTCTCTCTCTCTCTCTCTCTCTCTCTCCCCCTCGCTCTTTGCTTTTACTTGGCACCTCGTTACTTTTCCTTTCGTTACTCATTTATCTTTGATTCTTTACTTGTCTCTCTCTCTCTCTCTCTCTCTCCCTCTCTCTCTTTAATGTCATTGATGAGAAAGAGAGAAATAGGAAGATGTAGGTAATGAATCGATAGACTGAAGGTTCAATCTCTTGTTCCGTTTCTCCCGATATTATACTTAGTATTTATGTATATGTGATATATATATATATCTCATATATATATATATATATATATATATATATATATATATATATATATATATATATATATATATATATGAGAATTGTCGTAGGTTACGGATCATTCGAAAACCGTGAATATTTAAACGCGGGCGAAAGAGCGCGACTCGCCGGACGCCCACGTTTTTACTTAATTTCACGCGGCGTGCACGTTGTACGGGATAAATATGTTTGCATATATATATATATATATATATATATATATATATATATATATATATGTATGTATGTATGCATGCATGTATGTATGTATGTAACGTATTTCAAAAGTGTTATTATTCGCAAGTCGGCGATGAGTCTTCAAAAACGAACAAGGATATTCAAACTATCTTCAACCTGATTGTCATTTTTATTTAAAATTTATATACGATAAGTATGTATATACATATTATTATATTATATACATAACATTATATATAAATATTTCATTTATTTATTTAAATTTAAATTTCTTTAAACATTTGACATATATATATATACATATATTTTTTCTTTATTTCAATCTGAACTTTCAGCATATATATATATACACATATGTAAATCTCAAAAAAGAGAAAATGAATGGAAATGTTTTCTTGGCCAAAGAAAAGTACGGATCAAGAAGTCGATATCGTGTGTGATCGTATTGTGTCTTTTCTATGTGTATCGTTGAATATACGCGCGCGCGCGCGCGCGCGTGTGTGTGTATATCGATTTCGCGGGAGCGGTAACTTGCCTCGAGCTTTGTCCTTACAATATCGTTCTAGACTTCTCCTCTTGCACCTCCTCGGAATGGGTAATAAATAGACTCTTTTGCTGAATCACGCATTCGTCGAGTCGACGATTACAAGTACGCGTTTTTCGAATTAGAGACTTGAATCGTCGTCGTTGGCGCCGCGCTTCTATCGTCGTCGCGATTTTTAATCGTCGACAGCGAGATAAGCATCTCTTTCGTGCGCGCGTTTTCGGAAGAAAGGGTAAGAGAGAGAGTGAGAGAGAGAGAGAGAGAGAGAAGAGAGAGAGAGAGTGGGAGTGGAAAAGTGAGGGTGGTAGGGGAGTGCGGAGGAGAGAGGGGGTACGATTCACTCGCTTCCGCACCCTTCAATACAAGGCCACGCCTCGTGCGGGCCTGGAATTCCCATCGTTTGCACCCCCATCCCTACCATTTTCCTTTTTACCTGATTCTGCAAAGGGCCCTTCGCTTTTACAATGTTTCCTAGCGTCCTT
This sequence comes from Dolichovespula sylvestris, assembly GCA_918808275.2. Lineage (NCBI taxonomy): Eukaryota > Metazoa > Arthropoda > Insecta > Hymenoptera > Vespidae > Dolichovespula > Dolichovespula sylvestris. Next base: position 11,253,107 of record OU964961.1, read on the forward strand.
CAGTTTTCCCGCCAACTGTTAGACCGAACGGTACTGTAGTACAATGATGCTCTTTCGAAGTGAATTCTAATTTTAAAGCTTTTTTCCTTTAAATTACTTGTTCATTTCGTTTTTGTTCGTCGGGTTTTCCTCTTTGCTTTTTTCTTTATTTTTCTTTTTTTTTTTTTTTTTCGTTTGTGTGTTTTAATATGGAAGACGATGTGATTTTTGGTGAGTATATATGGCAGTTTTTTTTTTTTTTTTATTGTTTAGAATTTGTCTCCTAACGTCTCTTGTTCTTCTTAGAGGTTCTTTCATCTATGAATCAGAAGTTTATCGTTCTCATCCGCGATGTGCACCGTGAGCCAATTAGCATTTAGTATAAAATAGAAAGAAAGAAGAGCTGTCAGCTCGTTATAACGATAATATTCGAGGGAAGTCCGCTCGTGAAGGAGAGACGTTCGATCTCTTCTAAACTTCGGACCGGGGACCGGTTTTTTTCTTATGCGTTCTGACGCTTTGTGTAGATATGTAAAAAAGATGTTCGATTCATCGATCGCAACTGCTGTGTCCCCGCAGACGCCAGTCCGAAAACTTAGTCGAGTAACGCGATGTACCATCCCAATTCATTTTCGATAGTTCAATATGAAAGCCGAAACACGTATTGTCCGAATTATCCGATCGAATATATTTCTTTTCATTATTTGACATTCGATTTCCGTAAAACTATTCCTTTCGTAGCGACATTTTTTTTTATATTATTTCTCTCTTTCAATCTCTTTGCCGAGATGCAATTTTCTTTGTCTTCTTTTGCGTTTATTTTTTTTTTTTTGTCTATTTGTTGTTTAATCACATCGACAATTTCTATTATTCGATCTTCAAGAAAATATCCCGATCGTGTGCGACTTTTTATTTCTCCTCGTTGTGTAGTAAAATTAGATCGATGAGAAAAAAATTGTTGGAAATTTTTTTCCATTTTCTTCCTCTTTTTCCCCCCTTCTTCTTCTTTATTATTATTATTATTTTTTTTTTTTTTTCTGTTGAACGTTCCAATGTTTACCTACATATGTATTTATTTCTATATACTACGTGTAAGAAGTTTCGCTAAAAACTGCTGCTTCTTCTTCCTCTTCTTCTTCTTTTTTTTTTTCCTTTTCGTGTAAACACCGCAAAAACTATCGCGCTATATATTTACGTACCTCTTTGTTCTTCAAAATACTTTCAGACCGTGTTTATCGTACGCGACGAAACGGGACACAAATTTCTTTTTCACGTTTCCTCCTCTCCTTCCATCTACTACTACACCGCGTTTGGTGGTGGTAGTAGTAGTATATAGTAACAGATAGAGGTACAGTAACAGGTCGTTTCGAAGACGACGCGACGCGCGCCTAGAGCAGCAGCTCAGCTAAGCTATAAGCAGGGCGGACCTCTCTTCTTCTCCTTCTTCGCTTTCCTTGTTTCTCTTTGGTTGGCCCGAAGGCGAGAAGAAGAAAGAAGAAAAGAAAAGAAAAGAAAAGAAAAGAAAAAAAAGGGTACGCGCTTGCTTTCTTTCGTGTTCAAGGCCGCGCGCGCTTCACGATGGTCATTACCATTTACTCTGCCGATTCTCTTTTGTTCGGCTATGTTTCGGTTGGGATCTCCAAGGGTGGGGGGAAAGAAAGAAAATGAAAGAAAGAAAGAGAAAGAGAAAGCGTTAGAAAAGAAGTGGCGGCAAAAGGACAGGGGGGGGGGGGTGGAAAGAGGGGTTTAGGCGTGGAGAGGAAGAGGGAAAGAAAGCGCGAGAGTGTATTGTTTTTCATCTAGGAAAGTTTTTCACGAACGATCGCGTCACAAAGGGTTTCGTTTCATGGGCAGAGAGATTTTTTTTCTTCCAACGAGACCGACCCTCATCTTTCTTCGTTTTCTCTCTCTCTCTCTCTCTCTCTCTCTCTCTCGCGCCCCTCATTCGATAAAAATCGCATCATTGGATCAATCTATACCAAAACGAAAGACGAGAAATCTGTGATTCGAATTTCATTTAAATTTCTTTCAAGCTTTTTCACCTCTTATATATTTTACTCCTCTTTTCTTCTCTCCTATCCTCGTCTCTTCTCTTCTCTCTTTTCTCTCTTTCTTCGCTCCGCTCCTCTCTATTCGCAGATAAGTTTTTGATGTAAATAAGATACTGTTTCTCAGAGTTTATAGCGTGTACAAACAAAGAAAGAAAAAAAAAAAAAAAGAAGAACAAGACCACACGTTCTCTCATCGTGTTTAGGAGGTTGCCACGAAAACAATGCGAAAGACGAAAAAGGTTAAGAGGAAAACAAAGTGACGTATCGAGTGAGAGAGAGAGAGAGAGAGAGAGAGAGAGAGAGAGAGAGAGAGAGAGAGAGAGAGAGAGAGAGAGAGAGAGAGAGAGAGAGAGAGAGAGATTGAAAGAAACGGAAGTATCGTATAGAAAAACGACAATCGGCCGAGATAAGGATACATTTTCACACAAAAGGCAGTAAGATATTATGGGATTAGGAATAGGGAGAAGGAGTCTGGATCGAAGTGTGTTGATAGATTATTTTTTTCTTTTTTTTTTTTTTCTAATCTCCTTTTCTAATGTTACACGGTTGTGTCGTTAAATATCAGTTCGTGTCGCTTGTTCGATTTGAGTTATTGCCATCATCATCATCCTCCTGGATATCGGCGTGAGAGGGGGGGGAGAGAGAGAGAGAAAGAGAGAGAGAGAGAAAGAGAGAGAGAGAGAGAGAGAGAGAGAGAGGTAGGTTTCGCGCTAGATTCGATAAGGAGGGCGTTTCCTCCCTGAGGATCCAAGGTCCGTGCGCGCGCGCGCGCGCGCGCTCGCGCCAGTCAACCCGCCCGTCGCGTCCTTGTTGCGTCGGACAGACGCTAAGAAGAAAAAGAGGGTGGGGTGGATTGGAGGGAGTGAGGGTTGAAACGAACGAAAGACGGGAGAGAGAGAGAGAGAGAGAGAGAGATAGAGAGAAAGAGAAAGGATGATGGTATGGCGAATAAACCAGGGCTGAACTTATTATCGCCGTGCTATAAAAATTCTTTCAATTTGTCTCTCTCTCTCTCTCTCTCTCTCTCTCTCTCTCTCTCTCTCTCTCTCATTGTCTGTTCTTTCATCTCTTTATTTCTCATCCCCCTCACCTCTACCCCTCCCCCTCCCCCTCATTTCCCCTCCTCCCCCCTCTTCCCCCCTCATTTCCCCTCCTTTTCCTCCTCCCCCCTCTCTCTCGTAAACCTTGCAACCGACGAACGACCGGGGTCTTGTGGAATTTCTTCGTTGATCGTGACTCATACTGGTAAGCTCCTTACCGGTACGCTTATAACTCGATATGCTCTATTTCCAGCTGAACAGCTTCTCTTACGCGTGCAAAAGCCGAACCGTTGAAATTCCTGGAGACGAAATAAGGAGATAGTGTAGTAGGGAACATCACCATCGACAACGATTTTCCGCGAATTTTTCTCAAAGCTTTCGGTTCCTGTGCAATATTCTCTCTGCCCCTCCCTCCCCCCTCCCCCCGCCACTCTCTTTTCTTCCTTCCTGTCCTTTCCTTTCTATTGCTTTCTTTTTTTTCCTTTTTCTTTTCTTTTTCGCTATTTTTCTTCTTTCCTTTTTTTTTTTTTTCCTTTTTCCATTTCTTTAGAAATGCTCGCGATATTTGTTGCGACCGTCGATTCCTCCTTTTGTCGAATTTATTATTCAGAGGATGAGCGTGGGAGGGGGTAGAAAAAGAAAAAGAAAGAAGAGAATTCCGAGAGACTTGTTGTTATTTCCTTGCCTTTTTGAAATTGGAAACCGGATTACTCTGGCACGAGGAAGAATGGAGAGTTTTAAAATAAATAGCGATCCCCTTTCATTTCCTTACGTTCGCACCATATATGGCCTTTCCTCCTCTCCTTTAGATCCTTATTTATATTTATATTTATATTTATATTTATACTTATATACCGTCGCTCCCGTTATTCGTTGGAAAAAAAAGAGAAGGAACGTTTTTAGGCAATGTTTAATACTCGAGATTGTTAAACGAAGCTTTACATGTAATATGACGAACGAAAATTTTATTCGAGGATATCTGATTAAATGTAAATATTTAACCATCGTAAAATCCATCATACTTGTCGATCAATTGTTACGAAAGAATAACTAGAATTCACTTGTTTCTATATATATATATATATATATTTTTTTTTTAAAACGCGTGACATTTTCCTGGCGCCGCCGCGTGCATTTTTTCTTAGAATTCATGACGGAAGGAAAAAAGGTAGTTACATGCAATTTACTTGCATATGTATGCAAGTATGTACGTGCGTACGTACGTACGTACGTACGTACGTACGTATGTATGTATGTATTTATGCTGCGATATTTTATATGTACATACATGGATGTTATACATATGTACGTCGACCGGTCTATCGAGCGTTCGTCCACGTGGAAGGTCGTCTAATTTTACCGCTAATATGCAAGGTTAATACGCGGCCTCCATTCACATGTCTCTCGATGTTACACCGTTGATCTTCGCGATAATATATCAATGTATTGCGGCACGTGTCGCGTAAAGTTAACCGCCAAACGTTCTTTCACGTTACACGGAACGTAATATTGCGACAAATAAAAAAGAAAAGAAAAATAATATACTATCAATACTTTTTAATCTCGATTAATTCGTATTTCGATTAAAAAGGAAAGATAGAGGACTGATCATTGATAATTTGTTAGATTAATAAATAACGGTTAAACGATATAATTCATAATAACAGATAATACGAATCTATGCATAGATTTTGTATTATCTGTTATGAATTATTATATCGTATTTCATTGTTACGATCTATCGATCGAATTTAACGATAGTTTTGTAGCGAATTAAAAAAAAGGGTCCGAGGGAGGGGGTAAAAAACAAAAAGGAATAAAAATAATTGATTAAAATTGATTCAACGTTTTCCATTTGTTTTCAAACACAGGTAATATGCCAGTACCTGTATGGGATTGCCCGGAACTGGGCCCTATGGACGAAGCCCTGGAAACAGCGAGCGTCGTTTCGGAGGATATCTGGAAGAAGTTCGATTTGGACTTCCCATTGGATATATATTCCAACCGATCGTACGACGAGACCGTTTTCCCTGAGCTTATCTATGACAAAGTTACGTGTATGGCATCTCGTGAGATTCGTCATCATGATTGCATGTGGGCTGGCTTGTGCATCAGTAAGGAACACAATAGAACCTTGCCTGCTAAGAAAGATTCTCAGTTGCAAAAGAAAATACCAGCTGGAAGGAGTTTGCTCATATCGCGTGCTAGTACATCAGCACGTTCCTTGATAAATGCTCAGCAACAACATCAAGCGTTACAACAACAACAACAACAACAACAACAATTGCTGCAACAACAACAACAATCTCAGCAATGTCGCGTGAAGAGTTTAGAAAGCGACGGGGATTCCACAAGACCCGACACACCACCAACATCGACGTCGGATACAGATACAGACGACGAAGTTCCCGTCTTTAGACACGATCAGATCAATATACACGAGAAACTATCGGAATGCATGTCCGAATCGATCATCAGGGCGGCGCCGGTAAGCGAAGTTACGGGTCAGCTTGTCAGACGATTCTATGACAGAAGGAAAGAGGAAGAGAATAATCAGCAACCAAACTTGAGAAATACCCTCAGCGATCATTGCTATCATCTCAATCATCCCGCATACAAGAGGCTCGAGAGTCTTGGCGTTCAGACACCTTCAGAATCCGGTAAGTTATTTTTTTCATCTATTAATAGGACATACATATTGTATTTATTGACTTGTAATATCTGCAGATAAACGATATTTTTCATATTTTCGATAATAGTGAAAAAGAAAGTGACTGGGGTATGTATAACAATTAAAATTGTCATTCAAGATTCATTCTTATCTTATTTTAAGGACAAATTATTATAATATTATATACCTTCTACATCTACATTTTCTATCATTATCTTCGAAAAGTTTCGTTAATTTAATTCGATGGTGGGAGTCGATTCAAACTATCGGCACGTTCTTGAGTTATCGATTATAAAAAAGGCCGTGTTTCACGAGGAATTCCAAGGTCGCTCGTAATTCGACGGGATCGATGGTAAAATATCGCGCGTACCTCTCAAATTCGGTACCCGCATGAGTATGCTAATTCCGCGAGGTTATTCGTCATCGTTGAAGCACGAGCAGCGTTCAGCCGAAGGAGGAAACCCGTTTTGAAGAGGTGAGAGAGAGGGGGGGGGGAGAGAGATAGAGAGAGAAAGAGAGAGCCGGAGGTCGGTACACTAATGTCCTCGAGCAAGTTATTTATTACGAGACAGATCCCGTGAGAATTTCGTACCGTCGTGAAATTAATTCGTTGGATCTCCGTCTCTCTCTCTCTCTCTCTCTCTCTCTCTCTCTCTCTCTCTCTCCCATCTTTCTATCTGTATCTCTATCTCATCTATCTATCTATCTCCTCCCTCTCTCTCCCTCTCTCTCTTTATCGTCCGAAAAGAAACACAATCGCGCTTTCATTTTTTTTTCTTCTTCAGATCTGTCGTCACGTGTTTTCGATAATTCGACCATTAAAAAGTCATATAAATTATCGTTTTTCTTTTGCTCCTTCTTTTTTTCTTTTTTGTTTTTCTTTTTTTTTTCGTCCCCCGTAAAGATGACTACTTTTATTCGACGTAATAATGGCCTTGTTAAAATAAAATCTTTTTTATACGATCATATCTCAAAATCATTTTTGCTTCGAGCACACTATGTGAGGTTAAATGATATATACGTGTGTATGTGCATATATATACACACACACACACACACACACACACACACACACACACACAACATTGTATGGCTGAACGTTTAACGCGATCGAGGACGCGTAAAACATTGTGTTAAAGTAAATAATGGAAAGTAACAAGATAAGAGAACTACGATTTCTTTTACCTACTAAGTTTTATCGCAGTAACTTCAAATTACCCGACGAGAAGGGAAAACTTTTGCTGATAAAGGCGCGTTTCATTTAACACGTATAATGTATCTTTCGAGATATTAATGTAAATTGGAATAAGATTCCTGTAATTGTAGTACGCATCGTAGTACGGGAATTAAAAAAAAAAACACATTTGGCGGGAAATTTGAATCGAAAAATATATACGTGTATGTTCGTTGATTCTTAGTTAATGTATAGTAACCACACCCAACAATAGTAGTCCAGAGGGAAAAGGGAACCCTCTTTCGGAACAACTCAGACATTACCATAACTTTTCTCCCTTAGCCCTTCTATTTTGTCACCGATCGAAATTTCTGTAGTTATTTACTACGTCCGATACATCCTAACTGAAAAAAAAAAAAAACGGTTTTCTAGATTTAGGAATTATTGTTGAACGTTACGTCGATTTTTTTTCCTCAAACTCGTTATCAGAAACAATTGACATTCGTATTTTAACAATACACGTGTTAACATTCGTTTTACATTGGAATCTTTATTTAATTCTTCTATAAACAACGATTTCGTTTTTCTTCCTTTTTTCTTTTATTTCTTCTTCTTTCCTCCCCTTATTTTCTATACGAGAGTAACGATGATTGACTCTCTGTCATTTTATCGAAGAAATTATTCTCTGCGAATATATTTTACGGACATACAGTCCATAACAGTGTTTCTCAACTTTTTGCTCGTAGCCTTATATAGTGCTGCGTTAAATTATTAATTGCCTCGTGATATGGTACCTGTTACCTTAAATCTAAACGAGTTATATTTAATTAATTTGTTAGAGATTTCTTGTAGTATGTTCTCGTAAATTTGCGAGAAATCCGAAGTAACAGCCTTATTTTTAAAATAATATACAATGATTCCAGTAGCTGTCAGATTCTTCAAAAATTTATTAAAATATTGTAAAAATTTGAGTCGCGACATCGTTACAAAAATATATATTGGGCCGCACAGCCAAAAGATTGAGAAACACTGGTCTATAATATGTGTGATACGATGGTATTCGAGGATATATACAAACGTATAACACAACATATATATACATATGTAAGTAAGTAAATATATATCTTAAAAGAAAATCAAGTATATTTACAGTTTTCTTAGACGTCGATAGCTATCGTTGATTAGAATCTTGTTTTGTAATCGCAAACTAGGAAAGATAATTCAACGTTACAACGAGCGTTCATTATTATCATCATCAATTGCTTCTTCTAGACTATAGATTTCTGCGAATACCTTCAAGAAGAGACAATCGTCGATCTCAGAAAATTTTAGATTCTTTGACTTTTGAAATAACTAATTTGCGAAATCCCCGACCGATTCTCGTCTGCGGTGGAAAACGAATATGGCGTAGATAGAGTAACAATCTAGAGAAAAATAATGATACAGTGTGTATCTATTGAAACTATATTGCATCACATGTTGACAACGCTCGTGCACTGTTTTTCAAAACAAATGTATATATGTGTGTTACAGACGCGTATGTTTTGTATATTAAGTCGCGCTCACATCACGATTATCAGTCGTTTATTATTAGCCTCTGTCATTGCAATCTTTTTTACGATTCCATCTTATCGTTTAATACTGGAACACTTCCGATGCAAGTAGTAAGATATAAAACGATAATAAAGAGAGAGACACAGAGACAGAGACAGAGACAGAGACAGAGACAGAGATAGGGACAGGGACAGAGATAGGGACAGGGACCGAGACAGAGGCAGACGCAGAGACCGAGACTGAGTACTCCACGGGGACAACGTACGTGTATTGTGGCTCTTACGTTCGCACGTGACCTAGGCACGTACATTGCGCCTTGTAACTTAATTATTTTACCGTCTTTGCCTACCTTTGGAAGGTGTCATTTCGGTCTTTTGAAAGCTCGATCTCATCGTCTCTTTTGCTCTCTCTCTCTGCTGTATGTTTATTATGCGTGTAGCTGTTGTGTTCGTTGGTACCATTGTGAGATATGTCTAAATCACGTTACTTTAAATGCGAAAAAAAAGAATGATTGAATATATTCTTCTCCCCTCAAACAGGAGGAACCTTTTCCACCATAACAGCTATAACTAATAACTATATAGATATAGCGATAATTCTTTGTTGGTTTGAAGCAAGAATAATACATTGAATTTTCTAAAGAAAAAGCTCTTTTTACTTTTACTTTCTTGTTATTTTTGTTAGAAAATATTTGTGTCTCAGAGACACGGGACGACGAGTTTCTCTCTCTCTCTCTCTCTCTCTCTCTCTCTCTCTCTCCCGCTTCTTTTTCTTTCCATTCGTTTTATCAGACATATTTCTTGGAAAGACGTACGAGAAATTGCAATCCCAAGCGACGATCATCGTTTAGGATTCTTCTACTTTTAAGGACTTCCTTTTCTTGCGCTCCGACTGGTAGACGACCTTGATTAATCCCACGTTTCTGTAATGGTTCAATCCTGTAAAGTTTTCAGCGGGATATTTTTACGATATCTTGGAAAAAGTAAATTGATCGGTTCAACAATGGCGTTTCCTTTCTCTCACAATCCAAACTAAATCGATCTAGATGGATCTTTAGACGCAACTCTAATAGTTCGAGAGAGAGAGAGAGAGGGAGAGAGAGACTATTAGATGGAAGGGTCTCAAAAAGTATACGCGTTTCGTCCTCGTCGCGTCGGCTCCACTCTTAATAGGCGGAGAAGGAGCTCGGACAATACCGTGCGACCGGACACATTGCAAATTTGATCTTGGCGCGGTCGGATCTCTACGTAATTGGTAATTGCTTGGACCACGACTTCTAAATCGCTACTTTTGACTCTCTACCGCTGTAGTTCAGGGCAGGTCGATAGGATTACTTCTTGGACGTTTAAAAGGCGAAGAAAGGAAGGAAGGAAACGCATGCTTCTTCTCTACTGCCGCTGTTACTTCATCACGTGAATCCTCGACAAGACGGTGAAACGAGATCGCGAGAACGATATCGAGATAATTTAACGAAGTAACATTAATTTTTATTTGTCCATTTGAAACAATCTCCAAACTAATAAATTACCAAGGTCGTAAAGCCGGATAAACTCAAACCACTTAAGTACCACCTAACTTTTATAGAATTTCTTTTCCTCGATTACAACGAGCAATCTCGATTTATTATTTTTACCGCACGAATGCGGCTTCGTTTTCTCTCCCCCCCCCCTCTCTCTCTACCGATATCTTTTCGAATCTCTTCTGCGCAAATCGTCACGACCTCTGTCTCTCCTTTCCGTTCGTTGTCCCGTCTGATTAACCGGCTCCTTCGGTATTCCTTTTATTCTCCTTTTATTTCACGCCAGTGGGCCGACCGAAAAAAAGTTAATGCCAAGCCCGAAAGCGGCGAGGACGGTATATATATATACATACACATATACGTTAAAGGCGTCGCTTACATAAGTGTTGCAAGGTAATACGAAATCGTTTTCATAAATTACTAAACGAACAACTTGAATCGTTTATAATTTTTCGTATTGAAAATATTTTTCCAAGAAAGAAGAAGATCATTTCTATCTAATTTATACAAAAGTTGTTTAATATAAGATGATTGATAAAAATATAGGAGCGAGTGGGGGGGGAAGGAGGAGTAGGAGGAGGGAGGGAGGGAGGGAGGGAGGAAAGGGAGAAAGATAAGAAAAACAATAAATAAAACGAAAATTAAACTTCTCGCGTAGAGTCGTGTCGTCTCCTCCTCTCTCGCTAAACGAATAGAGACGTTTCGGACTCGGCGCATGCGCGTCTCGGTCGCGCGGGAACTCGAAGGTCACGCGGTACCGCGTGACGTCAGTCGATAGCCGGTCGCTGCTTGCGGTCAGGCGTGGGACCCCGCCGTGGCGGTTTAAATGGTCGCCGGAATGCGGTTAAGCCTTTTTGCCATTCGCGCGCAGTCGCGCTCCAGGCGGTGAGGGATGCTCAGTGCCGTCTCTCGTGCTGGTACCACGCCCCTTCGGTATTCCTTTTTTCGAAACTTGCTTCATCATTGCTTTTTTATTATAATTATTTCGAAATCATACCTAATATTTTATTTTGCCTTTGATTTATTATTCCTCATATTAATAAGTTTATATGAAAGTAATATAATCGTATTTTTATCTTCGTTTGTAAGTACAAAATCATATTAATAGTGAATCGATAAATGTCGGATGAAATCTGTGTAATGATTATTTTTTTCTTTTTTTTTCTTTTTTTTTTTTTTTTCTTTGGGGCGGTGGCGAGGGTTGGGGAGGGGTGGGGAAGGAGGGGGTTTAATTAAATCGGATATTATTGAACTGTCGTCTCAGGTGATCCAGATAATCAAGATTTCTCGTAATTCTATTTTCACTTGTTAAGTTTAACGATATTGCTTTATATCGTTTGACTGCGTGACGTTATCGCGCCTACGTCCTTTTTCTAACTATCGATTCGACCTACGCTCCCTACAGCGATCTCGATAGCAAGAGTTTCCACGAAGCGTAACATCTGTGTGTGCGTTCTATCTATGTATGTCCATCGTCTAGAGGATGGCGCCAATCTAGCGCTTTTCTCGAACGCCGGCTGCGATTACGTAGTGCGAATAAACTCGTGCCTGCTTTTACGAGAGGCTTTTTAATTCTAGGTTTCTATTTTGTTCTTAACCAGGATGCATGTTAAAGAGAAATAGATATTTCATTGTGGATAAAGATAATTCTAGAATTCCTTGGTAAGTGATCGGCCGATGATAATATTCTCTCTCTCTCTCTCTCTCTCTCTCTCTCTCTCTCTCTCTCTCTCTCACCATCTCTCTCACCATCTCTCTCTCTCTCTCTCTCTGTATCTTTATCTCTATCTCTATCTCTTTTTTCTCTTACACAGTTAGCAGTGGATCGCGGTGAGGCCTTTATAGAAATATTTTTCCGATTCGATTCGATCTCTCGAGACATCGAGTCAATATTTGGTTGACCTGCAGTAGTAACTATATAACTAGAAAATAATTTCGATCTGATCGCTTTTAAGAAGGAAATGTGTTGTACAATTTTGAAACGTCGTGTTAAGAAAGAATGAAAGAAGGAAAGAAAAAAAGAAGGAAGGAAAGAAAGAAAGAAAAAAAGAAATACTAGACTAGGCTAGACCTTGACCTCTTGCATTCACTTTGGTAAAATCAGATACATACTCGTTTCAATGAATTTCTCGAGGTTGGATTTGAATGGCTTATTCTTCGTGTATTTTTAATATTCTTATTTCTTCGAGGAAAAGAAAAGAAGGATATGTAGAGAGAGACGACAGACGGACGTCGTAGGCAGGGTCTGAGTGGTGGTTGCGTTCCCACTCCCCATGCAAATCATTCTGTTAGCTTCCAGGAAAATCGCTGTGGAACGCGTCGGTCAGCACCGCGAAGGTGCGCTCGCTCGTTCATTCGCTCGCGTCCGCATGAAAATGCATGCGACGTCGTCGTTCCGCTTCGTTCGTCCGTGCTACACGTTTCTGGAATTCGGTGGGTGCAGTTACGTGCTCGGCGTTTCGACCGAAAGTACATTTCGATAGCGCGACATTTATTTCATTTCTTCTCTTTTGTTACATTTTGTTCTGTTTTATTTATTTATTTATTTATTTATTTTTTTTTTTTCGTTGAAATTGCTATCGATTAATATGATTTATGGCAGATCCCTTTTCAAATATTACTCGCTAGGATTTACTCGCTACGATCCTCTTAATAATATATTAACAGTTCGAAAACAATTTATAATGGATTCGAGCATCGAGGAAATACAGAGCGGCATCTAGATTGCATTGTATTCGCGTTTTGTCATCGTGATTGTTAGTAGAGTGCAGGGTAAACGACGTGAGCGGTATCCTAATTTCATTGAAATGCAGTTTCACCGCGAACGTAACTCGTCGCTTTTCTGGTATTTCTTATTGCAAAACTATTCTCTTTCGTAGAATCGATCGCAGGTGGGTTTAAATACATCCCCGATCTCTCTTTCTATTTATCTTTCTCTTTCTATCTTTCTACATTACGAAGGTAAGAGTTAAACCTTCTAGGTATTCCTTGAGCGTAAGAACGAGCATTTTCTTTTTTCTCTTTCTTCCTTCTATTACCCTTCCACTCTTTCTTAAGTTTCTCTACTTACATTAGTCTGTCTACCGTTTGCTTTGGCTATAATTACGCCTTTCCTTTACTAACAAGTGGGCGACTATTTTTGTAGAGGGGTGTTGTGTGAACCTAAAAGCGCATCTCCTTGATGACGTGACCGACTCTCGTGTTCGTTCATTCATTATACATCACAGTTGCGTAGCGGAGACGGTCGGATAAGCATCAATCGTAAAATAATTTCGTCTAATCGCGATTCGAGTATTCTTTTTTTTTCTTTTTTTTTTCTTTTTTTTTCCTTTTTTTATTCTTCTTCCTTCTTCTCTTTCCTGTTCTTTTTTCTTTTTTTATTCTCTTTCATAGAGGAAAAATGTTTTTTAAAACCCGCATACGTCAAAGCCTCTTTATCATCGAATCGAATCGAATCGAATCGAATCGAATCGAATCGACGAAATCAAAAGTTTTTACCGGTCGACTTGACATTACCATTCCAGGTAGTTATATTCGATGTTTTATATAAAACGAAATGTAGTAAAAAAAAAAAAAAAAAAAAAACAGAAAAGAAAAAAGAATTATATCGAAGTAACAGTAACACCTGCTATTTAAAAGAAACACGCGGGAACCGGTTTATATGAACTTCGCTAACAGGTATATAATAATTTAATACGAGTCTAGCGGATCGTAAAGAATAGGCAAGCGTGTCAGTTTTGTGTATTGGCCGGGGGGGGGGGGTGGATAAACAAGTTGCGATATTAGCATTGGGACGGTTAATTGGTCGAATTTAAGAGCGAGCGAGCGAGATGAGTTATCGAAGAAGAAGAAGAGTTATAGATTTTATCATTCTTATATTTCTATTTTTTTTTCTCTTTTTTTTTTTTTTTTTTATTTTATAAATAAGAACGTCATCTGTTAAAGTAAACGGGACCGGATGAGGAGTCAACTTGAATTTTGCACCGGCATGGTAAAATGAGGAGCTCGATCAGTAAAAGTGTCAAGTTGAAGAGAAATTTTATGTTGGAGTAACGCCGCCTTTTACTTTCACTCCACCCCGTCCCCCCTCTCTCTCAGTTTTTAGGGATTTTAATCATTCATTCGTAAGGATGTCAAAAATGTACGTAGACACGCACGCTCAGCAAGTTATCGCTGCACGAAATTGATCGGAACTAATTCCACGGCGCGGTGACTCGTAAGTATTATCCGTCCAACTGAAATGAACGAGGCCGACAACTTTCTCCCTTTGGCGCGTAAGAAAACGGTTCGATGCTCGAAACGCGATCGCTCGAGAGCGTTCTCTCTTGTACTCTTTCACCATTCCCTCCCCCTCCTTACTCCCTACTCCCTACTCCCCTCCATCTCTCCTCCGTGAATTCCTATGCCCAATTTCGTTTGATTCGAAGGAGAGAACAGATAAAAGGATTAAAGAAGAAAAGAGAAGAAGACAAAAATTCCGGAAAAACTAACAGAGAAAATCTATCGTCCGAGTGAAAGTCCAATGAAATACCAATATCAGATTCTTTAGGACGTTTAAAAATAAATGAAAGGAAGCGTTTTGTTCGACGCAAAAGGAACTCCGATTAATCGTCGAATACGATCGGGAGAGAGGGGGAGAAGAAAACGCGAACGCGCGCGCGCGCGCACCAGGATCGCAAGGACCTTTCTTCTCTCTCCCTCTCTCTCTCTCTCTCTCTACCTTTCTCTCTCTCTCCCCTCCTTCTCTTTCCCCCTTCTCTTTCCATCCTTTTCTCCTTTATTTTCCTTCCTTTGCGCATCGTGAGAGGACTACTACTCCTTTCCTCACCCCGATTAGTCGGCCAACGTCCTCTCTTTCTTATTGCATTTCTCGTTCGAGCCAGCATGCCAGTCCGCTCGCCTACTCTGCTATCGAGCGGACGAAGAACGCAGCCGACGTGAACGCGCGCGCATGGTAGAGTGTGAGAAAAAAAGACAGACAGACAGACAGAGAGAGAGAGAGAGAGAGAGAGAGAGAGAGAGAGAGAGAGAGAGAGAGGCAGACAGACAGACAGACAGAGAGAAAGAAAGTCAGAAAAGAAGAAAAAGAGAGAGACTGAACGGCACTCGAAAGCGATTGGCATTTTCCGTGAGTCAATCGGACGATGATACACTGTCGTCGGCCTCTCTCTCTCTCTCTCTCTCTCTCTCTCGTTCTGTCCGGATGACGTTAGCGCATCTCATTTTGTGGGCGGATACCGTCGAGCGTGTGGGCCGCCGCGGTTTCTCTCTAATGCCGTCTGCTAAACTAGGACGCTTCCTGGGTGTTATCCTCTTTATTCGTCCAACGCAACTCGCAACTTAGTTGAGCAAGAATTCGTCTCTCTTTCCTTTTCTCTCCCCCCTCCCCCCCTCTCTCTCTCTCAATTATCGTGGGATTTTGCGACGTCGATTTTTTTTTTGAGTTATCTGTTTTTTATGCTTATTTTTATTTATCTTGTTTACTTCTTTTTTTTATTATTCCTTCCTATTTTCTTCTTCTCATTCCATATTCTTTCGTGATTTGCTGCATGTGTATTTATATATATATATATTTTTTTTTTAATAGAATATTTCGTGATATACCTTTGAAAGAAAAAAATGTTCTCTTCCTTTTAAATTCAATCATTTAAATATATAATGCTTGATTATTCTATAAGGTGTCTATTGACTGATTATCATTATTATTATTGTTATTTCTTTTTTTTTTTTTTCATACACGTATATTTATCGTTAGTAAAGTATTTAATCTTGTATAGAATATACTCTGCTACACTCCCCTCATTTGTTCCTTTTCTCTTTCCTTCTTCGTATCGTTATATATACTCGAACGGAATATGCCTAGACTCAACGATATCTTTCGTTCTTTCTTCCTTTTTTTTTTCTTCTCTTCAAATCTCTTTTCTCAAGAGTAAAATGACCAACGTCCCGATAAACTTGCTCGCGCGAACTAGACGCACGATATATATTCTTGTTCGGTCCTATATAATTCTAGATTTTTTTTTTATCTCTCGCCATAGATAACTTTCATAGGATCGGGGACATTCGACGAATCGATCCGGAAGTATCACGTAATAACAACCTTTAACTTTTTAACAGACATTCTCCATTATCTTCAATCCACTTGCGTTTTCTTTTCTTTTGAAATCGATTAATGAAACGATGATAGGAAATAGATCGACGAGCATTTATAAACATCTCTTATCCGTATTCATTGTTACACACATATATATATATATATATATATATATATATATCGAAAGTTATGGTCTATATTTCAAACTATCGTTAACCCTTTCCGTACGATCGCTCCGTGCAACACTCCCGCTGTTACGAGGCGACTCTCCAAAAATACAAACATTGCGTGTGGTGTGGTCAGTCCATTTTTTGTATGAAGATTTTCCTAAGGTAAGTTAAATAAGAACTGTGCTTAAGAAAACAATGTTTCTTCTAACGAGTGTCGTTAATAATTTCAATATTAAAAGACATTCATATAAAGTTCTATTAATTATATAAATAACATCAGAACAATTACGGTTGTACATATCATTTTTAGATAGGTCATCGAGTATGGATGCTGGATATATCCGGCATTCGTCGTTACACTACACACAAGTTATTATTAGATGGATGCTGGATATGTCCGGCGCTCGTACCGAAAGGGTTAAAGATATAATATCATTATAACATTCCTTTGAAAAACATTCTTTTCTCGGAGTATCATCGAGATCAGACAGACTTTATAGATCTAATGGATTTCGCGTCAATTCGGCCGGTTCGCTTTCGAATAAGCGCGTACTTTCCGCGACGACGTTCGCTTTCGTAACTGGATCGGTCGGTGATGATGTTAGGTAGAGAAACACATACACGCGCGCGCACGCGCTCGCACGTATATGAGAGTTTGAAGGTAAAGAAAAGTATTACTAATATCACGTCTACGTCCGAGATTTATGGCTTCGTCTTATATACGGCCGCGTGTACTTATTTTACTTACCGTGAGTAGTTACTAGGAAGAGAGAAACGTTTGTCGTCACGTGCAAAGCATTTCCCGGAGTAAAAGTATCATCGTCATCGTACAAATTAAATATTAAACCGTGGGGAACCCGTTCTATCGATGATCATTTCTTCGTTTCTCATTCTTCCTTCTTTTTTTTTTTTTTTTTTTTTTAAACGTTTTCTTTCCCCGCTAGTAATACCTTTTTTTTTTTGTACCTATACTTCTTCCCTCTCTTTCGTTGTTCACCTCAATTCGCGGAAACCGACTTCTCTCGGTTGGACTTCAATCGATAGAGAGAATTCTGTAAATAGATGTATAAAAGAAAAAGAAAGAAAAAGTTCGTACAGGTCACGGATATGACGAGTAACAGCTCGCCTTTCCTAGACGGACCCAACATGGATTTATTTGGTATCTTTTCGATTTATCGCTGCGGCAACGGGTCGTCGAGCGGCGAAGAACCCCGCTCTCTTGTTATCGTTTCTCGTTGCTCGAAACTTGACTTGTTGAAAGAATTCCATTGCTGGTGCTTATCAAATGGAGTACACACACTCTCTCTCTCTCTCTCTCTCTCTCTCTCTCTCTCTCTCTCTCTGTCGTTCGCTCTTTTTCGTTGTTTCAAGCGTTTCTTTTTATGTAATCGTCGGACGATAAATGCTTCTCTTAGATTTCGTCTATTAGCATTAATTTATTTTCGGAAAAAGAAAATGATAAAAATATCCCCCTACAAAATATGATTAATAATATAGTTTATATGGATAGAGAATGACGATTAAAACAATATCGTATCGAGGGGAAAAAAATGATTATTAAAAGATATCCAGAAATGATAATATCATAAACTATGACCCAGAATAATGAATGAAAAAATAATTCGATAATGCAATTCTATGATTAAAAACATGAATACGAATATATCATTGTAGGAATTTAAAGGAATTAAGTATGATTCATCTGGAATAATGTAGGATGAAAAATGGCAACGGTCGTGAAAGGAGGACGTTTTTCGTAGGGTACGTCGACACCGAGTGAAGGGCGTCTCGTAGTAGCGTCGCGACGCCTCGGGCCGAGGGCGCGTCGCTCCCGCATGGATCCGGCGCGTTCGATATCTGCGAAAAGCGTCGACCTCCTCCTCCTCCTCCTTCTCCTCCTCCTCCTCCTCCTCTTTTCTCCTCGCCTCTCTTCACCTCATCTCACTTCACCTTACTCTTTAGGCTGCCTATCTCAACTAGAGAGAAAGAGAGCGAGGGTGAGGGGGAAAGGGGTGGGAGAGGTGATCGGATCGATTCGCGTCGACGTACTACTATGGCCTGCTTTACAGCAAGAGAGCACTGACCTCCAAGGTCGCTCTTACGCGGCTGCATGTGCCGTCGTCGTTCCTCTCCTTCTCTTCTCTTCTCTTCACCCATTTCTCTCGTACGCGAACAGCTTCCCCTCGAGCATTTTTTTTCGCGCAGGCATGAGAGAAAGAGAGAGAGGGCGAGGGAGGAAAGGAGTGTGTGTGTGTGTGCGTGCGTGCGTGCGTGCGTGTGTGTGTGTGTGTGAGATGAGAAGAGTGGTCCAGACTCCTCGTAGCCATACCGCCGACCCCTTCCGCAACCTCCCGTTGTTATACCCGCGTTCCATGCGAATATTCTGCGTAGTGTTATATCGGAGTTTCAATGCTCGAAGTATTTTCATCGAACAAAAGTAATAAACATAAACGTATAATTTCGTAAAAGATCATTTTATTTCATTTATGCTTTTATATATATATACGATTCTATTTCGAATATATTCTCATTACGAGATAAGAGGTTATAACGATTTGTTGATAAACGAGGTTAAGTAATCAAGTAAAATAATCGTGTTTATTCAATGCGGATTATTAATTAACATTTTCCCGGGATCTTGTCGTCTATATAGTTGCGAAATGATTTATACATATTTCTAAAAAATGCATCGCTTTCCTCTACATGCTTGATCGTGTGAATATCACGATCAAGGTCTCCTTTATCAAGCCTGTTACGCAAATGTGTAAGCACGCGCAATACATTTGCAAAAAAAAAAAGTTTTTTTCTTACGATATTTCCTTTTATCGTTGAGGAGTGGGGGAAGAAATAAAGAAAGATAGAAAAAGGCGAGAAGAAAAGTGTAATATTACATTTGTATTGTATATTATTTAGTGATTCCTACTAAGTGGTCTCTATCGTATGATCGAGTAGAATGTCATGCGGAGCAAGGCCACAATTGCGATCGACCGTTCGATTTCCGGGTTTTGTTCTGCTTACCTAAACGTTTTATTGCTTTCCTAGAGGTAGAGAAATAGAGAATAAGCAATTAGAAGATAGAGGAGGAAAATGGAAAGGCGGGGAAAAAGGTGGGAAAAACGCACGCACGCACGCACGCACGCACAAGCAGAAGGAAACGTGTCCAACGATAAAATCCAAATTTTCTCTACGTTTAATACATCATTTATTTCTCGAAGATTTTTGAGGAAGCGATAAGGAAGAAGTAAATTCGGGACCGTTTGGGTTGCTTGGTCGATTCGTTCGTTCACTTATTCTTGTTGCTTGCTAGAGTAGTGCAAACGCGGAGGTGTTGGAGCGTGTTAAACGGCGGAATTCGGGCGGAACGTGCGGTTTCTTCATTGAAAATATAAAGAATGGCACACGTGGCACCGATGACAAGCCGGCGTTGGCCTCGTAAGAGAGAGAGGGGGGGAGGGGGGGGGGGCAGAGAAATAGTGTGTTACGGTTAGATATCGAGAGCCGGCCGGTTCCTAATTCGGATATAGGTGTGTGTAATGTTATTTTTAGAAGTTTAGCGCCTTTTCGCTCTCCGGTCGTTCTGGCTGAACGCCAGTAACGCTCGCGCGCGCTCGAACGGAGGCCACGCGAAACACGTGGAAGCGTCGCGACGCCTTTACGCATGCGCTTGTTCTATCTTGCCGTATATATTCATCTTTCTTTCTCTCTTCTCTTCTCTTCTCTTCTCTTCTCTTCTCTTTTTACCTCCTCTTACCGGTAGTCTATGAATTTAGGCGCGTCGGCTTACGCGTTGGCGCCTTCCTCGTTCCTTTTCGCTTTTTCCGCAAGAGTAGCGAGCGAGCAGGTTCCCTTCGTGTATATTCCCTTCTTGAGAGCAACGAGCCTTTCAACAATTTAATCATCAACACCGTAATCGTGTCTTTTATCTTCCTTTTCTTTCTTTTTTTTTTCTTTCTCTCCCCCACCCCTCTCCCACCTTCTCCCATTGATCCGGTTCGGCGTCTTGTTGTTTGATTCGGATAATAGGATTTATCGAAGGCAATTGTCATCCTACCTAGATGATTTCCAATGCTCGCGAAAAATATATTTAATCGATATATATATATATATATATATATATATATATATATATATATATATAGATTTGTTGCATTTAAATGATTTGACGCTAATAAATGTAGAGATGTTCGATGAGTCTCTTGATATAATTGACTGTCATTAAAAGGTTATAACCATAATTAAGCGTGATTATTGTAATCGCTTAAGAACGAATAAAAGACGTGAATTGACGTGGAAAAGCGTTCTTCGCCCAAGCGCGTTTGTGTTTCCGTTCGTACGGGATCCACTTCCAAAAATTTCTAATGCCTACGTCATCGGTTAAAACGTTTCCGCCTTTCCTTTCTGAAAATCGCCGCTGTTACGAAATGTCTCAGGTCGTGGTGTCAGGGTTGAACGAAAATATAATACCGAATTATTATCGTCTACGAAAATTGATCCATGTAGAGTATGTACGTCGAATTTAGATACCAAAGGTGATGTCATCTTAGTTTTAGACATAACGGTAACGTGCACGTATATTTTTTTCTTCTCCTTATTCTTCTTTTTAAATAAATACAATTTTTGCGAAAGTTTTTAAAAACGTGAAATTTGAATATGAATAAATCTCGTTTATCGAATAATCATCGAACATTTTCTTCGAGACAAAATTATCGAATTAGCGTCCTCGGTCGTGTTAAACGGACGATAAGATTTTCGTTAAATGAAAAAAACCGAATTCATAAAATTAACGAAATTATTTACGGAAATAGAGAAATGAATGCGATTGGAGGAAAATATACTTTGGGCTTTGCCTTGACAGAAGTCATCATTGTCTGTATCCGGGTTTGTCAAAGATGGAAAGAGAAAGAGAGAGGAGAAATGGAGAGCAATCCAGACCAACCGGATTTTCAGCGATTGTATGAAACGTCAGAGAAATACAGGAACGCCTACATATTCTCTCTCTTTCTCTCTCTCTCTCTCTCTCTCTCTCTCTCTCTCTCTCTCTCTCTCTCTCTCTCTCTATCTCTCTATCTCTCTAATTCTCTCACTTTCTCATTGTCTCTTTTTACTCCTTCCTAGAAGGTCTCCTTGGCCAGCACGTGGCATCGTTCGCCTTGTCAAAGGGTGTCCTTACTTCTAACGGTTTAGTCCGTGACTCATCTTGAACTCAAGAGAGTCGATTATGCGTTTGCCCTTGCAAACGACGGGAGTTTTCAGATAAAACGTTATCGAACATCCGCCGAATGATGATTATGGCGCCATGTTTCGAGCCGGACGTTGCTCAAAGTCTCATTTTTGGCTGTGCCAAGTCTTTCCGTCGATAAAGAACGAGAGAACGAAAGTACGAGAGAAGGAGAGAGAGAGAGAGAGAGAGAGAGAGAGAGAGAGAGAGAGAGAGAGAGAGAGAGAGAGAGAGAGAGAACGGTCAAACGATCGTTTCCGCCGCTCGAAGCTCTTATCTTCGCCTTGATCGTAAGGGCCGAGGGAAGTTACTTGGCTAGCCAATTAATGGGTTCGACGACAGCGGTCCCTGATCGCATCGTAGGGCGATGATGCCTTTCCAAAGTATTCCGAATCGATGACCCTCTATTTTCGAGAATCTTTCGCGTTAGTCTGAAGTTTTAACGAAAACTATTGATAATTATTTTATCGTATTATTCGGATACAACAATTAAATGTCATTTTATTAATGTTTATCTCGATTTAAATAATAATAATAAAAAAAAAAAAAAAAAAAAAAAAAGAAAAAAGAAACTGCCAAATCGTTCAAAATATTAATGAATCTATTCGATTGATAAATTTTGTATGTCTTTGTTACAGAAGAAGAAGAGATTGACGTAGTGACATTCGAGAAGCCTTGCCGAGCTAGTAATTTAGCCAGCAAAAATGAACAACAACAGAATCAATATCATCAACAGAATAATAACCATCACCACTACCACCACCAACAGCATCAGCATCAGCATCATCATCATCATCATCATCAGCAACAGCAGCAGCAGCAGCAGCAACAGCATCATCATCAACAGCAGCAGCAACAGCAGCAGCAGCAGCAGCAACAGCCGCAGCAACGCCCACAGCGATCGACAAATGTGAAAGAAAAGAAAGGCGGCGGCACGACGTCAACAACGACACAAGCACCCAGACCACGAGGCAGGCCGCCGGCAAATGCCGCAACACGAAAACGAAATTTGTCGGCCACCACTCCTGCCGTCGATAAACAGGCCAAAAAAAATTGTACCAGAAACACCCAGAGAAGAAAAAAGGCAACGAAGAACAAAGGTGGGGCAGGCTCGAAAAGTTCGTCCGAAGATGAATTGGATACCGAGAAGAGGAGTCTACATAACAATATGGAACGACGGAGACGAGTCGAATTACGACATTTCTTCGAGGATCTTCGTCGTTTGGTGCCAGCTGTCGAATTCAAAGAAAAAGCAGCGAAAGTTACGATTCTTAGACAAGCTGCACTCTTCTGCGATGTTCTCGCCCATTCGTTCATCAGCAATCAGATTCAGATTTCTGAATTATCGAAAGAACAGATACTACTGAGAGCCAGGCTAAAATATCTTAGATATAATCTTGCTCGAAGGCGTTAAAGGGGATTTTAGAAGGAGAAAGGAAAAAGGAAACAGAAACAAGAGAGAGAGGGGAATCCCGATCGAGTTATTGATCTCGATATGTAAACGTTCACATTTATAAACATACTGCATATATATATATATATATACATATATATATATATATATATGTATTCACATTTTCGTCACTACGCGTATACATTTATCAACATAGAAAAGCAACTTGGATAAAAACGACGATGATGCAGGGAACCACTACACAACTACGACGGATCTTTCGACCTTCCCACGTGAAGGGAGCATCCATCAAACCTCATTCCTCTGGCCGTTCACATAACTCGAGGAATGAAACATCATGAACTCTGGATGGATACTACGATCGCGAGTGAAGGTTTTATCGTCTCAGCGACCAGGACCACGCATATTATATACATGGATACTTAACGTGTCCCCAATTTGATTCGCGATTTCTTTCAAGAAAGACGCGAAAGAAACGTACTTGTTTGTTTGTTTGTTTGTTTTTTCTTCTCTTCTTCTTCTTCTTCTTCTTCTTCTGTTCTTTTTTCTTTTTTTTTTTTTTTTTTTTTTTTTTTTAAATCATAGAAGTGTAAGCATGAGAAGATATGCAGGCGTGTTCCGGGGACGTTTTCGTTTTGTTTTTATTATTCGTCTTATTTAGGAAATATTCATAAAGAAGAATGATCGAAATAGACAAGAGAAAGCAGACGGAGGTTCGCGATATATAGGACAAAGCACATTAAGGAACTCGCACGATTTAGATGTATTTTGTACTTTTTTATTTATAACTTTGCTCCGTGTATCGTTCCTTACAAAAGTGGTAGAGATATATAAAGGTGGATAGACATTAAGATATAGATATAGAGGTAGAGAAAAGAAAGAGAGACAAAGAGACAAATAGAAAGAGACAAAGAGAGAGAGAGAGAGAGAGAGAGAGAGAGAGAGAAAGAGAAAGGTAGAGACATGCGCGCATGTTATATCGCTCGTATCTCGATGTTCTTCGTTGGGAGTATTCCGTTTGTTTTCAAAGGCGTAACATTGTTAATTTTTTTTGTTTGTTTTATTTTTATTTTTTTTTTTTTTTAAACTTTTCTATCCGATTCGACGGACAAACAGACACAATATCATTTGGTACGTATGCCATCCTCTCGGTAAGTCCGCGAATTTCTTTTAACATGCGCCGAAAAATGATCCGAAAAAGTAGAAAGAAAGAAAGAAAGAGAGAAAGAAAGAGAGAAAGAAAGAAAAGGAAAGAAAATACGAGATGGAATAATATCTTTCGTCTAACGATCAAAGATTGAAATGTAATCACGGTTGGTGCGTTGTGCGATTTTCGCACAGGTCTAGATTTTCAAACGTTGAGATTGAACGTCTCTAGAACGCGACTAGTTTTAATTTCCCTAGTTTAACGACGTAGATAAAAAGTGTACAGCGTTAGTACGAAGAGAGCGAGAGGAAGCTTATCAGGATTATTATTAGTCAAACGTTTGCTACCGGTTAATCCCTTCCCCCTTTTTACTATCGTTGTTTCTCCATTCCTCGCGATTGGGGATTACAATCTATCGAATCCCCATGTACTGTAGATGCATATAAAGTAGTTAGTAACCAATTCTAACTCGGCTCTAGATTTTATTTCGTTGAAATTTTTAATTTTTGAATATTTCAAGGGGAAGGGAGGAGGGGGTTGTCCGGTAAAAAAAAAAAAAAAGAGAATTTTCTTTCCCCATGACTCACGTCTATTCTCTCGGAGCCGTTTGAAATACAATCTCGATATTTCCTCGAATCCCCCTTTTTGTTTTCATTTTTTTCTTCCTCCTTGATATATATAATTTAGGATTCGTAATAGTAGAAAGATTTGCATATTGCTCTATTGAGAATTATTTCATTTGTCTCCGAGAAAGGGGTAAGCTCGCAAATCTCACTCGTTCTCTTTTGACAGTAAAGAAGAGCCGAAAAAAGCGGCAAATTGATAGGCCGTTCGATCGAAATGTTTTTTTTTTTTTTCTTTTCTTTTGAAATGGCGCACGACGTTCAACCGGATAGAGATTAGATTCTTGCACACGTTGTTTATCTTCTTCTAACTCTACCTTTGTATATGTATATATATATATTTATATACTATACAATCTACAAGTCTTTGCTATTGCGTATCGTCTCGACGGATTTTTTATCTCTTCGCTTTACTTATATATATATGTATGTGTGTGTATATATATATATATATATATATATATATATCGTAGTAGTATTTCACTCGAAGGCCCTTCCGAATTCATTTCTGTAATATCTAAAAATCGTACTTTTCTTTTTTTCATCCCTATTCTATTCTATTCCACGGTATCGTCTCTTCTAAAAAGGTTAAAAAGAGAAAGTGGAGGAAGAGAGAGAAAACAATTTTCATAGTAGATTTCCTCATGCATATATATATATATATATATATATATATATATATATATATATATATATATCTCGATCGATGTTTTTCGTATGGGTGCAATAAAACGAACAACAAATTGAAGATTCCAAAATGGAAAGAACTAGATGGATCGTATTTGTTTGTTTGTGGCTTTTTATTATTATTATTATTATTATTATTATTATTATTATTATTATTATTATTATTATTATCATTATTAGTGATTCTAGGAATTGATTGTTAATAACGATCGAGATGCTTTTACCGTAGGGCGTTTGTAATCAGGATCGGAAGGTGGAAACGGGATCGAACGATTTTTTTTCCTACACTCGATCCCGTTCTTAAAACGGGTATTCTTTAGCTTGACTTTGATTCCGTCGGGATGATATATCCGTGTGTCTAACGAGTTTCTTCATCAAACTTTCTTCTTATCTTCTTTATGGTCTACTTACTTTCCTTCGTGGAATAAGTTCTTTGCGCGCGAATAGACTTTGTTAAGATTAGAAAGATTTGTCGAGTTGCACTAAAGTACGCTTCTTAACGTATATACATATACATAACAAATCATCGACGTTACGTGTACACACACACACGCATACACACACACACATACATACATACACGCACACACACAAAATACATAACGTATGTAATGTACATAGGAAAATCTCTAAATGAGTAATGCGAGCATATAAACATAAGTTACTTCCATATATAAATATATGTTAATATATATATATATATATATATATATATATATATATATATACATATACATATACATATATACTATACGTACGTAGGTAAGCATATATGTATGCATATATATATATATATATATATATATATATACATATATACAATGGGTTATATTACGTATGAGTTTAGTAACAAGAAAAAGAGAGAGGTGAGGGGGAGTGGGAGGGGGATGAGAAATCGTAAAAGTGAAAAGAGAATACGACGTAACCATTAACTATTGACATTAGTTAGTTCGATATGCATTAATTAATATTATTATTATTATTATTATTGTTATCGGTTTTTAGTTCGTCATAGGCGCTTACTATCGCTGATTATTATATCTATACGAATATTATTTACTGCTAATTATCGAGTCACGATGGTATAAGCGATTGTGCTAATCCTATAAGATTTTCAGGGGAAAAAAAAGTATATTAATGAATATCGTATTAGAAGTTAAGAATTGACGCGAAAAGAAACATACATAGATGAACACACAAATGCATAGCCGTATATACACACGTACACACATATATACACTGACAATTTATACGCAACGATAGTTAGATAAATTCAAGAAACGGAAGAGCGCGCGGTTCCCTTTTGCAAGAGGGAAGGAGAAGAAGCAACATAATGTGTTCATTACATTGTAGGTAACAGTATTTCTTTATATAATATATATATATATATATATCTATATATATACAATACATATATTCATAAGCTTTTTACAAAATGAAAAAAAAGAAAAAATAAGAAATAAAGAAAGAAACAAGAGAAAAGACGACAGATTGTTTTTGAGGAATGCCAACGTAATATGCCACATATATGCAAATACAAATACAAACACATACACGAACGCGCGCACACACACATATAGTATACATCAATTTTCTTACGTATGCATACAAATAAGCGAAAGAATAAAAGTTAAAGAGAGACATAGATAAGTAATAGAGAAAAGGCCAGGTGTAGACTAGCGGAGTAAGTGTAGTGCTAGCGGTTAATGACTGTGAGAGAGGATTAAAATTTAAGATGACGAAGGGTGATCGCGTGTAGTTTCGTGGTGTGTTAAAGGGGGCGGATGAATGGTAATGGAAGAAGAAGAAGAAGGGTAGAGGAGAAAAGTGAAAGAGAGTGAGAGAGAGAGAGAGAGAGAGAGAGAGACGATTAGAAGAGTCGAGTGCGCACGTGCGTCGTAAAATAAAGTCTCGAAAACTTTTGACGTTTGTGACGCTTCATACACACGCTTACGATTAAACACACGCAGATACGCGCGCGCGAGCACACACACAAACACATCTGCATATAACACACGGGTATACGTAAATTATGGGCTAATTATCGGTAGAAAACGAATTGCGACCTAAGTGCTTCGGATATTATACATACGTACATACATACATATATATATATATATATATGTGTGTATATGTATATATATATATATATATATATATATATATATATATATATAACTTGTACAAGGCAAGTGTTTTTTAACGGGGTGGCGGTTACAGCTTATAGGAAGGGATGTAAAACGACGATAAAATAATTCGTTGCTAGACAAAAAAGGGAATAAGAATGCCGAGGGTCT
>OU964961.1:11285744-11358244 GCA_918808275.2 Dolichovespula sylvestris
AAGATTTTTGCTTTTCCTTTTTAACATATAGATTATGGCACCGCAGGACTGTAGAGAGTTCGAACACGTCGATCCCCTTATTCAGTGTACCTATACCTCGAAGATTGTTAAATTAAAAATTATAATAGAATTTAAAATGATTCCGTTGGATCGTTCCTCGATGTATTCCAATCGAAACATTCTACGTAATTGTTGTTATTCCTTTTCTTTTTTATTTCCTTTGTTTTTTTTTTCTTTCATTTTTTTATTTTTCTTTTTTTATGAACAAACTTCCTAACATTTTTTTTTCCTTTGGAAAACATCGAGGGGGGGCTTTCAGAAACAGCCTAAAGTCACCCTTGTACAATTGCTACCGATATTATATACATAACTACTAATGGTAATAATAATAATATTAATAATAATAATAATAATAATAATAATAATAATAATAGAAATAATAATAATAAGAATAATAATAATAATAATAATAATAATCTAATGAATAGGCACACGCGCAAACAGACTAAAGGGAATCGGTCAGTTCAGGCACAGTTTACGAATGCTGGTGTGTATATATATGTATATATATATATATATATATATATATATATATATATATATATATATATAATTATAATAAATGGAGAAGTAATATTTATGCCAGAAGTTAATAATATTTAGAAGTAATATTTATATCTCTACACTCACTATATCTATACATTATATACAGCCCTCGCCGTTTTTTGTAGGATGAAGTAGAAAATTTTGTATAGATCAAAGGAGTGAGGTTGGAGGGGATGATAAAAGGAAGACAGAAGCGAGAAGAAATGTGGAAAATTATTGCTTAATTATTTGTTGTACCATGTAGGTTCTATAACCCGCAAAAACCGAATGAAAGACATATGACAATTCTGTTGTACTTAAAAGTAAACAAAAACAAAAAAAAAAAAAAGAAAAGAAAGATTGAAGAATTTTTTTTTCGTTGTTGCATTGACGTTCCTCGTTATGATTGCGTGAATCGGTGCGTCGAACTTCAAAAATTCGTTTTACAGGAAAATCGAGGATAAACCAAAAATAAAAAAGAAATAAAAATTGAACACATAAGTAATAAAATATATGTATATCATTTTTTGTTTATGCAAGATCAAATTTTATACTTAGATCGGGCCGAAAGAATTGTATACGTTCGCCGATTTTTCTAACGATCTTGCAAAGCGATCTTTTTTGACGAATGAGATCGTTAAGAAGGATGTTTAATTATTATAATTACTATAATCATTATTATAGATTTTGTTTAGAAATCACAAAGCGTAAGGACTGAGAAGAGAGTTTGAAAGGGAGAGAAAGAGAGAGAGAGGGGGAGGGAGAGAGAGAGAGAGAGAGAGAAAGCGAGAATCCTCGATGTTACTTTTTTTCAGGAAAGAGAGCCAGACAGTTCCTTAATGTTTATATTTCAAATTATCTTATTATATGAATAAAGTACTATATCATTTCACTCGTGTTATCTCATCATTATTTATCTTACTGCCATTCGATCCACCCTATACATTGATCCCTACGTAATTATTGTTTCTATCCCACCAAATTTATCACGATCATGCGGAAGATAAACATTTATCTTTATATAAAATCTTTGATCAATAATAGTACTCATTCGTTTGTCATTTAAATTCAGTTGAAATTGGAATCGATTGAGTTCTACCGTAATTCGCCCTTGTTCTTGCTTCGTAATAAATAAATAAGTATATAGATAAGTAGGAGTATGAGCGTAGGTAAGTGCTCATTTATAGCGATATTTAGTTATGACGTTTCACAGTAAGATCAACGACCCAACCGGCCTTTATTTCGGCGGTTGAATTAATTCCACGCCGTGAAGACGGATATAACTCAGTGCTGTGAATGCAACGAGCGTAGTATTGAAGTGTCTGACCAACGAGGGAAATTTAATGGCAATTTGTACAATGAGTAGGATGGCCTATCAAAAAAAAAAAAAAAAAGAAAAAAAGAAAAGAAAGAAGAATGGAATAATCAAAAAAAGGGGTGGGGGGAGGCGAGAATTAAATGATTAAACGAAAAAGTATATCGCCCTTGGATGTTTCATGAATTTTTCTAATTCTTCCTTTTTTCTCTTTTTCTTCTTCTTCTTTTTTTTTTCTTTCATCTTATTATATCTTAATTTTTTATCTAACATCTTCACGTGTCCTCGTAGAAATTTCTCGACGTTGCTTCGTTCGGCCCCGTGTCGCATTTGGCGATTAAATGTGAGAATTATGGAAAGCAGAGGGCTAGGCCGTCGTTGTTTCGTCATTGCTAATAAAATTGAACGACTGGTATCACACATCTCGCGAGTACTTACGTACATCTCCTCGATGGGATCGACCAACGACGCAACCTTTGTTACGCGTAAATTTAGCGCACGACGTCTGTGTCGATCGTTCACCGTCTTACGATCTATTACGAACGTTTTCTAATTTGCATCTTGTGTGTGTGTGTGTGTGTGTGTGTGTGTGTGTCGGCCAAATTATTAGATAAATAAATTCATGAATAACCATGTTAATTGTCGTTAAAGTTTTTTCGTGTCATCATCATTATTATTATTATTATTATTATTATTATTATTATTATTATTATTATTATTATTATTATTATTATTATTATTATTATTACTATTATTATTATTATTATTATTATTATTATTATTATTATTATTATTATTATTATTATTATCATTATTATTATTATTATTATTATCATTATTATTATTATTATTATTATTATTATTATTATTATTATTATTATTATTATTATTATTATTATTATTATTATGATTATCATTACTATTATCATTACTATTATAATTACTATTATCATTACTATTATCATTATCATTATCATTATTATTATTATTATTTTTTTTTTTAATAATAATACTAATAATAATAATAATAATAATAATAATTATTATTATTATTATTATTATTATTATTAGTATTATTAGTATTATTATTATTAAGAATAAATTTTAACGTTATTATTAAGAAACTTTTTTATCATCATTAGAAAGTCAAAGGATAGAAGGATAGAAACGAATAGCAAAATCGTTTCACGCTTCGATTACTGACCTGAATAACGATAAAGGAAAGGATCTATCTTATCGAAGAGAAGTTGCGAAAGATGCTGAATAGATAGCCTTCATCGACTCCGGTAAAAGATAATTCGATAGATCGGAGATACGCCAATGAGATTTCGAAAGTACGAGGGCATTGACTGATAGAATAATCAGTCCGTTACGTGGCATTTGCGGTTGCGTCGTTTCTTCTTATCTCATCGGTCACTAATCAAAATGTTTTTGGCGGTAAAATCTTGTGCCATTCACGGATTTCTTTAGCCCTGACTTTTAATGACATGCCAAATCACGTGACATTATAAGGCTTTATATCATTTGTATATTATTTTTATATTATAATTAATACACATATATGCATGATGATAAAAAAAAAAAAACATTCAATATTTATACAGTACACAGAACGTTCTTGTATACTAGCATCGTGATTGACTTACTGATTTCAATTATCGTGTGCGATGTTTTTCTTAGTATTTATTTATAAACCGCGTTTTGAATGTCCTCATTCAATTTTCAAAATAACATCAGCAATTAGTCGGATGTCAGCAACTGACTTCAGCTGTGATATGGTTTCTTTTTTTTTGGGGGGGGGGATTTATATGGAAAAGTTCCTAATCGAAGAGTTCCCTTTAGCGCGCTGTTTCAAAATCCTCACCAACGTCCTCGCGAATTAGGCTCATTTCGGTCAAAGGTGGATTGGACGTGGTGAACCACTTACGTGGTGTCCTCGATCTCCCGATTTCAACCCTTTAGATTTATTTTTATGAGAATATTTGAAAAGAAAATTGTATTGTTTGCCGATAAATAATTTAGAAGAATTACGAAACCGAATTTGCAATGCTTGTGAAATCATCCGACGGAGATGTGGAATTTTTGAAAGGGTCCGCGACTCTATGAGAAAAGGATGCCAAGCGTGTGTGGAAATGGAAGGAGGATATAGTAGAACATCTGTAAATCGAAAAGCCAATAGTAAGTCAATTATAATAATAACATACAAAAATGTTTATATATCTCAGAAACGATTGACCTTTTGTCCTATGTTTACTAAGACGTCTTTACTCAGTATAGTGTGTTCTATGTACTGTATAAATATTGAATGGTTTTATTGTGAACACCCTATGTGTGTGTATATATATATATATATATATATATATATATGTCGTGCGTTTTCATATTACATAACTTTATTGTTTTATTCTCGACGCTACCTGGATCATCCTTTTAATAGCATAATTAATTCAAGTCAATTCGAAAAATTCGACCAATTATTACTTCACCGTTATAACTTCTCCGTTCACGTTGTAGGAAACTCATTAGAGTCACGATTGATCGTTTCAGGGAAAAAAAAAAAGGAAACGAGAGAAACGTGAAAGAAATTTTTGCTAACATAACGAGTTCGTTATCGCTTTGTACATCGGAAATATGCCGAGTTTGTCTTCGTTCCCGTCAAAACTTTGCGAAAAGTATGACTTCTATGGAAAGAACTTTTCTGAAAGTTGCTTTAACCGAACGAACTATTGTAAACGACGACGTTTCGATTGGTAAAATATTAAACGGCGAATACTTTGTTAGCAGGAGAATAATTGATATTCGGTTCGCGTGACTAAAAGTGCGATGATAATTAAAACGTCTTGCATAAAGCGTTTGAACGACGATTTCGTTTATGGCGGAACGAATTCACAATTATTTCGATCGCTATCCCTTCCTCTATGAAACACATAGATATACCTTATAAACGTATTTTTGTACTTGCGACGATGACCGATTTATTCAGGACACCCTATAATTGAATTACGGCACATCGTTCGCGAGAGAAATTGGTAAAATCGGAAATCGATCGTTTATCTCTCGAACGAACGTAAATCGATTTATGAATACGTTGTAAACGTTTTGACGCCTTGCCAAAAAGCCTAGTTTAATTTGTTGTATCCGTTAACGAACCCATAAAAATTCACTGGACTTTTATGTCAAAAGTTTTTTTTATCAGGCCGATAAAGTCGTTAACGTTCGACATTAATATTGAGCACAATCCGATGATAATCGTAAGCCGTAATTCAAATTCGTACAAATCGTTTGCCGGTATTTATAATCCAAGCCGAGAAAGTAAATGAATATCATCGAAATATTAAACACGTTCTGGGAATGCGATTTGTAAATTTCTTATTAATGACATTGTGTTAAGTAATATTTTGTAATAATTAAATAAAGATAAAGTCGAAAATACGTATTCATTTTATTCTTTATATGGGTATCACAAGTAAACATATATATAACGAAGTATCTATAATAAATGAACTCTCGATGACATTTCGAGTAAACGCGTGCAACTGACCTTTAAGGTCAGCTATCCACACGTGCTAGAAATACAGACGTTACATATACGAGAAGATGAATATCATTAGTCGTTGTAATTTCCGTGAGTCAGACGAAACTTATGGCGTCAGTGGTGCAATCGTTTCGAACGGATTCGAGTAATACGAGATAGAGTTAGAGACAGATAGATAGACGCATAGATATATACATACATGCATAGAAAGATTAGTTGCAAGCAGTGTCATCGATGACGTGGCACGAGGATGCGTCGAGTCTGGTTTATTTTTATAACGTATCAACTACCTCGCGATATACGTTTATTTAAAGTCACATTAGAACGAGTCTAGATCTTCATCGATCATTATCGATAAATTCGCAAGATCTGACAGATATTTACAGCGATTTTTACGATAATTAATCGACGGGATTTATAAGAACGAATACAGATTCGAGGAAGTTAGCTTTGTGTATAATGTGAAAAGAAATCATTTGTTTGTTCTTCTTTGTTCTTATCTTTCGTTATGGTTGTCGTCGTTGTTGTACATCATAAATATGTTTCACAGCGACGGGACGTAAGAGTTAATAAATGTATATATTTACACAAATTAAATCCTTAAAATAGAACGTTATATCATAGAACTTTGTTTAGCATGTATCGTAAAAGTAAATAAAACTTTTGTAATTCTCGTGCGTGTTAAATACCTTCAATGCCGAGATATTTGTACACTGTACATAAATACATAATACGATTTATTGTCATTCTTTGGTAAAGTAATTTGCGTAGAATTCATTTTATAATTTGATTTTTTTAAAAGGTCTCACTACGTTTGTCTTTAATATCATAATTTTATATTATTGATAAAAGATGTTCGTATTTGCAGTTACATAAGAACGAAAACGAGACGATTTTAAAATATACGACAATACATTTTGTTATTGTTTACATGTCGACCTTACACGTAGGGTGGCTCATACACAAAAGTCCATTATTATTAAACAGGTTTAATTTAGAAAACGTTAAGCTATACGGATAACATTTAATACTAAAAGACTGCAATAACGTGTTGCTAATCTACCTTAGATGCGAAAAGTGTTTTACTTCACTTTCAATGCAAAAAATGAGATCTATGGATCACCCCATATTAAATGTTATTTCTGTAGCTTAACGTTTGTAAAATAAATCTGTTTACAACAATAATATATTTTTGTCAACCGACATATAGCCCATCCTATATTTTGTTTAATTCGATTGAAAATATTTTTGGAAGAAATCTTTAAGACGACCGATGCAAAAAAGAAAAAGGAAAAATTAAACGAGAATTACTTTCAATGGCTTGATTATAACTTAAAAATTATATATTACGTATATAGAGAAAAAGACTAGCGTAATGTTTGTTAATTAACCCTTTCGTTACAACCTGCAACGAATGCGACGACCTGTATGTACGGGTATCGACTATAATCGACATTTATGCGACGACCTGCGCCGAAAGGAGAGGCATCTTTTCGTTCATCCAATAATTTATTAATTATAAAGTGGATTGCCAAAAAGGAAGCATACAAGAGAATCCTAAGGTGGCGTTGAAAGGCGTAAGTGCGAACACCGAAGACTACCGACGTGCAATGTGCACATTTTGCGGCCCGGTGCCCCCCCCCCCCACCACCGTTAAGTGGCGTCACTCCGACGAAGCGGACCGCCGTAACGAAAGAGTTACAAAAAAATAACCTTTAAAGTTTTATTATTAAAAAATTTTCTTCCATTAATTTTATATTTGTTTAATCGAGAGACGAATAAAAAAAGCTGTGAGATTATAAGATCGATCGATCTATTATAAGATTTAGGATCGTAGAATGAAGAAGGAAGGGTGTATACGCTAGAAATGAATTTGAAAAGAGGCGCGCTCGTGGATCGTGTACCATCGTTCGTGTCTCGGATAGACGGAACGAGTGGAACTGCGTGAACGTTTGGTCCGAGGACGCGCGTGCGCAGTAAACGAAATAGGAGGATTCACGAGAGAACAGCAAAATGGAAATGTCGCGAGTGCCGATATTAGTGATTTTGGGTTCAACTGGCTCAGGAAAGTCGAAACTTGGGATCGAATTGGCGAGAAGATTCTGCGGGGAAATAATATCGGCGGACAGTATGCAGGTGAGTGATCGAATATTTTTCTTTTTTTTTTTTTTTTTCGATAATGTAAGTGAACGAACAACGTGAAAAGGTTATGTCGTTCTTGCTCTTCGATTTTACGTCCTTCGTATCTTAGATTTTTTACACTTGTCCTTTTCTTCTCGTTTCTTTTCGTTTCCTTTCGTTATTTTCTTTCAACGCAGTTGTATGTACGTTACGAAGAAAGAGAGCTAACGTGTAACTTCGATTAGCGAGGACAACATTCTCCTCGCGAAGTAAACGAGCGCGTATCGATGACCGAAATACATGTATATACGTGCGCGCTCGTACGTGTGTATATAATGCGATAGCTTGACGTATATGTTCTTCTGTACACACGTGTTGATTTTTTTCTTTTTTATTGCGTACGACGTCCACGTTTTGTGAGATACAATACAATACACTTTGCGTATTGTTTCTTATTTTACCGTTCCTTCATTTTTGTATTTTTCTTTTTTTTTCGTATTTTTTTTTTTTTTATTTGTTATCATCAGGCGATAACATTGGTGACGAGATGTGGAACTTTATTATGAAAATTAGTCGTAGGATTTTTACCATGCGACTATACGTATTTGTAATACTTTGGTACGAATATTAATTTTTCTTTCTTTTTATTATTTATTATCTTCAGTTAATGAATCTTAATGTTGATTTGTTTTAAAATTTAAATCATTGTGTTCGAACTTGTTGTTGTTGTTGCTTATGGGTTAACAAAATCGGTTACTTTTTCTTTCTTTTTAAATTCTTCGAAACGTTACTTTCTAATCTTGAACAATGCAATATCAGAGATTCCTTTTCTTTCCCTTCCTTTCCTTTCCTTTCCTTTCCTTTCCTTTCCTTTCCTTTTGTACCATCTTTTAAGGATACTCAAGCGTAACGCTTTCCGTTATTTGCTTGTGTGTTTAGGCACAGCCACGCGGAAGTGGCTCGCTCGTAATTAGAAGTTCGGTCAAAAGATTCTTCTCGTGGAACAAATGGTTACTTGGTACGTCAAACGTACGACTGATTTTTCGCTTTTAATCCGAAGTTTGTTAATAACCCTCGTAAAATTATTTCTATAGTTGTATTAACGTTTCTATGATGTCGTAAAGTTTTAAATATAATATTTATAAATATACATATGGACCGTTTATTTTCAAAGTGGTGTGTTCATTTTTTTTTTTTTTTAAATGAGCACACAATTTGTGATATTAATTTAGTGTAAACTTGTTATTTATAATTAGTTAATATTTAATATCTTAAAAAATGCCAATGCATTGTTCAATTTAAAATTGGTTAATAAAACAAATTGCGCAGCGATTGACATGCTAACCTTTAATTTTCTCGAAACAACAACAAATGGACTTGCACCACTTTCAAAATAAACGATACATGTATTATCTGGTATTATTCTCATCTCGATATAATCGGTTTTATACATCTTTTTTGTTTACTTTCTTTTATATTCGCATATAATGTAACATTTAGAAACATTTTTTTACTTAAAATTCACAAAAATTGTTTTTGATTTGATTGGTAAACGTGTTATAATATTTTTTTAGAACGATAACAGTTGAATCACTTTTCTAATCCTTCAATGTATGATTTATTTTCTTTTATTCTTAAATGAATTTTTAGGACAAATATATTATAAATATTGGCTATATGGTAAATAATCAAACAGAAATAATAACAAAAATTTGATAAGAAATTTACAAACGAAATTTGATAAGATATTACATTGTAAAATTAAATTACATTAAACATGTAATATTGTCATTGTGGAATAAGGACTAAAATTTTATTATTAATTTATTATAAGACATTTAAGGATCAAAATGATATTTTTCCGTTTGCTTTAGTCGAACAAAGATATTTCTCGCGTTACGCGCACACTAAGGCGAAGAATTTCGAGCAAATAGGTAGTAGTTGCTTCACGGTTTTCGTAACGTCACGAGATCTCATACGCGAGAAGAATGTTTAATGCCGTTTACGCCGTCTTTGAGAATTCTGACATGAAAGGACGCGAATAAGTTGAAAACAGAGTGGAATTTAGCCGTGAACTTGGCCGGTCGTTCGTCTCCCATTTTCCCTTCTCTTCTGACTCGCTTTTGTCAGCATTCACCTTCGCTAAAACGATCAAATCGTTTGTACTTCGATCGAGACGAAAATATTGAGCGAGAGAGAGAAAGAGAGAGAGAGAGAGAGAGAGAGAGAGAGAGAGAGAGACGACGACGACGACCGACCAAGGCCACGCGTGGGAGTGCCCGATGATCTTCAATTTTTTTTTCTCTTCTTTTTTTTTCACTTCGATATCTTCAGATTTTTCTTTGCGTGATTTCATCTATATTATTTACATTAGTTCAGGATAAAAAATAATATTTCTTAGAATATTTTCATGTATCTATCCATTACAAATTTTAGGATACATTTATTAATTTTTTCTAGAACGAATTTTCTTCTTTTCTTTTTTTTTTTTTTTTTGTTGAAAAAATTGATCTACTAATATAACATTTAATTATATATGTATATTGCTTCATTTTAAATAGAAAAAGAAAGAAAAAGTATTTGTTAAGTATTGAGAATACACATACACACACACACACACACACACACACGAACAAAACGCGTTTGACACGTTTCAAAAGAAAAAAAAAGAAAGAAAGACCGAACGTATAAATATAGTACGTGGCTGTGTT
The DNA here is from genome assembly GCA_918808275.2 of Dolichovespula sylvestris. Lineage (NCBI taxonomy): Eukaryota > Metazoa > Arthropoda > Insecta > Hymenoptera > Vespidae > Dolichovespula > Dolichovespula sylvestris. The sequence goes on from OU964961.1 coordinate 11,296,012, forward strand.
CTTGAAGAGGTTAATTTCTTTTCTTTTCTTTTCTTTGCTTTTTTCTTTTTTTATTTTTTTCTTTCCATTCTTTTTCTTTTTCGTTCACGTGATACCACGAGTATATCTCGTATCGGATTTGGTTCACATTCAAAACGACGAAAAAGATTACGGATGAAATTCTCGCGCACGTCGATAGTGCGTATAGATTTTTCTCGATCGTCGGATATTTGTGCAACATAATACTTAAATTTTTCCGCGCACGGTGTCACTTTCACTGGAGGCATTTGAAAGGCTTCTAGCTCGTCTCCACCGCATCGTCTTCGAGTTCTTTTATTTTCCTTCAACTTGTCGTTTACCGAACTGTCGACATGTAACACGAGGGACATGTTAAGTCGGCTGGACGTCACTGGGGAAACACTAACGTAATGAACGATTCGGCAAAGTCGATGACGTATTTAGAAAACTTATTTGCAAACAATAGTCTATAAATCATACGCGCGTTATCAAAGTCAAAATTCGCACTTGATCAATTCCGTAAACGTCGGGTTTACATTGTTCAGATAATTCAGATAATAAATAATCTTTCATCTACCGTACGTGGAAAGTCATAAAAATTTAATAGACTTCTTCATTTTTTTTTTCTTATTTTTTATTTCATTTTTTTTTTTCTTTCTTTACGAAATACAAACGCGTAGACGATTATAAAAATTCTTTTGATTAAAGACGATTGAAAAAATCGATGAATTTTTATATAGTGATATAACGTTTAACTATGTCAAATATGTGTGTGTGCGCGAGCGGGTGCACGTGAACTGTAATATATCAAATCTGTAATTGGGAGAAGGTCATTAAAAAAATAGATTTACTTTTTACTTTTTCCAATCACCTTTCAGAGATACATATTTTGTGTTAATATTAAAAAAATATACGTATATACATATACATAAAGACGTTTAATTTTTGACAAGATTATTTTTCTAATGACGTTGTTGCGGTCGTTCGCCTGATCTTGGGCGTACGTAAAGCACGAGTTTATTCGCGTGCATAAATCACGTGTTCTTTCGAAATCAGAGCAGAATCTTCGTGTAGAAGTCGTTTCTCTTGGGCACGACCATGCGATCGCTCTTCTTCTGATCGTACGTGTGTATATAAGTATAACGAAAGAAGAAGCAGAAAGAGGAGGAGGAGGAGGAGGAGGCCACGTGTACTCTTTTCGTCTACCCACACGCGCGCCGAAAAAAGATATCTCTGCAAATTTCTGCGCGGGCAAAACGCCACGCCCGAAAACGTTGCCTTCTATTTCTTTTGCTTCTTTCGATTTTTTCTCCCACTCGACAAAATTTTGACCACCCGGTTAGGGTGGCAGAGCAAAATTTAACTCGACCAACTGTTGTCAACGATTTATGAAATTCTATATTTTTTCATTATCATCGTTTTGTAGAATTTTGTTTCATATTATTCATTTTGTATGCACCCTGAAATGCATATGAAACATCCTCTCCCTCCCTCCCCCCCCTCTCTCTCTCTTTGTGTATGTAATATAACATAACATATGCGTGTGTGTAAATATATATATGAGCCATTTACAAGCCAAATCGATTAACTCCACTTTTTGAATTTTTTAAAATTTAAGTGTCAAAGCATTTGATGGAGTCCTCTTTTTTATATTCATAATAAATTTCCCTCATTTCCGTTATTTAACACGTTTAAGTCAAAAACATTTTTTGGCCATCGAATAAAAATTAATTTATTTCAGATGCCAATGTGATTAACCACGTATTCCAATATAAATCGTTGAAATAATGCAATTCAAGCGCAGCAACAAGGCCTTTATACATTCTACAATATTTATTTTAATTCATATTTTGAAGGGTATTTTAAAAAGTTATTTATATTATTTCATTACATTCCTTCAATTATTGTTTTATTAAGATAATCGATTCGTGCAAGTGAGCGGGCCTATATAACAGATAATGTTAATAATTCTTTAGCATAGAATGTTCCTCTCACAATAATGATTTCATCGAACAAATTATTTTAAAATTTCTCTTTTGTTGTTCCTAATAACTAATGATGTTCGTACGTACTACTAAAATATTAACATTCTGTATATATATATATATATATATATATTATGGTTGAATCGTAAGCGTGAAAAAGTCATTTTGTATTTAAAAAATTGAAATCGCCTGTTATTGCTAATAATATACATATCGGAGTTGATAAGATTCACGTTAGAATGCTAAATAGATTTCATCTATATTTTTTTTTCTCATCTATCTTTCGTCTTCCCTTTCTTTTTTTTTTTTTTTTTTTATTATAAAGGCGGACACTTCTCTTGCAAGACAGCAGACGCCCCTGACAAGAATCTCTCATGGGGATGCTTAGACTGGCACTACGTGATTTTGCGAGTGACGATAAATTGAATTACGTTCTTTGAAGGGCGGGGAAAAAAAAAAGAGGGAAACACGTTGGTGTAACTTGTGAATTAATTTCTCGCGATAAAAAGGATAGGAATTCGACGTTGGCGACTTAAACTGATAATATTTATACGTCAGTTGGAGATGTGTATTGCGAAAGATTAGTTTCTTTTTTTTTTTTTTTCCCCAGTTCGAACGGAATCTTTTCTCTTCGAAAGAACTCGTGAAATAGTATTTTATCCGATTCTAGTAGGCAGGCTGCTATAAAAGTTCGTGCGTAGTAGTAGTACGCATGGAATATTCAACGCGTAGAATTTTAATGTCGCGTTGAAGTTTCTTGGAAGATCGTACTACGTCATGGTACTATTTTCTCTCAACAGGAGATTCGTTCTTTCGTTATTTTAATTCGTCGAGTTTTTCATTATCCACGATATAAATTCCATATTTCAACCAGTTCTTTTTTCTTCCAACATTACCTCCTTTCCTTTTGATCGTCTTAGGAATCGAATTTTTGGAAAGAGCGGGAACGATACTCGGTACGTTCTCTTCTAATGAATCCACGAGATCGTGGTTAAGAAATTGTTAGATAATATGAAGTAAGTGTTCGTGATATTAATTACGATAGACGACCTGGTGTGTATTATTGATTTCATCTGTTACATTTATCGTGAATTTTTTACGATCTAGTGAAAATTACGTAGATCAAATGGGGCAAGTCAAGATCGGGAGAGAATGAGAAAAATAGAGAGAGAGAGAGAGAGAGAGAGAGTGAGAAAGAGAGAGGGAGAGGGGGGGGGGAGGGGGAGAGAAAGAAAGAGAGAGAAGGAAATAGACACGAGAAAGTGAACGTTTACGCGAAACCTTCTATTAAATACGCGCGGCGGGAGTTTAGCGGTGTTCGCGTAAGGGAACATGAAAAGATAACAATTAGTTAACAATTTGTGGAACGGGCAAGCGTCGTAGTTCGCATAGTGGTATCTCGTTTTCTAGCTGGTACCGATAGAAACGGGTAATTGCTAGCGGTTATAATAATATTAACCGGTAAGGATCTCTTTTACATCGCCTCTCCTCGTGGAAAATGGAGCGTCACGATTAGATACTCGATATTTAATAGATATTCTACATACATGACGCGATAGATAGTAATAGCACGAAAAAAAAAAAAAAATAGAAAAAACGAGAAAATCGAGGAGAAGGCTGCTGGGGTGGATAACGATCCAATAAACTCCCAACATTCTTTTACTTTCATATAGTACGTCGAGTCGAACACCCACGACGATCGAATGGTTCTTTTTTCTTTTCCTTTTTCTTTCTCTTTTCTTTTTCTTTTTTTCTATTTTTTTTCTTTCTTTTTTTTTTTTTTTACGATATGCGAATAAATTTAGTTTTAATTTAATAGCCGCGATTGGCTGAAAAGAAAAAGGAGAGATAATTTGATCGAATAAATTTGAATACTTCCTGCTTCTTTTTTTTTTTCTTTTCTTTTCTTTTTTTTTTTTTTTTTTTTTTTATGGCAGACAAGTCGACATAGCTTTTTGATTTTATTTTTACATTAAACCTCTATAGCGTCATATAACTTCGACGTCACACGCTCGTATATTTGTATTTTTTTTCTTTTTTTTTTTTTTTTTTTTTTTCTATTTCATTTTATACCTTCGACACGAAAAAGCATCACGGTTCGTTCATATCTCGAAAGTTAATGTTTACTAAGTACACATATATTTATATTATTTATATTAAAGTGCACACATATATGGTAGGTATATAGGATGTCTCAATTAAGTTTAAGAACATCTAAATTATTTCCACCGCTTTTGAAAGTAAGAAAAAATGACTAAGAGGAGTTTATATGGTTTCAGGGCGTGCATCTGGCGATGATAAAAAATATCCCTTCAAGATCATTTTGAATGCCATTTCAAGGTCATCGTTATTTTATTTTTTTTTTCCTTTCTTTTCTCTCTTTTCATAATAACATCTGTTTCTTAAAACGTGACGTTGTAGTAAACGTCAAGACGAATCCAATGACCTATGATACTATGACCTTCGCGTGACCTTGAGTAAAAAAAAAAAAATTCACGAAAGATGGGCATCCGATGCATTGCGTGTGCCGGACGTCCGTCATGTTGAAACCGTACTCAATATCTTTTAGCCGTGGAAATGTCTTTTACAGTCCAAGTAGCTCATCGGTTAAAAAATTTGTATATTTAAGTTACTATCGATAAGGAATGATCTGTTAATTATTATTCCATTATTTGCATTGATTACATGCAAAATTAGTACAGTACGGTATTATTAAAATATAGGATAATTATATTAATATATTATATGTTATAATTAAAGTTCTTCACGTTAGAGCATTTCTTGTTAGACGAACAAACAATTGGATTATAAGGGGTTCCATTTATTAAAGCTTATGAGAGCTGAAGGAAGGTGATTTATTTGTTTTTATATTTTCGCACCTACGTAGCATTTATAATTTTCTTGCGTTTGGTTTGTTTTTCTTCTTTCTTTTTTCTCGAGTTAGAAAATTTCCTGTTTCGACAAAGTATTCTTCTTCTTCGACCTTGGCACAATGACGCGCACGAAGAGGAAATATTTGATTATGAAAATTCACGATCATTAATGTTCTGTTGCGAAGCATTCCGTGTACTTACTCGTGAAACGTGTTCTGTACTACGATCCACTGTAGCGAGCCGTAAATTAACGTACACGTATACTTGTTAGCTTTTTTCTTTCTTTCTTTTCGATAAGACAATGTCGTTCTCGCGTGTCCATCCCAATTCTCTCTCTCTCTCTCTCTCTCTCTCTCTCTCTCTCTCTCTCTCTCTCTCTCTCTCTCTCTCTCGAGAATCTGTCAGTATTACCTCTGAAAGAGTAGATATTTTATAAGAAGAAGTAGTAACAGAAAGTACAAAACAAAAAAAGAACAAGAAAAATATTCATCCTCCGTAATTTCATTTTCTTTCGTGTCGAAACGAAAATAATGTAACGTAAAAGTTATACCAAGTATAACGGTTTTTAATATAGCAATGACGATTAATTTCGTGCTCGAAAAGAAAGATAGAAAATAAAACGAGACGGTTATACGAAGGTTCAATTTCGATGTTAGATTGCATTATATGGAGGGGTTAAAAAAGAATTAACGAAAAATAATAGAGCGGGTCGAATTATCGATCTTTTCTTTCGTTAATTCTCCAAACATTTTTTCCTTCTGTCGAATATATCGGCAATCTGAAAATGATTGGAACTTTTCGTAGAAAGCTGTAGGATTGGTTGCTATTTTAAATAGACGGACAGATATATCCATTGGATAATTAACTAAATGAGTACGTGTCATTCCCGCTTTCGATCGACAAAGCGGTCCAACGCACGAGGAGTAGGAGTAGTAGGAATGTCGAGTAAAGAGAAAGAGAAAAAAAGAATGTGTCCGCCCGCTTGCGCGCGCGCGCACACACACACACACAGCACAACGGTCCTTTCGTTTGCCCTTTAAATTCTCGCTTATCTAGGGGCGTGCCAATGTGAGATAGTGGAATGTTGAGGAACCCTGAAGGCATGTTACGTTAAGACGGTCACGTACCATTATTACTGTTGTTTCTATCTCTCTTAATTTCGTTTCTATTTATTCTTGAGCAAAAGGAACCAATCCCGACGGTCCTTGAATTCGAAATAGCTGACATAATATTTATCGAACGATTCGTCATATCGAAATTTCGTAGTTATCTACTTGTTCTCAAACATTAATTGAAAGTTATAATTTATATGTATATATATATATATATTTCTCTCTCTCTCTCTCTCTCTCTCTCTTTCGATATATCGTTTCTAAAATGTGTGTTGTTTAAATTTTACGAGCGCGTTCTCTATTAACTCTGAAAAAGAAATAAGCTTATATATGAACCTAGGTCCGGAACCGTTTCTTATCCGAGTTATAATGCACGTCAGTTCGTAATGAAGCGTATACGAGATGGATAGTTTGTGTGTTTGTACAGCTTAGTATTATGAAGACTATGTATCGTTTGTATTCGAACGGCGAGATGAGAGACATCTATTTCACGCATGAACGAGCAAATGGAAACAGTCCCGCATATGTGCGGCTCGGTGTCTTTATCGAGAATCTTATCCGTACCGACTTAGTCCAAGAAAGTATACGTTTCTGGCTATTTATCAGCGCTTTCGTGAGACTGAATGCTTTCAGCTTCGCATCGCTGATAGAGGTGGAGGGAGGGGGGTCGAAGAAGGTACGTTCGAACACCCCAGGTTTAAGAGCAGGTGCTTGGCAGGATCTCGGAAGAAGCAGGAAGGTCTGTCTATACGACGGATAATCGGTGATATTGCTGTTTCGCATAAGAGCGCGTGGAGAGTGCCACGTGTATAGTTTCTCTCTATCCATATCGTGTGTGCAACGGGTGCAAGTATTTTCGCCAGCTGACTGCATACCCTCGACGATGCCCATGTTTAGTGGCCGATATTTGCGACTGCATTATAGGACTCATTTTCAGCAGCTCCCATGTGCTTTTCAGAGAGATTAGGGAAAGTTGACGCGCGGCACTGTTGTGTGAACTATCCAACGTACATACGTAACGACCATTCATAAATGGGGAGATGCAAATCCGCGCAACGCTTTCTCACAGTCACGGCATCGGCAGTAGTTTTCGTGGAACGTCTGGGTTGGCATCGTTGGCGAATATCTAATTGGGCCGTCGTTTCTACCGCGTAGGCTGAGTCGTGCCAATTATAGGCAATTTCTAGAAAACACGTAACCTAAGTTACTAGACGATGTTCCATTACAGACGCGTCGTCAAATGTGGTTCGTGCACGGTGGGGCCTTCCGCTCATTTTAGTCACACTGCCATGGACTATCTTGATCAACGGTACTTTGGTCGTTGGATTGGTAAAAGAGGAGGACCCCATTGCTTGGCCTGCACGTTTTCCGGACCTCAATCCCCTACATTTCTTTTTTTTTTTTTTTTTTTTTTGTTTTCTTTGGGCATACCTCAAACAACTTGTTTATGCCACACCGGTCCTTAACGTAGACGTTCTACGTGACCGTATTCTGTATGGGTGTCATCGCATTTGGAATACTGTCAAGAATCTTGTTCGGCAGAACCCGAAACGACGTATTGATGCTGAAGGAGGCCATCTTCAACATTTGCCGCGGTCAACAGATATGACGAATGAGAAGGACTGTAATACAGATATGTAGCGTTTCTGAATCTGGTTTAGCGTTCAAGCGCTTTTGAATTGTTCTGGTTTATATGAAATTATTTCTTTCTCGGAGTTACATACTAGAATATATATCCAAAGTTTAACCAAATATTTTAGGAACATCCTATATGCAGGGTGTAAAAATATTGGCGCATTCAAACGTCGGGTTATTATAGAGGAGGTCATTATAAATATATCGAAGACAAGAACCACCACTCTATCAAACAGTTTCCGTAACTGGGACATGAGTGATTCAATTAATATTACAAATTCAGTTATAATTCGGATATAAATGTTAATGTACACTCATATGCTCGCTCTTTAATTGATATTTTAAATAAAACTCCAAGAAGACTTCAAAGGACATACTTTGCAGGATAATATCATCGTGACAATAGCTGATAATGACTTGCTCATGCTGTAAGTATTTCTTTGAAGTTGAAAATAATTCCTCAAACATTTTCCCTAAATCTAATTTCTGTGACATTTTTTCAGGCATTAATATTATCTGTTCAATATTTCTAAGAGATCATATTCATTTAGAATTTTTTTTCTCATATTTTCAAAAATTTTCAAATCTTAAGAATATATTCTGCAAATTTCAGATCGATGTCTGTAAAAAAATCTGTAAAATGTAGTTCTGAAATTTAGGTCAACTATTTAGATCTTATCGTGAACAGCTCAATAGGTAAGTGTTTCGAACGCCTTTTGTAAAATATTATTATTTCGAAGTATTGAAAAACAGAGACAATGGACACAAATAATTGAGAAGAAGTAGAGGGACCAATCTCCATATGGTCCTGGAATTGACAACTACAGTTAAAATTAACAATTCTTCATTTAATAGTAATAGAACCGTACTTGAAACTTTAAACGGTCTTTTTTTTTCAAAACACTGTCTTTGAAGCCGGTGGGCATTTGTATTTAAAAAACTATACAATATATTGTTTTTAACTTTACACAAAATACGCAGGGAAACATTTAAAGATGGTTGAGAATCATACATTTTTTAAACGGATCTTCGTTTTTTAATAATTACATAAAAACGACAACTTTTTCGTGTGTGTGACTCGAATTTGTTGTTAACTTGAATAAAGCATTTGATATTTGATTTTAGATGGACCGTTTCGTTTGGGGAGTGTCCACCGTCGAACGTCTCGAAAAATATTCATCAACTGATGGCGGCCATATTATTTTTATTTTTTAATATTTTCAATGAGCTTTTATTTAATGTTTTCGATACATGTAGCTTTGAGTAAAAAAAAAAAAAAAGAAAACAAAAATCAATGCATTTCATTTCCACCAATCGTTTCTGAGAAAAAATAATCTCGACATTTTTCCTGGGCCTCCAGATGGATGTACATAGTTACTTAATAGAAATACTTGTGCCACGTTTTACGTTCACTATTATTTAATTAATTCAATGCATCAATTTGATTAATTTAGTAGCGAAATGGTTCCTATTTTAGATTGGATCCTTTTAAGGTATTCTCTCTTTTTTTAGGGTCCATTTTTTACGCTCTTTCTCTCTCTCTCTCTCTCTCTCTCTCTGTGTGTGAATGTGTGTTTGTGTGTGGTATACTTTTTTTTATAGATATGTGCGAATATAATTTAAACGACTATTATAATCTGGAAATATATTATATCATCATATGATATTAAAATATTAAATTTATTATATGTTATAATAATAATAAACATAATCTAATAAATATATTATATGCTTATATATAATACATGTGTTAAACATGTATTACACATGTATTAGATATATTTTATATAATTTATCTGTATCTATATCTTTCTTATAAGTACATAAATGAGATTCAAGGTTGATAAAGGTAATACAGATTTTATATCGGTTAACAGTTTAACATGATTTGTTCAATATTCGAAATCAACAAATAGTTTTATTTTTTTTTTTTTTACAGTAATTTGTTTATCTTACGTGTAATAGAAAAGATCGACGTTGAATATAATCGCAGACTATATTTGCAGAATTTCCGTCTAAAGTTGTTTCCGCGTTATTTGTGGTGCCCGTTTACTACTTAATAATTAGTTACACTGGCAAAACAGCCATGTCGATTATGATTGAGAGAAAGAGAAAGAGAGAGAGAGAGAGAGAGAGAGAGAGAGAGAGAGAGAGAGAGAGAGAGAGAGAGAGAGAGAGAGAGAGAGAGAGAGAGAGAGAGAGAGAGCGACTTTCGATGAAGTAACTTCACGAGTGGTCTCACTGAGCGTAAGAAAAATGATCTATCTATCTGTAACCACTTGATCTGAAACGATCGAATAATCAGCATAATACTCGTTGCCACGGTGAACGATTTAAAGAGCTCGAATGGACCAGAAATGATCGATCACTTTTATCGGTCGATCATTAAGAGATTCCGCAGAGACGTGTGGACCACAAGATTTATAGATTAATCTCGACTGGTTAATACATTGTAACATATTTACGAAGATTCATATTGGATGATGTCTCTTTTTAACAGACTAACGTTATCCTTCGTTTATCCTTATCGTTATTTATATTAACTTTCATTTTGCTATTTTCTCGATTATTTTCGTTGTAAGTTTAATATCATTCGCCGAGGTTTCCTTGCCCTTTCTCGTTATTATGTTTCGAGCCTTTTGTAAGGCGTTCGCTCGAATTACGGTAAAAATCGAACTCAGCTGGTCACACGAGAGGTACTCGGAGGCAACCGGTTTTAAATCCACGCTCCGATGACGCGAATTTACGATGCTCTTCGCCGACATGGTCCTTAAGAGACTCGCCTCAAATGCCTACGCCAGACTCGCTGACTCGCCTCGATCGCGTCTTTTAAAAATATAATATAGTTAGAGTTCGCTATATTTTATCACTCGCGCTAGCGTTCCCCCTTGCTACTCGATCGTTATCCGACGACGGGTTCTCATGGATTTTCAAAGTTGCACAACAACACAATCGGTAACAAAATCATCTACAGAAGTTTTATATCGATGAGAATCAAAACAGCTGTACGATCTTTACGTTTATTTGATCGTTCGTATACGAAAGAAAAACAGGGCTTATCTCGTCGTCCTTGTATTTTATGATCCCCCCCAAGAAGAACTATTTATCACATTATACCGAACAAGGAGATCGAAGGATATTACATGCACCTTCGTTTATCGTAATTGCAAACGATAAAAATTCATGGACACGGTAGATATTTTCTCTAATATCGTCTCTAATGAAACATGGATTGCTCGATTTACTGGCTATATTTTTCTCTAGATATTTGTTAGATATCGATGCGGGCGAGCAATGTTTCGATTCCGTTCGAAGCAGTTCTCTTTTCTTGCGGAATAAGCGATGCCAAAGGTCAGAAAATATTCTGTAAGACGTTTTGCAAGTAAAAGTCAGAAGTCATTTATAATTCTAACTTCTTCTCGGTTTCATTCGTTCTGCATTTCATACGAGGAAATCCAATAGAAATGTGCATATAAATGTTTCTTAGGATGTATGCATGATAAATAGGGAAATCACAAGAATATTGTAAACGGGAAATACGTTCCTTAAGATTTTCGATAAAAGAATACGTAATCTATTCGATCGGATTCAAAATAACTATATTTCATATTTTATCGGGTATGACATGTAATTACGTTAGCGGAAACTTTGTATTCTAATGTTCTCCTCTTCTTGGTATCAGTTTCGTGCCAAGCTTGTCAAGTTTAAACAGGCTAACTCATCAGATAAATGTTATTACTGTGATTTCGATGATGCATGTAGTGGTGTAATGTAAGAAATTGTCCAGTTTAACCTTCATTCATGCATGAATTTATACGTTCATTGAGCGCATATATCGTTCCCGCTAAAAGAACACGGACTATCCTTGACTCTCAGGTTTCTAATCTTGCTTCAGCGGTATCATTGTGATCGTTGCGAATATTAGTACACTTACGATTCTGAATTTTCTTTTCTTTTCTTTTCTTTTTTTTTTTTTTTTTTTTAATATCTTTGTTACGCAATTGAAGTAAGAGACGTGTTCGTTTACTTAATTTTTTCACTTAACTTTTGTTCGCGTCTTAATTTGTTTTTTTTTCTCTCAATTATTACGATTAACACTATACGCTATTGTTCTCTCTTTAATTATACAAATCTGAATACGTTTATTAAGAAAAAAATAAATAAATAAAATAAAATAAAAAAGGAAAAGAATTCATAAATTCGTTCGGCTTTTACGTACGATTTACGATTAGATCGATTCTTTTCTGCGTTATTCTGCGTGAATGTAATTAGTAAGACGATGCGTGAGCCTATTCTTAATAATTTTCTAAGATATGCAATTTCAAAAGAGTCTCGACATCAATTGCATTGCTTTGAAAGGAAACGAGAAGAACGCGTCATCAGTTTGAAATCGCATCGCGTTCCAAGAAGAGCTTTATTGTACGCTTATGATTAACGGCATAACGAGTTAGAATTCATTGCTACTTTGTACATGCTCGATGGCATTTTTCTTTTTTTTCTTTTTTCTTTTTTCTGTTTTTTTTTTTATCGCGTCTCGCGATTAGAATGGCGACTTATATAAGTTCGCAAATCTCAACGTTACGTGATAACATCGTAATAACACGTGTAATCACAGCGACGCTTTTGAGTTCTCGTGAAAAAGTTTGCGTTGAAGGGTGGAGGGAGGGGGGTGGACGAAACAAAGTGCAACTGTATCTCTCCGTCTCTTTTTCTTGCTCCCTCTTTCTTTCTTTCTTTTAATTTTTTTTTTTATTCCTCTGTTACGTTTTCGTCGTTACGCCGAGATAAACGTGCTGATTCATCGGCAATAGCAATTGCTTGGCGCCGGCTCTCGTCTCGTGGTTTTTCCGTAACGAGAGAAGACGTAAGAGCTCGAAGAAACGTGGAAGCGCTAATTCGATCTTCCTTGAGACTTCGTTAGGTCTTGCTTACGTGAAGTATCTTCGAGAACATCGCGTTTCCTTAGAACTTCACGGTACGGCGTGCATTTTTAAATGTTTTTTTTTTTTTTTTTTTTTTTTTTTTTCTTCACGAGAAGGATCGTACTTTCTATAGAAACGTTATTACAACATTGTTCGATGTAAATTAATTAACGTCGGAAACAATGTGTTCGTTATGATTTATATTTAATAAGGAAGTTATATTAAATGAACAATATCGAGAGAAATGTAATAAAAATAAAAAAAGAGAAATAAGAAATGAAAACGAAAAAAGAATATATATATATATATATATATATATATATATATATATATATATATATATGCACATTCATAAGTATGTATAATATATATATATATATATATATATATATATATATATATATATATTTGTACCATTAACATTAGCAAGTTAGATATTCAAAGTAATAAAAATTTCTATATCATTTGACGAAAAAACAGGCATTTGGTATCGATCGATTAATTTATAATACTCGATTTACCTTGTCTAATTTAAAGCGATAATGGCAAAAATAAGTCGAATCAAGTCAAGTTAACCGAACAAAACTATTTCTATTCGTTACGAAATCGTACCCATTCCATGGGGCGAGTAACTTTAGTGGCAATGTTGATAACAGCGAAACGAGAAAGTGGAAAGACGTTAAATGAGAGTTTTTCTTTGGCTTGTAAGAAGAGTCTCTTCTTTTACCGGTAATGCTGATGGGAATGGCGATGGGGTATTGGTTCGCTGGTGTGTCGGTGGTGTGGGCGAGAACGGGTTAAGCTCTCGAAGACGGAAATACGCGTCGTTTTCGCGAGGTCAACGACCTCTAAAGACTGAAACTTTTTTTCACGCTGACTAATGGCGAACGTCGTTTCCTTTCGATGAATACCACTACACCTCCGTCAGATAATTCCTGACCGAGACCGATCCATTAATTATGATCTTTACGAGCAGCTTTACGTTCCTTGTTTCCTTTTATTTTTGCTTTCCTTTTCTCTTTTATTTTTTATTTATTTATTTATTTATTTTTTTGTTTCTTTTTTTTTTTTCATATCCTTTCATTTTATTCCTCTTTCTAATATCGTTCGTCACTCTCAGATACCGTCGTTTCTTTTAGTTCTAATCTCTAACACAGTTCCAGTATTATTACATGATCGACAATATTTCAAGAACACGTGTCTCTGCGTAAGTTTAAAAAAGAAAAATATAACTCGTAAAGTCCTCGAGGGATTTCGAAAGTGTTGAATGCTATCTATCACTTAAGGTAGAGAGGCATATCGATGAGAGCTAGTTTTGAAGAAGAAAAAAAAAATGCTTTCGAAATTTTTGACGCGTTGTTTGCACTCGTTGAAAGTAAATACTTGTATGACAACGAGTTTTACGCGCAACGAAAAAACGTACAAGGGAACGTTGTCTCATATTCATACGTATTACTTTTATCCCGTGATGGATTATACAGAATTTGTTTGAATAATGTATTACAAAATTTTCTTTTTTTAGGACAGATCTTCTTAATACGAATCGAACGGTACGAATAAATCCGAATGTTAAAAAAATCACGTATACTATCTGATTTAATCGTACGGTATAGTATATGTCTTGATCGTAACGAAAAAGAAAAAATATATATATATATATATATATATATATATATATATATATTTATGGAAAGAGATTCTTGGGCTTCTTTAAAATGTCGTATAGCAAATCGTGTTGTCGAGAAGGAATTGATTTTACTTTTCTTTTAAAATGGAGATAAAATTGTCCTTGGTACGGGTGAGAAAACGAGTATTATTGGTCCATTTCCTTATCGGGACGATGGTATATACTGAAGGAAAAATAATAGATAGTGGAGCGTTAATTAATAACAGAAAAATCTTTGATCATGATAGAGAAAGACAGAGAGGGAGAGAGAGAGAGGGAGAGAGGAGAGAGAGAAAGCTAGAAAAAGAAAGCTATAAAATATTTAACATTTTTGTCCTATCTATCCGTTTAGATGTTAGATATTTAATAGATTGAATGAACATGTTAAATAGAACGTGAGATACAATTAAAGATAAAATTAAAATTTGAAGTGAAGGAGAGAAAGAGAGAGAGAGAGAGAGAGAGAGAGAGAGAGAGAGAGAGAGAGAGAGAGAGAGAGAGAGAGAGAGAGAAGAAACGTTAAGTTTATCGTCGTATAGATCAGGATGTCGTCTCGCGGTGGAATTCAGAGTGGGAAGCGATCGTTAACCGATCATTGGCCGATCGCTGGCATGTTGTAGATCGAGCACTTGAACGGGATTTCGAGTGTTTCGTGATCAATGCGAAAGGATCGTGTCTGCTCGCTCGTAGTCGATGAACTCTCTTCGGTGATTGCTCGCGCAATTGGCACATCAAGGTCGCTCTTTCGGCCATCCAAGGTTATCTTTCGAGTAGTAATCTTTTTTTAACTCTCTTCGCGCTCGTTCGAACAAGTTTACACCTGCCAACTTTGTATCTCATGACTCCCACGCTTCCCTCCCCTCCCCTCCCCTCCCCTCCCCTCCCCTGCCCATTATTTTTTTTTTTAATTTTCGTTTGAGACGCTGCTTCTAACGCATCATAGGCGATTTTTTAATACTATTTTTTCTTTTCCTTTTAATTTGTAATTTGTAACCAAGTTGAAAAGGAAAGCCTCTTTTTTTGTATCATTAATTATAGGAAGGAAAATTATTTATGGTATGCTAATTTTAATAATCTTGTAAGATAATTGAATGAATGATTCATAATCGTCTTTATTAATTTACTCCTTCGAGACGAAGAAACACAAGCCTCGTGCGAGCAATTTAAATAAAAGTCTTCATGTTCTGACGGGTTTCCCACGCTCATCTCGTCTTTTTAATCCTCATATTTCCCTTTCGTCGATCGATCGAAGAATAGATCCGGTACGACAAATTTTCATTGCGAAGATTTTCTTTCGACCTCCATTCACTTTCATTTATTTTTATGATCGTCGTAAACAAACGTTAAAGGACGATTCGATTGGCATGAATTATCATTCGTAATGAAATACGAATTCTTCTTCAAACTCGTTGGAAGAGATTCGTCGATTCGATTTTCGAACTACTTCATGGTCGGCTACGCAAATATGATCTAACGACGATTAGTATTCATGTATTTAAGTACATACATACATACTCGCACGTTCTTAGAGATGAACGACATTCACGTTGAATCACTCGTACGATGATGACTCAGTTCGAACGATGACAGTTGAATTTTTTTACATAGTGAACGATTATCACGAGCTACGTTTAAAAAATTTAGTTTTTCATTTTTTTTCCTTCCTTTCTTTCTTTTTTTATTTCTTTTTTTTATCGTTAAAAAATATTCGAAATGTCTCTGTTTCTTGACGGCGATATTAAGATGTTCCTATTTTTATTTTGATTTAACAAAGATTTATATTTTTCCCGAGTAACTACAATGTTAGGGATAAGTCATCGTTTTTCTCGTTAATGTACGATGATTCGTCTTAGTTTCGCGAATAGTTTAATAGAAAGAAGCACATGATAATATCGTGATTGTGTTGACGGGGATAATTTCGTCGCTGACATTTAACCGTTTGGGTGGGCTGGTAGGGATCGTTTCGTAGCCGTGAATAATGCTTGCAATTATTTTTTTTTATTTTTATTTTTTCATATATTTCGATTGAGCGTATATTTAAGCTTATATATATATATATATATATATATATATATATATATATATATGACGATTATTATATAAGATATAATAGAAGGACACGTTAGTTTGAAGAAATGTTAACATTTTATTCGTAGTTTATATAATATAATAACAAAAATTAATTGATTAACGATCTAATAGATTTAACAGATAACCGTTTATTATGAGATACAATATTTCACAATATTTTATTTTCTATTTTGACATTTATTGATTCTTTTACCGATCAAAGCTGCTCACAAAGTACCAATTTTATGAGTATTGAATGGAGATAAAAAAAAATTTGTCACCTGATTGGAGGGTACGAGTCGAGTTGTGATCGTATACCAGTTCGATAAAACAAGTAAAAAAAGGAGGGAACAAGTCCGGACGGCATTACACAACGAACGAGTGTTAGGAGGTCCGTCAAGGAGAACGGCGTTCTATGATAACCTTCTTCTGAAGTTTTAATTATGCTGATAGAGAATGCATGTCTACTACTATTACTATTACTATTATCATTGCTATTGTTTATGCAAACGTCACCGTGCGTGATCGATTTGTCACAGCTTTCTATACATATTATTCGATACAAAGTATTTACACGTACTCTTTCCTTTCCAGCTGATCCCATTAACGGATAGCACGTCTCTAAAGATCCAAATACAATATATTTTCGAGTTATCTCATTTAAGGATCAGCGAATTTTCAATGTACGTAACGTAACGTGCATGATTATATAGAATAGATATTTCGAACGAGCGGCTTTCTCTTTGCGAGTGCTACTTCAGTTATCAGTGCCATTAGCATGAATGAAAGCATAAAGGTAAAGAAATAAATGAAAGAAGAAAAAGAAAAAAAGAAGGAATGAAAAACAAAAAAGAAAAGGGTGTCATTTGCTCCCGCTAAATAATTATTTTTTTCGTACCGATAGGCGGATGTCGAAACAAAAACTTGACGACACTTTTTTTCAAATAGAAACTTGATTTGCTTCCAAACGCCACCACGTGACATCGCGGTCGCCAATGAGGGCTTTTTGTTCCGTCACATTTTATATACATAGTAATATACAAACGGGAATTCTTAATGAGCCGTGCCAACGAAATTGATTGCTACACGAGGTTACCCACACGAGAAGCTATAAAACGAATGCGAATTCGTTTCTCATTTGATGGTGGTCTCGCGATTGGCCGATCTATCGCGGAGTTGATCCGATCCAATTAATGATTCGTTTAATTAGCTTTCACGGCATTGAACATTGTTTGAACGATTGCTCGGATTTATCAATGAGTCCTGTATCTTTCCTTCCTTCTCTCTCTCTCTCTCTCTCTCTCTCTCTCTCTCTCTCTCTCTCTCTCTCTCTCTCTCTCTCTCTCGTAATACATAAACGTTATGTACACGTTCTATCTTCGAAATTCGGTTTTCTTTTGCTTTGATATGAAACGAAAATCAATAATCGCTCGGCACGATCGACCTTTCACCTATTCCATCTCGTCATAAATTTAATATCAGTAATATTCTCTACTCTTTAGTTAAAATTGATTGAAAGAGTCGGCGGTTTCCAAAAATTCCGTACGTTATCTTAATTTCTAAACATTCGGGAATATGATTTTGTACATTTTGAATGTACGTTTTGATCTTTTAAATTGATTTTGTATTAATGTGAACGTTCTTTATTCGACTTATCGAAATTTTGGTAAAATCAAAAAATGATTTTAAAGAAGATAAATTTCGTACTTTTTGTCGTTGGACAAAATTATCTTCGATACGGGATGAGATTTCGACGAGTCCTAGTACGGTCGTCGTTATCGAAAAAATATCATATATCGAATAAAGAAAGGAAAGAAAAGAAATTTTACCAACATTACGACGCAAACCCTCGAACAATATTTTTCTGATAGGACGGATAGCACGTCTTCTTCGTGATTAGTAAAGATTAGTAAGACGTTTCACATTTACAGTAATTAGTATCGATTTAACGTCGCTAATTATTTCTTTTCTCTTTCCCCGTTTCTCTCATTGTTCATATTATCTATCAATTATATGGGAGACCAAAGAAGGTATTTTCTCTTGTAGCGGTGGACTTTTAACGAAAATAATTTCAAACGTGAAAAAAAGAAAAAACCAAACAAAAAAAAAATAGAAAAAAGAAACAAATTTAACTGCCATATTTCATCGTTATCGGACGTGCAAGAAAACTCAAGGGTTAACGAAATCACATGAATTTATAAAATATAATTACGCTTTATACGATTTCAATAAAGTATAATTAAATAAGAGATAATATAAAAATTGCGTGTTGGAAGTTCATCCAAAGAGATAACTGCTTTATACAATATAGCATTGTGGTGGAATATTATATGTGTATGCATTGAAATGATTGCTTCTTGTTTTTTATTTCTCCTTTCTTTTTTTTTTTTTTTTTCATACTTTGATGAATATCGACAGTGATCGTCTTCTTCCGGTGTACTCGAATCGCACGCAATGAGAGTCGATAGAAATCTCTCGAGGACTCTCCTCGTAGATCCTTTGTCCCGATTCTCGGTAACATTTTAAAGCACCCTTCTGGAAGCAGTGCCTCTTATCTCTCACCGATCGCTTATCGGATCGCATTACTCCGGAAAGTGAAACACTAATTCATCCTTTTCTTTTCCGAATCATGTTTAAAATTCTCATCTCGATTCTGACGTTTGGTCTCTTATCGATTAGACAGTATAAACATAATCTAACAACAACAACAATAATAATAACCATGAGAAATTCGTACGATTTAGCAAATATTTCGAATTTTTTACATAAACGAAACAGTATATGAGAGAGAAAGAGAGAGAGAGAGAGAGAGAGAGAGAGAGAGAGAGAGAGAGAGAGAGAGAGAGAGAGAGAGAGAGTGAGTGAGAGTTAAAGGTATGTAGGTATGTAAGATACTTTCCTTATCGTTTCTTTAAAATGAAAATTACGAGGAAACTTTGCACAACGTATAATATATTTGCATGTATGCGTACATACTTCGTTGTTAAGAAGAAGTACATAGAAGTAGAAGTATGTTGAAGAGAAAAAAAAAGAAAAAAAAAGAGAAGGAGAGAGAGAGAGAGAGAGAGAGAGAGAGAGACAGACAGAAGGGTAGGAGGAGGAAGAGGAGGAGGACCGGTTCTTCGAGTTGATAAGAGGATGACGTGAGAAACTCGAATACGATACGACGTGGGGATGCGATTCTACTGGCGGATAAAGCGAGACGGGTAATCAACGGCGGGAAAAGGAAGGATAATCGTGATGAGCGTATACTTGAGAAAGAAGGAGTGATCGTTTGTATGCACCATCCCGTTCCTGGACCAGTTTTCGTAAGCGCAGGTACCCCAAAACGATAGAGACCGAAGCCACCAAGTTAGGTGGAATACTTTTTAAAAGAAGGTATTCACCTTCTCCCTTTTGGAAGGGAGGTAGAGAGGGAGGGAGGGAGGGAGGGAGGGGGAATCACCCTTGCACTAAACGTACCACGGATTAATTTGCTTCTTTGTCCGTAAGTTCCCGCGCTGGATACCATTCCACATGATTCTTGTTGTTTTCGAGATGCGAAAAGGGTGAATGGCTTTGACCGGTCGTTAAGATGATCTTCCTTTTGTAGATATTCTCGGTTGTTCTTCTACGTTTGAGGATCTTTGGGTAAGAAGGGGGACGGGGGATGGGAAGGAGGGGGGACGGGGTAAGTTTTGAAAAAATAAAGATACGACGAAATTGTTCGTGCGAATATTATTACGCAAAATGTAATGGGTATTTCGTTAAATTTTAAATGAAATAAAGAACGAGGAAAGAGAAAGTGAATTAAAAGAAAAAAAAAAAAAAAAAAAAAAAAAAAAAGAAAATGGAGAATATATGATTTCGCGTAGATGCAATGATACTTATGTACATATATGTATGTATGTATGTATGTAAGTATCTAGTTCTTTATATCAAATTATTTATAGGAAAGATTAATTTATATGGTTATGTTAAGTTCATTTCAAATTAAAGAAGATTGAATATAACGTTTTAACGAAGAACTTGTTTCTAATGATAAGAAAGGAAACAAAAAAATTACCATTTAGTGAACCACCCTTATTAACTTCTATATTTATTTCACGAGGAAAATATTGTATCGCCGCAGTAATATACGAATTCCCGTGGTTGAGAATAATTATTTTAACGATCTCTCACTTTACTAGCTTATCTTTTAGATTTATCGTAGACGCACGCCATCCGTGCGATCGTCTCACCGCATTTATGATCAATTTAGGTTTACACATTTTTTCTTGATGGTCGATCGATCTTTCGTGACGATGATCCTCGATCAACTTGATGTTTTCTTCTTTCTTCCTCTTCTTGTTTCTTTTTTCTTTTTTTCTTTTCTTTCTTTTTGTACTGTCTCGCTAAAGCACTTTGGAAAACGTACCGACAAAGGAAAGTCCGCATCATCGAGGACCTTCAACAGGCTTTCCAAGGAGGTCCCCGAAATCTTTTCGTTATTTGCTCTGCAAGCTGGTTTTAAGAGTTTTTCGGTGCTCTTCACGAAAGGCCTTACTTCTTTTCTCCATCGTCTCTTCGAGCGTCATTTCTTTATTCAATTTCTTTCGATGAACGAAAAAGGTAGACGCGGCCGACGTGCACAAAATTAAAAATTTGGAAAAAGTTTTGTTTCTTATAAAAATCAAAATGATTTAACATAGACATATGTTCAGGAACGTAAACATATTTTATATACATATTAGATAAATATTTTTTCTATCATAAATTTAACAGGTATATGTAAGCAGTATATGTATTTAATATTCACGCGCATGCGTGTTCCACTTTTTTTTTTATAATCACGAATCATCGAGTGTACTTGGGTCTTCTGCCTAACATGTTCCATATAAGATGTAACGATAAAATTGTAAGAAAAGAGAAAAGCATCTGAACACAACTTGAAAGTCTTTGCAAGTTTTTGCAAATCTTACAAATCGTTATTTCTTTCTTTTTTTTTTTTTTTCTTTTTTTCTTTTTTTCGTGTGTTGGATTACCATTTCAAGTTTGATATAGCACATAACGCGCTTTCGATGAATATTAAAATTTGAAACGGTAACGGGACTTTTAAAGATTCGATAGAAAGGAGCAACAGTCGGCTTTCCTTTTGGTTTATCGTTGCTCCGGAAATCGCAAGAGACACTTCGCAAGACGTTCTTCGCAACGACGACGACGTCCTGCGCGAGCTCTTTCGTCCAAATGTCCTGCGTTATTCGTGCCTAACATACTTAAACCGACGTTTCCTGATACGAGCCATTCGACCGTAAGCGTCTAACAAATTCTAATATGCCTTAGCACCGATGAGCCTTCCTCTCTACGCATAGCTATGCGAACTAAGTTTTCTACTGATTAAGTATTCAACGTGAATTTTTTTGTCTAATTTATTAGATTCCCCTCCGCCTCCCCTCACCCTTCTTCTCCTTCTCCTTCTCCTCATCCTCTGTCCGTCCGTCCTCTCCTATCCACTCCTCTCCTCGTCAGCTCGAACCATTCGCTCCTTTCGGACTTTTGCTGGTTGAAACCAAAATGGTAAGCTGAATTTGGCAACTTTGTTCCAAGACTAGAACACTCCTAAATTCAACTTAATTTAACTGCCGAGATTCGAATCGATATATTTCGAGTCAGCTTAACCTCGTACGATCGGACGTTTGCCGAATGAAACCGAAATGGAAACCTGAATTTGGCAAGTTTCTGCTGAGAGTCGAATACGTTTCTTAATTTAATTAAATTCAACCAACGAGATTTTTGGAATCAATATTTCGATTGAAATCTAGCAGATAAATCTTACGATTGTTTTTTTTTTTTTCTATCGTATAATAAATGTAAAATTGTGAATCTTTCTAAATGTACATATATACTTTCGTGGATTTCGTGTTTGACATGTTAAAAGGAACAAGTCCAAGGGATTTATCGTTCTTTACAAGAGATAAAAGCTTTCGGTTTCTAAGAAACAGACACTTAACTTCCTTTATCGTCTGGTTTACTGTTACCTCTAATCAGAAGGAGCTCACCGAGTTGGAACGCTACTTCCAGCAGAAACGTTCCTTTAAAATCTCTGCATCTTGCTGGACTGGATGTTACTCGCACTTTCTATTAATCACGTGCTTGATTTATATCTTGTTTATTTTCAGAAAATTAATTATACCCTTAATACTCTGAAAACAATGATGGTGTTTTACTAATCAACTATCTTCCGTTCGATTATCATTCGTTAGTACTAATTAGTATTCATAGAAAATATGTTCGTGTTTTCTTTTCTTTTATTATTTTTTTTTTCATTAAATTCTACATTCGACACTCGTATTATCGTTTCGTCAATAACAATTCGTTCGAGCTATGCTCTGCCTAGCGTAATGCCGCTTTGAATGGTACGAGGAGGATAATCCTGCTATTATTATAGTAAAGCCTTGGAGGAAAACGATCGGCATCGACGGATGTAATGAATGTCATCCGGACACGGTAACTTACCAATCGTAATCCATGTTATATCGTATTATGACCGATTAGAAAACATACGACGGAGTTGGTTGCTCGCGTGCGGAGGTCAGACAAGATTAGGTAGGGAGAGAGAGAGAGAGAGAGAGAAAGAGAAAGAGAAAGAAAGAGATTAGAAACTAGAAGTTGTACGACGTTTTCCGACAATAAGTCGAATCGTATTTTCTTTTCCTCGATCGTATAACAGAATATCAATAACAATTAAGGATGATATATAAATTAATAATATATATATATATATATATATATATAAAACAACAATAATATATTAATTTATTTTATTTTCCAAATTAACTTTCCTCGTGATATTTTGATCGCACGAACTCCAATGAAAATGAAATGACCGAATAAAAGATATAGCTTACGTTGTATTTTTCCTTCTTCGTAGTCATAAATTTTCATTAATAATTAACCGAACCTCTTTGTCGTTTCCATGAGAATAAATAAATATAGTACGAATGTAAAAGTTTATATAGAAGATGACATTCGATCATTTTCGATTTCTACAGATCTATTATTTATTCTTTCCTTGCTTAAAGGCGAATCGAAACGAGCCGGTAGTATTATAATAAACGATTATTAACTATATTTAAAGTAACGACGCTAAGCCACAAGGAGAGTACAGTATATTTCGTGTAATTGCTTCACCGATGTGCTGCCGGTGGTTTTGATAATTGCTTCTTCTAACAGTGGGAGGTCTCCCTCGAGTTGCTAGAGTTCCTTTAAGCGTTACAAATAAATCATCGTGCAGGATATTCTAAACGGTGAACTTACCTCCTCTCTGGTGGACCGTTAGAACAGCACATTTCTCTATTTTGCCTTTGATTGGCTAGCTTGCTTCTCTTTTCCTAGTCCTCACTCTCCGTTCTCCTTTTTTTTTCCTCCTCCTCCTCCTCCTCCTTCTCCTCCTCCTCCTCCTCCTCCTCCTTCTTCCACTCCGTCTTCTTCTCTCGCTTTTCTCTTTCTTTCTTCCTCCACTATTCTAAGGCGACCTTGAGTCTAGGAAACGATTAAAGTCGAGCCTCCTTGCTCACCATCTATTTTTGGTGTCATGAATTAGATCTCTTATATACCCTCGTCTCGGCTACTATCGTTCGGAATTTCTATTTATTAACGAATTGTTTATGAAATGACGAATCGGATGCGGAACGTAAATTATTTATTTATTTCTAATATCAATAGAAATGGAAGTAGTAACGGCATCAAGTCGGAACGGTAGAGCTTCACCTGCTTTACATTTTCTAGTTTCATTAGTACTATTCTTTATGATTTATGTAGCTTTAGACGGTATAACGAGATAACGATGTATATCGATGCTAATATATTTACAAGCTTTCTCAGAAAAGAAGGAAGGACCCGGTGAAAGTCCATGCTATAATATAACACAAATGATTTTAGTTAATTAATTATTCTTTCAACAGTGATTTCGAGACATTTACAGGTATGGATATATATATATATATATATATATATATATATATATGTCGTAACTGAGGTTGTTAAAGGGAGATTTAAATAATTATCGATTTAAAAGCGTTGGCAACGGAATTTAGGCCGTGGAAGGAAAGCTTTTTGATAGCTGTGAAACGATAATTCGCGAGTAAGAGAACCATGGCTGGAATGGAGAGCCTTAAGATGATCGCGTCACGGAAGAGAGTCGACGACATTCGCGTGCGTTTGCTCGAACGTTAATATATTAGTTACGGGAGCGATAGTCCACGACGACGACGACAACGACGGATGAACGTGTTAATAAATAACGTTCTTGGAAGATCGGCTTACGGAGTAGCGGAGTCGTAAATCGATGATTAAATAAACTTATGCCATGCTTGAATGCTTTGACACGAACGAGAAAGGCAAGTTCCTCTTTGAGAGGACTGACTTATTTATTCGATTTGTCTATCTCTCTTTCTCTCTCTCTCTCTCTCTCTCTCTCTCTCTCTGTGTATATTTCTATTTGTCTATTTTTCTTTTTTGAATTTCTATCACCCTTTTCTTAATTTTTGTTCCTTCAAAGACAAAGTTGATCCTAACGAGTCGGAACGGGAATAAAATTTCTACAATTTTATCTTAATTAATACTCTTCCCTCGTTATTGCGAAAATCACAAGATATCATTAATGTTTGCTGATTTATTACCTTACGTACTTTAATCGATTTATATCGCGCGATCGAGCCATTTAAGGGAGTAACGCTTTTGAATTTTGACTTTCACCGATTGAAAGACTTTTTCCTTTTCCAGAACAGGGAAAGTTTGGATCGTTTCAACAGTTTTTCGATAACGATAAAAACGAATGATATAAATGAGACTGATTTAATATTCATGAGGTTTAGATCTTTGATTTAAAAAAAAAAAAAAAAAAAAGAAAAAAGATATAGGTAGATAAAGGTATAGTTACGAGACAAATTACTTCGTAAAAGTATTTGTTCGATTTGAATATTTCGATAAAAATTCGGGAGATAGGATGAAGATGTGAATGAGAAACTATGGGAAATTATTACCTACCTGTCATAATAAATTATACAGTATATATAATATATATATATATATTTCTTTTTATTATTAATGATTTTGTGTGTGTGTGTGTGTGTGTTTGTGTGTGTGTGTACGTCGAATTATCGATAAACAATAATTATTGGATAATAATCGCAAGCCCGTATAATTTGAAAGATCTCCCGATATAAATTGAACGAAATATCGATCGGATAAGAAAATAATCGATCAGGTGTATGTTCTTATTAATTCAAGTTATCGATACGTATACATATGTATGTATGTATGTATGTATATCGTTCGTAGAGAAACCATCGTTTCTATCGCATCGAAATTTGATTTCGATGTATAATAGACTTGATGACGTCACGATTCGAAATGAATTCCCGGGTATACGGCGACGTGGAGTAGGAGTTCAGCATCGTTGAACGAAGTCGGACTCGTGTAAAGTAAAAGTCAAGGAACGGTTCTATTGTTGGAGATCGCTCGAGATCTTTCAACGTTGAGAGTACGCGCGCGACCCAGAGAGAATTCGGAGCGAGTGCGAGTCGACTCTTGCCGCGTTCCGTTAGTCGCGTGAGTGCGCGAATATACACACGCATGCGCGCGCACACACACACACACACACACACACACACCCACACACACACGCGCGAGATGAGCCAGCCGGTCATCGTACATACATACATTCAGTGGATGGAACAGGTTTCGAGAGAGGCTTTCGCTCCTCTCTCGCAGAAGATATGCCCTCAATGGTCTCACCGCCATCCTCTCCGATCTTTACCACTTCTTCTATTCATTCACCGTTTTCACCGAACATTTTATGATCGACGATGATCACCAAGAAATCCTCGTCCTCCTGATAGATTTGTCAGAAGCAATATTACGCGTGATATATCGCCTTGGAAGTTTCTATCTCGAAAGTTTCCAATTAATAGGTTACGCTTCTTTTGCTATGTAGATATATGATCGGTTAGATATATTTTTATTTGCATGAATTATTATTATTATATGTATCTGTTCTACGTCGATGATAAAGATAATCGACGTAATTGATTCTTTTTCATTAAATCTCAGTTAGTTGTCAATTTTTCAAATGAAATGTTATTAGCCCTTTTACGTACGTCACGTTTCTCCGCACGACGGATTCGCCAAAAGGAATATTACGCGCATTATATGACATTACGTTTCTCTTATAGATATTATTGTTCCATTAAATGAATATGACTATGAATTATTAAATATACTTACATTACGTCGATGGTAAAAACTAATGACACATAATCGAAGCTTTTACTACTTACCGTTAGGCAATTGTCAATTATTAATGAATGTTACTATTTTCTTTTTAATAATACGCTCCCGTATTCACGATAGATTCGTTAAAAGGGTTATTATACATTCTATAATATTACGTGTCTTTTTGCAGTTTTTATAATTGTCCCATTAAAGAAATATTGTCGTGAATTAATTGAATTGATTTTTTACGTCATACCGATTGAATAAAAAGGAACGAATTAATCGAATTCTTTGACATAGTTTTAAGCTATTATCAATTTTTGGCACGAGAACGTGGTATGTCAAATATATAAGTAAAAAATCGTATTTTCATCGGTTGGCGAACATCCTTCGTAAAGAGATCCTGCGGATCGATTTAAGGTTCAATAGCGAACCGGTGGAATGCGGTCTCTCGAGTTCGGCGCGCGTGGAACGAGCCGGTCGCTCGTACTTCTTCTTCTTCTTCTTTCTCTTCTTTTTCTCCTTCTTCTTTCTCTTCTTCTTCTTCTTCTTCATCTTCTTTCTCTTCGTCTTCTTTTTCTTCCTCCTCTTCTTCTTCTTGGTGGTACCTTCGCGGTGGAAGATAAGAATAACAGACTTATAGGTGACTATGCAAACGGTCGAAATATCAACGTCGAGAAAAGAAGAATAGTTTCGTCTTTGGGCTCGTTCGGATACGTACGGACGAAATCATTCTTGTACTTCATTCTAGTGGCAAAACCTATGAAAAAGTACGAAAGATCGAAGCGGAACGAAGGTTGAAGACCGCTTTAGAACGTCGGAAACCTGTTCAAAGATCGAAGACACGGCCGTTCCGGCTACATCTGGCGGCCGGATCGGAACGTTGAAAACCTGTTCCACACCGAGCTATGTCGTGTGTACGTAATGGAATGTTGAGCGTAAAGTCGAAATTCTCGTAATCGGAAACGTTCTTGGATTCTCGTTTATCCGTCTTAGTGGTGCGCATCGAACGTGAACGAACGGAAGAGAAGGAAAGCTCCTGTTTTGTTCTTTCCTTTTTCCTCTTCTTCTTCTTCTTCTTCTTCTTCTTCTTCTTCTTCTTTTTTTTCGTCTCCGTCTATTTCTTCTTCGATGCATTTATGTTTTGCTTTTGTTGTCTCTGTCGAAAATATCTCTTCTTGTTTGAAATATCTGTCATGTTTCGAAAATATCCAACTTGATCGACGTTTCGATCCAAATGAAAAAGTATTTAGAAATTCGGTTCTCTCATTTCGATATGGTAGAAAGTAATCTTTTTTTCTATCCGGCGATACCATCATCGATAAGGAGGATGAATCTGCATGAAGAGATAAGTCCAAATCGTTAAGTGACATTTTCTTTTTATACGAAGATTTATTTCCGAAAACATCGACATTGAAGATTTTTCATTGAATATTTCTCGAATGATTTATGATTTTCTAATATTACCTTAGATATATACATTATAGGTATCTATATAAAAATGATCTTTTGTTTGACGACTCCTCTATTTACTGTTACTATTGAAAACCAACGTCATTTACACAACGCCGTGTATGTCAAATCAAAATCACGGAGTTCTATTCTCTACTTCTAGTATATGTTTACTCACGCGCATTCATCCGTAAGACTCCGAAGTGTATCTTTCCATTGTGTTTTGGATCCAATTGCTGCTTAGGTAGGATCACAAAAATTATTAATCTTTAATAATGCGCTTTCAAGTTGAATTATTAGACTATGAACCCAATTAAACGTATACCGAACGGGGGGAAAAAAAAAGAGAGATATAAATACAAGTTTATTTCCATCAAAAGATCATGATCACAAACCTTCCATTTAAATGAAATTGTTTTCATCTTCGTTTGCATTGCGTAGACTTTATCGCGTTCTATTCTTGGTATGGCCGAAAATTAAAGTGACATTTAAGTGCTCGTTTAATTGGACGGATTATCGAAATGACTATAACTCGCATTGACTCACTCACTTACTATCTTACACATCGTAGAGGCACGCGCGTAAACTAATTAATGCAATTTGCGCAGTAAATAGCGAGGAGAAAACGTAATAGTGGTTGGTAGTATAGATACTTTTACAACCCATCCATAAATTTTCTTTTTAACCTCTGTCATTATCCTTTCAGTTACGATAATCTAGATTGGATGTTAATCCGCAGGTGTATAAGGGTCTGGACATCGTTACCGCCAAGGTGACCAAGGAAGAAAAGAAAATGGCGATTCATCACATGCTGGACATCGTTGATCCTCTCACCTATTTTTCCGTAACCGACTTCAGGGACATGGTGCTACCGATTGTAATCTATTCTCATACATCTTGTATACGTTTTTATTGTTTCTTCTTTTTCTTTTTTTTTTCGTCTTTATTTTTCCATCTCTTTTTCTATTCGAGGAAAAAGCAAAGCTATCGACAATTTTCTTTTTATTATTAAGGATTTTTAGTGATCGCGTGATCCAAAATTTTCTTTTTGTACAATCTCACTGTACAATCTCCCCGCGTCCCCGAATGGCATCGTAGATAAAGAAATCCGAACGAAGCCGAATTTTTTTCCAAAAATAAGGAAGTAAAGAAGACCTTGATATTTTTTTTACAATTAAATAGCCATGGTCTTTATTAATAATTTTTGTAAAGAAATATAAGTTATCCTACGCTTTACAGAAATATTATTAACGCTTCGATTTGCCCCAGTGATATTAAATATTCCATTTAAATACCTTATTAAAATAAATTGCATCGTTAAGAGTAAACTTGATGCGGTTTAGCGGCCGTTAATTGAATGATCGTAGAATGTAAATAAGACGTTTCAATAACTTGAAAGACGCGGTAGAATTAACGATCCGTTAATTGCAATATTAATAAGAAAATTTGATTGATTTATTTATTTATTTATTTGCTCGTTTCCTCTTTCTTTTCTTTTCATGCACAACACGTGCTACGATTCGATTATTCTTTCTCTAATCCTGAATACTTTTCGTTTTGTCGCGCATATTAAATCGATTACGATCACTATTATTTTTTTTTTTCGATCGACTTAGGTGGACGATTTAATGTTGAAAAAGAAGATGCCGATCGTCGTAGGTGGTACGAATTATTACATAGAGTCTGTACTTTGGAAAATTCTCCTTACGGAGCCGAAGAAAAATTCTCAGGACGAGAAGTTTCAAAAGAAAGTGGTTTTAAGCGATAACGACAACAAAGACAGCATAGGTGAGAACACACAGGAAACGTTGGAAAGAAATGAAACGGAAGACGAGTCTTTGCCTTCGAAGAAGATGAAGATCGACGGGTGGACGAGCGAGGAGACGAACGAGGTGCTACATCGTAGATTGGCCGAAATTGATCCGGAAATGGCACAGCGGCTTCATCCTAATAATAGAAGGAAGGTTATAAGGTGAGTGACATTTTCGTTCGTCTGCACGTAACATCGTTTCGATCGATATTCCTTTGGAGTACTAGATAAGCACATAGTTCACAGATCGGCGTAGATATATGTAGTTAAAAATAAAAAAAAAAAAAAAAAAAAATAAAATTTAGAGCTCTATGTGTGTGTGTGTGTGTGTGTATTAGTCGATAAAGAAAAATAATGTAATCCTCATTATCTCTTTTCGAAGGTACTTAAATAAATCATAAAGTTTAACATTAACATGATTTTAACTTGATTTCGATAATCAAGATTATATATATCTATTGATTATTTTATAAATTACGTCTTTTTTTTCGTATCAATGAAGTAGAAGAGCCACGTGTGAGAATGTATAATATCGGTATATGCGAGAGATATACGCGTGCTAGGTAGGATTGATAAAATTCCGTGCCACTTAAGCAGCGTTATTGGATTTGTGCTATTTACGTCTCGGCGGTAATAATTACATCTCTGCGAATCGATTTTTATTGGAACACTGTAAATTAACGTACCCTTTTCGTGTTAATTTTTGTTTAACGGTCCTCGAAAATAAATCGTAACGAAGTTCGTTTGATTCGATTAGTTTAAACTCCAAATTTTATGGGATTATAAAATATTGTTACTTGTTCGGTCATCAGTTATTCTACATCAATTGAGTTCACTCGAAGTTATTTTCATTGTTCGTTTCTTTCACGAATCGTCGAAAATAATTTCGTTAGGTGAAAAAATTGTTCTTTTATTTGTTTATCGTTCGAACTATGAAGTAGGCTTTTTTTTTTTTAAGCTTTGTTGATTTGCCTTTGAAATGATCGAAAACAAAAAGAAAATTGATCTATTTATATATTTATAACGTAACTCTCTCGCATTTAACGGAATAGATCGGATATTGACCTTGATATGGATAAACAAGGTCTGTGAACTGGCTAATTCCGTGCGCCATTGTTCCACGCAATTGAATAATTAATCGGACGATTACTATTGTGAAAGAAAACTTGTATCCAGTTGAACCAAGCTTATATTAACTGATATCAAAGTCGTTGCGTTTCTATAGACCTTTAAATATGTATGATTTAGAATTGGTTGGATTCAAACGGGAAGACTGTAATTCGAGTATGAAAATACAGCAAATAAAATTTCAATAATTTTATCCATAAATACATTTGTTAATGCATATACGCATATATCTATAATATATAATTTAATTTATTGTTTTAATTTAACAGCATGAGATCTCTTGGCGAAAATTTATTTTTTTTAAATACCTCCGACGACGAATTTCTTTTACTTTTTTTTTTGTATCGTTTTCAAATCTATTATAAATTTTCGACGATAATGATAAAAGAACACGTTATACAATTGTATACGATCAAGCTAGTTAATCTCCAATCAATATAAACATCTCATCTTATCTTTTCACAAAATTCTATTGCAGTTTCTACCGAAACTTTTTCTTCTTTTTTTTCTTCTTCTATTTTTTTTTTTCTTGAAGTAAGCTTATTTTTTAATGTAAGATATCTATTTAGATGATCGAACTTATATAGACGAATTATTAGCAAATGTACGTTATCTCTCGTTGTTTGTAGATTAGTATATTTTCACGGTAGATCGAGCAGAGACAAGTTATCGAAAATGATTTATTTGCGCCTTTCGAATTAAAAGGTTTTTCACGGACGAATAGTTCCCTCTATGCGATATCCACACTTCGATATGCACATGCCTACTTCGTGCATTTACAGTGCAGATGAACATAAACGTCGTTAAAGAGGCGAAAGTCTCTCGTGTAATAGTTTCTTGCACGATCACGCGTAAGATGCACGCTCTTTGATAAAGATCGTGCCTTACGATAACGATCGACGACCATGGTCGAAGTGTCGAACTTCTCCTTCGTTATACATTCGAAACGGGATAGTAACGAGGTCGATTCTCTTGTTTTCATCTTGGGAAACGTACCAATTTTGCGATTCATCTGCAGGCTAAGTTTCGAATTATACGATACGGAACGCGCAGATTAATTGTAGGCTGTCGGCAGTCGGTAAATATTGCTTTCTTTGTATCTACGTGCTTCATACTCGATATCCGATAAACTCTAGATAGACATAATTGATATATCGCGATAATGTTACGTGTTATTACAATATAAAACTTTCCCGTAGGGAAAATAGAGAGCGTATACTTGATATGCATATATCTTTTGTAATTATTTATTTCTATTTTTCTTTTTTTTTTTGTATTCATTTTACATACACGGAAAATATGATACTTGTAATTGTTTGTGGAAGCATATTTTTACGTTATAAGGATATAAAAGAAAAAAAAAAAAAATATTAAAGAAGAGAAAAGAAAATTGAACGGGAAAGGTAAGTTTAATGGTAGAAAAAAAAAGAAATGATACCGATCGTTCGTACCTATTGCATTAAAGAAATATATTTTAGATTTAAATGAAACATATTGAAAATATTACCATGCTCGTGTACATGCTTTCTTTTAAATTGAAAGATAAACAAGAGAAGAGCAAATGAAATTAATTTCGTACACCGAAAAGGAACTCTCCCAAATTTGATCGATGAAAGTTTGTAAGTCGAATCCATCGTGATGCTCGACGTTGACCAATTAGGCCGTCGAAAAGCCGGTTGTGTTGCATTTCGACGTGGGCCACGCGCTTTCACAATAAGATTTTGTGGGTTTCTTTTCGCAGCTGGCACACAGTTACATATATGAATTTACGCACACCAATGTAGAACCAACTTATCTTCGCGTTGGAGAATAGAAAAGATGTCGACCTCAAAGGATGGTCAACAGTCGACTAAAATTGGAATAGGTCAGGGAAAGGATCTTTGCGTGTAAACGAGGAAAGGGAAAGGACTAGGACAGCTGCGAACCTTTCCTTCTTTTAATAGAATTTCCTTCTTCTATCTTTTTTCCTTTACACACAGCCACATACACAGAGACACACGCACACAAACACATACATACGACACACTTTTGTTCGACAGATGTATCGAGATCTCCTTCCTTTTACATATTTTATGATTAATGCGAGTCACCGTTGTTACTAATTTTAACTTTACCTCGATCATTGTTCAATGAAACGTTACGACTTTCGAAAGACTTTTTACCGAAGGTTATTCTTTATTCTTATATTCTTTGACAGACGATTCTTCCTTTTTTCTTCACGGTACATTGCAATTTTGCAAATGTTGAAATAGGCTGTTTCAAACGTTGGAAATACTTTTGGACATTTTCCATAAACGAAATGCAGATTACAACGAACGATTATATCTTTGAAGGATCGAATAGTTTATAATGTGTTTGAAGAGATTTAAAAAATTCGTGTAGAGGAGTGTTTCCTTTGAAGTGGTGCACCACGAAATGGCGCAATGTCGTGCGTGATATTCGCCTGAGCACGCGATTAATATACTCCTTTTCGTCTTTCTCGTCCTAGATTTGTAAAAAAAAAAAAAAAGAAAAAGAAAGAAAAATAATAATTTATTACCACGAGTAGACGGTTTGCATAAATACACCCATTCTCGTTAATATCTGGGAGAAAGCAGCGAAAATTTCTTATCTCTTGTTATTGTGAAACTTTTATCAAAGATTCGAACGCTTTGTGCTTATTCAATCGTTCTCTTTTTATGTGCTTTTACGCGTTGTTACATATTTTATACATAGTCACTCAAATATAATACATCAGTAAATTACATAAGTAAATTATTTAATTTAATTTATAAGGTTAATATATATATATATATATATATATATATATATATATATATATAACGTAATATAAACAGAAACGTATGTACGTATGTATGTATATATATACAGATTTAAACCGACCATGTAAACAGTAAATATCTACATACATTCGAGCCGAAGGTATTTCTACGTTGCATTTTGAAGAATAATAAAACCTAACTGTAGCAAAGTTTTTTGCATGTATCAAATAACGGTAGATTTATCTGTAAACAACAAAATAAATGGGGATTTTACTGCTTAAAATACAAATAGAACATATACTTTCGAATACGTACTTAGTTTTTCTTGAACAAAGTCGAGTCTCGTGCACTCTTGCCGTGAGGTACCCTTTTAACGTACATACACACACGCACGAGCGCGCTCACGCGCATACATACGAACGTAGGCAATTTCGTTCGTGGTTTGTAAACGGGCGTCGATATACTCAAAAAGAATGAAAAAATACATTAACCGAGTTGCTTTCACCACGATGGAAATGTACGGTCATAACGTTAGTCTCGCCTCGCCCAGTTCATAAAAAATAATGCGTTAAAAGATGCGTATTATCAGCAGCAGAACACGTGATACTGGTTGATTCTCAAGACGAAAAATATCTATAGGATCTTTTACAAAATGACTTTAAAGTACGATGGAATATATAAGCGATTATATATGTGTGTGTATATATATATATATATATATGTATATGTATATTATTCACATTTAAATTGATCATATGGTGGGTCAATCTGATAGATCTTATATATTTATATACTATGCAAGATTCATGAGAAAAATTAGGTCCTCGGGTGATTGCTCTAAACTACTAAGCTATCCAGGTTTTTAGGTCAACCTTCTCACGAATACTTACTTATATATGAAATTGAAGTACTCGGCTTCCTCACGCGCATACACGCGCGCGCCCTCATGTACATTTTTAAATGTCATTTTATATATAATAAATTCAATATTAACAACTTTTTTTTTTTTTCTTAATTTTGATAAAAACTTTTAAATTCCTTTATGATAAAATAACTCGTGGTTGGAATTTAAGGAACTCATTCAGCTGACAAAACTTTTTGATAGATCTAATATAATAGTCTTTCTTATTTCCATCGCGTGATTTCAGTATTTAAGAAATCAAATCGATCGATGGCATGCGACAAAAAGTATAGAAAATTAAGGAAGTTTATTTAATAATCATATAAATCGTGGCGGCGGCGGTGGTAGTAGTGGAGGGTGAAGGTAAAAGGGAAATTTACAACTATTATACGGTTTATTGCTTTTTATCTCAGATAGTTTAGTTTAATTATATTACTTAAATTTACGTGTACAGAAATATATAAATATAAACAGATATAAAAGAAATAGATTATGGAGATATCATTTGAATATATACGTAGTTGCAAATATCAACATTTATTAGTTTTCTTCTTCGTGCGGCGAAGCCATTCGCGAGGCACACGGAAAGTAAGAAAGAAAGAAAAAAAGAAAGAAAGAAAGAAAGAAAGAAAGAAAGAAAGAAAGAAAGAAAGAAAGAAGGAAGGAAGGGAAAAAGGAGGCTTCTTCTTATTCGGAGTTTTGCTTTGTCGTCCCTTCGACCTCGAAGGTAACGAACATACCGCTACTACAACCTACTACTATTACTACTACCTACTACTATTACTACTACCTACTACTATTACTACTACCTACTACTATTACTATTACCTACTACTACTACTACTACCTACTACTACTACTACATCGACAACGATAAAGCAGATTAAGAAGAAGACGAACGAGGGGTTCACTCGGATTATGTGTATACAAGGCGTCTCCTACATTTCTTCTTTACGGCCTCTGTGTCTCACCACTATTTCATAGTATCGTACGTGAGCCACGTGGAGGTTCGAATATTGGTAGCAGTAACGTGTCACGACTTCCTGGCGCCTCAGGGGCGTGTCCTTCCGGAAACGCTACTCTCCTTGTGTTTTGATAATCGCTTGAATTTCGTCGACTCATAACGTATAATATACGTATGGTATCTACATACGTATCTAAAGACATTAGAATAGCGCGATTAGACTATCCGTTCGAGCGAAATAAGGTTTCTATATATGTTTAATGCAATTTCCGATGATTGTTTCAAATGCTTTACCATTGGCGTTATATACATATACCTATTGCAGAATGATATATGCGTGAGGCTTTCATTTATGTTTTATTAATGAATTGAATTTGATATCGAATAATAATGTCTCTAATGATTCCGCGTTCTCTTCGATTTTTAATGAAATTAGAGCAAGGTA
Source organism: Dolichovespula sylvestris (assembly GCA_918808275.2). Taxonomy (NCBI): domain Eukaryota; kingdom Metazoa; phylum Arthropoda; class Insecta; order Hymenoptera; family Vespidae; genus Dolichovespula; species Dolichovespula sylvestris. The sequence continues at coordinate 11,331,967 of OU964961.1, forward strand.
ATAGCTAACCCTTATCGGACGCGCTAGCTTTTTATAACATGATTCTCGCTAGATTGCAGTTGGTTTCGCATTAATGTGCGAACGATTTTCGGTATTACGAGAATAACATTTTTGTTAGAAATTTTTTTTTTCTCTTTTTTTTTTTTTTCTCTTTTTTTTTGAAGGAGTATCACGAATATATGAGTTCCAAATAATTATTTATAAGTTTTTAATGTATGATATTTTGTTCGAAACTATTTTGAACGTGAAGTAATGGCTTTTCTTTTGCGAGTATCGACAGGATCCGTCTTGTCACCTCTCATGTGACCACATACGACCGCAGCGACGAAGTACTATTGTCACGTGAGAGGTGACTTAAGACCGTTAAGGGTTAGATTGCGATTGGAAGGATAAAAATCACAATCGGGTTTTTACTTTGGATTCAAAAGAATCGATTTTGTTATGGTTAAACACGATACCGATTAAAATTAAGATTTAGAATGGATATAACATGTAACATGTTAGGATAATGGAGAGAGAGGTTGGCGGGGGAGAGAGGGAAAGAACGAAAGAAATGTCTGATCTCTGTGGTATCGGCGGTAGAGTTTCCACTATTTAGATAACTATTAAATCGTCGTGAAACGAACACGAAGTCAAGCAAAATGAATGGTGTACACTCCACACGATTATGGCTCAATAAATCTTAGAAACTCGTGGAATGTAGGATATTTATGTCTTCTCTTATGTCGAAAAAAAAAAAAAAAAACGATGACCAATAGAAATTCTCAACGTATCTTTGAACATACTTGTAGTAAAATCGTGTCATAAAGTCGTTCCAATAAGCCAGATAAATTATTTATGTAAACGAATGAAACATACCTATCATTTTAATTATTTCTTCTAAAGTTCATATCCATACTTGTTGTTTTTAATATAGTTTAGAAATATTGATGATGTATGAAAATTTTCAACGTTTAGTCGATATTATCCTATCGGTTGTCTTAAAAGCGGTAACTTCAAAGTGAAGATCTCCGTGTAACGCTAATATCCATTTAGATTCGACATTTAATAGTTCCTCGTTTATAGCCTCGGCAACTTAATAATGATTGTTCGAAATGAAGAAGCGAGACGAGAAGACGTCTTCTTTTCATCGATAACTCAACGGATGCAGCCAACGATCATTTTTATTTTCTGTTTTGATTGATCGAATCGATTAAAAAAAAAAAAAAAAAAAAAAAAGAAAAAAAAACCGGAAAGAAAACAATCACCCTCGATGATTTTCACTGTAAATCCCGTTATCTTCGTTTTCGAAGACAAATTCGACGGATAGGTAGATTTTAATGTTGAAATGAACGACGACGTAATCGTGACTCGATAGAGAAATCGGTCGGGAATAAAAGGGTTTTCAGAGACTCGGAGAGATCGTAAATCATCGAACTTATAAATCGATGACAGGTGCTACCTTAGTCTATCTTTTAGTATCCTCGCTCGCTTTCCGTGTTATCTGATTCTTACATCTTAATCCTTCTCAATTTCCCATTGAATTCCATCATTGATTTATAATAATTTTCATTGGTTTCTACAAATACGTATTCGTCCATTACATACATACTCGTTTCTACAAATACGTATTCGTCCATTATGCCTCTTAATCAAATTTATTTTCCAATTTTACGATCATTTTCTAATAGAAACCACGTTGTTAATGGATCCCGATGTAACAATAAATCAGTATCACTTAAATGAGTTTAGCGATTCGCAATAAATTTACTTACCGCCGCGACCGATCGGCGTTTAGGCAATTCGTTGCGCTCGTTAACCTCTGTTCATAAAATTATTATCTCTGTAAACAGTGTCATAACGTTATTTTCAAAGATTTACTCGTCGATATCATGGATAAACGTGCGGGGATCCATCTGGTGTATCAATTTTTCGATTTACGATCGATCATTTAGAGTAGGAAAGATCGAAAAAGGCGCGAGTGGCCGTTGCCGATATATATACTAATTTAACTGAATCAGCACTTGAGATAAGCCAAGACGCGGTTAATGATTTATAACTGTTACTAAACAAATTATGTAGATCGTGATATTTGATTAGCGCTGTGTTGGTACGACTGGAGTACAACGAACCCACACCTGAGCGATCGTACGTCAAATGTTTGATTAAAAAAAAAAATAAATAAATAAAAGGAAAAGAAAGTAATATAATCCTATCTTTACACATATTTATTCTACCACCTGCCGTGTAGAGTATTTTATTACTTTTATTTTATATTCGACATTTTTTTCTCTCTCTCTCTCTCTTTCTCTTTCAATCTTTTTGTCACGACTTCTTTGCTTTCGTTCCATCGCGACACTTACGTCATTTAGATCGATAATCATTCGTCCTGAGACATATCGTTAGTCATTCGAGTGTCCTGCGTGAAAAAATAAAACGCAATAGAGAGAGAAAGAGAAAGAGAGAGAAAGAGGAAGATAGAGAGAGAGCTCTCATCGACATTATCGCTCTCGATATACACCGTTTGACCCCGTCCGCTTAATAAAGCATCCGCTTTTCGACTCGGACCGCTTGGACACGCCCAACGATCCTTTCACGCTCCTTTCCCAGCATCTCTCTCTCTCTCTCTCTCTCTCCGTGTATGTGTGTCTGTCTCATATTCTCTCTTCTTCTCTCTCTCCCGCAATTCTTTTTTTTTCTCTTTCGGTCTCTTCTCGCATATTCGGCCGCCTTCCGCGAAATGTTCTCGCATTAAATTTTACCTACCTTTCTCTGAAGGATTCATAACGTTTCGTTTTTGGATTTGTTTGATTATTTTATAACCGATTAATCGGGGCAACGAAATCAAATATACAAATGAACAATAACGTAATGAAATAGGAACGATTAATGAGAAAGTTATAAAGATAGATCGGTAATAATAATTGTAAAATATAATTGTTAATAATCGTGATATTTTTTACGTATCGGCCTAGAGGTATTTGGAATAAACTCGAAACGGATAGAAGATCGTTTCTAGTGACTAAGAGAATTTGAAATGTAACAACGAGCTTTTGTCTCTTTTCGAAGGGAAATTAGGCTTATAAGGACGTGACTCACGATCGCGTCCCGGATAATTTATCGTTTTATTTTAGGGAGCTTATGAATTGTACAGAAGTCGTTGCTTGTTTTCTTTTTTTCGTTCATTAAAGTGCGTTTAATTTTTTTTTTTTTTATACGGAATCTTCGTTAGTTTATACGAAGTACGTACATATACGTTATGTAGAAATAAGGAACAATTTTATTAATGCGAAATGATAAATGAAATTCTTGTAATATCGAGGCTTGGTCAAGATCTCGTTATATTTCTGAAGCTAGTAAACAGATAAAGATGTTCGAGTTTATCTCGATGAGTTTCGTGAAGAATGAGTCAGATTATATATATATATATATATATATATATATATATATATATATATATATATATATATATATATATGAACAAAAAATGAAATAAAATTGGCAAAGTTAGTGAATCGGATAAATACGAATTATCTAATAAGTTTTGGCAAAAATCGAGATGGAATTTTTTTTCTTTAGGAAAAAGAAACAACATAGCTCGGAGAGATGAATAATTAATTTGCCGCAGTGCAGATGGTATCCAATTTTTCTCGATGGTCAGATTAGTTGTTTCTTTTCTCTCTTTCTCTCTCTCTCTCTCTCTCTCTCATCACCGAACGACGGGATGATATATTTTGACGACAGTTCATGGAACTGGTGTAGTTTGTTGCGTGCTGTACTTGCATTTACTGCGACATATATGATCGATAATGCGATGTTCCAAAACCGACACATAATTTAAATCTTAAAGATAATATCGCGAATCATTGAGAACGACGTTGTCCGATTTAAAACTGATCTATGAAAACACGCCTTTTCCTATCTTTATTGATAGACCTGTCAAGGATTTATAACTTTTTGCGAAGCCGATTAAATGAAACTATAACGAACAATTTCACACTAATAAGACAGAAAATTGAAACGAATCATTGAATAAATAAAAAGAATTATTTGCGAAGACTTGTTCAAGTACATAATTGCAATATTTCAGCGTATAAAATTAAACGTTTTTAATATCATTATATACGTATTAACACGTTTTAGTAAATATATGGGATTAAAGAAGGTACATGAATTTATCGGACAATACGATATATTTCGTGGAAAATAATTATAATATTTTTTGATTTCATTCGTTCGTCAATGTCGAAATATATATTATTGTAATTCAATCAGATATATATCAGATATATATATATATATATATATATATATATATATATATATATATATATATATATAGATAAAATGATTGCACAATATAGATAACGGCTCTAAGAAAATATATATCTTAATGTTTCATCAAGCTATAATTGAACAACCACATTACAACTTTGTTTTATTGTTGAAACAGACGATAGGATTCGATGTAATTTCTAATGATCATCGAAGGACTCGAATCTCACGTGAGGAGAATTACGATCGGACAGATTGTAACATTGTTTCAACGTGGAGAGCGCATATATCAAAGCGGGACATTATTCATAGCGGTGTGGCCGTAAGGAGTACGATAAAATCGTGGGTAGTACATATCGTCGATGGTAGACGATAAAACGGGAGAGATAAGAAAGACAGAGAGAGAGAGCAAAAGAGAGAGAGAGAGAGAGAGAGAGTGAGAAGGGGAGAAAACATGAGGTTGCTTTCGGAGTCTATCGAGTCAAATGTCTTCTCTTCGGAGTTTCCAAGTTTACTGTGTCGAGACAAACGTACGAATGAAGTCGTTAAATCTTACTTTGTAGCCATTCGTCTTTGACCCAATCGATTTCTTTCATAGCGCGTGTTTTCTATTGCATTCCGTTCGCTCGCTCGTAGAGAGGAAGCATTTAACGCAGGGTGGAATCTCGTGATCGATAACGCGTTGGTATCCGAATAATGTGAAACTCGAAGTAGGATACTGCTAAACTTTTCGAATTAGGATTTTTACACAAAAAAGGAAATCGATAAGAACGTAGAGCGGGAATACGACAGATAGAGATAGATAGATAGAGAGTGAGAGAGAGAGAGAAAAGGATTAAATTAAATGAACATACCATTCGGTAATTTCGATCACGAAATTAAAGATGATGATGATAATAATAATAGTAATAATAATAATAATAATAACAAAAAAATAATAATAATAAACCGACATTCAAGCATTAAACACAATACAAATAGAAACCCTAAGGTATTATTTCCGAAATAAAATCATTCCATTTTACCAAGCCGTCGTCAAAATAGATGTACGATATACACCAGTCAGCCTCAGGACAAGAAAGCACATCGGAAGACATATACGCAATCATAATGGAACAAAAGAAAGAGAAATGGTCAAAGAAAACTCTACATGGGCAACCATTAAAACATTATGCAAGATCCGAACATAGATAAACAACTTTCATACAAATGGTTCACCACAGAATAACTCTCTTCCCAGAAACAGAAGGCTTTGCCCTGGCGATATAAGACAACGTAATAGCTACCCGAAACTGTAGGAAATACATTATAAAAGAAACCATGATGGATACAGACACATACAGAAAATGCCATCAATCCAGAGAAACAATAGAACATATAAAAGGAGGGTGCACATACTACTACTGGATGGAACGGGATACATGGTTAGACATAAAACGGGAGCAAAAATAATTCATTGTGAATTAGTACTGCAACGCAAAACAATACAATCATACACCGCATAAAAGTATTATATACACCCGAAAAGCATATTAGCAAAATGATGAATACAAACTATACCGGTATAAAATATTATACGCAGACAATAACAGTCGCGAGTAAACCGACCTGACATCATTCTCATCGACAAATCATAAAAAGGTAACCCACTTAACTGACAGCCGTACCGAAAGACAGTACGAATTTTACGCGAAAAGAATAGGACAAATTTACAAAATATCAATCTCGAGCAATATAAATTAATGAGCTCTGGAAACAGAACAACAATACCAATAGTATCAATTGTCATGTCGGTCACATGCATAACGACGAAAAACTTCATGAAACATCTCGATACACTCTACATACACACGCACGTACATATAAATATCCAAAAGACAATCTTATTGAAAATCACTGCAATAATCAGGGTAATGCTATAACAAGGAATCATCATGTAACCTGGTGGAAAACCCGTCATTAGGATCCAATAGATGGAGAAGAGAACGCTTATAACAACAACAACAATAATAATAATAATAATAATAATAATAATAATAATAATAATAATAATACTAATTGACATTGACATACTCGACATGTTTAGCAAAAAAATAGAAATCTATCGTACTGTTATATCATCTACTATCGAAAGACCTTTGACTTGGTTACTAATTCTTGGCTCTCAAACAAGCAGAGTTATAAAGGAAACGTTGACTGAAGATTTCGTATTCGATCTTGAAAAAAACAGACAGCACTGATATTGATAATAAAAGTATGGTAAAAGTAATTAACAACTTTTCCCAATACCCGTATTAATTTTATCTCATTCGAGATTATTTCATAGAGTGACATAAATGTCGAAAGGAAATAGAAGGAAAAGTCCGGATTAAGCTCGCCAAGTAGAAGAAGTATTTTCCGCACATTAGTAAGCGTCGATGTATGCCTTTTACGTTGGCTCGTGTGGAAGGAGGAAGGGGAATTAGCGACATTCGTTATCTGTACAATAATCAGATTGAAACTTTACGAACATATTTCCATCGAAGGAAAGCTCGACTTGCAAATACTTGCATGTCAACCATGCAAGTATTTACCATGCTGATGATTTCTCGATCTGAGCAACATCGAACGTCAGGAACAAGAAATGGTTCAAAGAACTGAGGAAAAAATCCAACAATGAGAAAGCATGGCCTTGCTGCATGATAGATACCACCCCAATGATCTCGACCGCAATAAAGTCGACGATACATCCGTCATGTGCTTGGTTGATAATTAATTTCTCTGAGAAAACTGAGACATTCCTTGTTACGATTCGAGACCAAGTAATTGATACTAATAATTACCAGAAATATATCATTAAAAATAAACAAGTAACGGAAGACGGATGTATGAAATGCCATGAGAATCCAGGGACTATTCATTATTATTGTAGGAGCATATGCAGTGGACTATCACAGACTGATTATCATCTTCACCGTCACAACCAGATAGCTAACATAATTCATCGAGAACTGGCCGGACATAGCGATCTTCTCACGTAACAAGTATCCCACTACGAATACATTCTGGAAACGTAATTGGATTCAACATATTACAAATAGTATTATCAACGCAAGATCCTATACTGCAATAGGTCAGATATTTTTTATTTGCGAACAAGAAGATGAAAGCAACATTTCTAATTCATATAACTTTCCTAAATACTCATGATCATTAAAATTTATTCGATGAATAGACATAGAAATACACGGAGCTAAAAATTGATGTTAAATGTTATTTGGAAGTTAAACGTGGTCCATATTTTACGGATAGTAATTTCGATAAAGAGGAATCTTCGGGCTTACAAAGCAACATCAAAACTTTGGGATTAGTTCCAAATCTATTAAAATGGTTCAAAATCTATTATACGGAAAGTCGTCATTCCGAATACCACACGAATCAACTGCAAATTCTTAGAGGAATGAAGCTGTTCTGGCTGTGAATCGCATTTAAATGCCATCAACGATTTATAACGTTGAGAAACAATAAATAGCAAGAAAGAAATAATAATGATAATAATAATAATAATATTAATAATAAAATAGGATCTTTACGATAGGATTCTTATCAGAGTTAAGATTCTTATCAGAACTATGTTTTCAATCATTCATCGTTCATCCCTTCTTTCCCCTTATGCTTTGTCTTGACCTACCATTTTTGTTCCAATTCCTCATGCATTCTCACATTATTACATTAATCACTTTTTATAAACATTTGACAGCGGTTTCCTTAGATCATGTATCAAACATTTACGCCGCTTTCGATCAATTGCTCTTTCAAAAAACACACATATACACATACATAGACAAAGCACACACACACACACACACACACACACACACTCTCCCAAGCACATAAAGATGTCTATCGTGTCGAAAGACGCAACCGACGATACTTACATTAGTTCGCGCGTCACCAACCTACCCCACACTCGAGCATTCTGTAGTGATAACCGGCTCGTTTATCAACGTCACACACACTATTTGCCTTTGGATTCGATTTCATCATCGTTTCCAAAATGATCGCTTGGATTGTTCATCCAAAAACTCTATATGGTGTTGGTCGATGGCGTTGGATGCATTATATTTATCGAACCTTCATGCTCACATGCCTTTTGTACAAGATTAACATAATATTGGGCCCGATATGCCTATTTGTTCATTTTTGTCCAAGGCCGAGTCACGTACGCTGAATCGCTATAAAATTATTTTCCTTATATACATATAGTAAGAGTTTTTAGTCTATTAAAACTTTGTCGGTTTTCGTGCTGATGTTTCGTAATATTCTCGGTCGCTTGCTTTCGCAATTCGTTGTTGGCTATTTTGAAAATCTTCAACCCATTCCTGTTCTAATAATTCGTGAATTTACGGTTTATCTCGAACACGCATATGAGCGAGTAACACATAATAAATGAAATGGTATTATATCGTTACTTTTATGTAATATACAATGCAAACATTGTTGGGTTATATCTGAAAATTTAAACCATTCCTCTCGCTTAGGACCCATCGGTTTAGTCAGCAACGAAATAAGCACTCGATTAATGCGCTCGACTTGGCCATTTCCTCTTGGCACTTCGGTCGTACTTGAATAACGTTTTATTTTTTTTTGTCCGTACAGTTAATCAGTGAGTTACTTGGACGTAAAAGATTTGTCTCTGTCAGAATTCGAATTTTTTAAGTCTCTTCGTCTCTTTCGCCGTATTCCTGTTCTCTTTTTTTCTTTTTTTTTTCGCATAAAGTCATACAAATTTTGTGAATGCATTTGCAACAATGAAAATATCTGTGTTCGTAATTTTTTCTCGCCAAGGATGAAAGGTCCTGGTTGGTGGTTGTCAATGTTGGAAGGTATCTAACAGAATTTTATCTTTTTTTATCGCATCAAAATAACCTTCTATCACATTTCAAATAACCTTCTTATCCGTTTTTGTTTCCAATCCGCAAGAATGTAAGCTATACAATTCTTTATGATTTTTTTTTTTTTTGGATATGACGTCTCACGTTCGGCATCAAATATTCTTGTAGGAGTAACATCTTGGTTTTCGCAATGGAAAAATGCTCTCTTTCGCATGCCTGTCTAATTATTTGATGACATCATTATATTCTTTGAAGATAAAATCAATTCACTAATACATAACGATTAATTTTATCTTTAACGGCCACACCGAAAACCTTTTTAATGTCTCTTTGTTTTTCAGCTGCACTCTTCTCAACTTAGAAGTTCTAGTGTCATATTCGTTAACTAAATATATACAGACTGGCAGAAGGTTCCGATTAAATGCGTTCACGTGGGTCATATTTTTACCCGGTATTTAATAATGTAATTGTATTCCTCTAAAAACAAAGCATAACCGGCTATACGCGTACACATACATAGGTCTTTCTTATTCAAGGCTTTGATTATGGCAAGTCACATCTAAATTATAACTGATGTAACGTTGTTCCGTCGGAATGGCTTTATCGTTAGAATAATATGTCGAATATTAAATGCACTATTTTTTCGGAATTTTTGTAATGATATTGCATCCTATCCATCGGCCGATATATCCGTATGTAATTCAGTATTCTACTTTATATAAATTTAATACTGTTTTTTCTTTACATAGTATTTCTTTTAATCTGACAATAAACGCTTCTCTCTCTTTTTCCACAAATTAAACATTTATATCAGTTCTTTTAATAAGTTCGTCAATTGAATATTTTGATAGAGAATTTTCGAAAGAAGCTTTGCACTTGCCTCTCGTTATTAGTTTATTGATATTTTCAAAAAAACGTTAATTTAATGCACGGAGGACGAAACTCACACGCGTCTCTACTCTATCATATGACTAAGAGCTTCTACTTTCTTCTGCTGAAATCTACTCTCTTCCCAATTTATCATTAATCCGGTATCATCCATGACATTTAAAACGATTTGAAGATTCTTTATTCCAATATCGACTGTCCCACAGTGAGCACTATTAAATCATTCATCGTGCTAAATATATTATTATTTTCAAATATGTTAACGCTATATTTTCCCGTATCAAATTTGTAAAAACTGCGAACACTTAAAATTTCGTGTAACATAACTTTGACAGTTGTATCTTATAGCAGACGCAACATTATTTTCAGGATTTAAATCCGACATGCATATTTTTATTATTTATAATTTTAATAACGATCGTTCGAATACTTTTGTGAGCGATCGTAGCACCCTTGTTAACCTTAGATATCGTTATTTAGATATCAGCAATATCACTACATCTCAACTGTCATAACTACAATATAATTGGCCAAATAATGACCAACGATACGAAGAAAAAAAAGATTGAATAACGATACGATACATGGAAAAATATATACATCAAATTGCAGAGGAATATATAAACACGAAGACATCCATCACAAGATTAAAATGAAAGGAACATATTAGTCAGGATAGAAGGATCTTGTGATATTTTATGGTTCGATAATGTACCGAAAGAAAGGAGCGATAATCTTCAATTCTAATGTTTATCGGATTCCAAGCATTGAAAATAACAAAGGTATCTTGAAGAGACAAAGAGTGTTTGTAATAAAGAGCGTATATGAGCCAAAGAAAGTATTAATGAATGTTCAGGATTAGAGAGAAGCTGAAGAGATTTCTAACAGAGCGCATTAAAGACTCTGAGAGCTGAGAACTGAATGTTGTATTATATATATTGTAATTTTCTTTAATATGTCATCCAAACGTATTATACTAACCATTCGATTGATTTTCTCAATAATATCGATACAGGAATAAACAATGAAAACAAAAATTTCTCTAAATACATATTTAAAGATAAAAAAGTTCGAACGGATATGCAAATGGAGGAAATGTAACGAACTGTCAGAAATTATGAATCATGCGATTGGAAAATGTTTGAGGATAAAACGTAACAGACTATTTAGACAAAACAGCGTACTCAAATATAAAGGAGGATGTCTTAGCCGAAAGAAGCCAACCAAAATATTTTCTTTGATTTTAATGATATGAAGAATGTTCACGGCATAATATGATTATTGAATTTCAAAAGAGGTATCCCACGGAGGAAAAGGTTTTCTTGTCAGATCATTTTTTATCAATTTTTTCAAGGTCGTTGGTATTTTTTACACGATAAGCTCAACAATTCTTTTTTCCTAATGCACCTTATGACGGGTAAAAAAAATACATTTAAGTATATCTTTATCATGACCTTCGAATATCCTTGAACAGCGAAAATAAACAAAAGCGATAAAATTATAAAACAATGTTAAGATGATATGCGAACGTACTGTTTATGTTATAAACCTTTAAAGTGATGTCCGTCGACAACGATACAGTCGGCAATATGTTTATCAACAGATATGAACAAGATCTGTTCTTTAGCTGACTGCGAAGAGATCATTAGTATATCGATAAGTGTCTCACGATAACGGCTCATTATTCAAAGCAAGAAAGGATTGAACTGATTTACATTTATGGTTAAGGCAAATGACTGTACACAGAACGATTTCCTGATCGAAACTGTCCCTCGCGTTCGTTCTAAGCTAAAATAATTAAGAAGTTTAATCAAATCGGTGTTGTCGTGAACAAAAAACCGCAAAGACCTAGAACTGTTCCGTACGAGACAAATGTAAGAAATGTTATCGCTGCTATTAACCGAAATCCACGCGTTAGTTAGTTATTCGACAATTGGAACGAGCAATTAATGTAAGTAGATCATGCGTGTATATATATACATATATATAAATTATATTAAGTTAGAATTAATTAGGTTTTGAGCTAGGAAGTTGTAACGATTAATATAGATTTATTAATGAAATATAAACAAAGAAACAAACACTTCTTAACTCAATGAACGTCTTATAGCTTCTCTCTCAACAAAATGTTCTCGTATTAAACAAACAAAATCTCAAAACGAGGAATTAACGCTCTTGCTCTAAAACAGAATATTAACTCAGAACGAAAAGAAAACGCTCGCATAAAACTCTTGTTAAAGAACCTTCTAGAAATTTCTCAGATATCACATGTATGTGTGTATATATATATATATATATATATATATATATATATATATATATATATATCACGTATTCGTATATAAGTTACAGAAATTTCACTCATTTCACCTATCGCTTCATCATAAATCGCTTCACTTTAAAATCGCGTCTCCTTTTGTCCATTGACTTTATTACAATCTGAAAACGATGAAATATTTCTTTTTTTTTAATTCTACTCAAGGATGTGAAGCATCTTTCATCGATCATTGCCATGAATCATAAAAATATGAACTACTGGTCCCACTAGAAAGCCCACGATAGATGAAAAAAGTAGATAAGCAAAGATCTATGGACGTGCGGTGAATGTGCGGTGTGGAATTTTAAATAGCTAAATAATTGGATCTTATTTTATTAATGGAATATTAAACGGGAGAAGATACGCAATATTTTTATTGGATGATCTGGACTAATTGGTGAAAGATGTACCCCATTAATTATTCGTGCGGCTATATGATTTCAACGTGATGACTGTCCAGCTCCATTATTCATGGGAGCTGCTCAGATATTAAATAAGATATATCCGAATCGTTCTATTGGACATAACGGCCCTATAATAGTTGGGCCAGCAGTTTCACCAGATCTGACCTCGTTAGATATTTTTCTTTGGGGAAAACTAAAGGAAGAAGTTTATCAACAGCAACCAACTATTCCAGATGACTTAAGGAATCGCGTAATTAATGCTTTTTTTTTGTGCTTTTATATCACCAGAAACAATTATAAGAGCATTACAATTTGCGATTGTTCATTTCAGAAAGTTCATTATTATCGACAAACATCAATTTGAATATTCGTAACATAAATAGTAAGTTTACGTACCATTCTAACATTGTCTTATAATTTTATTACATTTTTGGTGTTCAATGTCATTTGAAGATCATGATACAGGTTTATTTAAATGAATTTTTTTACCCGCTACAAGGTACAATACAAAATAATATATGCTTACCGGGTGTATATATGATGGACGACCTTGAAAATATTTATAAAAAATGACCTAAAAGGAAATATTTTTTTTCGTCGTAATACCTCTTTTGAAATTCAATCATAGTATGCCATAAACATTTTTCATATCATTAGAAACAAAGAAAATATTTACGTGGTCTCCAAAATCAAACCACTGATATTACAGAAATACAAAAATTGCTTTATAACTAAAACTAAAAAAAGAAAAAAAAAATTCAACTCAGAACACATAATTAAGACAATAAACACGTATATACAATTCTATTACTGACGTACTACTTCGGCATTAACAAATGGACACACATATGTATTGAAAATATAAATAAAACAAATCCTACTGTGCTAACGAAATTCCGAAAGCTAGATACAAAACCTACAACATTATTTTCATAGCAAACATCCCGTCTCGCTACATCCCTACGCAGTAATAAAAGCAGATGTTCATCATCGATATGAATCACGTGCTAACACCATTAAAATTACACAACCATCAATATAAAACAGAAGAGAAAATCGAAAGAAAATAATCACGAAATAGTAACAAAATACAATCATGGGAAGAAAAAACATTGCGTGCAGAGTAAATAAAACACATAAATCTAAAACACAGATGCAAACGCTACCAATCAATTTCTTACACGGGAGAAAATTATTTGCAGAGGTGGAAACATTTATGATCGCCGTACAAGACAGAATGATTTTAAACAAAAGAAACTATAGAAAATATATACTATGAGACAATATAGAGACTAATGGGCTATACAGTGATAAGCAAAAAGAATACTGCTTGATTTCATAAGGGAAGAAAAAAGATAACGATAATACAACCAATTGTGATCGATAAGGATTTTTAGTTACAAAGGGTAATTTAATACATAAAATGTAACAATTCTTATTTTTTACTTATGTTAATAATATTGTCAATTAACATTTATTTTAATAATTTGTTAATAATATTTGGAATATTTAAGAAAAATGGAGTCTTGAAACCGTGTTTACAGTTTTACACGTTTCTCACCCTATATAAATTTGATTGAATGACGATGGATGATCGCATGATTTCTTAATCTGTAAGTTGATCGAGTAACTAAATTAAATTTAGTTTATATTAAATTCGTTAAAAATAAGATGAAGGCATTTATTGTTAAGAAAGAAAAAAGAAATAGTATTATTTATTTGTGCGATAAAGGTTCACCCATTGCATCAAATTGTGAAGAAATATGGCGTGAGTACATACAAGATCTTTTAAAATAAAGAAAGAACTTATGGCAGTGTGTCAAATTCTTCAAGACATGGTAGCAAATTGGCCACGTATTATTTCTGACAGATAGGCATGTGAAATTGCACGTCGTTTTTGGTCTGAATGTCATAAAATACCGAAAAACGATGATAAAGAGATTGAAGTAAAGGTTAGTGAATGGACCGACCGTTCGGATGTTCTTTGAAGAGAATTGGTATAAATGCGAAAGAAAAGAAACCAGATCTTTTTTTTTTTTCAAATAAAAATATAAAATCACGAAAGAAATTTATTGGTTCGTACTTTGTACGAACCATAAAAGATTGAGAGAAGAGTTATTTAGTTTAGTGGAGACAAAAATAAACAGATTTCAATTCGTTTAATATGAAAAATTCTGATACTGGACGTTCGAAAATATAAATCGAATTGCTGAAATAAAATAAATTATGAAGTATCAGGTGCTGCGAGTGGTAATATTTCAACAAAACGGAGACCTCAGGTATACGGAAAAAAATGGTAAGAGATGGGTTCGCTTTTTCGATTAAAAATTTATGCTCGATTGTGAAAAGAAGGTTGGCAGTATTCTCTGTTATCTGTTATATGAAGTTTGTTAACGATAATCCATCTTCAGGTATTCATGAGTTGTAGAGAAGAATGGTACGGGAATGTTGTAAGATCGAAGCCGAGATAATCCAAAAGTTGAGTTAATAGTCAGTATGCAACAAAATTAAATTTAGAAAAATGGACGAAATATTAATCAAAAATCTTTATTCGAGTTAACAATCGGTACTTGTATCATTCTCTATTATTTATTTGTTGTTCCATTCGTTCTTGAGAAAACGTAAGTAAAATTGTTCAAACACTGTCTGTAATATCTATTTTTGTGTAATATTTCGAATATTTATTAGCCTCAAATGAAAATAAATTCTTACATTTTGTTTATCAGATTACCCCTTGTAATTATAATTAGCTTAACCTTATCGATCAATTTAGCGATTAATAGTATTATCGTGTTTTTTTTTTTTTTTTTTATATATACAAGACCGACGGTGTATTTTTACATTTCTGCTCGTTACTGTATGTAGATGAAGTAGGTAATGGAATACAATGTCGAAAGCAATAGAGCACATCAGCCGTGGATGTGCAACACTTGCAGTCAACGAATACGCAATCAGACATGACGATGTTTTCAAACAGAGACACTTAGCAATAGAACAGAATGAAAAAAACTAATAAAAACGAATATACAATGGTATAAATACAATCAAGAAACATTAGTAGAATATGAGACAATAATATTATATTGGAATAGAAATATCATAACTTGTTAAAAGCAATCGTAAAAATCAGACATAACTTTAACAGATAAAATAAAAAGAATTACATATCAGATATTTCATTAGATATGTCGTATCTAATAGGCATTGCGATATCAAATATATCTAATGTTAAAAAACAAAAAAAAAGAAATAAAAGTGAAAAGATAAGAAAATCCATATCACTCGCTGCAGAAGTCACACAAGTATGACATAAAGAAAAAATTATAATAGTTCCGTTATAATATAACAATATCGTCAACGTACGTGACGGCCTAAAGATATTACAAATACATTTAAACTTATACACAAATTTCCAAAAGATTATGATAATCGTATTCCGTAGATTCCTAAATGCAGAATTAAATGCGAGCTTGTTTTGATCTATCCCGCCGACAGTCGTCAAAATTCGGACGTAAAAGGTTGAGAAAATAAAAAAAAAAAAAAAATATAACATTATATAATAACAATTTATTATGTTTATAAATATTGAATATGACAGACGGTTAGTAAATTAATTAAATAATTTTAAGTATGAAACAAAGACGAAATCATATTCGTACACTTTACTATTTTAATTATAATTATAGAATTGATAAAGAGAAAGAAATATATTTTTTATCTCTCGTTTTGCTTATCATCTCGTTCGACTGCTTTTTCAGTTATTACACAGAAGAACGCAGAAACAGCGAACGACCTTTCACGGTTCGATTGAAACGCGGAACGAAGTACTCCGTTTACGTCCAAAAAGGTTCTGTTTTTCTCTCTTTCTCTCTTCCTTTCTTTCTTTTTCTCTTACTCTCGTTCTCTCACTGTTAATGCATTATATCCCTCATGGAAGCTGTTTCGTAGTCAAAGAAACCGCCGTTTGAAATATGCCCTGCATTCTTCGGCTTCTGCCGTTCGTTATCTACAGTCTACACCATGCTCTTGCAAACGTGTTCTCCTTCGTGATATATTTATTTCCACACTTTGCCTTGTTTCCTCACCGCTCTACTTCCCTTCGAACTTCAAGACACAACCCTCGTTATTTTTCATCCACCTCATACAAATACAGATATTTACCGCGCGCGTTATTTCGCACTTTGGTGCGAACCAATAACAATCATTCTAACCGTAATAAATTCTATACTCCTCGTAATAGAGATTTTCAATCGAACGCTCTCACGAAATCTTTTTATCATTTTTTATCGATTTCCAGTGTACTCAATCGTTCATGTATATATTTCTATATCAATTCAGCATTATCGAAACGTGATTTCTTGCTTGAGAGTTTCTCGTATATTCGGTTTATTAACTTTAAATATTTTATATATATATATATATATATATATATATATATATATATATACACTCCTGTATAACGCGAGTTCCTACAACGCGATAAAAATATTGGGACGACTTTTTTCATTATATAACGCGATTCTCCTACAACGCGGCATATAACAAAATGCGGGATTTCCCCGTTTATTTATTTTTTCTAAATACTTAAATAAAATATACTACGTATATTTATCATCCAATTTCTTATAACAAATTCCTACCTACCGCAAGTAACGACACATTATGTATATAACGGAATACAATAAAGCTATCATCCTGTTATAATCTGCTGTACATATGTGCATTTAACAAAGACATTTTATTACTTTAATAGATAAAATATAGAAAATATCATTAAATATGACAATAGTCATCTCAAACATGATATTTATATCATTATTTGAATTTTCCTCGTACAACACGATTTCATACGACGCGTAAAGTATTAACCGCGTTAGACGGTATTCTACTGTGTGTGTGTGTGTGTGTGGGCGTAATAAATATATAATCCTTTTAATAAGGAACAATCTTTGTCGATATAAATAAATCATTACTTTATATGAATCCATTACGATTGCAAAAGGAATACACTATATACTCTTTTCTATTCTCGAAATCCACTTCTTATCACAATTTATTCGCGATTTATATCTATTTCGAGAGTAGCGAAGGGAAGTGTACGCGAGAAGGATTTGATTCCTTCTTCTTCTTCGAACAAGAAGAAGGAAAGAAACGGTGGTTTTCACGATACAAATCGTCGCCTGGATATTTCATCTCGTACAGGGAACGACTTTCTCTCTCTCTCTCTCTCTCTCTCTCTCTCTCTCTCTCTCTCTTTCTCACACGCACACACACAAACACAACGATGGAAGAAGGGTGGGAAACAGAACGTAAAAAAGGATGAGGTCGTCGGACCTAGCGCTGAGTGGAAGGAATAAAATGTCCAGACGCTTGAGAAAGTAAGAAGGAAAAGTAAGGAGAAAATATTCCGAATGCGCAACGCTGAGACAGGCCCTCGCAATCACTGTTTGAATCTTTGCCAAGTACGGCACTACTTCCACTCCCCCTCTCCTTCGAATCCTCGAATTTACACACACACACACACGCAAACAGAGAGGGACAAGGAGTAGGAGAGAGAGAAGAGAGAGATGTATCTACACACACATACGAAAGACTTTCATCGACTCGAAACTACCCTTCGTTCTCTACAGTCGCAGTCTAGCATTTCTCTTTTCTTCATGTACACACTAGAATCGGCAGTTTTCCTAAACACGAGACGATTTCACGAGACATAATCGCCGATAATATTTGACGAATATACCCGGTTTCTCTATCCGGTCTAGACGACATTAAGCTGTCATAAAGCATAAACGCACATAAGTTCGTGTTCCAGAACACAGTAAAATCGCCTACGTTTCTCACGTTCGATTTACTCGATTCGGGGCACTCCTCTTTTGGCCGATATATAATACATTAGTGGGGTGGAATGGATTAAGTGATTATTCTTCTTTCTCTCTTTCTACTTTCATTCTTTCTTTCTTTTTCTTTTTTTTTCTTTTTTTTTTAATCGTAAACTTGTTCCTGCGCTCGAGAACGAAGGGTGTTCTTTTCCTGTTCCCGTTATCGAGAGTCATTGAATTATTTTTTCCTTTCCCTTGTTTCCATTGCTTCCCTTGCTCCTTCATTCCTCCTTGTTCCCCTTTCATTTTTCTCGTTTGCTGAAGAGTTCGTACAATATCAGGCTAATTAGTTAAAAGATCGAATTCATTTTGTCGATCGAGTTTATCGGAGAAGCAAGTTCTTAAAGGGGAAGAAAACAAAATCGAATGTTATCAAAGGAATATTTCAAGAATGATCCTTTTCTCTTTTTTTTTTTTTTCCTTTTTTCTTCTTTTCTTTTATCTTTTTTTTTTTTTATTTCTATTTTTTCTTTTATTAATGCATCAGATTAATTCATAGAACTTTCTGAATAAACATCTATAAACCGTTATTGCAAGCTTTATGATTGTTTCGCTTTCAACTTTTTCAAGTGCGATTGAATATCTACATTATCAAAGGTAACTTTAGATAGGAGAAATCGATACTCGAGTATCCGTTTCATTGACGATAAAATTGAACGATCTGCAAACCTAAACGTGATTCTGCCAATGTTGCAATTCCATAACTGTTTACATCACTGGTACGGTATCATTATCAGACATTTTTGCGTCATTATTTTCATTTAAGTTTATCTTCCTTCTTTCTTTTTTTCGTATTTTTTTTTTTTTTTTATTTTCTACTTCGTTTAACTACGATAGATCGTCGTAAAGTAATCAAGTAGTTTGATATTAACTAACAGTAGGTAGGATAAAATAATCGAAGGAAGATCGTAAATTCAAAGTCGGTGGGATAGATAGTAAACACGTTGCCTTTTTCATCTTTTCGTAACTTGTTTCTAATCGTACGTTAAGTACGCAGCAGCAGCAGCAGCAGCATCGCTGTCATCGACCTCCGGTTTTTTTAACGAACGTACTCATATCCACAGCCAGAGAGATATGTTTTTTAAGGGTGGTCGGAATATTTCCGTCGAATAACAACGCGTGGGGCGTGCCACGTGTACCGATCAACAAAAAAGAAAAAAAAATACTACGGAAGAATTCGATTTATGTTCCTATCTACCGTCATGGTCATTTGTGGACAAGTTTTTACTTTCGAATATTTTTAAGCGTTTTAAAGAACGTCCAAAAAATACTTCAAACAAAGACGCGATTCAACGTTATTCATCTTCGTCATTCTTTTTGTTTCTTCATTTTTATAAATTTTACGTGAAATATTAGAAATGTATTTATATTTAAAAGTAATTAGCTCTATGTCTGCGGATAACTATAATCCGTAATATTATTTCCTGTAGTTCCGTTACATAATTCTTTAAATTTATAATGTATACGCGCGCGCGCATGTATATATATATATATATGTATTACATACATATTATATATATATATATATATATATATATTACATCGATTGAATCTTACCTTACCACAAGATCAATCATTATTGAGCAACGACAATTATTCACGTCGTTAAATAATAGGCGACACATCTCGATCGAGTAAACCTTAGCCCTTCAATCTTAAACCTTAAACCTAAAACCTTAAAAGACCTTAATCCTAAAACATTATTAAATTAATACATATACCGCTGAATAGTATTTAAACATCGTATGTTTTTCAATAATTATTTGGAACGTTCAATATTATTTTTTCTTTCTTTTTCTTTTTTTTTGTATCTTACATTCGCTACTCGTTCAAACACCTATACATATATTTATCCATATGGCTGCGTAAACTATTATTCGATCGGAGGAAATGATAATAAGGATAGATGTAATTAGAACTTTGATGATTTTTTGGAGAATGTTTATATAAAGAGCGATGGGAGGGCAGAGGGGGAGAGAGAGAGAAAGAGAGAGAGAGAGAGAGAAGAGGGAGAAAGAGTCGTTTTGTAGCATTTATTAAAAAAAAAAAATTGATTTGATTTTATTTTATTAATAGATTACGATTATAATCGGATACAAAAGGATGACGTGAAAGAAAGAGAAGAAAATAGGAAATTACCGTTAACGTTTAGTTGCAAAACTGTTGTCGCACTAGGAACGAGTGGGTGTTGCAACATGACGTGTGCATATACATATATGTACATATACGTGTGACACAGAACGGAATATACTGTTTAAATGTTCCAGGAGAAACACGAGGAACTACATCGCGCGTAGCACCGTTACGTAACGTTCCGGTAGGGCGTGTTCCAGCTGATAAATTCCATAACGATCGGGGTATGCGATAACTACGATTTCAGATTGAGAATGTTGATTCGATTTTCTTGCAGAAAAATTTTAGGGGGACGATGAAATAGAGAATTTAATTTATATACGATCGATTGAAAATAATCAGATGGACAGTTATGCATTATGTTTATTTAAAAAAAAAAATATATGTATATATATATATATATATATATATATAAAAGAAGAACATTTTTTTAGCCGTAAATTTTTTTTTTTTAACGATACATGTCGGTCGGTAAAAAAAAAAAAGAAAAAACGCGATAACCATAGAGACGATTAATTATAAGTTTCGATTATGTTTTACAGTCTTAGTCGAATGTACGAATAATTATCAATATTCGATTATTATTACGTATTTACATTTTTACGAGAACAAAGTGATGCTTTAAAAGTCGTAAATTCGCGCGATATTTCATGTGGGTTTCTCGCTCCTGTTCCGTATTATCTCTGTCCTTCCCTTTTACATTGTAAAAAAAGAAGAAGAAGGAAAGAAAAAGGCTATAAACGAAGGAATACATCGGAAGTATTCAAAGTCCTCGTAATGGAAGCGATTCGTTTATTATTCGTATCGCTTCGTTTCACGCTCGATCCACCTTCTAATCACATTTTTCACAACACTGTTGACCCGTAAAAATGATACTTTCGTGCGTCAAGGTTCACACAGTTATCAGATAACTTGGTTTGTACTTTGTAGGATAACGTTGACACGCAAAGTGATCTCTTAGCGAGACGCGACATTTCACGCGAAACACTACAATAAAATTGTCGATCTGTAATGCACCCGATGTACGTGACTTTAATTTAATGTTATTTTTTTTTTTTTTTTTACGATCGCACGTAACTACACAAAACGATTTTTATTATTTCACTTACTCGAACAACCACTTTCTCGAGGTCTTTCGACGATTCGATTAGCGCAGGTGTTGGATAACTATCAACTGAGAAACGAACGTGATCATAATTAAGGGACGTTAAATAATTTAGTTAATAGGGTATACAGATGACTATTAATGGATGACAAATCGTGTGATCGATTGATCATAGAAGAAAATAATTATGCCCGCATAATGCGATCACAAAAGGGTAATAAAAGCCAACAAGCAACTCTTGAGAGACCTTCTAACTTATGTATGTGTATATGTATGTATATATGTATACATGTATGTCTGTGCTCATACGAGATCGCATTGAATTGAAAGAATTTGGTCGATTAATTTCAACGTATAGAAGTAAGCAGCGAAGCAGCAGAGCCCAGGGCCCTCCTGCCTTTGCTCGGAGTGAAAATAAAATTTTTTTCATTTCCATTTAGCGCGAGTAAGCATGCGTAACAAGCGGCCGTGCGAGCCAGGGCCCTGGCTGACCCACAAAAGGCATGCTTTCAGGCCCCCGGAGTGAATAGATCGTCCAATAATTCCATTGGTTCGAACGAAACATACGCATACATAGACGAAAGTTTCGCGACATCGAAAGAATTCGATCTGTCTGATAATAATAGTCTCTCTCTCTCTCTCTCTCTCTCTCTCTTTTTCTTACCTTATAACGAAGAGATCATTCGAGTAGAAGGGTAGACACCTTCTAATAACTTTGTCTGAGCTTCACGGCTTCTGATCTACGTTCTTAGCCAAGTCATCGACGTTACGGTATATTTCAGTTTATTTTTTATTTTATTTTATTTTTTTTTTTTTTTAAATCTCTTTATACCTTGAAAGTAACTTAATCGTATCTTTGTTAAATATGTGTTTGTACATATATATTTCCGTGTCTATATCCACCTACTATAAGCTGCGATTATTTCCTTTGTATAAGTTGCCCGAGTAATAATAATCGCTTACCAGATTCCGTTGACTTGACTCATAAAGTAGATTGTCGGCTTCGCTATTTAATTTAGCGCGACAAATAACGTCGCCAATATATAATAATTTATGACATTCTCTGTTACCTAGCTCGTGCTGAGACACATAAAGGCTCTTTCTAGTCGTGATTTGATCGTAGAGAGTTGATCCAACCGTCGAACGCGTCAGAAATAATTAAAATCATCGAAGTGATCGCTTCTTTCACTGTGATCGCATTCTTTTTTTTTTACGCGAGCTTGAGATCTTTCCTTTTCCTTCTTCTGATTCGTAGATCGTTGTTCGATGTAAATTTATCCGTTAAATGGCGAATAATTAAGTACGCGTAAATTTTTTTGTCCGACTAACCTAATTCATTTATTTATCTGGTTTTCTAATGATGCTGTATCGCGTATGTATTACATCATAGACATTATATTTAATGTTATCTCGATCGTTCCTTGTCACTCGTTTAACTTTATAATCTTCTTTTTTATACGATATACGCTTACACCTGTGTGTAAGTAAACAAATAGCTACATAACTAGAGTTACCTAAGAAAATTTGAATCCTACGTTTTAAGACGGTAAAACTTTTATCGTCGAAAGTATTGTTAAACGAACAAGTGTTGTCCTTACCGTTTGCCAAATAATGAACAGGGCTCTTTATCATTGATAACGAGTACGTCAAAGAAAATTGAGATTTCGTTTAATTAGGTGGATTGAGTGATGATTTGACTTTTAAGTTTCGATGTGTTTCTAAAAAAAGCTATTTGGAGTATCGTTCGCCATAATTGACAGTTAATAAAAGTTAATAAAGTGTCAGATAAAATATTTTGTAGAGTGATCTATTGATTTATGTCAGGAAAATAAATTAATGCTTATAGCCACGTTTTGTTACGTTAAAAACTTGACGAAGCTGTTACTTTACGAATATCGAAGAAAAATGTCACTTATAACCCATAAAGATATATGAAATGATTAGGGAAAAAATAAGAAGTCGTTGAACGGTATCGGCATCGTACAGGACACAGAGTGAGTTCCCTAACGATAACTGTGCGAACCGTGTTGCGTTCGATTCTCTCTCTCGGTGATTCGTTATATGTCGCACTTTCTCTGTCCCTGTGTATGTGTTCGTTCGTGTATTTCTATGTGTCGATTTCTCGCGACGCACGGCCCGAGAAGCATAATGCCGTTAACACAAAATATGCAAGGAGAACGTACGCGGCAGATAATACGAGATTAGGATTTTACGAGCGGCTCCGTGCAAAAGGCCACTTTCCACTCGCGTTTTTCTTACAGGTGAACACCCGTTGCGATAAATCCTTCCTATGGCCGTGTACATACAACGTGCTCATGAGTTCACGATAACCATTTGTAGAAAGAAAAAGAGAGAGAGAGAGAGAGAGAGAAATCGTTAAGGGTTTCTCGTTATAAAAGTTTTTGTCTATCCTGTTATTTAATTTTTTTCTTCTGTAAATTCAATGTAAAACACATTTGCCTATTTGATTTTTCACAAATCACAACTTTTTCACGTACTTTCGTGTTATTATTATGCCATTCAATAAATTGAAACTTTTTCCCTGTATCAGACTTGTGAATAGGTAGATCGAACTAATCTTAGGATACCGAATTTAGTGGAAACATTACATCACATTCATTTATTACACAGTGATAATAGAAAGAAAATAATATGATATTAGGAAACATTGATCGTTTTAAATACGAAAAGTTCATAACACTCGGAAGACATTAATGCTTGTTTTTTCTTTCTTTTTCTTTTTTGATAACGTAAAAGAATCATATAAACCAACGAATATATTAAAATAATTCACGTGATGTTAATATTTACAAAGTTTAATATCAATTTTCATTGGAATAATGGAATGACGAAGCTTTTCTTTTATTACGGTGTCTCATCAGTCTTCTCGAAAAGCCCATCATTGAAGGATTTCAATGTTTATCGTAATAAAATTCCATGGTAAGGATAAGGATGTCTTGATAAAAGCGTCCACCCTGTTCACTGTCACTACTTTCTAAAAGGAGGTCAAGGTGCGAGTGTAAAAATTGAATTTTTATTGACCATTCTACACCGTATGTTCTTGTAGTTGTCCAATAGATCATAGTCACTATGAAAATATATTTATTATCTCTTTTTTGTTGCTCGAAAAGCCGTTAACAATGGCTTTGAAAGAGGATCAAACAACTAACTCGAGATTTGTGAGCTTGGTATCAAAGGTTGAATCTTTCAACAATATTCTGATTTGTGGGCCAATAAATTTATCTTCCTTTAGCTTTCCTTCATTCAACCTGGGAAACATTTTGGTTAAATGATTAAAGGCCAGGCTTTCTTTTTTAACAGCTTTTACAAAGTCCTTCATTAAGTCGAAATTTATATAAAGCGGAAGCAAAAGGCCTTTATTTATTTCAATCGATTGAATAAATTTTACATTATCCTTTCTGACAATGTATGATATCCTCATAGATCATACTTTGATTTTATTATATATATATATATATATATATATATATATATATATATATATATATATATATATATATATTTCATGAGAAAAAGAAGAAGAACACAAACAACACGAAACTCTAAAGAATCTAAAGTATCTTAAAACATTACGTGATGTAACCTTTCCGAAAGCTGATTCGGATTCTATTAACTAAAAACAGATAAGAATTGATACACTATACAACAGAGGCAAAATTGCTATTAACCATTGTTGCTATTATTATTATTATTATTATTATTATTGTTATTATTATTATTATTATTATTATTATTATTATTATTATTATTATTATTATTATTATTATTATTATTATTATTATTATTATTATTATTATTATTATTATTATTATTATTATTATTATTGATTTGAGATTAATTTTAATGGCGAAAATGTTAATATCGATTATGCATCGGTATATACGTAATCTGTTTTATTAAAGATTATCTTATTGAAGGCGCGCGCGCGCGCGTGTGTGTGTATTAGTATATTGAGCCACTCATACGCCAAATCGATTAACTCTATAAAACAAAAAGTCAGGTAATATGATGAAATAAAATAAATTGCTTTTTAAAATTCTCTTTAAAATATAAATTCAAATAAACTTTGTAGAATGTTTAAAGGTCTTGCTGCTGCGTTTGAATTGCATTATTGTAATGATTTACATTAGAATATCGAGTCAATCGGATTGGCTTCTGAAATAAATTATTTTTTATTCGATGGCCAAAAATATTTTGTTACTTAATGGTATTAAATAAGGTAAATTAGGGAAATTTATTATAAATATAAAAAGTAAAGACCCCATTAAGTGCTTTGACATTTAAATTAAAAAAAAAAATTCCGAAAGCGAAGTTAATCAATTTGGCTCGCGAACGGCTCAATTATATTAGTAAATATCTTTTTTTTATACTGTAGAATAATTAATTTATGCAAATTGATGCGA
>OU964961.1:11363244-11388244 GCA_918808275.2 Dolichovespula sylvestris
AACTAAAAATTATATCCCGAAATATTCGTTTCGCCTATCGTTCTGAAGATTTATTTCGAGAGGAAAATTTGTTTCCTTTCCTCCTATCTTTCTTTCCTTTCGTACGATCGAGAATTTTCACTAGTGGCGATTACGTCGAGCGACGCATAATCGGAGAGCAGAACAAGCATTATGTTTCATGAGCAAGCATTATTGGCTACCGGATGAACCCGATTAATTTTCCTCGTGGTGAATCGTTAGCATCTAATAGCAGATTTTTTACTTTCTATATATTAACTACAACGTTTTTCTTGAATATGCTCCGTCCAATATACTCTCGTCGTAATAGACAAATTAACATATAATGTGTAATTTTGAACTTCAACATTTTCTATATATAATTATAAGATATTGTTATTTAAATTATTAGATTATTGATACGACTAAGAAAAAAAAAAAAACAAATAAATAAAACAACAACCACAGAAATTAAGCCCCTCAGAATACATATAAAGTGTTTCTTTTTAAAATCAAATCATGAATGATATATGCATGCGTTTGTCCTGGTGTAGACAGAAAATCGTTTGCGTTTATAGGCATCATAAGTGTGCGTAAGAATATAATATTCATACGTAGGTTACGCGTCATAGCTCTGATTACAAGGCAGCCTATATAAAGTTACCGAATCTAATGCTTACGTTGCCGTTTTGCTAGGTTGAGAAACAAGTAGGTGCCGCGTACGCGAGATCGTATTGTTGTTACTTCATCGAGAACATTAAAGGTGACCGCGAAGCAGGGTAAACTTGCCACCGGAAGTTTTAATTACAGCGAAGTACCATAATAACGATTTCTCGTATTCGCTTACCCGAACGCGTGTAGAATCAATTTTCGTTACGCCTCTACCTTCAAACGATAAAATGTGTCCTCGAGACATGGGACGGGTTTTAATTTAATTTAATTTATTTTTCGTGTTTTTCTTTTATCTTCTTTATTTGTCTGTTTATTTTAATTTTCTTCCTTTATTTATTTATTTATTTATTTTTTTTTAATTAATTTTCCCTTGTTTCTTACGTCGTTTGTCCGTTAGAATATATGAAAGATAAAAGGGATACATCTATTATTACGAAGATATATTTAATTTACAACTATGCTGTCCTTCACTATAAATTTACAAATGTGATTCTCTCTCTCTCCCCCCCCCCTCTCTCTCTGTCTTTATATTTTTATTCCTCTTTGTCTTCGTTCGTTATTCACATAATCGTTATCTAGGTATTATTCGACACGAAAGTTTAATGGCTTACAAGCAACAAGTTTAAATTCATTTAGCGTATACATACGTTCTTTCACGAATCAAGAAAATCGATGCTTTTTCATTACGACAACGATCGAATTTCACGAATGTCATATTTGAACTTGATGGGAAATCTTTTTTCGAGATAGATCTCCGCTTTTATTATTGTGGGATAGATCAACTCAAATGTCTTTTGTTATATATCAACGATAAAATATTTTAGTTATAATAATAAATAAACTATTAAAAATAATTGTTAGGAGCATTTGTCAGTCTACCGGGTAAATCGAAATGGGAATAAATAATTATTTCTAATACCAATTAGTAGTGATAATTAGTTTACATATTAGTAGTAATTAGTAATTTATTAACATTTCTTGAACTTCTATGTCAAACGTGACTCGAAATTTTTTACGGTGACATTCTATAACAATCGTTTATTAAAAAATGTCATATTGGATTGGTTAAAAGATCTTTTTTTTTTTTTTTTTTTTTAAAGGAAATTTAAATACAAATCTTATGTTTATAACTAAAATTACATTATAATAACGTATTGGTCGTTATTCCTACTATCTTTTGCCATTTTTCGGGCAACCTCATGATACCATCCTTTAAAAATGTCGCACTTTTATTTTTGACGAATGCCCCAGACGCACTATACAGATTTTCAAATTTTCAAATTTTGTTCTTTCAAAGAAATTTCATTGGAATTGGAATAGATGATAATTAGTTGGTGCAATGTTCGGCGAATATGGCGGATGAGGTAAAACATCTCCTCATAGTTCAACAATTTCTTACTAGTTGTCAAAGAGATGAGAAGGGAATGTGTCTTTTTATTTTCCATTTTCAATCCTTCACGACAAGCGATGAACTCTATTAATTTTAATACTTTTCTTTTCATTTTTTTCCCCCACTATATAAAACACGCTAATACATAATCTTGTAGATAAAGTATGAATTCGTTAAAGCTGAAGAAAGTGTTTACATTTAAAACGACGCTAAAGTCCACCTATTGACAAAAGCAAGAATAATTTCTGATCAATCCAACATCTTCATGTTGTAGTAAACTGTGCGAAGCAATATGTATATATATATGTTTTTTTTTTCGATGAAAAACAAAAAAAAAACAAAACCCTAAAATACTAAAGCAAGAAGAGAATTCTTAATGGACAAATGAAAATAAATAGTACAAATGGTTAATAAGTATTAGTAGAATCATTTGCGGAACGTTAAGCAACGGTTTTGCTAGTATAGAACCAAACGAAATGGCGTTGGTCTTAGAGTGCCGTTACTTAACGCCGCGTCGCTTTCAGGGAAAGTTCGAAGTAGTCGTCGTCGAGAGTACCTACGGTCGTTCGATCGCATGCGCTCGCTCGATCGCCCGTAGATTTTCACGGGGCACTCGCTCGGAAAGAAATTCTCGAACGGTTCAAACGTTCTTAAGGCTACTTTACTACTCCGGAGGCTGTGAACAACGAGGTTGGCAAGGCCGACTACGATCGACCACTACTACTTATTTCCGATTTCGAAAGGTTCTTGCGGTCCGCGGCCTGGTGGTATCGATTGGTTGGTTGGTTGGTTGGTTGGTTGGTTGGTTGGTTGGCCATGTTAAGGTATTTGTGTCGGTACCCCGTGGATTTTAATTCCTCCATGGAACTCGGATAGATTTCGATCGGATAATTGGACTTTACGTTCGTGCGTTCCATATCTACCTTTCGTTTCGTTTACCCTTCGCTTGAGGTTAAACGGATATCGTGTTATATATACTTCGAACGGTGCTATGAAAAATGGCACCAACGGATCGAGAATCTACTATGGCCTTACCACGTTAGAATGATTTCCATTTAAAAGGTTTCACTTTAACCAAAAAAAAAAAAAAATAAAAAAAAAGGAAAAATCTTGTGTGATTTTATCGAATTAAACGACAAGAATTTATTAGATTTATCGAATTGAACTCGATCTTTAATTCCGACCATTCAATAATGATCCTTTTAATTCGTTCAGATGATTTTATGACGATTGTGCGAACTTTTATATTTGATTTAAGATCAAGATAGAGTATATATATATATATATATATATATATATATATATATCCATTTATTAATATATATATCCATTCGAAAAGATAGACGACATTTTTAAAAGTTCGAAAATTTATCTCTATCTCTCTGATTTCTATATAATAGAAAGATACAAATTTTGTCATCTTATTAAGAATCGAACGAAAATTCTTCATAACGTACTGCTTTTATTTGAGGAAAGCGTAGCTTATCGCTTGCTTAACTCATATCGAAAATCTATAATACGTACCATTCAACTATAAGTATAAAATATTGAACGTTCACGAATTGATCAATTTTCAATTGAAATATTAAAACAAATTATTAACATTATATTACTGCAGGAGACTTTTGAACCGTGCTTATTGATACTTAAAGTCTTCTTTGTACTTTCATTTCTTTTCTAAATCGGTGGGAGTTCGTGTGAACGATTTCTCGTTGACAGGCGGCATTCGTGTCTCGAGGAAAGAGAAATGGGTCGAGTTAAAATAATAGTCGGAGGAGTAATTCCACCCACGTCGTTGACGTGGCCGGGTGTCGTGCGACGAACCCTCGAAGTAAACCGAAGAAAAATGGCTTCTTCCTCTTTTCCGTCATCACCCGTAATTGAAGATAAATCGCCGAGTTTCGCAACTATTTTTTTCTTTTTTTTTTTTTTTTTGAACGATTATCCTCCCTTTCTCTTCCCCCCCTCTCTTTCTCTCTCTCTTATCATTTCTTTTCTCGCTAATTATAACGTCGAAACGAACCCCCCCCCCCTAGAGTGTTTCGATCGTCTTGTCGTCGAATTTAAGTAAAAAAAACTGTTTTCTTTTTCTTTCTCTTTTGTATTAACGATACAAAGGCAATCGATATTTCTTTTTCTAATGATTTCTTTTTCTTTTTTTCTAGCTTTCTTTTTTCAATGTCACTCGCTTTCTACAAAGTACATTCTAGTTACAATTGGATTAAAACATTTATTTGTTTTATCCGTCCTTTACTCTTCCCTCTTTTTCTCTCTTCTTCTCGAAGGAACATCAAATATATAACTCTGTCATTTACAATCTTCTCCTTTATAGAAAAACTTCCTTTCCGAGTAGACTCTATTTCTTCCCATCAATTACGGTTCGTCGATCACTTTGCACCTTATCTCTCTCTCTCTCTCTCTCTCTCTCTCTCTCTCTCTCTTTATCTCTCTTCCTCTGCTTCATTTTCTATCCTCGATGGGATATCAGCTTGAAGTTCCGCTTGGAAAGCTAAAGCTTGCGATGTAGAAAAGATCTCTCGTTCTCTCTCTCTCTCTCTCTCTCTCTCTCTCTCTCTCTCTCTTTCTCTTTCTCATGGATAACTAAGATCGTTGAGTGTTGAAACGATTTATGGAAAGATAATAATAATAATAATAATAGTAATAATAATAATAATAATAATAATAATAATAATAATAATAATAATAATAATAATAATAAGAAGAAGAAGAAGAAGAAGAAGAAGAAGAAGAAGAAGAAGAAGAAGAAGAAGAAAAAGAGGAGGAGGAGGAGGAGGAGAAAGAAAAAGAAAAAGGGAGAAACGACCTCCGAGATAAAAAAGAAATAAGCGACGCGATCGTTAATTTATCGAGCGGATACTAATTATTACCGGAGGCATAAGTCCGTGTAGACTTGCGTGAAACATTGAGCCGATCCTTTAGGAAAAATTCTATCTGATCGGGTCGGAGCTCTCATTTGCAATTATTTTTCAATGATCGAACTTCATATGGTCTTATTTATTTATTTATTTATTTATTTATTTATTTTTGTATTTATACGAATACTTAACTGCGATCGTCGTTGATTGTTTAAAAAGATTTTCGTACGATCTTATCCGATCTTACTTTTAATATGAAACATTCGAGCCAAGTTCCTTGTACCGTTGCTTTATGAAGTTCAAGGTTGAGATATCACTCGGTAGAGCAATCTGTCCAATTACTGTCAGGTCCGATCCTTTATCCGGTGAGTATGTCGGTTCTTTTGCGTTTATTAAATGATTCTATTGATAGCCATAAAAAAAGAATGATACGGTGGTCATATTGGGACGTACGATAGAACATTCTTCTTCGAAATTCTTTTTATCTCTCGTTCTTTTTCATCTACTTAACGATGTTTCCTCGAAGCACGAAGCCCGAAGTACCAGCAGTACTAGAAATCATTTCAAATTAAACAATGGCATATCAAACAATGGCATATCATCGCTATATTACCAACAAGCCAAGAATGTCGACAACGACGATGATACATTTTATTTCGCCGTACATATTTTACACGCTTATCGCGTGGCCATGGCCAAAAAATAAAATTATGCGAATTCTTCGAAGAATTAAACTGCATCTTGGAGATAGTCTATTACTATGGCGCACGTAATACGAGACGTAACTATCATTGTTAATTTAAATTTTCAGTAATACATTTTTTTAGAAGACATCTTGAATCGTTCGTTTCACCGCCTGATCGGTTTACTATATTTATTGCCCTTTCAAATTACTTAATAAATTAAAGTAATATAGTGTGTGTATGTGTGTGTGGTAAGAAATAGGATGAGTGTTAGAAATACAAAACGATGTAAATATAAAATAACTTTTTATTATAACAAGTCATAGATCGTAAATATATATCGTATTTCATCTTATTTGTTAGTTTGATTATCTATACAAATTTATTTGTCAATTATAAATACAAATTATATTATATTATATTATATTATATTATATTATATTATATTATATTATATTATATTATATTATATTATATTATATTATATTATATATATAATCGAACTAACAAATTAATATTGTACTATTATATTATTATTATATACAATTTAATATTAATATATATATATATATATATTTCTTAAAATTTTTTAATTAGTAATATTAGAATATTATCAATCGTAGAAAAACAATTTTAAAAAATGATAAAAAACAAAAGGGAAAACGATTGTGATTAGAGATGAATCATTAACACTTAATGCTTCCTCTTGGCAATCTATATACAAATAATATTATATGTATATATACATAGTACACGGGACACTGACATACACACACACGCACACACAAACACACACGTACACGATCCCAGTCAAGCCGTGCATCCGTCCGTGAATTTTTATGTTTTTACGCGCTACAATCGTAACCAAGGCTCGTAGTAGTAGTAGTAGTAGTAACGCGTTCTCTCCTCTCTTTCAAAGCCGAGCTTCGAATGCGACTCGTAGTAGTAGTAGTAGACGCGTTCGCGTGCGCCGACCGCGTTATTTTTATGAATGACTCGCCGGCAACGTAATCCCAACGTGCACCTATTGCCGTGGCGTGGCGCTGTGCAATCTCAGGGACGCATCTACGATATTTTTCGACGTTGAAACGTTCTTTTGCAAACACTATGATTTTCTAACAGTAAACAATCGTATATGATAAATATTCGTAATTGATTTTGTTCAGACCATCGATCTATCCCTAAAACAATCTTAAAGCTCTAATACTAATGCATGAATTATTTCGTTTCGAAGTTTTACGAAAAAAAGTGTTTACAATTAATTTTGTCTTATTACACTAACCATTTAAGGGAATATTAAGGTGGAAATAATGAAGAATTCTTTTTTTTTTTTTTTTTTTTTTTTTTTTAAGTAAATTTACTTAAATCTCTCACTTTGAATTACATTTAATTTATTAATATCCGATAATTCTACACGAACACATGATGCACTTAAGAAGGTTTGAATGAATTTACATTCAAAACAAATAACTATAACTACTCTGTGTTATTTTAAATCAAATAAGGGAAGTATCTTTGATCGATCGTTGTTCATCAAAAAGTCACGTGAACTCTATTGCTTCCTGGAATCGATTCTTATAACAGATTTAAGCGAATACCCCTGTCCGACCGTCCCTGAATAATATAGTTAGCAAGCACTTCTCTCGCATTCGACGGAATGCCATGTCTGAGAAGCGATTAGCGATCGATTTTCGTAAGTTATCAAGAATAACTTCTCTGTTCGCCGATGTTTGCACGTCCAGATTACATAGGCGAGCGATACAACCTGTTTACACGAACTCTTTCTCTCTCTCTCTCACTCTCTCTCTCTCTTTATCGCCGTTGCAATTCTTCATCGATCTTTTTTTGGAGCTTTGCTGGTCTCTTGTTCGGATAATTTCCCAGATCTTAATACAAGGTTGTGGTTCTATAAAACTTGTATTATTACGACGATTAAGAAGATGGTCACTCCGATCCAAAACTCAATTAATATTCAACGAAAGAAGTTCGATGTCTTAGAACGTTCAACCTAATTTTCATACGGATACGTTGGTGACTCCCTTTAAAGGAAAGGACAAAGCCGGATGTAGGATTATATTTATTAGATATTACAATTCCATATGTTATCCGTTAGAAGTATTAGTATTGTTTAGAACCGACGAATATAGTAGTATATATGAAATTTGTCAACGGTGAAAGAAACAGAAATATAAATAAAGAAGGGTCAAGATCGAATGAGTCGACTTCCTGTTATCCACTTGATTCTCGCCTATTCATCGGTTTAAGAAGAATAAAGAGGAGGAGGAGGGGGAGGAGAAGATGAAGAAGAAGAAGAAGAAGAAGAAGAAGAAGAAGAAGAAGAAAGGAGAGGGAAAGAGAGACACGAAAGGGTCGTACGTTCTTCAGAAAAAGGGGGGCATCGAGTGGCCCTGAGCTCGGGGTCATTCGTCTCGGAGGATGTCTGGACGTTAATTAAAATGTGCCGCGCATCTGGCGACTCCGCACGACCGGCAGTCGCCTCCTTTTCCTTTCTCCTATCGCGAACCCTTCTCCTCCTCTTCCTCCTCCTCCTCCTCCTCCTCCTCCTCCTCCTCCTCCTCCTCCTCCTCCTCTTCTTCTTCTTCTTCTTCACCTCTTCTTTCTCCTCCTCCTTCTCCTCCCTTACTCGTTCAAGTCGGCGTAACTTTTTCCTTCCTCTTTTAGTTCGAGTATCGCGTTCTTCTTTGCTTTCTTTCTTTCTTTCTTTCTTTCTTTCTCCCTCTCCCCCCCTCTCACTCTTTCTTTCTTTCTTTCTTTCTTTCTCTTCTTCTCTTTCTCTTTCTCATTTGCGAGAGCGTGCGTGCGTGCGTGTGATCGCACGCAACGGGAATCGCAAAGTTTAAAGTCTCTACGCGGGAGAATGCCACTTGGCCGACAGCTGCCGTTTTGTACGCTCAAGTCGGACACGCCGTGTCGAAGATAAACGCCGTCGGATATGTCGTCACTTCCTGCCACCGACGACAACGACGACGACGACGACGACGACGACGACGACGACTACGAGGTGGAGAAGGACGATGGAGCCCTTCCGAGTCCGAAACCCACTCGTTGGAGTTTGCACTCCTCGTGTAAACGACCACCAGACGTAGGTGGATGACTTTCCATGGTATATACTCAAGGACGGTTTATTTTTCTTTTCATTTCTAAGTCTCCTTTATCGATTGTTATTATTGCTTCGTTCCACTTTCTGCCTTTGAATATTAATTTAACGATAATTTTCCCTTTTGGAGAATTCGATTTTTATGACGATTTACATCCTCCGTAACGCTGTTGTTTTTTTTTTTTTTTTTTTAATCTATCTTTTAAGTTTCAAGCATTCCATTTCATCGTCGGAAAATTAATCGCTACTTCATGTCTGTAGTTTTTGATGTATTCTTTTTTTTTTTTTTTTTTAAGTGTACGTTATCCTTATTATAGGAAATATAACTTCTGCATTATATTTTATATCTTTGGTTTAGATTTTTGATTAGAAAAGAATTGGGTTTTAGAAAGTTTACACGTTAAATACCATCAATATTCGATTTTGTAAGTTCGATTTAAAATTGTTTTAAGATATTTTTTGTAACGTTAAGAAGATTGAAAGTATATTTTCCAATAATATTAAAGTTATACAAAGAAGTATGGCAATGAATTCTTGATATATTTTTTTATCCAGTAAAAGTTATATTATGGACAGTTATTAAATGGATATGATCTGTGTAAAATTTTTTAGACGGTAAACGTGTTAAATTGGTTTTTATATTTAAAGATCGAACAGTTAACTTTTGTTCGATTATTCGCATCGAAAAAGTCACTTCTTTTAATATGTTTCAATGATATTTTGTGGATCGATCATTCTTTTAATAGGTCCTCTATAAACAGAATGTCGTTTTCGATATGTAGAAGCGTGCTCTCTTTATTAGAATGAATCGTTCATTCAGAAAGAAATTTGTGGTCGCAGCCAGGATCTTTACTCTATCGTTTACTTATCGCGGTTTCAAAAAAGTCATCAAGGAAGTCCAGAGACCGGACCAATCCGGTACATTAGAATCCGGGAAGCTGTCGACACGGAGGAAAATTTTAACAATAACTGACCGCTGACTTATTCGCGTGAAGTTCAAAAGCTATTGAAAAAATAGCGAGTTCGGAAACATTTTTTTCGACGTGAAAAAGCAGAGTGAGAGAGAGAGAGAGAGAGAGAGAGAGAGAGAGAGAGAGAGAGAGAGAGAGAGAGAAAGAAAGAGTGAGAGTTGTCTTTTTAAAATTAGATCACGCCTCCCACGATTCGAAGGCGTAGAACGCTTTTTAAGACGGACGAGAGAGTGCGAGCTGTGTTATTATTAGAGCAATTAAAAGGGCTTTGCCCGCGAGAAGCGAGCTGCGTCGCGCGGAAAACTCCGAGCGGAAGGTGAACTGACAGAGCGTGGAACGATTCTACTTTGTGATGCGATGCTTCTCCATATTGTTCCTTTATTATATAATCTCGACCGTATCGATGATTATATTCTGGTATATTGAATTGGAAATTTAATTAACCGGTAATCGTTTGAATCGTTCAATTTGGACAAAATCATTTCAATGTAATAATATTCTGAAAGGTGTTTTAAATCGTAAAAGTAAAAAAAAAAAGAAAAAAAAAGAAAATAGAAAATAAAACGTTTAAAGATGAATAAACGACACAACTTGAGATTTTCAAGAAACGAAAAAAAAAAAAAAGAAAAGAAATTAAGATAAAATATTCGATATTTCTGACGAGAAAGATAATGAGAAAGATAATACAGTAAGGCTGCTCCGGTCCCTTTTTGCGTTTCTCCAATATGAGCGAGTGGAAGGAAAATTGTACGACGCGTATAATTAAATTTGCGAGAAGTCGGATTAATGACTCTCCGAGTTATAACAACAATTTCGGCAGTTGCCTTGCTTTAATTTACCAGGAATCGAATTTGAGTAGTTGAAAGGGAAGGGTTATTTAAGAGGGGAGGGTAGGAAACATCGAAAAGACCCGATGCGAATATGCGCGAGTAAACGAGTAAAGCAAGAATCGTTGGCGGTTGAGTGAGCTGGCTCGCTCGAACCGGCGTCAGTTTTTTTTCTGTCGTCTATCCTTACTCTCCCGGGCATATCGGTTTGCTTTTTTATTGGCTGCATTTCGCATACGGATCTAACTGTCGGTGGTTTTAGAGAGTGCGGCACGCACGGCATTTCCGGCAACCCGCACCAAGAGAATGAACCAACGGAGGAATATAGAAAGAGAAAGAGAAAGAGAGACGGAGATGGAGGTGGGATGTTAGCTGTGCGAGTAGGATGAGGAGGAAGAGGAGGAAATGAAAGAGAGGGGAGAGAGAGGAGATGCGAGAGCTTTTTATTCGACTGAATTTGCTATGAGTGTGAGCAAGCACATGACGCACGTGATATGTCGTGTCGAGAGATGAGAGCTTATAATCTTTCTCTCTCTCTCTCTCTCTCTCTCTCTCTCTCTCTCTCTCTCTCTCTCTCTCTCACTCTCCCTCTCTTTCTCCCTTTTTTCTTTTTTCGCCTCGAGAGATTGCTGCCGTTTAGAAAAGACGTGGACGTGGAAAATAAGCATCGTTATGTGTTCAGCCCTGTTCGTTAACTTTCGCTCGAAAATAATTACTTTCTCTTCCATTTCTCTTCCTTTTTCTCCCTCTCTTTCTCTCTCTCTCCCTCCCCTCTCCCTCTTATTCTCTCTCTCTCTCTCTCTCTCTCTCTCTCTCTCTCTCTCTCTCTCTCTTCCCTATCCGTTTTCTTTTTACATTTCATCTCGCAAAAGCGTCATATGTTATCTTTTCAATTAACACCTTCGATTTTAGCATGAATTGAACGTAGGTACTAAACGTAATGCAAAAATTAACACTTTAGAGCTCATTCGTATACGTACAGATGTGGTTTTTGAAATAGAAAAAAAAAAAAAAAAAAAAAATTGAAAGAGACTCATCGATCATTGGCCCAAAAAGCGTATAATTTCCTGTAGAATATGGGTAAAGATTTTTCGTCTCGGCGGTCTTCCTTTACGGAAATTTACGAGGGAATTTACGAGCGAGTTCACGAAAGCGTGTTTACTCTTAAACGGATTAATAGGATCTTTCTTTTTAAAGGTTGGGACGATCGTGTTAACGTGAAACGTTAAACGTATCGAAGTAATGAGTAAGAGAGAGAGAGAGAGAGAGAGAGAGAGAGAAAGGAACGATTTAAAAAAAATATATTTAGTTGCTTCGAAAAATTTCATCGCATAATAATCAGTTTGATTAAAAAAAAAAAAATAAAAAAAAAATAAAAAAAAAAAATCCTTAACAAAGTTATACGTTGCTATAAGGTAAAAGCATAAAAATTTTTGAGAGTTTGTCAATTATAAAAACTGTACTAACCTAAAGATCGTGATGATAGTTGAACATTAATAAATACATAGTATGATAGATTTTCGTAGAAAATAAAACGAGGCTTTTACTAGATAGTTCAATGAGAGTAAGAAAAGAGGTCGTTAGAGTTTATTACGTTTATTATCTCTCGTAAGATAACTCCAGATAATCGAACTATTTTATTGGTATTGTTTTTAAAGAGAACCCTCCGAGATCGTCGATACGATGTCTGCTTTCGCTTTCGTTCATTTTCTTTTTATAGCAAGAGAGAATGTGTAGGTGTAAAGAGAAAATAAATTGTTTAACTCGCACGTACATAATCGATTAATTTTTCCTTTAATTTCAACAAGTTACTTATTATTACGTTATGTTTTTCGTTTCATTATTGATCATCGATAAATCCGTTTTTCAATCGTTGAATCAAAAATACGTGAGAAGTTATGAAAGATCACATTCATTCATCTTTGTAATCTTTTGCAATCGGTTTTCTTTTATCTCGAGGATAGAAAATCGTATAGGGATAGCGTTCGTTGCGCCCGGTTTGAAAAATCTGTCGACGATCCTTCTTAGAAAAGTGATTCGATGGAGGTTGGGATCGCAATGCTTTTGTGCCTCTGCCTTTTTAAATCTCATCCTTCCTCCTCTATCTTTTTATTTCTTTCTCTTTTCATTCCCCCCGTATCGATTCTCCTTCTTCATTTTTCTCTTTCTCTCTCATACCTCTCGCCGATCGAGATATTATACCTAGGGGCCCCGTAACGAGTTGCCGCCAAAAATAGAGAAGCAAAGAGTTCCCTTCGATGAGAATACGGCACAGGATTCCCGAGGCGTAACCTCACTCGCGTAGCACGCGGTCCTTCTTATCTTTCTGACTATTAGAACGCCGCCTTTTTCTTCCTTTTTCTTTTCCTTTTTCTTTGATCCTCTGACTCTATAAAGATAAAGCGAACGCACCTGTTCTTGAGACTTTTCATTCGCGATGTTGCAAAAAACTTGAGTGGAGGAAAAGCACTTTTTCTATTTTTTACGATCATTCCTCGTTGCACTTCGAACTTTAATCTTCTGTAATCTAATTTTCTTTTATCGCGTCAAACAAAAAATTATATAACGTAGAATTTTTAATAAAACATATATCGAACGAACATAACGAGTTAGTTTATAGGTTACAGATATATGGGATCGTGATTTCAAAATTTTATCGGTTTATAAAAGATCGCGTTCGCGTTCGCACAATTCTGTTTAAATAGAACGTTTCTATTCGTTCTGGTGGAACAATTCCATTCGTATTTCGTATTTTCCTTTCCTTTTTCTTTTTTCTTTCCTTCGTTTCATTTCTTCATTTCGTTTATGTTCACTTACGATTCCGTAGCACTACCAAATATCGTAAGAAACCAAGGCGTTCTCACGAAGAATAACGTAGTTCGCCAACGGCACGTTTCATTATTAGGGAAAGCCATTTATTTAAATTGTAGGCGAGAGAAACCACGGCCCTCCTTTGACTCGCTCGCTTCGAGCGAAAACAGAATATCCCACGTAATTCGGCGTCCCTCAGATTTTGCTAAGCGTTGCTGAAGTAATATGATTCATACGTGTACGTACGTATGTAGGTAAGAGAAGTCCAATTATTTAAATTAATCGAGAAAGATGATCCGATGATCCTTCTAACCACCTCTCGTAATAATAAAAACGTTATTAATTATTCATTACGAATAATAATAATAATAATAATATGAAGGAGAGAGAAAAGGAATATAATAATACTGTAAAGTTTCCTTTATAGATCGTTAATTAGCTAATCGGAAAGATAAAGTAATTATAGAAGATAAAATGTAAATGTTCATCGTACATAATAAATGTTTGCATACAATTAATATATTTTATAAATTTCTCTCTCTCTCTCTCTCTCTCTCTCTCTCTCTCTCCCCCTCATTAATTTATTAGATTTAATATATTTAACTTACGTTCTACTTAGCGATTCGATTAAATCTTATCAAAATGTTCATTATTACCCTCGTTCAGAATTATCATCCTTTTTGGCGACGATCTATAAAAACATTAATAAGAAATTCCAAAGTTTCGTGTTCTGTAACAATAACGATACGACTCGCTCGATTTCGAGGAAATAAACGAGACTCGTCGTCCCGTTTACAAGATCTAATCGTGCTAGCTTTCTGTGTTGCTCGCATACACGTGCAACCAACTACGCACGGACTCACGCACGCGCGTGCACTTGCCAAACCGCGCCTTTGACTTTTTCACCTCCAGACGGGATCATTGATTCGGCCGAAGGTCGTTCTGTCCATTTGCAGTGGAAAAAGTGGGTAGCTTGGGTACAACGTTCGTGTAAGTAGATACAGACACCCACGATACGACTACGACGACAACGTGGACTACGTCGAGCGTTTATAATCGTAACAGGACATCGGAATATCATCGGGACGCATAGGGGACAACGACGACACCATGCTCGACGAGCAAATTATGCGTATCAGTTCGTATAATTAGTTTGCGCGGCTCCGTTACGGCAGAGTACGACTAGCTTATCGAATATTATTCATTCTCTCTTTTCTTTTTTTTCTTTTTTATTGTTTTTTCTTTCTTTTATGACGAATACGATTCGAACATAACGATGAATGATTATTCATCGAATCATTAGATATTTTTACTAAATCTCAAAGGCGAATGATAAAATCGTTGGGTATTATTTTTAATTAGTAACTTTATTACTCCATCTTCCATTGGTTAATTGTTCTTATATTCGTTATTACATATAATATCGTTTAATCTGATATGAATTCAGTGAAATGATAAATGCCATTTATCTTTCATACGATTATATTGAATTTAAACTCTCGAAATACACAAACGAAGGAAGTCACACTCGGTATTCCTTTTATATCATTCAATCGATACAGATCGAAAGTGATTTAATTTATCATCTAGCCGACCGTCGAAACTTATCGATAATATCGTCCCGTTAAACGGATGGAAAAACTAATGTGTCTAAATCCGGTCTATCCTATTGGTAATTATGCTTATCCTTTTCTTTTCCCGTTTGTATCAACGTATCATTTTTCTTGAATCTTTGTCGTTCGTCGATCTAAAATCGAAGCAGGACATTCTCGATAGGATTTTTCTTTCGATAAATTCGAAGTTCCAACTAATTTTGATCCTTCGAGAGACTAATCCTTACGAAACGGTCGATTACTCTTGTGACTCGCAAGTTATCCTAAATGGGGTCGTGAAAAGTCACACGAATCGTTCCATTCAATCGTAACCTTCCATTTCTAATTCTACTTCTACTTCTACTTCTACTTCTACTTCTACCTCTACTTCTACTTCTACTTCTACTTCTACCTCTACTTCTACCTCTACTTCTACTTCTACTTCTACTTCTACTTCTACTTCTACTTTTTCCTACTCGACGCTAAGACCTTGACCCGATTTTAGCAATGGAGAAGGAGAGACAGGAGAAGGCTTTCTATAATAGTTTCGTTTCTCTAACGTTCCTCAATGTGTGACTCTCTTTTATAGTTAAGTAAATTATATGATCTTCGTCGATTATGTAACAAAGTTTTATGTGCGATTTCACCGGACGGATAGTCATCAAAGAATTATACAACGGCTAATTTGATGTTTATTTTATTTAATGACAGATAATAAAAGAAAAGCGAATGAAAAAGGAAACAGGTGAAATAAGGGAGGAGCTCCGAAAAGATGATTTAACGAATGACTTTTCCAACTACCCCGTCTATTAGTGGTTCCATTAGAGGCACTTTCGAACGGTCATCGAGCTCTCTCTCAAGCGACCCGCTATACCACTATTAAAAAGATATAATTAGAACGAGTGGATGTACCTTTGTGCTTCGCCGACGATGTGTCAAACCGCCGCTTGGCTTTAAGTACCAGAATGCATTCACGTTGTTAAATACACTGTAAATTTTCGCCAAGTTACTTCGATGATTGGAGTGCTCGTTAAAATCGTGCGGTTTATTCCCACCATTTTCGTAGTGACCATTTGGAATTTAAAGGAAAATTCTGATTAATTACTTCGTTCGTATCATATACAAGAAGTTTCACTTTAATTTAATTATCTTATTTTAACTCATAATTGCATATGGGGTTTTCAATATTACAGAATATTAATGTTTACATTACTTTTTTTGTCAAAAAATTGTAACTTCGTAATATGACAATTCTCCTTATTTTAATATTTATTTAATAGCTGGCATAATTATAATTTTCTCCTGCGAATGCATACAAAAGTCACGAATTATATTGTCAATGTTTTTTGATGATATTAATTTATATATATATATATATATATATATATATATATATAATTTTATTTAACGTATAATTTATATTTAAATATCTTGTATGACAGTTCCTATTGCTTCCTATAATTGATGAGCAAAATTTCTTTTAAAGGAGAATAAAAGCATTCGAAACGATTGAAACTCGTTGAACTCGTTCGAATTTCGCGCCAAGCAAGTTTTCAATGATGCCGTTCTTGCGATGAAATCAAAAGGTCCTTTATCCTTGATCGATCTGCCTCTTCACAATGGTCATCGTTAGCGAGGCTCGTCAATCTTCGAGTGTCGACGCTTTGCATTTTATGTATCGATCGGAAGACGTGTTAGCTCAACGTAACAAGAAACGTAAAAGTGTATACGCCACTTGGGAAGCTCGTAAAGCGTACGCGTTATATCGTTGTATGTACGAAAAAAAGCGTGAAAGTGGAGAGATAAAATTAATTTGCGATTATATATTCCGCAAGAAAAATAACAAGAAAATTAAGTCGGTGTAATATGATCACCGGTATATATATATATATATATATATATATGTATGTATGTATGTATGTATGTATGTGTGTATGTATTTTATAATCACTTAATATATCAATTAAATTTGAAAAAAGAAAATTAAAACGACAATTAAAAATTCAATTGAATTTGAAAATATAAATTAAAATCTATCGTATATAAGATAAATTAAAGGGTAATTCAACTTTTATTCATATCTCTTTTAATGCCATGAAATGGAAAATATTTCTTTGAATATATGTATTTTAGACGAGTAAACTGAGCAAATAGAAAGGAATAGAGAGAAAGAGGAATGTATGTACATATATGTGTGTGTATCTATATATACATATATACACATAATTATGTCATACATCTTGATAGCTCTCGCACATATATATATATATATATATATATATATATACATCAGGACGATCATCAAATACTGACTTTGGACAGCTTGCGTCATCGCTCGCTATGGTGGCTAAGGGACGAGGCGGTATGTGCTGCTCGATCATGAATGAACGCGTGGAAGAGAGTGAGTGGAAGCAAGAGAGAAAGAGTGCGCGGTTGCGCGCGCGCGCGCGCGCACGAACACAGCCACGCGTGTAGGGTCGACAGGCCGGCATTTAAATACAATTTAAAGTGAACATAGCCAAAACGGGTTGCGGAGGTCGCGTTTTAACCGTGAACGAGCGTGAGAACGATTCTCTACTCTCGCCTTACTATACCGTCCTTCACAGACCCTTTCCTTGTCTTTTTCTCTGTGCCCTTTAAGCATGTCCTTTTGCCGTTTAAACGTATGCCTTCCTTATGACTCTATCTTGCATTTAAATCGAGTATTTAGTTTTACGTTTTATTTTATTTTCTTTCCTTTTCTTTTCTTTTTCTATCGAACTTTAATACTTTCTTTATTTAAAAATCCTCTCCTACGTCGTCTATTTCATTGAAATTTCGTCGATACTTTTTGATCGACGGTGATATAAAATCCAATTAAAATCCTTTTTTCCCCGTAGCGATATCGTTAAACAAAACGATTTAATATTTAAATCAACATTTTTCTTTTTCTTATTAGCGAGCAAGTAAATAATCTTTAGATCGTTTTATCGTCCATTTCAGATACCGCGGTATTTGTTTTATCAATGCTATAACGCGACGTTGTAAATGGCCCAGTTAACTTTCTATTTTATTAATATATCTATCAATGATAAAATCACTAGTAAATAATT
Organism: Dolichovespula sylvestris; assembly: GCA_918808275.2. Classification (NCBI taxonomy): domain Eukaryota; kingdom Metazoa; phylum Arthropoda; class Insecta; order Hymenoptera; family Vespidae; genus Dolichovespula; species Dolichovespula sylvestris. The sequence continues at coordinate 11,381,274 of OU964961.1, forward strand.
TGTAACTATTTCTTAGGAACTTGCTATTTATTCCTCTAAGTAAAAAACCCTTCGTTATATTTTTGTTCTTTTTCTTTTTTTTTTTTTTTTTCTTTGTTTTCTTTTTTCATTAATTGGAATTAAGTCGTGTGACATAACGACACGACGGAAGTTATATATACCATAGAATTTCCTTTTTTAGAATTTTGCACACAGAACATCGAGATCGCACGGCTATAAATACCATGCGCGTTAACGAGGAATGCGGCAGTGTCCCCTGTATATAATGAGAGACAGAGAAAGAGAAAAAAAAACTAAATATAGAACGGTATTTATCCTGAGCATGACTCTGCTAACTTTTAGGTACACATAAACGCGACACACGCGTGCAAACTCGCTTTCTATGCTTTGTTTGCGCGCCTTGCGTTTGTATTTGACGAAGACCTCGCTCCTAGCTCACTTTCTAACGTTCTTTCGTCTCACTCGCACGCTCTAGGACGTTCGATCGCGATCCGTTTAGAATAGTTTTGCCATCGAGCAAACCGTGACTCGGATGATTTCGATCGATCGACTCGTTTCTGTCGACGAGTCGACTTCTGCGCCGTAGAAAATCTTCTTTATATTCGCGATTCGGCGAACCGACCGTTTTGGGAGCCAACATGTTCACGGATTTGTAAATCTAAGCACGTTTAAGTGATGTATCGCTCGTGTAAAAATTTACACAGATACATACTTATACTTCTACAATCGTTCGATCGACGATATGCTCGACCGAACAGGAATTTTACACTTGACAATTTCGAGGACACGTTTCTAACGTGTTTTTGCTATTAGCAAGGTCGTATACATAGAGCTTCGAGAGATAATAGTAAAACTCTTTGAAATCTATCGAGGCCGTTCGTTTTCTTTCCTCCTCTATTTATTTCTTTTTTTTTTATCTTCTTCTTATTATTATTATTTCTTCTTCTTCTTCTTCTTCTTTTTTTTTTTTTTTTTTTTTTTTTTTTAGAAACAGAGAGCGATGAGAAAGAAGCAAAAATGACCGTCTAATTCGTCGTCTTAACTGTCACGTACGATTCTAATTGATATCGAGAATATTTATTTTACACAGTGTCGTTACGTTGCTGATGCTTAAACGACGTTTGTCATCGATATCGTTGTCGAACATCTCCATTTCATCGAGTCCACTACTACTACTCTACCCACGCTTATCGAAGTATCGCGAACGTAATTCTTGACTAGGAGGTCGTAGGTATTTTAATAATCAATTTATAACATGTATACATAAACAAAATGAGAGAATTGCCATTATTTACATGGTACTTTGAATAACGATGAGTTTTACGATTTCTCCGTTAGTCACATTGACAATTTAATAACGTTTAAGTAAAACGGGTTTGCCAACCAGTTTAATATTAATTCGAAAATCTAAGCGTCGATTATAAATCGTGATTTGTTATATTGATCGTCGAACGAAAGGTGAGATTTTGAATATTAGATAAAGAAAAAGAGAAGTGTAGAGGAAGCCTAAAAATCCCGTAATTATTAGGCAGATTAAAATCCATCGTCATTTAAAAAATTTTGTAATCTGACGATGGAATTTTCATTAATAGGTAATATCTGTCCTATAACTGAATGATTAATAATACGAGCCTTTTATTTTTCGAAATTCTTACAGCAAATTCTTGATGAGCGGCTAAGTCAAAGAGTCGACGCCATGATGCAGGCTGGCTTGGTGGACGAGCTATTAGATTTTCATCGTAGGTACAACGAGCAAAGGATTAAGTCCAACACGTGAGTGCATGAATTAGTAAGTACTTTATATTTGAACGATAGACAATAAAAAATGACGAGATTCTAACTGATTGCTTAATTATGAAAATTAATGATATTCATGTATCATATATATGAGCGTTTATGAATAATGAATGCAAGTGTACATGCACACGCACACACGCACACACATGAAAATTATTAATATTAATATGTTGCAATAATGAGGAGTTTTTTCGATTGTTCGTTTATACGTTAAGGACTACTTGAAAAGAATATTTTCATAATAATTATTTTCGAAGAGTAGTAGCAAAGGTTAGAATGGACTGCGGTAGAAGAGGTTCTTTTAGAGGCCTTCGAGTGTGTCGAGACTTAATTATCGTTCGTGCGCGGTCGAATAACCTCGGTCACGATAACGTGCCCGCATATGCGAATGATTTCTTTGATCGAACCGGTCATGCCAGTTGGTGCATCGTTAAGACACGTGCTCTTTTCTCGAACCTCAAGTACACTCACTATATCTATATTGTACATAAACACACACACACACACACACACACACACACACACACACACACACACACACACACACACACACACACACACACACACACACACACACACACACACACACCAGGAAAATTTTTAAAATTGCGGAAGAGTATTAAAGGCAGGATTCCTTGAAACGCGACGTTAATGTAACTCCTCCTTTTAACGGCGAATATATTTTGTTATTTGAAAGCAGTATTAAGAAGTTGGAATGACATAAATTATTCTTAATACATCGATCCACGAGGACTGCTTTCATTTTCTGGTTTTGTTTCGTACGAAGGAAAAGAAAAATAAATTTTTTTTCTTCTAACGATTATATCAAGAAATTTTATAATTATATTAAAGGTATACTTCTCTTTTTTTTCCTTCTAAGATAGCATGATAAATTGGATATTTGATTGAACATTTTATATCAATTAAAAAGAGCGGTTTCCGAGCTTGACGGTAATTAAAAATTTCGCATAGATATTTTTATCAAAATTTCATAAATTTTAAACAACCTGTTTCGGCGTGACCACAAAGCTTTTAAAAGCACCTGGTGTGTTCGACCGTTCTAACGACACTCCGTTAACTATTATTAACATTTTAGAAAGTTGGCAGGGTGTACCTATTTTACAAGCCATACTTGTGTGTCACATTCTAACGTACGTTACGAGAAAAATTCAACTTCCTATATGTCTATCAAACTTCTTTTTCTTCTTCAATTTTTTTTTTTGTTCAATACACCGCGTATGCGTTAAGTATGATAAATCGATAGACATTGACGTTACCATAGAAGCTATTTTAAAACTGTGCTATTATTTGTTTGTCTATTTATTTATTTTATATCGCGTTAAATGACAATATTTCTTCGATTCGTGATATTATTGAGATTATTTCTTAATTTACTTATCGTATAACAAATTTTAAATACATTTAATTTCGCACACATTTTTACGACGAACGTATTAATCATTTCACATTATTATTATTATTATTATTATTATTATTATTATTATTATTATTATTATTATTATTATTAAATTTCTATATATCTCCAACTGGCGAACCTTTAAAATGTTTTATATGGAAATGATAAAATCCATTGTCTGTGATTTCAATTGAATTAATTTTTCAATTAATCAATTATCAATAACCCCGGTTATCGATATAAATGATAATCGAATACGTCGTAATCGGGTGGGTGAGGCCACTTTCTCTCTCTCTCTCTCTCTCTCTCTCTCTCTCTCTCTCTCTTGCACGTACATACGTACGTACGTACGTACACCTCCGTTTATGAGGCAAGTTACACGATCGAAAAAGTTATTCGGAGGCGTGGGAGTTCGTGGAGGCGCGCTCGTGCAAATCATTTCTTCGAAGTCACGAGAGCGTGCCACTTGGCGTACCGACGAGGGGAGCACGTGAGCTGCGATTTGTATACGAGCGACGCTGGTGCTGCTTCGTGAATGGAGAAAAAGAGAGAGAGAGAGAGAGAGAGAGAGAGAGAGAGACTCCTCACCTTACTCGCTTCCGGAAATTGCGAGCTACACTAGCGACCGGATGTCGGACAGAAAATAAAGGAGGTAGGCGTTTGCGTGGAATGGTTACTACTACTACTATTACTACTACTGATTCTAGTACTAGAACTCTTTTGGTATATTACGAGTGAAAATTATACGAGTTTTAATAATAGATGCAATGGAAATAGAACGATTCACTGATTTACTGCCATCCGTCAATGATAATAATTCTAAAATCAAGGTGTTATCTATTTTCGTACACTTTTTAATTATAAAAACATATTTGGTATTGATTTTTATTTTTTTGTTTTTTTTTTTCTTCTTTTTTTTTTAGTATCATTTTATTCTCGTTTCAATCGGTTAATCGATTTGACTTCTAAAGCGTTTCCTCGAAATATTTTCTGAATAAAGTAGATCAAGAATTTGTTTAAATCTCGTATAAATTATAATTCTTCGTTATCTCGTTAAAATTGAATGATATAAGACTGATAATAATTAAAAAATTAAGAAACAGTTTCAACAATTTTTTAATTTTACGTCACTCTACTTACGTTTTAATTTTCTTTAATTTTCGCTTTAACTGGTTGATCGGCTTTACTTCTGCAATTTTTCTCGTAAATAATTCTCTCATAAAGTTGATTAATAATTTGTCCAAATCTTAATTAAATTGAAACCATTTATCTCATACGTTTTAACAATTTATTCAAGAAATAGAAGAAGGTGGAAAGAGGAAAGGAGAAAGAATAAAAATGAGAATTGGGGTAAAAAAAATATTGGAAATGCTCGACCCGTGCTCGGGCTCGTAAACAATCAAGGTGTACCACCGGAAAGATCGATTAGTTTCATTTTGCCCTTCGCGTTGTTAGCTTTCTTAGAAAATCATTTGCATTATGAGAAATTTATTGCACTCGCTTTCTGCATACTTGCTACAGAGAAAGTTTCTTTCCCGTCGTTTTGTACCGGACACCTTTCTTTTTTTTTCTCTCCTTTGTTTGTTAGCAGATACAAGCGTTTGATAAAAATTAAATTAACAAGCACGCGCACGTTTTGTATGCGTATGCGTATATATGTATATGTATATTTAAACACGATAAAAGATATTCGCACGATATCGTCTTTACGTGGTGTTTCCTCGAAATTAAACTCCACTTAACGAGTTAGAATTATTTTATTTCCAAAGATTGTTCAGAAAATAAAAATTTCGTCGAAGGAATTATTGTTTAGTATTATACTTTACAATATATTTTACACCTTTCATCGTCTATCTCATCGAGAAACGACTATGGGTAATAACGATCGTTATCTTGTGATACTCTTGCAACGAGAAAGTCCGTTTCGTCGGTTTAAATTAATATAAAAAAATACTTTTGAAAAGATACTTCGTAACGTTGTTTTCGATTTAATTTGAAGCAAATAAACGAACGTATTATTTCTTCGTTACTTTCGAAGAACATAAAAAATATAACTTAATTACATGCATCGTGTAATTATTCGAAGATAAGAATATTTGAGTGTGGTACACGTTATATTTAAATGATACATGATGTTAGAACGTCTTCATATTTGAAGATCTATTTCTAGACGATAAGAAAGTATCTATTATATTTTCGTAAATACGTCAATTTTCATGATGTTCGACAAGCTCGATCATTTAAATCAACGAAGTAGTAAATATAAAGGACTGAATCGTTTATTTACGATCGGGAATTGTAAAGAAAGATCGGAGTTCTGGTAGCATTGCGTTCACACCGCGTCATCGGATTCCACGAGAATCAGATAACACAGCACGAAACGTTTTGCTTATCGTTCCTACAATTTTTCTTAAACCTTGCACGAGTGAAGTACCTGCTAGCAAATACCAGGAAGTATTCTTATGTACTTGACTAGAACTCGACGATTTTTCATTCGTTAAACGATACTCGTCTCTCTTCGCAAATGGAAAGGAAAAACAATGTTTAAATTGTGTTTGATCTGTCGTAACCTGTCAGACCCTTTTAGTTGTATTCATCTTAATGATCTAATACATCTCGTCTTTCTATTTAACAGCCCTTTAATTTACTTTGTACGAATTAACAAGTCAACATCGATCAGTATAAATGTTAAATATGAATCATAGTTTTCTCTTTCCTCTTTTTCCTTAAAAATTTTTTTTATTTCTATATTTCTTGCTTTTTTTTTTTTAATTTTTTGGCGAGAGGAAAATGATAAAAATAATCAGTACGTATTAATAAGATCGTTGGTAACCTTTGACACACAAATTCATTAAGATATTAAATATATATTATATTTATATACATATTTAAAATAAAATTAGTGAAGTTATGTATCCATGATATATATATATATATATACATACTATACAACATTGTGTTAATTCATAAATCGATGATTCTTTTTAAAAAAGAGCCTTAGCTTATCTATTTCACAAAGCGAGAAAATACGATACGGCCAAAGATCAGAAAAGATTTTACGTTATCTTTTTAGTTCTCTTATCTTACAGATGGACCTAAAGTAAAAGCTCTTTTCGCAGTTAAATCTCCGATAAATGTCTCGAAAAGATCGAAACATCGAATCCGTGTGACTTTGTTTCGAATTCGACAGGTATAACACAAAAAGGAGTATATTCTGGTCGTATTTCTCGTCCGTCCGTTTAGAAGAGTGACCTGAGAAAACGAAGAATCAGCTTATGCAGGCTTAACGCCTAACGTTAAGTGAATTACGAATAAGCTGAACAGACTATTGCGATAGAGTCGATATCGAATCAATTTAATGCGATACGTTCTGTCTTAAAACTTGTATAAAAAAAAAAAAAAAAAAAAAAAAAATAGGAGATATAAAGAAATCGTCGATAACTGATCAGAAAGATCTAGGTCGGTTATTTTTATTTTCCTCTCTCTCTTTCTCTCTCTTTTTCTCTCTCTCTCTCTCACTCACTCACTCACTCACTCACTCACTCACTCTCTTTCTTTCTCTCTCTCTCACTCACTCACTCACTCATTCAATTACTCTCTCTCTTTTTCTCTCTTTCTTTCTATATTTTTTTTTTCACTGTTCACTCTGATTGTGAGCCACGAATGAGAGTCTTTGTTATTAGGCGAGCAATAATAAGAACGGTAAAGCAGAGCAATGCAAATAGTCGAGGCCCGACTGCGAGTTCGTGTTTATTAC
>OU964961.1:11390744-11580744 GCA_918808275.2 Dolichovespula sylvestris
ATATAAATAAGATATATATATATATATATATATATATATATATGTATATATATATATAATCTCGAAGAATCTTTAATTGACGACCTTTTTCTTACATTTTTCATTTTTTCCTCCCTTTTTTCCGTTTCTTTACGACGCATCGAGTTGCTCCCACCCTTCCTACCGCCTGTTTCCTAGCCATCTTTATACCCCCTTATATTCGCTACATTTCTGCAATGAGCGTGTCTCGTATAATGCAAATTTCCGTCATTGCTTCGACTTGCTGCTCTCTTCTACCTGCTCGAATTATACCGGATATGACATCATAGCGTGAAGCATTAAACCTACCGCGCTGTGGACAGTATAATTAATACATGGCGTGCGGATCGCGGGTAGTAATAATTAGTTTAATGCCGCATTTACTGTCGCGACGCACGTTAATGTACTCTTGATCAATGATATTAACCAGTTATTTCCTCGTTTTCTTATAGTTAGTAGTTGTACGAAATTCTTCCCCCCCCCACCCCCACCCCCCCTCTCTCTCTCTCTCTCTTTCTCTCTGTTTTTTCGTGTCAGACGATTTCTATTTTTGAAATAATTCTTCCGAAATTCTGTAAATTTGAGCGAAGACGAGAGGAAGTTAAAAAAATAATCAATGACTTCTCGAGTACGATCGATAACCTAGTAAACTTTGTTCTTTTAGTGGGAGAAAAAATCATGACAATTTTGAGCGATAACCTCAAGTTCTCTGATTATTATTGGGTCAATCAATAAAGACGGAAAGAAAGAGGGGGGGGGGGGAGAGAAGTCTATCTTGTCCTCTTACATCTTCTTCGTATCTTTTGTCTAATAAAATACCTTTCGTCGTTGCCGGTAACGTATCGTTCTTAATTACAGTCCTCTCAACGATCAAGATAAGATGTTGATAAAAAACCTGACACGTGGAGATTATGAATTCGTCTGCCCGTCTCTTTTTCTCTCTTCGATATTTCGTTAGATCTCTCTCTCTCTCTCTCTCTCTCTCTCTCTCTCTCTCTCTCTCTCTCTCTCTCTCTCTCTCTCTGAGAAATGTATCGACGATGTGGATCGTCAGAACGATATTAATATCAAAAAAAAATCGCGAAACATTGAAAGTTAATTTATGTGTATGTAAGTACATTATCTCTTATCTATTAGATAAAAGAAGTGTTTTTCTTTTTTTCTTTCTCTCTCTCTCTTTTTTTTTTTTACATGAAAATTGCTACGATCGTCAATGGAAAATCATTTTTCACAAATTCTCAATAATCGTATTTTACATGCGTCTTTAAGGTTTCGAGGATAACGGTTACGTCGACTCAGATTAGGTGTCAATAAAAACGAAGTAGTATAATATGTTATTCCATAATCGTGCTTGACCATGCGATAACTCGGCTAAGTATTTCGAGTTCAGAAAGAAAAAAAAAAAAAAGAAGAAAGAAAGAAAGAAAGAAAAGAACATTGGTTTTACGTATTAGTCGGTGACTGCCTGGCAACAAGTAGTAAAATTATTTTAGAACAGTTACGTATTCGACCCACTGATTAGTGACATTGTTATCTTAATTACTACTACTAATACCGCTGCCACGACGACTACACAATCAATACTACTATAACTACAACAATATATTACTAGCATCACTACTACCATTGATGATGTTATTGTAAAGATCTGTCAGGGTTATCGTTTGCATTGCTGCAAATCTTTTACACGCCAAAAGAAGGCTAACTGTGGCGAGATTGTAGGAACTCAATGGGAATGAGATAACGGACAAAAAATTTTTATTTCGCTCCCTCATTTTATTCATTAATGATACGATTCAATAAGAATGATATTTGATTTTTAGACGATTTTATTTCTCGTTAATTATTACATAAGCTTTTATGGTGTATCTGTCATATATAATAAAAAATATCCATCGATACAACGACCCTCCAAGTTCATTAAAAATATCAAGCGTTTTTCAAGCTATCCAACGCGTATATAACTTTTCTATCTATCTCTTGTTTTAATATATATAAATATATTAAAATATATATATATATATATATATATATATATATATATATATATATCATTAATAAAAAATGAATAAACGATGAATCTAATTTCACAGCGGTACGGGTATACACTTAACATATTTGGTATTGACACGTGTGTGGACAAGTGAGCCGGGGCTACGTTAGCATTGGATTTTCTCGCCACGTAAGCTTGGTGTACATATAACGTGACCTCGAGCTCACTATCACTATCGTGTCGTGATAAGGCGACGACCGTGCAAAATGCAATCCCTCTTTTTTTTTTTTAAATGACGGCCACCACGGTGAATGGGTACGTGTTCATTGGGTATAACCGTAAAAGAAGTAACTTCTTTTCCTGCAACAGATCTCTTTGGAATTAACTCATAAGTTCATTTCTTCAAACTGTAATAACTTCGAAGAGTCGATGATTCGTCACGTTACAAATTGCTTTTTAAATAAAGAATAAACATTCAAGAAACTCCGTTGATGTCTTGGTCAAAGAATTCTGTTGACCGTTTCGTTCATAGTCACTACATACCGAGCAACGGTAAATGTCTTACACACACACACACACACACACACACACACACACACACACACACACACACACACACACACACACACACACACACACACACACACACACACACACACACACACACACACACACACACACACACACACACACACACACACACACACACACACACACACACACACACACACACACACACACACACACACACACACACACACAACATATATGTATTAGATTACCCGTATCATGATTAACATAAACTGGTTTAAGTTGCATCGGTGTTAGCATAATAGGTTTGAAGAATGCACGATGATGCTTAAATTAATCATTATCTTCATCATTTGCGATATTAACGCAGATGCACAACCCGCATATTAAATATAAGAACAAAATATAATTTCGTTGAAACCATAATATGTAGAATGGGTATAAAAGATCATTAGTGGCAAAGTAAAAAAGAAAAGAAAAGAATAGAAAGAAAAAAAAAACGAAAGGGTGAACGACTCGTTCGGAGTAAATCGTTTTATTCGTCTGTATTAATTTATTAACAATAACGAGCAAATAAGGGACAAGGCATAGCGACGAGTTAATTGGCTAAGATTTATTTTTACAATGAAATAGATTGAAAAGAAAGGAGGATGGATTAAACGTTGCGGAGGAAGAATGAACGAACAGGATCGATGTAAATGTGTTTACGTTTCAGGTCACCTGATTACACGAAAGGCATCTTTCAGAGCATCGGCTTCAAAGAGTTTCACGATTACCTCATATTACCAGAAGAGGAGAGGGCAAGCGAGAAGGTAAGTAAAAGACGTTTGCGTCCATATCTTCATCAACATGATGTCCGTTGCAGCTGCTCGACTGCCGGCGACTACGTATAATCATGCGTGATTCTCGCTTTATGTGCCGTCATCGAAAAATTCATCCGGGTTGTTTCTGATGATAAGCAAGCAGTAGTAATATTACTGGTAGTAAGGCTGGTAGGCAGCTGCTTCTCTTTCTTGAAAATTTCTTTAATAGAGCCCTTACCCTCTCTCTCTCTCTCTCTCTCGCTCGCTCTCACTCTCGCTCTCGCTCTTTTTGTTTCTACCTTCAAAAATTAACTCGTCGACATTAACTGAACTCTTTTTGTGGCGACGACTCTTATAACTCTCCGATATTTGTTTTAGGCAAAGACACTGCTTAACCAAGGTCTCAACGACTTGAAAATGGTTACAAAAAGATACGCTAACAACCAGCAGAAGTGGATTAGGAATCGTTTAATGCGTCGAGCCGATAGACAGGTACACGGTATATGTATTTTATACGTTTAGTTTACATGTTATTTTCTTATACTTCTATATTCACGTGTATGTATGTATGCATGTGTACATGTATGTATGATGTGTATGTATATATATATATATATTTATATATGTGTGTGTGTGTGTGTATGTGTGTGTGTCATGTATATATCAGGTACCACCATTGTATGAATTGGACTGCACCGATTTGACTCAATGGGAATCTAATGTTTTCGACAAAGCTGTCTCGATAATCTCTGCGATATTACAAGGCGAGGAACCGGAAGAAAAACCTATTAATGAAAATATCGAGAGTCAGAAAAATACCGATAGTAGTAATGAAGTGCAACACTATTGCGAGGTAAGTAGACATTAAAAATTTTTTTTATCGATTTCATAATTAATCCAGGTTTACTATTTTATTCTTATTTATTTCAGATTTGTGAAAGAATATTCATTGGTGAGTTGCAATGGAATGCACATATAAATGGATTAAAACATAAGAAAATTCTGCGACGTATGAAAAAAGTGGAAAAACAAAATCCGGAAGTAATATCCTCACAGCTTGATTCCAGATTTCATTGATACAATAACTGTAGATATGTATATCAATAGATGTATGTTTGACACATTGTAAAGATAAGTAATTTTTATATTTTTGATTGGAAGTATTCAACAATGGTCGATAAGCTAGATTGCTATTGTATCATTATCAGATAATGTAGTTTTACTTTTTATATCAAAGTACCGTAAGACGATATACAGAACATTCTTTCTCAATAATTAAAAAAAAAAAAAAAATTAAATTTACAATGTAATTGTAGCACACAAAGTTATAACGGAGGTGTATCGATTAAATGCTTTATTTAGTAATATTGTGAATATATTATTAAAAACGTTTTCCTACTTTCAAATAGACAATGCGACTCAACATTATCAAGGGAGTTTATGTATCTGCTGTCGGTAAAACTTTCAGTGACGATAATTCAAACTTTCTTATATAGAATTAAATGGTATTTCAAAGTTCATTGGCAATCAATTAGAAATAATTATTAACTAATATTGACTTACAATTGTTCGTTATTATCTTAGTCGTAAAATTACATGTTTCTTTACGATACGATCTTGTTGTAAGCCTGCAGTCATCAGTGAAACTTTCGATTATAACTATATAGGGTAGCATTTATTTTCATAAAATAATTATTTATTTTTCCCTTTAAATTTACAAATACACACACATACGCGCGCGTGCGGATATATATATATATATATATATATATATATATATATATAATATATGTAATTATATTTTTTATTGCTAGCGAATTCTTCGCGTTTTTTTTTTTTATTCATTTTTAATTAAAATCTTTGCCATGTAATTTAATCAAACAGTAATTTAATACTTACGTGACACTTCGTCTCGCCTTGTTGTTAACGGATTTTATACAATGTAAAATGCCAAAGGTTTCGTCTACGCGCTTAATACGAAGTTTAATTACAGAGGCACAGGTGGGCAAACTGGCGGGTTACCTCGTTCAGCCACTTTACAATTTCAATTAACGTGAATTCGCAGCCGCCATTGCCTTTGAAATAGTTCTCAGCTTCTATGGAAAAGGTTCGGGTCTAATAGTGAATCTACGATGAATCGAAGTTTGCTACGCATTTCGAACGTGTTCGAGTGTTCGCATCGTATTCAATATTGAGTGCGTTCCTGTGTACTATAGAATACTTGCCACTATTCTTTTTTGTCGAAATTTGAATTAATAAGCAAACAAAAACATTTATCTATAGCCCCAGTAACTTTCAATGGCCTATAGTTAGACCATTGTGATTGAATTAGTTTAACATATTTACTGAAAGTATTTTACTATCTTTTTCATTTTTTCTTTACGACTATTTTCTAAAAGAAAAAAAACATCAGAAAATCAAATAGTTGTCGTTATCATTATTATTGTTATAGTCATTATTATTATTATTATTATTATTATTATTATTATTATTATTATTATTATTATTATTAATATTATCGAATTCGTTCGTTAGGATTATTTTGAGGAAATAAAAAAAGACTGGATAATACGATACGATCTTTTATAAGTGCTTGAGACGCTTGTCTGCCCATTTGACATCAGATTCAATCTCGTATAATCCATTGGAATATTCGAAACGAGAAAGTCGACGACGTTGGTGTTCCTCGATAGTATAAAATATTTTGTTATTTACCGTCTTCAAACTTGTACTTTAAACTAAAATTTATACTTCGCACGAACTTGAACTTTGTTACAGTAATAGAAAGATTAAATTTATTCAGTATATGTAACAATTAAATTCCCGTGCTTTGCAGTATTTGGAAAACATGATTGGATGAATATTAATAACATAACGTTATAACGGTGAAACGGATAAAATCTAAAGGACTATAGTATTATACAGATTCAATCGAATCCGACAACTTAGAACCATTTGAACGATCTTTAGGCATACAGCAAGGCTTGCGATTCGCAAAACTCGGTATTGACAACAAAGGGATTACTATGCATATACCGTTTGAATCCATATCAATGTGCATTCGATTCACGATCACTCGACTGTGTTAACGTGAGTGGTTGTTAATAATACTCGAATTTCCTACGATACACTTGCAACTGTTCATTCCGAATCGGATTAATATATAGTTAAAAAAAAAAAAAAATGATCAGTGTTGACGCGATAAAAAAAATATTTCGATTCTATTTATCAATAAAATTCTCACCAAATAGAGGAGAAAGATTGGTAAAAGTGATCGTTAATTATTCGTTCGTTATAAATATTTATTAGGTAAATTATTGATCGGACGTAATCGATTCGTGGGAAAGTTTTAAAAGCCGATCGGTCGATCGAATTTAAACGTACAATCGAAGATGTCGTAAGTCGATACGTTTCACTGTCACTTCGTAACGTCGTCGCCGTCTTCGTTTTCTTCCTAACGTCGAAACGCGTCTCATTAATGCTAACCAGTCTGAATACCTTTTCATTTCTTTGCGTGACCTCTTTAGCAATTTGACTCACAGTAAATGGGCGTGGTAATTTATTCGATTCCTAGCATTTAATTCGTCCATGAAATTCGACGACGGTGACTGGTAGATTTGGTCACTTGCCTTACGATCCACTAAAATGTATTTCAAATGAGTTTTAATAATTCGTCCGGTCGTTAAATGAAATTTTGGGGCCGTGATAAATGATTGAATAGATCGCTATTTTTCAAACATATTTTTCAACGGATTTTATTCCACGATTCTTTTTCTTTCGTTTTCTTTTTTTTTTCGAACAGACGTATTCCAATAGACTCCTTTAATAGATATAATTAACATATTGTCTTAACGTTGGAACACGCACAAATACACATACACACATGTCGTAAATTATTCGATTCACTAATTTATTCGAATCTAATTATATTTCTTATCTGTATGCTGATAATATTACAGAGAGAAAATTGTTTTTGCAAAGTGTCTGTCGCTATCACACGTTTGCGTAGTGCAATCGATCGAAGCGTACCCTTGCGCTGACCATGTCGCGGTAATTCGAATGCCAAAGTTCATCGTTCGAACGTAAAGATGAATGGACGGGGTCGGATGAATGAACGAACGTAACGGGCAATGAAGGAAGATAGGGAGAAAGTCGAAGAAGTGGAAAGACGCGTTTGTTTCTCGTTGTCGAGGTACGATTATCGCCTTGTAAACGAACGAAAGAAGAGGAAACCGCTTTTATCACTACGAAAACGTCACGTCCGCTTTCGATGTGCCAATCATTCCTATCGTTCATCGTGAAGCCTACTCCGGCCGTGACTAATTCGTTAACATGTACGTTCCGACAAAGATATTGACTCGAAAATTTCTTTTTTTTAATCCACGATTAATCGATGACATTATGATAAAAATTAAACAGATATCAGGTATATTCTATCGTTCAATAAGGTTGTCTATAAAAAGATGTTAATTGCACGATTTAGTTATTTTAAATAAAGTTTTCATGAAAATTTTAATTAAAAATTTTATTTTAATTACTAATATTTAGGTACTGTGTTCAGGTGTAAGCAGGACGCGATATAAGTTCGTTTCCAAACACAGTAACGGGAAATTCTACATTGAAATGTGTACTTTTATCGTGTAGCTGTGACTCCGTAAAGAGTAGTCGATGAAAAGGTTTTTTAGGTGACGAGAGAATATTTTTGGAAATGCAATACAAATTTTCGGAAAAAAGATAATTAAAGAAAGAGAGCGGTTTATTTTAAAGAGTTCGTGGGGTTCAAGAAAAGGGCTTGCAAGAAGCGAAGAATGTAAACAGACATAAAGGGGATCTTGTTGTGGCGTGTTATGTCTTGGTTTAATAATCTTATACAATGACGTATACAATAATATACGATAATAAAATAATAATAATAATAATAATAACAATAAGTTATTATCTGAATGAGTTCAGAATATAAAGGTATTAATAAACTCATTTTCTTTCACGTAGTAACTATTGTAATATATAACAATGGGCTAATAACGAAGAACCTAGTAAAAGTTATACGTAAAGTTTTACTCATCATACAAAGGTCAGTCATTTTTTAAATGCGTCGTATTATTAGAGAAGTTTTTAATATCAGTAATCAACAAAGTCTTACCTACTAGTTTAGTGATAGTATCCCTTAAATCCATTTTTTTCTAATACATAGGCTATTTTTCGATCGTATAATATCGAAGGAACAGTATTCCTGGAGCATATAAATTAATACTTTTGCAATGATAAAATCATTTAATAATTCTATCATGTTTTTCTTCGAAGGGATTTCCCTTCTCTACATTTTTCGTATACTTACAATTACAGTACTGAGAAAATCCCGGTTTTATATATGTACATGTGTGTGTGTGTGTGTGTGTGCGTGCGTGCGCGCGCGCAAGATAATGCAAAGAGAGATCAGTTCTTATTACGTATTCAACATCCGACTTTATTTCTTACTGTCGTCTCTTTCGTTCGGAATGAATCCTTCGCGTTTAATGTACCTTGAATTTAAAGTTATATAATGCGTAGCGACGTGTATTAATCCGAAGCGTCGGGATGGAAACCAAGATCAAAGAGAGATCAAAACGTCAGCAATCTCTTTTTAGAAATTTTATACGTGGATCGTAATCTCTCAAATGGTAAGGAAAAAATTCGTAATAATTACTTTTCGAATTTTCGTGAAGAAATGTGATAGACGAAATATAAACTTAATAAAATATATAAAAGAAAAGAAAAATTATCTACTTTAAATTCCTATGCAGATTAAATATATAATAAATAATTTTGTTTCGCTTTTAATTAAATATATATATATATATATATATATATATATGTATACATTTTTTTAATATGAAATATAGCTGTGCCATTAAAATGAAAAAAAAAAAAAACGAAATAAGGTAAAATAAGAGGAGCAATAAAAAGTAATATACAACGTATCCAATAGATAATACACATGAAACGCTGCTTTCGTAACAAAATTTTAACTTTCGAAAGAGAGAGAGAGAGAGAGAGAGAGAGAGAGAGAGAGAGAGAGAGAGAGAGAGAGAGAGAGAGATGGAGAGAAAATAGAAAATAGAAAACGTCGCAAGAGATATTTAATGATGACATGTATCGTAGGAGATGTAAGTACAGTGAAGGTTGAGAGAGAGAGAGAGAGAGAGAGAGAGAGAGAGAGAGAGAGAGAGAGAGAGAGAGAGAGAACGAGAGAGAAAGAGAGAAGTTAGAAAGAGACAGAAGTATCGGTAGGAGTCGCGAGATGGCGACGCACTGGCTGACGCCTGGCGTCGTTTGTGCGGCAGTCGCGCGTACGACGCCGTCGCCACCACGTGGGGAGGGAATTTGAATCAGGCGCCACACGGAGACCGGCACACGAGCGCGAGAAAGTGCCGGGACGCGTCGCGAGACTGAGACAGAAAGAGAGAGAGAGAGAGAGAGAGATAGAGAGAGAGAGAGAAAGAGAGAGAGAGAGAGAGATAGGTGCTCCGAAGCAAACCAGAGTGCAAGAAAGACAAACCTAGACAGAAAGAGAGAGAGAGAGAGAGAGAGAGAGAGAACGACATACAACGAGCTTAGCCGTCTCGAGCGCCGTGCGATCATTCGCACTCGCCGGCTTGCGTTTCCGTCGTACAGAGAAGAACGGTCGTGTATCTATCCAGCTTTTCCCGAAGAATTCTACATGAAAAACAAGACTTAAAGAAAGAGATATAAAAAAAATTTATATATATATATATATATATATATATATATATATATACATATAGAGAGAGAAAGAGAGAGACACGTAGAGAACAAGAGAAATATATATATATATATATCCTTTATATATAAATATAAATATAAATATATATATATATATATATATATATATATATATATATATATATATAAAGAAAGGAAGAAGAGAAAGAGACAGAGAGAAAGAAGAGGAGAGGGATAGAGAAAAATAAAGAAAGAAAGGAAGGCAAGAGTGACGAAAGAGAAGCCGTTGTCAGTGAGTGGCGAACCGTGGAACGGATTGGACACGGACTAGGAGTCCTTCCGCGAGTCCTTGAACTTCAATTCGCCGATCGATTCGATCGTCCCAGAAAAGCTCGAGAATCGAGGCTAATCGGTGTACGTTAAGGACTAGGAAAGGTTGACCTCTCTTATAGACAAAGTCCGACCTTGGATATTAGCGTCGCCACCGTCGCTTTTTCTCTATTACATATAGTTATTTATTTTGATTTCTCTCTCCCTTTCTCATTCGTTTCTCGTATTAGTTTGCAGTGGTAATTGCCACAATTGTCATCTGTTTTTTATATCCTTCGAAAAGCCGGTCGAGGTGTCGAAAAGAGAAAGAGAGATAGATACATTGCAGTTTCACTGTGTGTTTGTGCGTGTGCTCCGAAGAATAAGAAGAAGAAGAGAAGGAAAAGGTGGAAAGAGGCCTACGAGATTAACCACCTGTCATGCTGATGGAATGACTCAATATGTGGTCTAGGTGAGTGTAGTTGAGAAAGAGAGAGAGAGAGAAAGAGAGAGAGAGAGAGAGAGAGAGAGAGAGAGAGACAGAGAGAGTGCGCATGATACGTGTGTATCTATACGAATGACAGAGAGAGAGAGAGAGAGAGAGAGAGAGAGAGAGAGAGTAGTTTACAGCATGCGGTCGAGAGCAGTCGAGGGTGGTAATTGGAGGGAGACGAATTAAAGGGGTTAAACGTTGGCGAGGGTGAATGAGCTACAGGTAGCTCTATCCGGAAGTTTACAAGATACTGCCCTTGTAAATCTTTCCCTCATCGATCGAACATATCATTTTCTTACATATCTCGCAATTCATCGTTGTTATTATTAACTCGACGAATAAAAGTATTATTTCCAATCGATTTTACATAATTTTTCATTAAACGAATTCGGCGCAATCAATAGCGTAATAAATCGAATTCGATATAAAGACATGCAAATACCATCGAATTTGCTTTTACGCGAGAGGAAATGGGTACTGCGAATAAATCGATTTGAGATCGTTTATTCGAAAAGCATTTGAACGCTTCGTCTTGATATGGAAATTCCTTGGTAAATCGTGTTATCGGTCAAAGCAACGTTATCTCTCCTTCTCTCTCTCACTCTATTTCTCTTTCTCTTTCTCTTTCTCTTTCTCTTTCTCTTTTCCTTTTTCTTTTTCTTTACAACTTGTTATAAAAGATTAGATTCCACGAAGGGAAGAACGTTTAGGAGAGATTCAAAGTAGTAGACGGTATTAATCTCCGGAATGGAGAAAGGGGATTCGTACGCACGATGCACTGAGCTTATCGGTATGTTGCTTACGTAGAACGTACGTATTAAAGACATACATACGTAAGTACATGGATACATGGACACGTTATACGTTCCTTTAACACGGGCTAGTAGTGGTAGTTAGTAGCGTAGGAAGATGGCGAATGGAGGATGGGAAAGGGGCTCAAACTGGCACCATTAGCGGTTAAACGTTCTCCGAAACTACCTTTGTAATAGCATTTAATTAACAGAGATGTGACCTTATCGATTTTAGAGCGGCCGATTAATTTCATTGTATAATAACGCTCGATCGTAAGAGAACCGGAGGCTCCTCTCTCGTTCTATCACGATCTACCTTGAGAGCTTTCATAAATTTCTAACGATATCATACTACATGCCTCAGACTCTCTCTCTTTCTCCCTCTCTTACCCTCTTTCGATCTCCTCCTTTTTTCCTTTTCTCTTGCAATAATACGGAACGTCTGCCGTTTTTATTTTTTTTCTCCCCCCTTTAATAAAAATCTACAAAGATTCGTCTACCCACTTTATTTCTTCTTTAAGCATAGATTAGATATCTGATTTATCGTAGGATCATGTCAGATTTATGTTACAGTCGTTAGGTACCTAGGTACCTTTCGAGAACGCGTTAAGCTCGAATCTTATGAGATTCGCCTTGTGTTTCGGGTTAGGGTCTCTTGATTAGAAGGACCGACTTTTTTTACACGTACGGTAACTGCTTTCACAAATGACCAGATTACATGGGACGAGAAAAGGCCACGTGCCTGCCCTATGATGTTGATGTTGTATCGTATATTGGCTACATACGATATATTATATATATATATATATATATATATATATATATATATATATATATATGCTATGTTTGTTAAATTTCGAATTGAGTTTTCTAAGATTTATATTTAACCACGATAATCGATATTACGTCATAATGCTTGAAGTTTCTTCAAATATCTAGTCGGTTTTAATAAAATATAAGAGGATATAGGATATTATATATACTGTCGATGGAAAACAGATTTGATCTACATATATATCTTGATGTGAATATATCTGGCGATAAGCTAAGTTGAACTTTTCTTGGCTTTTCAATTTATCTTCAAATCTTGACAACGACGTGGTTTATTTTCTTGGCTGTATCTATCGAAAGTAGTTGCTAGAACGCCGAAGAGATATCACGATCTTTGCTATCTGAAAAAGTTTAACCGGTAAGATTACTTTCTGGTATTGGCAGAATGTTTGTTTCGTTACGTGGCCGTCTTTAGTTGAAAAGAGGTAAAGAATCAAGAAGTAGAGAAAGCGAGAGAAAGACTCGAGAAAATTGCGTTATCAACTTGGAAAGAACAAATATCCTGTTGTTTAAAGCACGTCCCTTTGTTTTCGTTGAATGAAGTTAAATCCCGATATCAATTGACCAGTTCGCTAGTTTCGCATTTCCTCTCGTAAGACAAATAAGAGAGAAAGGGAGGGGAAAAATAGAGAGAGAGAGAGAAACGTTGGGAGATAGAGACATTGTCATTACTGGGCAAGCTTGCTACCACATTGGAAGATCAACTTTATACGACCGGAAGCACAACTGTTGCGCGTTTAACGTTTTATATTGGCCACTCCCGAGCGTATAAATACGTTCTGCTAAAACATATTACGAAAATTCTACGACACTAGTGTACGTTAATTCTAAACAAATTTGAAACGCGTATAGAAAAATCTATCATAGCAAATTATTTCGTTATACTTTTTTAATTAGACTCGTTTCTTTTAATTTTACGTATATTGCGTCACACAATTGATCGAATTTATTTGTTGCCCCGAACGAAATGATAAAGTAAACGAGGAAAAACATGGATATAAGATCCGAAACAAAAGAGAAAATACCATTCGATAATGTATCGGAATAATAAAATAAGAGAATTAAATTTTTCTCCTTCAAAATTATATAATCGTTTGAGAGACACGATCCTTTGTAAATATCCGATCAAAAATTGTGCTATGGTTCGCACTTCTCCAATTCTATGTCGAAAAATGCCAAAAGCCATGATCGCGCTATTTTTTTTTTTTACTTATAAGTAATTAAAGTGTTGTCTCATCGAATTCGTCGTTGCCGTGGTATTCCTATGAGTATAAGTATAGTGAAAATAATACATCTACAAACGGTAACGGTAAAGACGCGCATCGACAAAATCCGTGCGTACAGTTAGTATGACTTCTACGGACCGATAGGTTGACATTTTTAGGCAGTGAATAGGACAAGCGTAATCGCGTCGCTTGGCAATCTAACCCGGATAAGGGTTAGATCGTGGATCATTCGAGGGATTTGGACGTCGATAAAAAGAGAGGAATTAGAGAACAGGGACAAGAAAAAAAAATGAATTAAGATCGACCAATGGATACTTGATTGAAATAATAAAAAAAAAAAAAAAAAGAGAAAGAAAACGAAGAAAAATTGAAGAAAAGAAACGAATAAATCGACTCCGGCTTCTTAGAACGTTTCTCATGTTGATGAAAGTAAAATCACGTGCTTTTTATCCCCTCCCGCTTAGAGACATACTAGAGATCGTTTCAGAGTAGGAAAAAACCAGCTAAAACACGCGTACCATGTGACGGTCTCGCGTTAATCCTGTACAGATCGTATTTACGAGTCGGTGGCCTCGCACGAACGGCCGGTATTCGGTGCACGTGTTCGCTCGTGTCATCCATGCATACTCTCATTTAAAGAGTGTGTGTATATATATGTGTATGTGACTGCGAGAGAGAGAGAGAGAGAGAGAGAGAGAGATCCCAGTAGGCGCACGCAGTTATGAAAACAACACACGTACATAGAAACGGGTGGATAGGCCACCCTCGCGGTCCTCAGAGCACGTGGCTTGTTCGAAACGACGCTCGTAAACGAATCTTGGAATTTCGCATTGCACATACCGTCGGCGAAGTCGACGAAATCGTAGATAAAATTTTCCCTTGTGGTAGGTGAAGGTGGATGAAGTAGAAAAGGGAAGGTGGAAAATGAAAAAAGGAAAAGTAGGAAATATAGGGTTAAGGAAAAGAATGAGAGACAGAAACAGAGAGAGGGAGAGAGAGAGAGAGAGAGAGAGAAAGGGAAAGAGAGAACGATAGAGAAGAGAAAAGAGAAAGAGAAAGAAAGAACGCGATAGTGAAGAAAGAGGGAGAAGTTGAAAATCGCAGCAAAATGAAAAGCGATAAATACTTCCACAGCAACTCGCGCGGAAAGGGTTGTAAAACTTTGCGAGTTATCGTCGATTGTACTTTTTTTTTTTTTTTGGTACTATTTTTTCAAACTGCCGCAAGTGTATGGATAGTAAATATTGGTTTACGACATCCAATTCTATATCTCTCCTGGTTGTAATGTCTGGTTGTTATTTCATTGATTGTTATTGTTTTTTTCGAACGAAAAAAGAAATATATCCTTCTTTGACATTTAATTCTCCACGACAATTGCATTGTTTTAGTATTTTGAAATAATTATGTTTCGCATTTAATAAGTTGAAAGTGTTTCGCGCTTTGGATTTTTGAGTTTTTATGCTTCAGTGCAAAGATAGAAAAATCAGTTTATTAACTTGTTATACGATTCTCTTACCAAGTTCAGATTTACTCATTTAATTGTAACAATATTATTCTATATACCAAATGTGGATGTTAAGATTGTGTAATTTTATATGTCTCACTCTCTCTTTTTATTTCTCTCTCTCTCTCTCTCTCTCTCTCTCGCTCTTTTTATTTCCCTCTCTCCTTTTTTTTCTATTTTACATGTAAACGCAGTATTAACGTAGAATGCGAAAAATACGTCTGAAGCATGGCAACTCATTTCATCCTCCTCAAATATTCCCTCTTCAACGCTGCAATTCTATATAACCGCATGTTACACCAAAGAAAAAAGGTTATTTACTTAAAAAAGATGTTTCCTTCGGCGTGAACTTCGCTCTTTTCACCATACTCTCGACGACTTTACGATGCTGTTATCGTAAATTCTCAGAGATGTCGACGATCCACTTTGCTTTCTTATCCAGAAGGAACATACTCGTGTAACTATTATTATTATTATTATTATTATTATTATTATTATTATTATTATTATTATTATTATTATTATTATTATTATTATTATTATTATTATTATTATTATTATTATTATTATTATTATTATTATTATTATTATTAATATTATTATTATTATTATTATTATTATTATTAATATTCTTATTATTCATTATTCATTATTCATTATAGCATATTGCATAAATAAAAGTTAAGTAAGATATTTGTAAAACCGACGTGAGATTAAACAAAAGAACAAGTATTTCACGATTTGTTATAAAAGCATCGAGAGATAGGTGCTAGGAATAAATCATCTATTTTGGAAGTAGCGAACTAAACGTAATTAAAAAAAAAAAAGATATAATTACATAGTTTCGTTTTCGTAAAAAAAAATGACTAAGAAAATAATCCAGTTTATTATTACTATTTTAATTATTACTATTAATGAGAGAAAGATTCTATATATATATATATATATATATATATATATATATATATATATATATATATGTATGTATATATAAAATACGAAAATTTATCTATCGAGTTTTATTTGAATTAATTTAAAATTACAATGTCATTTGGGTTTGTCCGTTTAGAATGGAATGGATAATTGTTGTTTCGAGCAAGTAAGTTGTTCAGTAGGAAATAACTATATCCATCGAAGGAAGATCATGATAGTAATCGTTATTCGATCGATGAAATACAAAACGATCTTCGACTTATTTATATTATATGGAATGAAATGGCTTCTTCGAATCTTTATACTATAGGGTACATGGAGAGCCTTCGTATAAACCGGTCTTAAAGTTGCATGATGGTGTAATAACAAATGGAAACAAATTGCTAGTGCCTTTTCAATGTTCCCAGTATCTTTCGCTGTAGGTCTCTCCCACGTATACGGTGTATTTTCATTTTTACATTTTATTCATTTACGCGATTTCAATTATTCGATATGCGAATTTTCGTAAATGGAAGATGTTTTAAAGTTTTCCAAGGTCGTTGGTCGCGAAGGTTATTTTTAAAATACAATATTACGTGAATA
This sequence comes from Dolichovespula sylvestris, assembly GCA_918808275.2. Taxonomy (NCBI): domain Eukaryota; kingdom Metazoa; phylum Arthropoda; class Insecta; order Hymenoptera; family Vespidae; genus Dolichovespula; species Dolichovespula sylvestris. The sequence continues at coordinate 11,407,482 of OU964961.1, forward strand.
TTATTTATTTTATTTGTCAGTTGAAATAGGAATGTGTACGTTTTAATATCTACGATTTGAAATTTTCTATTACCTTTTCATCTATTTTATTTTTCTTTCTTTCATTAAATATATAAATTACGCAAATCAGAAATTCAATCGTTATAATAATTTTCTATTTATATTATAAACGATCGTATCTATTCTGAGTTGGCCAAAGTTCACCTTACAAATAGTTTCTAAAAATAAATTACTCGTGTAACGACTCTCGCGCTCTATGAATTATGGACCATTGTAGATTCCAGTAATAGAAAGGAGAGGAATGCGTTTCTCCTGCGGAAAGATCTATGGTTGTTTTGCGTGTAACTATAAATTCAATTGAACTCTTGCATTTGTACTCGTGTCTTTTAATGCAATATAACGTAATGTTCTAAATAATTCGTCTATCTAATCTAGGATAGTGCTCGTTGAATTTCGGGGAAATATTGAACGTGTATGACGTAGAAAAAAATATCATTTTTCATTTAACGTAATCGATCCCATAAGTCTCATCTTGTTATTGGAGATCCGTCACAATCAAAGGATACTTTTTTTTCCTCACTTTTCTTTCACTCAGTCGATTTTAATTCTGGAAACTGCTGGAATTATAGCTAGCGATAAAATATAAAAGCTCTTTTGAAGAAGTTTTTACGAGACGAAGCGAAGAGACGGCTGGTGGCCGAGAAAAAGTAATTAACGAAAGATCTACGCGCTCGAATGCACCACGATAGTTTTCTTACGTTCGCCAGGACTTTGGCAACCTCTGCTACGAGATAATTAGACCGCATGCGTATCTAATAAGAAAATATCGTTTCCTTGGAGAAATTTTCGTTAAAGAGTACCTACCATTTTAGCAACAACTTTAAGTTTCTTTTCGTTTAAACGCGATCTCACATATTCCGGTATTTATTTTTTCTATGAACAATATTCGTCCAATCGGCAAACTTACTACCTACGAAAGTTTCAGTATTTGTTTAATCCTAATAGAAAAGTCAAAGTAATTTTCTTTCAACATTGTTTAGAAACTCTATTATCGGTAATTCATTTCTTTGCCTGTTTATATAACGTACGAGTTTATTAATAGTATTTGTTTTTCTTATGAGTTTCTCTGATAATTTTTAAAGGTCAAGCGAACTAAATTTTCTCATTAATAATTCATATCGCTTCTTTGTCTTCTTTGTGAAATATTCATAATATTATTTACGCTCGACAAATCTCGTTCCTATTTTAAGTGTTTCCTTTCCCCCTTTGAGAATATATAATTTATTCTCCTTATTGTTTGAAGACCGTAACGGGCAACGCCCTAATTTTCTTCCGATCAGGGTAACGCGCCTTCCATCAACGCCTGCTTAAATCACTATGTATTTACGATTTCCGTATGTCAAATAGAGGAGGCTAATTTACGATTGTCCCTTCAGGGATAATGGATCCTTGAGTAACTCGCTTCATTGTCTAGATAACAACGGACGAAGGCACATCATGGAAAGCACACATAAATTCCAATGACGTTATTCGTAAATTATAGCACGTCGTTTAGCTTCGTAAAAAAAAAAATATTCTTTATATACGCATGTATGACGGCAAACATGAAATGTTTTAACGAATAAAAATATGATACTTTATAAAGAATGAAAATCCTTTTGTTAAAGAACATTCTTTCCCGCGTTATATCATCATCATCATCATCATCATCATCATCATCATCATCATTATAATTATTATTATTTATTGAGGTAGAAAATAACACGAGAAGTTTACTTCGATTGTCAATCCAACACTACGGTTTGACTTATCCAGTAAGCATGTGTGCCCTTGTTTAATTATCTTGACGATACCAACAAGTTCGTTGGTTGAAGTTTAACATTTCCAGCACGAAACGTTGAACCTTCGAACCGGAATGTCCGTTCTTCCGGAACGACGTTCACTCGTTTCATTGCTTTTACCCCTTCTACCGAGCACGAGAATTCGAATCAACCGTTTGGATACCTCTTCCTAAAACAAGTTACTCCCTCCCCCCTTTATACTCACTTCCGTGCGCGCCTAACATGGCAAATTTCTCTCTTTCTCTCTCTCTCTCTCTCTCTCTCACTCCTCCTCCCCTCTCTCTCTCTCTCTCTCTCTCTCTCGTGCACTCGTTCTATTTGTTGAATTGTTGGCAACTTTCCACGTTTCATTGTCGGCATTTGTACGCGTGCCTCTTCTTACATCTGTGACTTGAAATTCGTAGCAGGTGTCTCGATAAACGTGGATGCTGCGGAGATCCTCTCAGTTTCTCTCTCCCCCTCACTCTCCCTTTCCCTTTCCCTTTCCTTCTTTCTCTCTTTGTCATTTTAGGTTCTCTTTCGACCACTTTCATTTCTCCTTTCTTCTTTTTTTTTTTTCTTTCTCCTACCATTTCTCTCCAGGCTCTCGAAACGAATTTGGCTCGGACGATGATAATGAGCGAGGACGTATGAACAATCACGCCCTCAGAAAATTCTGCTAATTAAACCTTCCCGTGTGACCATACGAATTCCACTTTCGTAATGTACGATTGTTGGTTACATAATTCATGACTACATACGAAAACATTAATAATAAAAGCGAGTTATATATATATATATATATATATATATATATATATATATATATATATATATATTAAAAATGAAAACTCCATTCGTGGTTTAAATATAAGGCTCTCATAAACAATAATTTATTATCATATTACGTTTATGAGATCAGTTACAATTAGTAGTTAAAGTCATAATAAAATTCATATTGAGCCATTCAATCGTCAACAAAAATATTGTCTGTATTATAATGATTTTGACAAATTATGCAATTCACGTTTATATATTAAATAACATTCAATAGACGATTCTTTTTAATGTTCAGTTTACGTATGTCTCCGCCGAAAGAACGGAGTAAATATCATAATGGCCATATATACAATCGGTACGTGGAACACCGGTCACATAATTAGTAGAAAAGCAATGCACTGAACGACGAAGGTCGACAATGCGTTGTATCACACCTACGATTTCATTATTCTCGCGAAATATGAGAGTTCTGGCCCGTAGTAGTCTCACCCTTCTCTTCTCCTCGAACCAACGGGAAATTTCGTCGTCGCCGACGAGAGGACGATAATGAAACGAGCTTTTGTAAGGTTCAACGATTTTCCCCGACGTTTCATCCTCGCGAACACGGAGGATCGCGGGTTGGCAATTAATACGCTAATTGGCGGCCTCGCACGCTGATTAATACAACTGTAACAATGTTCTCTTACACCTACCATCACTATACGAATACATACATATACATACATCATATATGAGTTCGCGCTCACTGAGCGAGTCGAGAAAATTTATCGAGTTGAGCAATTTATTTTAGGCCTGTCTCGTTATTTAGGATTCTCCGTTTGTTATTTTATTTATTTTTTCTTTGCTCTGAACATTTTCAACTACTCGACGCCTTGCAAAACTATTTCACTTACCACGTTTTTCTTTTAACTCGTAAACCGATGATAATGAGTCGACTCGTTAGAAATATTTAATTTGTTTTTCCTGATAAAGGAACAAATATATCATATGTTTCTTATATTTGTTAAAAAAAAAAAAAGCAAACATTATATCTTACAATATTCTTTCTTTTACGATTCATTAATGTATTAAAATTGTTGTCTATCTAGTCGAACGATTTAATTTTTAATAGAAATTTAACTTAATATTTATGTCGTTCATTGATTGCAAATTTTTCGAGTTAGCAGGTTACATTTCCGATAGTCGGCGTTTCTCATCTGACAAGAACTTTCTAACGTGAATTATAGCTAACGTTCCAAAATTTACTAGCGATTTTGGATAGGTACTTACTTGTATGATCCGGGATGTAGATTATCTAAAGACGTTTCAACCGAAGTAGGAACCCATAGAATTACACTCCGTAAGCGTGTGAAAGTAATCGGAAATTTTTAACGAGAATATAGGCGATTTAATACTGAGATTGTTTTCGTTTCTTAATAAAATTGTATGCATTCTTTTTTTTTTTTTTTTTTTTTTTAAGATATCTTGTCTTTGCAGTAAAACGATTAGAAAATATTTTACGCGATTTATTCGTAAGCTTATTCGTATTCAGAAATATAATCTCTTTTCTTTCTTTCTTTTCGTTTCTGTTATTCTTTTTTCTTTTCTTTTCTTTTTTTCTTTTTTTAGTTTAACGATCATAATGATATTTATTTCTGTCGCTGTTTCAACGGTCATTGTTCCGAGAATGTTAAAGTCATTTCGGATTTCGCCGAGACACACGTGGCCCTCCTAAACGTCGGTTTATAGATAGCGTCGTATAGTAAGAACGACTTACGTACGAGTTCCGCACTCAACTTGGGACCCACTCTCTGAATTATCGACCTTACAAGTTATGGTTCCGTAGACCGACCTCCAATACTAGTAGCTCATTTTGGATAGTCTCCAAACTTCTTCGACATTCATTAGCTATATCCGTTGTGGATCGAGACAAAGCTAAGAGATAACCGACGATCAATTTTTGAAATACAATTTTTTTTTAGCTTGTTTATAATGAAATTTATTGCACATATCTATATTATTTCAGTTTTCACAGTACATGTAACAAATTGTTTATAAGTATTAGATATATCATTTAAACAATAGGTCACAGGATTGAAAACGTGTTTGATTATTCTTAGTTATCCGATGTATGAATTTAAATAATTTTAACTGTTCCAAACGTGCCCGATTATTTTTAGTTATCCGATGTACGAATTAAAATAATTTTAACTGTTCGACGAGTTTCCCTCGCCCTTTGATGTTTTATTATTTATCCCTATCCGTAGGGATCAAAAGCGAGAATATTTTACTCTCTGGACGTTCCCTTTGATCATCGGAGCCAAACGACAGTCTTTAAGATTTTTTTCTTTTTTTGGACTCTCCATTCATACCCATGTAATTTTTCAAGCGATATTAATCTTCCACTTACGCTCCGTTCGCTTTCTACAAGTATAATAAAGGTGTTGAATTTTAAACGTATAATATATACCTAGGTAACCCCTGCGACGACAACTGCGAGCATAAACTTTTTAACGATTTTATAACATCGACGCTATGAGGATTTAGTTTAATTAAACCAAGTTTCGGAAGATGTTGGGTATTAAGTCGAAGTTCGAACGAATTAACTGGAATTACGAGAGCTTATGTAAGTTTTGAAAACTCTTTCGGATCCTCCGAATCTTCCGTAGAGCTTTAATTACGTGAGTCTGTATCAGACTGTGTAAAACTATTCGACTTATTATCTTCGTACCTAGAAAATTTAGAAGCCATCTGACATTAATCTCGCGTTAGTTTTAACTAGTGTTTACGTTCTTAAGTTATACCATGAATTCTGTCACGTTTTATCGTTGGAAACGTATAAATAAACCTTTTTATTACAGTTTAGTATTTTAGCTTGCTTTGAAATTTATTTTGTCATAGAGATTAGGCAGACAAAATGTTAACTTATTAGAGAAAAAGTATTTCAAATCCTTTCAAAAATATAAATATAAAAAATATAAAACGTCAAGTTGTCAGATTTGTGTATTCCGATGCTTCGTTCTGCTTCTTTTTTTTTTTTTTTCTTTTCTTTTCTTTTCTTTTCTTACAATGCAATAGCACGAAATGGTCTTCTAATAAAATCCATCGTATTATCGGTTTATTGACTCCCCCATTGGTACCATTACGTTTTCAATGCGTCTGTCAGGGTGACGTTAGTTATTTATTCAAGCGGACTTCGCCAAATGAAACAAGCTCGATAACAGAGGGCTGAGATTGAAAATATGCATACAATGGACGCTACCGGTTGGGTCCGCCCCACGGATTTACAATTTATCATTTTCAAAGTGGTCATTCGTATTCAGGATTATCAGAGCAGTTGCCTTTAACGGGTATCGGATTAATCGTTGGAACGAACTTCAGCTTTCCCCCCCCCCTTCTTTTTCTTCTTCTTTTTCTCTCTCTTTTTTTCATTTTTTCTTTTTTCTTTTTTCTCTTTTACCGAATTGTTTGTCGCAGAAAGTAATGGGAAAATATTTTTTTCATCGTCGTCGGAGGTTTTATTAAAACTTTGCACTTTGGTGCACGGGCTGCCAATTTGTCCTTTCGAAAGCTGAAATAAATTCTCTCTTTTGCCTCCTTCCTTTTCTCTCTTGTTTTCTCTCTTTTATTTTTTTCCACCCATTCGAAGTCGTTTCTTCCTTCTGGATTTTGCGGTCCAGCAAACGTTGATCTCGCGGGAACTACGACGAAACGTAAATCGTTGCGGTAGCTTCCGCCTCTTCGAGATTTATGGTCACGCAAATGAAAAAGTGTAGAGAATGCGCTAATTGTATCCGTTGATTAACCGCTGGTGCCACTAATCTCTTGGCTTGTTCACTATGACGTCGACCGCAAACGAACTTGACTTTATTTTTTCTTTTGGACTTTCTGTTTTGTTTTCCTTTTTCTTCTTTGTTTTTTTTTTTTTTTTTTTTTTTTTACTAAAGATTTATATTTAGATATTAAAAAGAAAAAAAAAAAAAAGAAAACTCGGAATACAAATTTTCATGGGTGTTTACTTGAAATTTTACACGTGAGATTTCATATATCAAAATGCAGATTGTGATTGGAGTTTATCAAATGGTTTTTTCAAAGCTATTAGCAATTTTAAAAGTTTATGCTATATTTAGAAATGAATCGGCTATCTTATAAAACGTAAATCATAGTTCAACCGTTTCTGGATAATTATCAGTCAGTTAAATTAAATGAGTAAGTTAATTCGAATTCTTTGACAATTTCTCGAACATTATGATACGAGATAAGAATAAAACGTTTGATAAAGCCGTATCTCAGAGTTCGAACATTCGTAAAAGCGATCGTAATAGTCAGATCATTCTTCGTGCATCACTCAAGAGACATAAATACATATTTATTCATCATACGTGACTCATGCTAACGCAATTTTCGCATTAATACAGCGATTACTAACTCGATCGATTGCATACTTTCACGAGCGTTATGATAACGCTTCCAAGAAAATTTATTGAAAGATTTATTATGGTAATAAAAAAAATGTTGAAGACAAATAGTGAATGGTACGAGGTAGATAATACTTTTTTTTTTTCGCCAGTGCACATGTCCATTCATTATTGCAAAAATATGATCATGAATATGTAGCCTACTTTGAACCATTCGTCTTTTTCCTCTAACGTTACTTTTTTTTTTTCAACTTCAATCGAAAGAAGAAAGATATCTATGGCTTGCTATAGTCGCATGAATCTTCAGACGTTTTTTCAAAATACCTGGCAAACTAATAATTTTTCGATACTTGTACTATTTTTCGACATTTGTACTATAATACTTTTTTATTCTGAATGACACGAGCAGTCAATTTACGCAAAACAAAACGAAAAAAAGGTTCGTAAGGTTCCATTTTAAAAAAGATACCGATGAACTCGAAATCTCGAAGAAGAATAACCTTGAGAAAAATCGTTTGCCTGGCATAATATTTCTCCCTTCGAACGAAAGTGAAAACGTTTTTTTACCTTGGCACTTTTTTCCATCGTAAAAAATGAATGAGATATTTAAGATACTCGCGTTAGATAGGACATCTTGTATGGTACATCAATACTAATGCAATGCATATTATTTGCATAATATACAAATATATTTCGCATATCTATGTACGTTATATATGTTTGAGCACGATATCACGGTACGTTGAGTCTTACAAACAAAAATTTTAATTTTTATCTTTTGGATTATGACGAATCGAATGCCAAAGAGACGAGAACGAAGGAACTGTGTCAACTGGTTTTATTTTAATAGAAATAGCATAGACCCTACGCCATCGTTTTCTCGAGCATCATAGTCGTTGCTCTTAATTATTCCTATAATTGGAAGTAGTAGCGTGTACGGTAATGCTTTTGGAATCCTCCTTGTATTCTTCTAATTCCCCTTTAATGAACGATATTCTCGAGCAGTGGGTTAATAGGTTGTCGTCCTTGCTCGTTATCATTATTATCGATGCTGTGGCAAGCGGTCAGACGATGTACATTCTCATTTCGCGAATCGTTTCTTGTTAAATATCCAGGACTACGAGGTTGAGATGATCTTTCGAGCACGCTACGTTGGCTTGACTTATGACGTCGTTATTTTGTTGTGGGCCACGTGTCCAAGCGGAAAACTAGAGCTTGAATCTCATAGGAAAAAAAAATCATTTTATATAATCCTCATTCTCATCACTCTACTCATATTCGTTGTTATTAAAAAAAAAAAAAAAAAAAAAAAAAAAAAAGGAAAAGAATGAAAAGGAAAAAAACATTTACTCTTAATAACACTATATTACTTTTTATAACTTTTGGTAGATTTTATATTTCTTGGAAATATCATCATCTCTGGTTTTGTCGTTTTCTATCGCGAATGTTTCAGAAATGATTTTTAATATTTGCCGAAGAAGAGAACTGTATTCAAACTAATTTCAATTCTTAAAAATCGATTAAGAAAACCGAAAGAAAGAAGTTATACGTTATACGGCTGAAATAAGAAATGAATAAGAATGTCGTCCGTGTAAGAATGTTGGTAATATCGAGTAGATATACAGTCATTCGTTCGGAATAGAATGTTCGATCGATCAAGTTCGATGAGTTTCTCTTAAACAACATTTTTCTTGAACGATACAAAATATTTCTATTTCATTTACATTCCATTGCATTTTTTCAAATATCCGCGACGAGAATTGCAAAGAAACTTTTGATATTCCAAAATCACGTACACATATCGCAAATTTATCGTATTAACGAGTTATACTGACGCAAATAAATTTGACTTTACGTAACTGTACGTTTTACATAAAAATCGATATTTTAACAATTATTATACCAATGTTTTCACTTTCATCGGAGAATGCCATTAAACATTGCTAGAAATAATGTAATCGTTATTTTCAATCGATCGATGGAAATCGACGAATACACGGGATTGGTCGTGTTAGTGCGTGCAGTTAGAGGACATTGTTGTCTGTGTATTACACGCATTACGTAAGGCCGGAATTCTCGATCGTGATTCATGTCCGACATCTATTGCCAAACGCCCACGCAATTCGCAGGACAACGTTCTGTGTATTATATAAAGAGACTCCTTTACGTGCCACGGTTATCGATGGGAATATATCTGATACTAGTGACCTCCTGAAGGACAATATATATATATATATATATATATATATATATATATATATATATATATATATACGTATGTATGCATATATTATACATCGGGTATTTATTTCGAAGCCTTCGAAAGGGATAGATCGTTCTCGAATTATATTTTTCATTAAATTCCAGTTTTCTTTTATTATTTTTTTTTTTTCTGATTAACAGAAACTTTATCTTTAAACGATTTTAAACAAGTACCGTCGGAACAAATGAAATTCTATTAGGATAGTATTAGACGCCACGTTTTGCACGTCTCGTTTACTGTCATCGAATTATAATTCTTTACTGGCCGAGCGTTTTACGGACGATTTACACGGTGCGTGTTACGCGTCGCATTAAAAAAAGAACGCATTCGCGGTGTTTCGCAATACGTCCGTGTTTTAGTCACTTGCATTAAAATACAATGTTCATACTTATAAAATGCTCTCTTGGTTATAATCTTATAGGTTATTTTGTATCCATCATGTCTTCAGATATTTACATTTGCATTTATTGCATGCATACGTACGTCTAGATAGACAAAAAAAAAAAAAGATAAGTCGGACATGAAATTGTTGACATTGAAATTCTTATATCTTCGGTCTAATATACATTCTTTTGTCTCTTTACTATTATTCCTATAGATAGAACTTCCTGTCAAATATTTCAACGAGCAAACAAAGGTTTATCGAGAAAAATAGGATCATAGAAAAGTCTTCTTGTTGTTACTAATGAAAAAAAAAGGACAAAAAAAAAAGAGTGGGCGAAATCTGAAGAGACATAAATAATATAGCGACATGATTTTTAGAGGAATATATATATATATATATATATATATATATATATATATATATATATATCGACGAAGCCAATTTTTCGTTGAATATTTTTCAAACGAGGACAACGTATCTAAGTACTTTGAAACGTTGTCCGCCCAGAGAAACAACGTCGATGTTTCGATTCGTTTTAACGTTAATTTCATGCTTTTCTTCGGCGAGAGATCACGTAGCTGCTCTATTGCCGCCGTTATCTTCCAACAGCGGAAGGAGGAGAATAAGGAAAAGGAGGAGGAGGAGAAGGAGGAGGAGCAAACTGTAAAAGGACGAACCAGTCTTTCCGCTTTCGTTTTAATCGTTACCATCTTCCACTTTTGCCCTCTTATCCTAAATACCCTCCCTTCCCCTCTCTTTTGGCTATTCTCCTTTTCTTCCCTCTTTCTCCTCCTTCGTAATTAGTATTACCTTTTTCCTATGTTCCCTGAAGCTTCTCTTTTCTCTTTTTTAGCCTGGAAATGATGAAAAAAGAAAAGGGAAACGTTGATAATGATAATAACGAAAAAATTAGTTCGGCGGGATGAGATGTTTCGATAGTCTTTACGAACGAAATTCTTTTTCTTTCTCTTTTTTTTTTTTTTCTTTTTACAGAAATTATACACTTCACAGCATCAGGCTTCCCTTCCATCGGTTGATATCTGACTTTTCATACTTGTAAATAACATTCATGATTTTTATTATAAGATAATATGTGCGTCCGCATTGTATACGTATTATTTGTCTGCTAATTTGCCTTTTTTTTCTTTTTTCTCTTTGAAATTCTTCCAAAAAAATCTCTAATAAATAAAATTTGTTACAGAATATTATTCCTGGTCTTTCTCGTTCCCCGAACGATCCATGGCCGATCGGATTTCTTTGGAGAAAAAAGAGGTAAGCCAAAAAGAAAAGTGATCGAAGTGTTAGCAATTGGATGAATATTTCTCGCTGGATAAAAGTTCTCCGTGATATTATACCCTTTTGTTCTCGATGTCGTCCAATGTTCACGAAGTTCGAAGGACTTCGCTACGATATAAATCGTTTTCCATTTTTACTCTGTCCGAGTACGACGGCGATTCTCCTTGGGATACACAAAATATTTTCTCGTTCTCGTAGGATAGCTCTTGACCATATAAATCGGATAGTTTACTTCGAACGATCCTGCCGGAATAGATTTCACTCTTGACTTTTCAATTCGAGCCTTTCCGTTAGTCTCTAGATTTAAGACATCCATCTATGTCAGCGTTTTCGAAGAGATCAAGACAAACGTTTCCTTTCGATGGTAAATTTATTTAAATAATGATAGTCTTTGTTTTTTACGAGTTATATTGAAAAGAACTGTTGGTTCTTCTCTACTTTTCATTATTTTATCGTAATATAGGCACAAGTTGTAGATTGAAAACTAAGAAAAGATCTAATATCTAATATCTATTACGATAAAGTTTAACGTAAGTACGATAAGAACAATATTATAACTTTGAAGTCATTTTGCTCGGATCGTTTCGTTGTTAGAAGTGGTCGCACAACGAGAGTTTATTCGAAGATAACAAAACACGAATGACATTGTGTTTCGATCGTAAAATGACGAGAAATAATATATCTCGGAGTCACAACGACGAAGGCAAAACAAAAGAGACAGTCTAACTTCTGATGCAACCCGTACCCGTTCATTTTATTATTGCCATAACGTACACGATCGAACGTGGACTACGTTAGAAACGATTGTAACAAAATTATAGAAAATTCATAGACACTTCCAATATTTACGAAGTCAATTGACTAATTTTAAAAGAACAACCCTTTCGTCCGTGCTTGTTAATTAATTTTTATTACGTTTTAGTCTCTTAAAAGTACAATAACGCGTTAACTATTCTATTTTATTGATCAATAAAACTATAAAAACATATGAAGGAACTTCGAGAGGCGGCTTCGCCGAGAAAACTTTTTTAATACGGAACATATGTGGTTAATGCTTCTATATGTATACTTTTATTCCGAGATCTTCATTCGGCGAAACGGTATCTAATAAACAAACGTTTTTTCGATTTACATGGTACGATGCGGTCTATATTAATTCTTATAATACGGATCGTCAAATAAATAATAATTGGCTGTGTATCGATATATATATATATATATGTGTGTGTGTGTGTGTGTGTGGTCATATAATCGATCGATTGAAATTCTTGTTTCATCATTACTACGACGTAACGTAGAAGATGGAAAGAAATATGAAAATGTTAGATCGTCAAAATTGTAAAAAGTTATTAACAAAATTCCCATGAAATTCCGCATGAAATACGTTTGCAATGATATTAAAATGGACCGATTAATTTGAATGGATCGATCGAGATTAATTACACCGTACGTCGTCTCACTTTGCGCGTAGGAAAATATTTCAGGAAATGGAAAAGCACGCTAGAGACACGAAGGAACGTAATCCGGTTCGCATCGCACGTCGTCGAGCTCAATTCCACGATTTTCTATTTCCTTTTGCGAGCGGCCTTTGCAGTTTGTAGGGAAGGGGAGAAGGGGGGGAATGAAAAGGGGGGCTGAAAAGGGATAGAAAGGTCCGCTCTCGCGTCAGTGGGATACTTAAAATCCAGAGAGCGGATTTCCAGCCCTCGTCACGCCTCGGTCTAATCTGCCAGTTTTATAAGGATACCGTGCCGCGATATTCCTGTGGGAATTCGCCGAGAGGATTTTTCATCTCTTCGCTAACCTCACCGCAGTGACCTTAACCAAGCACTAGCAAAGCGTTCACAAGCCACGCGTACCGTTTCGTTCGAACGGCATAGTAGTAAAAGTCGACGTATGCTCCGACGGGTACATAAACGTATTCTACGATCCCCTCTAATCTCTTTCAACGAATCTCTTTTTCGTTAGAGTTATTTGAGACTGCTCAGCTCTCACTGACGAATCCGACGAATTTCGTTGTTCCTCTTTTTTTTTTTTTTTTTTTTACTCTTTCTTCTTTACGTGTCTATTTTTGTTTATATTCTTTTTATTTCGTATTCAGATCGGCATTATAATTTCGCTCATTTCGTCACACTTTCATACCGTTATCACGATTTTACGATGTCCTTCGATGGATATCTCTGTTTCGTTTAGAATTACTCGACAATGCGCTCGACTTACATAACGAGTCTGACAAATTTCGTGTTCTCTCTCTCTCTCTCTCTCTCTCTCTCTCTCTCTCTCTTTTTTATCTTATTGAGATCGCTGTTATAATATTACTTATTCAATCGGCTGGCTTCGTAAGACTTTTTCTTTTGGATGACAATTTACAATAAGAAACGGAGAAGATATGAAACGGTAAGTTTAGCTCTTATAAAACATTCACGCTTTAAAGTACATATTTCTTAAATTCAATACGAGTTAAGTCGCCGTTGAATTAGTTTCCTTTTAAGAACATCTTTCGTTCGCACGATTTTCTCTCTTTCTCTCTCTCTCTCTCTCTCACACCAAAGCGCGTGGAAATTTCAACGGAACAATGAAGAAATTGTCTTGCCCGTCCCGTTATTTCATTTTATTTTATTATATTCATTCCTTCATATAACCGAAAAGTTCTCAAGTTGTCCGCCGATCTCCCGTAAATGCCGGAAGTTTTAAATAGAACTGTTTGGAGATAGAAGGGGCGGAGTTAATAAAGAAAAGTCCTTTGAGGATAATGACGAGAACGTACCTTTTCCCTTGAAAGACAGTGATCATTGGAGGGTAGTGAGGGATCTTCTTTTCTTTCTTTTCGAGAATCTCATAATCTAGCTCGCTGCAATGAAAGGGATATTTTCATATCGAGGATCGATGACGACGAATTCCGTAATTATTCTGAAAGAAATGCGCAAAAAAATTTCAAAAAAAAAAAAAAAAAAACAAAAAGGAAAAAGAAAGAAGAAAGAAGGATCCTTTTTTCAAAAAATAAAAACAAAAAGGAAAAAGAAAGAAGGAAACGAATCCAAAGTTACACTGTAAGTAAGATGGAACATTGGGTTAACGTTAAGAATGACGAAAGGTAAATATTTATAAATTACATTCATCTTGGGATATAAGCAAAAGAACCTTTTGAGAGAAAGGAAAAAAGAGAGGGACAGATTTCATCGCTTTTTTTCCCTCGATTTTTAACTTGCTTATCACGAATGCAAAGGGATCGATGGTAACGGGATTTAGCTAAGCGACACAGAAAGGGGACCGGATGTATAGCTCCCGCAGGATCGCAGATAACACGTCTCTCTTCCCCTAAGCTCATTTGTATCAAGTCCGTTCCGGTGCTTGCGGAAACGACTGCTTTTTGTGCTATCATCTATCGCGTTAATATTTAATAGTTGACCAACGATCAATTTGTGCTGATTCTTAACGGCAGCCCTCTGCGAAATCTCAAATTTACAGTATTATCCTTAGAGTACAGAACGATGCAAAAAAAAAAAGAAGAAAAAAAAAATCATCCTTTCCTCTCCAAAATCCTTCAAGTCAATATATCAAAGAGACATTGAAATGGTCCGTGCGATTACGCGATCTTCGATCCTCTATGATTAAAGGCTACATTCGCGTTGCTTTTATTATTTGAATATTTAATCGATCGATAAAACGATTCTTTTCGCGATCGTAGTTAAAGAGCTTCGCTCATATCAGCTCTACGTATTATCGTTAGAGGATTTCCTATTCGTTGTAAGAGACTCTCTTTAGAATGATAATAATATCATAAATTTTAATAAGAAAATATATTCATATCCTCGCGCTTTTCCTCCCCCCTTCGTTGCTTTTTTTAAGGATTAATCTTCAGCTGCGAATTAAATTTAATATCAAACCGTCGCGCTGCGGCGTAAGGCTTTCCTGCGCTTTCTAAAATCTGTAATTCTAAATCCGTCGTGTGTTTTATCGGGAAGAATTTGAATATGGAAAAACGTCGTTTGATAAAGGGGGAAATCGAGAGAGATTCGAAAATACAGACGCGCTCTGATTTATTGTTAAACGATTTTGATGTACGAGCGGACGGTAACATTTTATTGTCAGCGATTGAGAACCTAGCCTCGCAATAAACTGGTCAATATGGCACGTCTGATGACGGATCGGAACGAGCGTCCAGGCGATTTTCACGAAATAGACCGAAATCGTGCGAGGTAATATAGAATAAAAACGATGACGTTGAACTTTTCAGAATGCGATATCTTGCTCTTCGTATGTGGTCATTGTGATGATACTATTGAAATTTCTTTTCTTCTCTTTTATTATTTTTTCTTTTTTTTCCTTTTTTTTTTTTAATAATTTTATACAACGCATCGATCGTCCGGTACATCTGACATCAAGTAGAAAGGGAAAAAAAGAGATAAGATAGATAAGGAGATACATAGAAATAGAAACATTTAAAAGGAATCTACGAGTCAACGAAAAACTCTTTTCCTTTATTCCTCGTTGTCCGTAATCTCGGAACAGAGATTCTTTCATCTCTTTGCAATCGCCGACCTTCCTCTACTCATCCTGATTCAAGGGAGCGCACTCCATTAAAGCAAGAGCGGAAAAATAGAACTCGCTGTGAGGTAGAAGTGTTTGTCGACACGAGATGATTCCACGATTTTCTCGATTTTCTACGTTCGAGAGCCCATTACTCGATTACTCGTGTACATTTACCTTCTTTTCTCTTTCTTTCTTTCTTTCTTTCTTTCTTTCTTTTTTTGTATTTCCCCATTTTTTTTTCTTCCTGCGAAGATAAGAATCAAAAACAAAACAGAAAAATATCGACGCTACGACACTCCTCTTAAAGAAATTGTTTCATTAATATTTCCATAACGTTCTCGTTCAGTTCGATTTAATAAAGTTTTAAGATCACCGTAGAAGAAGAAGAAGGAAGAGTAGATCGTCGAGAGAAAAGGCCGTTAAGTACGAGGGAGTCGCAACATCCCGGAGTCGGTCGTCGGGCTAATAGAAGGAAAATATTGAGTTTAAAATTATGAAAAAATAAAGAAATGCAAGATGACGTGCGTTTTCCGCTCGTTCGTGGCAAAATCCACCGATGGGGTAATTTTCTAAAAACAGAGTAACTCTCGACTCGATTAAAATTTATGAACTATTCTTGTCCTATTATCGCTTTATTGGTAGAGACGAAAAATCTTTGTTCGTTTAGTCATTTTCTTTTTTTTTTTTTTTTATACCTGTTTCTAATCTCTATGTGATCAGGACGAGGAATGCAATTAAAACGACAGAAAAAGAAAAAGGGAAAGAAAATAAACAAGAGAAAGAAAATCTAAAACAGGATCACGTTTGAGAAAGTATAGCGTAAGTCACTATTGTATATTCGTTGCGTAAACAATACTATTTTAGTATTACGATGTATATAAAGAGTTCACATACATGTATATATATATTATATTAATAATATATATTACGATTATATGTACGAATACAAAACTCTAACTATATATATATATATATATATATATATATATATATATATATATATATATATATATATATATACCTACATATTACAAAATTCTTGGTGGATCGATAAAGAACAACTTTAAGAGTTCCTAATAAAAGATTCGATTATAATAGCTTTTGGACTACCTCCAAACACTATGATTTTGTAATAGGCCAAGGAAAGGCGACTTTTCGTAATACATAAGCATCAGCTCATCTTTCTTCACCCCTCATACTTTAAAAATGTTCCGCGTGCCGAAGATATAAATACGTTCTGTCGTGTATCTAAAAAAGAAAAAGAAAAAGAAGAAGAAAAAGAAAAAGAAGAAGAAGAAGAAGAAGAAGAGAGAGAGAGAAAAAGAGATAGAGACAAAGAAAAAGTAGACAGGAACGTTATAGAAGCGGCACGATAAAAACGTTAGGACGTTGTTGCGCATCTTTACGTGTTCTTTTTGGGACGTTCTGATGGGCTCCGGATGTGGGCGTTGATTGGTCGAACGCTCATCGTAACCGTGTTTGTACCCAATAATTCGTCGTGACTCATCGATCATTCTGTTCTTTTGACTCGACGTGAATACGAATAGGAAAAGGAAAGGTGGACACACACATAAACACACACTTACCGATATCCTTCGCGTTTTTGTCATCGCGCACTTTCAAATTATAATTAAGAATTAATGACGAAACTTCATGAAATTATTAGCGGCCTTTACGTCATTTCATCGCAACATAGGAAACCACGATTATGAAAAATCGAAGTTTGCTCGAGTGAAATATTTCGTAAGGGATAGATTTTGTTATAAAGAATGATTTATGAAAACGATGCTTTTATATGTACATTTCTTATTCCCCATAAATAATTTCTATTTTTTCTTATTATAAATTTGTTCCTTTGAAGACGTTTATCGTGCCACGTTAGATACGAAATACAGGGGTATTTGCGAAAGAGAGAGAAAGAGAGAGAGAGAGAGAGAGAGAGAGAGAGAGAGAGGGAGAGAGGGAGAATAAATGCAGAGATCGAATGCAAAAACCATAGAAAATCGTGGAGACGTGATACAGTCTGTTGTTGCCTGAGGCAGACATATTGGTCCGGGCGCGTGCTTGGAAAGTGTAAAATATTTCAAGACTCGCTAACCTTCTCTCTCTCTCTCTCTCTCTCTCTCTCTCTCGTACTTTCTCTTTCTCTTTCTTTTACCGTTTTTCTTCTTCCTTTTTCTTTTTCCCTATCTCCTCCAGCTTTTTCTTTCCCTATGTATAACTCGCCTTGTAATATATATCGTCTGCTCGTACCATGTCCCCTCCATACAACCCCTCACCACTCCCCCGCGCATAATCCTGCGGTTTATCAGCCAGTGAATCGCCATTCATGTGCCTCTAAGCATTCATATCCTCACTGTAACAATGATTTCCTATTCCTCAACGTCTACCCTTATCTTTCGAGAAAGAATTCTGTAAACTTCTCATGCTGAAGTATCGAAAGCTTCTCTCGATTCTTTCCTACAGAAAAATTTGACTTTATCTTCAAATATTATTTATTTATTCTTTTTTTTTTATTTTTATTTTTCTCGATAAACATCCCTTTGACATGTACATATATATGTACATTCTCTTTTACCAAGAGTCCATCAATCTCGAATCAAAGATTTTATCGTTCGATGCAACTTATACCTCCATTGTAGAAAGAAAAAAATAGAGACAGAGAGAGAGAGAGAGAGAGAGAGAGAGAGAGAGAGAGAGAGAGAGAGAGAGAGAGAGAGAGAGAGAGAGAAGTTTGCTATATTCGAAAGGTGGAATCGCGTGGCTATATCCGATTTGCGGGATTTTCGGACGGTTCAGAAAAGGTACAGGATGCTTCGCCATTTCACGATGGAAAGTTGTACAACTATAATAAAAGAATAAAGAAAAGAAAATGTAATGGATGGGGTAAAGTAACGGAAAAAAAGAGAGCAGAAGGAACGAAGAATAGATAGGTAGAAACGTGGAAAAAAGTTTTAGGTAGGTAGGAAGTGTGTACGAAGAGAAAGGGAGGTTTGTTGTTGGTAAAAAAAAAAAAGAAGAAAGAATAAAAAACAAGATGAAAAAAAAAAAGGAGAACGACAAAAAATAAACAAAAAGAAAAAACGAACAACGCTCTCGTTTTCGGACGAACGCACTCGTAAAACAAGCTGGACGTATCTCGTGCGAAATAAAACACGCTCGCGGCCAGCCATCTTTTTCTACCTGTCCTTCCCATTATTCGTCCGTCTATCTCTCTTTCTTTTATTAGTTTCTCGACACTTCTCATTTTTGTCTTCTTCTTCTTTTTCTTCGCTATTGTATACCAGCGATAGGTTCATTTTCAATCGTGCATCTCCTTTACTCTGATGGTTATTCCTTCATCTCGCAGTTCATTGCTCTCCCTCGTTTCTATTTCTTGCTCTGTAAAGTGACCAATGGTAGATCGATTGGTTTTATATAATTATAACATTCGTACTCTTTATCTTGACGTGTTGGTTCGATAAGTAAAGTCAATAATATTATTGATATTTTTCTCGTATTGTGTTGTAAGTATCGTATACGGCTCCGTACAAGGTATCAACATTTTTAATTTTTCATTAATTATAATCTATGGAGTTTATAGCGCGCTTTGGTCGAAGTTGAATTAACAGTAAAGTATTGTTCTAGAGTTCCTGTCGATCGTTTTAGTACACATAAGTTGCAGGCATCTTGTCAGAAGGCGATGCAATGTTAAACACTAGAAGCACGTTAGGATGTTTGAAACTTATGGAAGAAAGGTCTAAAGTACAGTTTAGAAATAGGTGCTTTAATATATATATATATATATATTATAATGTAAGTTAACATATAAACTAATGTTTATTACCGTCCTTAATTATTTTGCTTCTATGTAATAAATACTGAAATAAAATATATCACTGCTGCCTCTAGTTATTCTATTCGTTGCTTCAATTGAATAAAGGTTTATGGCAGAGGAAAATATTCATCGCAATTTATTGAATACCGTGTTTTAGGCCTTTATTCGAAGTTTCCATTAAATTCATTTTTTTTTTCACGTTGCTTGATCGTTTGAAGTATCAGAAAATTCGATGGAATAAAATACGTAACTGTGATGTAACACGGCAGACTAGTTATTTCTCGATCGTGTAAACTAATTGCTTTGTTACGGTCTTCGCAATTGTAACAAGCGAACGAATTAATTAATGAAATAAATAAATTGATTCTTTCGACTTTCATTGTTGAGGGTTGCATAAAAATTTGAATCGCTTACGGTCTCGTTAATTAATCAAACGGTAATGCGATTCATCTTTCACGAAGAAAGAATAGGGAATATAATTTAAAGAAAATAATAGCAAGAAAGAAAAGTTAGAGAGAATGAAGGAATAACAACAACAACTGGTATCAGGGGTATAATCAAGCTGCTCCAGTGAAAATTCTAAACCGTAAAAGCACGGGAAGACAAACGAAAGGTAATCAGGTATGTAAAGTGGAAAGATAGAGAGAAGTAAAGAAGACAAGAGAGTGAAAAGTAAGAAACAGAAAAAGATAGAAAAAGAGAGAACCTTTCACTGGATCTCTAACTTTACGGTTGGGGCTTCGACACTTAAAAAGCGTGACATTTTCGAGTATTTCCGGGTAACTTTGTTTCATACCGCGCGTGTGCTTCTCTGCTTATAGTTATACACGTACACGTACACGTACACGCGCACGCGCACACACGGGAAGAACTACGTAGAGAAATTGCACTCGTGAGTACGGATATCTAAAAGTAGGCGAGAGCGAGAGGTGAAGTAGACAAAAAAAGAAGGAGGGAGAGAGAGAGAGAGAGAGAGAGAGAGGGAGAGGGAGAGAAAGATGATAGAAAGAGAAAAGAGACATAGAGAGAAGTCGAAGAGGAAGTAGGGCTTTAGGGTGGGTGCTGAGTGGGTAAAGAAAAAGAGATAAAAAGAGAGAAAGAGAGAAGTTTCTCACCTAGCCGAGCGAGAAAGCTTTTCGCGTGACGAGTGCCACATAACGAATGATCGTTACTTCTCGAGCGGGACAAAAGGCTCGTAAACAAAACAGGCTCGACTGTGGGCACCCTCACAGCCTTCTCTCTCTCTCTCTCTCTCTATCTATCTTTCTATACTACCCTTCAACCGAGTATAGCCGGTGGCTGTTAACGACAGCTCTCGCTTTTCGGCTTCCGCACGTTTAAAGTCGTTGAGAAGGAAAACCTCTCCTTTCCGTTCGAACCCAAACTCGGTGGCCTAATTATCACTCATACCTTCCTACAAATTAATTCATTCGCATTCAAAGTCCTTCTTCCAAGGAGTTCAAACTTCCCATAGTTCCTTTCTGCCTTCATTTCCCAGCCTCATTATTCGTTTGTCGAAGTCGTTTGATCTCTTAACGAGTTATCCGCCTGTCGATGACAAGGAATTACGCTGTTGCTTCTTCCAACTTTTGGAAACTCGAAAATCATGGCACCGTTTTAAAGAATTCTGTTTTATTTTTCTTTCGTTTCTCTTTCACATGAAATTTCAATCGTTATACTTTTAATTGAAATGAACGAAGAGTAGAATGTATGGTTTCAAATAGCATATAAGTTGGCACTTTTTAACCGAAATTTTCGAATGCTTTCAATTATTATATACGATCGAACAAATAATTCTATAAAGAATTGTTTTGTCATTCAATCATTCGCTATATTTCATTCGATTTCTAATCGAGGTATTCACGACGTGATTACGCTTTATAAAAATCACGATAAAAAGGGGTTTTGTGTAACGAAAAGAATGCATTGTGTTTTTGTATGGGCGTACATATGTACACGTACCTCGCATCAGATGTGCCAGAAGGCTTGGTGCTTGCGTGTTTGACCTTCTTCCTGCCTTTTTTGCATACCTTTTCACCTCTTTCCCTTTCATCCCTTATCCACTCATCCTCTTTTTCGACGCTCGCCATGTCTTCATCCCATTTCTATGTATTACACGTGCGACGCGCGCGAGTGATACATTTTTTATACTTCTTTCTTCCTCTCTCTCCCTCTTTTTTTCTCTCTCTCTCTCTCTCTCTCTCTCTTTCTCTTTTGCCTTGTTAATTATTTCTTTATTCCAAGATACTTCAAAATATCCCGTTGATCATTTTGTGTTACGAACTTTCATATTAAAACGGTGATTACATTTTAAACACGTCAATCTTGAAAATAATAACGAGTAATAAAAAATAATATATTCACGGTGTAATATTCTCGGTGATTTTATAAACATTGAATACAAAATTCATATAATAAATTTTGTATAATAATATTTTATAATAATAATAATATTTTATATAATATATAAAGTTTAATAAAACTTTATATAAAAGATTAATGTAATATCTAAAGGTGTAATATTCTTGGCTATTTTATATACAAAATGAATAAAAAATTTCTTTCAGAAACAGTTTAATACAAGCGAATTCGTTTATCTAAGAAATTATCGAGTAAATATTGAATAATAATAATAATAATAATAATAATAATACGTCGTTTGAGATTCATATCAACGTCACTGATGACGTTAGTTTTGCCTCTCACGACGATTTAAAAAAAATTTTTTCGTCGCTTCAATGGATACCATGGAGTCAAACAATTTCTACAAACCGTTTGAAATCGTTCGTTTTATTCACACATTTCCTCCATGTTCTCCCACAAGGAAGACTCGAAACGAGTCTCTCGTGGCAGGAGGGCCGTTTGAGTTTCAGTTGGAAAATGCGAGCGTAAACGACAGAGGGAGAGAAAGAGAGAGTGAGAGAAATAGAGAGAGAGAGAGAGAGAGAGAGAGAGAGAGAGAGAGAGAGAGAGAGAGAGAGAGAGAGAGGAACTCCGGAACTTTTGTCCCACCGATGATCAATAAATCCCTCGAGTTTCATCGTACGAAACGTTATCGGAACACTCAAATTTAGAAACGGAAATATATGGAATGGTTTCACGCTGCTCAAAAAGGGTTTCGAAATGCCGAAAGAACAATATAAACATCATATCTCACTACAAATTTTCATGGATAAAATTATTTTTTTTTTTCAAATATTAATAATACACGTATCTATTGAAATATTTTACAAATTGAATATTCAAAGTTGATCACATTTGTCTTTTTTATATAGATAATATTTATTTATATTTTATTAAAGAGAAAATATTCACTATCGATCAATAACTATTTTATGTACAGTGTATATATATATATATATATATATATATATATATATATATATACACATATATATGTGTATATATAAACAAAAGCCGAACTTCTTATGAAATAAACTTTGTTTACTTAGGTCGGTAACTTGATAAGCGTAAAAGGAGGTAGTAAGTTCGGCCATTGTTTACAGTATGCAGTACAACAACCGGCAACCAAGTTATATACTCCTTATGAACTCACAAATTTGTAATATAATTTATAACATTTTACAATAATAAATGATCTTATCTCACACATGACGTAATATCACACTGTTGAATTCAATTCTCAAGAAATGCCATCGAACTATGAAAAAAATAACATAAATGAATTTGACTTTCAAAATTTTTCCTACCACTCGATCTACAAAAAAAAAAAAAGAAAGAAAGAAATTGGTACCATTCAATGTGTACCACAATGCCAAACAAATTTGTAAAAGAATTTTTTTTTTGATAGGTTCAGTCCCTCACGATATATTACAATTGTTCGAGATAAACTTAGCACTCATACGTATATATGTTTCCTCACGGAAAGGAATATTTCTTTCCATGCAAATGTAAGTATATGTATATATGGAGGTGTTTTCAATTATTTATTTCATTTGTGGCAGAACTACGAGAAAAAATATTCGAAATAATCGAGATAGTCGAATATCAAGTTCATTCGCACGTGCTGCGTGATTTCGTCGCACGTGTGGTCCAACTCAGAGACAGCTAAAAGAGTAGAAAGAGAGAGAGAGAGAGAAGTCCCACTTCGTTTCGGTTGATTGTAGCCGCTTGCTCAGCATCATAAACTTGATCCCGAACTTATTTCAAGCCCTCAGGATGACTACCACGCTACTTTTATTCGACGATGTTTTATTCCTACGACGTTGAACTTTCGCTCGTGCCATGACGTCCAGGTTTAAGAACGTCTGGACCAATGCACTTTCGATACTCCCTTACTCGTCGATGTCTTTGATAGATTCTCATTGAACAATACTCCTTTGACTCTTATGACTTATGATTTATACTTAGCGTGGTTGAATACCGTCATACATATGTAGAACAATCGATTCATTGCAGGAACGTTTAATTATTTTCTTAAGGCGTATTATTAATCTGTCAAAATTTCACGATAAGATAATAAAATTGATTTGTCTGTTCAAATCGCATTTTCGAGAATAATGTACAAATTTTCTATGTAGAATTCCTTTCCTCCTCTTCTTTTGATTGACTATCGCTAATGTAATAAAAAAGAGCAATAGGATATCTTCGTTCTTTCATTTATCGTTAGATTCGATTTGACGTTAGATTCCTAACTATTTATCGTTAGATTTGATTTTCTTTCTTTTTTTTTTTTACATTGTTCATTTAAATGAATCATGAATTCATGATTTAACTTACGATTTAATTTACATCGTCTCCTCGATCGTGAAGTAGGAAGAATTCGTGGAACGACGGAACACGGAATGGGACGAGCGTATTTAAAGCACCGATCATTAATGCTAATTGAAATTAATCGGATAGATGAGACGAGCCGAAGGAGTCGATTTAATCACGAGAAGCTCGGAACAAGAGCGTGCCTTTTCAATGATAGTCGACGACGCGACACGATAAATCGTTCAATTATCATCTCTCTCTCTCTCTCTCTCTCTCTCTCTCTCTCTCTCTCTCTTTCATTCTTTCACTCTATTTGAAGCCACATCAAGGGCACGAAAGAAAAAAAGAAAAAAAAAAAAGAAAAAAGAGAAGAGAGGTAGGGAAATCACGAATTTACGAGTAGATCGCAAGTCTGTAAAGACTTTTTCGTATTTCTGTGTATTTACATGCTCGACAGATGCGAGCTTATGGTTGTTCATTTTTCTTTTTCATTCCATCTTTCTTCGTTACCACTTCTTCTTCATCTTTCTTTTTCTTTCTTTCTTTCTTTCTTTCTTTCTTTCTTTCTTTCTCTCTTTCTTTTTTTTCGTTTCATCGCTTTCTTCGTTTTCGTCGAGCACAGTTGAAACAGGTTTTATCGAGAAAGACAAGCGGAAGAATGTAAAAAAGGAAAGAGACAAGATAGGCAGGCATATGTGGACTCACCGAGACAAGCTGAAAACACATAGAGGTGAGAGTTACCATATGTCATAATTAATCTATCGTTGGAACGGCTCATGGTAATCGTGGATACAACTTTTTTACTGCTTCCCTGTGCCACGAGATTTTTTCTGGTACGTCGTCGTTAAACGAACACGATTCTTCATTTTATTGTTCATTTTCTTCCTCGTTGATTTTCAAGTAACATTGTTATTCATTTACTGCTTTTTGCTTTCCCCCTCCCCGCCCTTCAACTTTTGTTCCCTCCGCAAACACGAGATATGTAGCGACTTCGCTGTACTTTTTTTTTTCTTTCTTTTTTTTTTCCCTCGAGGAATATATGAGGCTATCTTTATTGTCTTTTCATGCAAATCTTTTATTCAATCGGACGTTTCGCTTCTTCTGTAAAGCCAAGTTCCTCGACGGCTAACCTTGTCTTTTCCCGCCCTGTTTTCTTTTCCGGCGATGGCTTAACTTGAAAAGCTCGAGTCGAACGCGTACTATTCAAAGAGACTCTCGTAAAGAGATAAATGTTTGAGAGAACATTCCATTTTCGACGGTTTGGATGTAGCAAGGAAACGAAAAAAAAAATAATCATTTCTCAAAAATAATTTTTTTTTTTTTTTTTTTATTCGAAATTAAATACGTCAGATATTTCTCGCTTATGTTTAAAAAACTGTATTAGCTCTTGACAATGTAGAAATAGTATGTAAATATATTGTAATATCCATTCTTTAAAACTTATCTGGCAAATAACACGACACTATGTGGGACAACATTTTTTAGTTACGTAAGAAAAGTAGGCGACACGTGTTACTATAGTTCGTCCAAGGAAATCCACTTTTCCGGGCAGCCTTACGAGTAAATAGACGAAAATTCTAACAAACTGGGAGCTCGATCACGCGGTTGTCTTCCGCGTAAGGAAAGCGATACTTGTTTGCTTTGGGAATTCTAGAGAGGGATCGGATATATTTCTAGAATTCTTATTACTTCTTCCAACTTGTGTTTTATTCTTCATCTCACTTCATCCTACAAGTCTCTTGGTCTTAGATATTTATTTTTTTTTTACCCTTCGAACAATCATTCCTTATCATTTCGCAAAGTTTGATTTGTTCTTTATTTTTCCATCTACGTAGATCCTCGTGATTTTCTATTTTCATGTTATCCATCCTTCACAACTTTGCTTCCTTACATCGTAACAACTCCTCAACTTCTCTCTCCCTCTCCTTCTCTCTCTCTCTCTCTCTCTCTCTCTCTCTCTCTCTTCCTCTCTCTATCTTTCTCTTTTTCTTTCTTCCTCTTTCGTCTAATTTTTTTGTGCTCGCTTCTTTGCTCCCTTGGAATCTTTCCAATGTTTTTCACTTTCAGTTCGCAGTCTTCCAATCTTTATTTACCTTCTTGTACCTTTCAACTCTCAATGAAACTTTGTCTTCACTATCTTGACAAATTCATTACAACTCTAGTTTCTTCCTCTTATATATTTCCTTTTCTTTTGAACTATCGAACAAACAATAGTCCTTCGAGATTAAACGAATCTTCTATAGACGTCCGATATGTGGACGTTTAATCTCGTGTGAATTCACGAATGCAAGAGCATTCTCTCTCTCTCTCTCTCTCTCTCTCTCTCTCTCTCTCTCTTTTCTCTCTTTTTTTTCTTTCTGGATGGGATAGAACGAATGAATAATAAAAGGAATAAATAGGAATAGAAAGGACAAGGATATGCCAACCATACTAGAGAGGATACACTCGAGTTCAGATAAGCAGATTAAATCGATGGTGTCGTCGTATTTATAGAAACGTCTAGCAAGTCCTGCTTTCGACGAGAGCCCATCGATAATAAATAATTGATGGTCGAGTAACCACGATCTCAGTCGGAATCGAATGTAATTTATAGTACGAGCCACAATATAAAAGTCTCACCGATCGATTATTATAAATATCAATTTTCTACCATCCAGTTTCGTGGCTATTGTAAGATTACAATTTGGATATCTATTTTTATAACTCGTAAAAAGCACTTTCGTTGCTTTTTCCGGATTCGTTAACGATCTCATCCGGAGCAATGTTTATAACTAATTTAAATAATGGTATTTTTTTAAATTCCTTTTTCTCTTCGTTGAGTTCTTTAAAAGCGATGATAATATTAAAGATAGAATATTCTTTTTTGAATTCCGAGGGAAAATAATTGAGATTGAACGGCAAATGTATATTACGGGGAAAACTAAGGAATATGAAAAATAGTTGAGTAATTTTGTACGGTACGTATTGTAAGATGGTTCGAAAAATAATTCGATCTTCTGCATATCTTTATTTTCACGAAAGCTCTTTTCGAGGTATATTTTTTTTTTTTTTTTAATTTTCTGATAGATCGAAATCAAAACGGCAAATATTTGAAAGGTTCTTACGTTTTATCTTCGTATCATGTCGCTCTGGAAAGAGAACGGATGGCGATATCGCTTGCATCGTGATTATAGTGGAGAAGCGAAGAAACGAAACGATAGGAAGAGAAAAGGAAGATAGAAACGTGACATTGCCGGATGTATATATATATATATATATATATATATATATATATATGTGTGTGTGTGTGTATCTATATGTATGTATGTATGTATGTATCTGTAGGAAGACGGGCTAATTTTCTGATTCCACGAAACCAATTAAAAGAGCTTTCCCGGTGTGTTGCCTGGCCGCCGGAAAATGGCGTTTCCCTGTGGCGATATCTGGCCAAGCAATTTCCTGCGTGTCTGAGGAGAAGCTGACACAATATGCAGCTATTTGGAGGGCAGCCAAATGAAACCGAAAAATTACGAGGCGGACAAAACGCACGGTCCATATTCCCAGTGTATACCATACACTGCACGGGATAGTGTCGCTACGTTTGTGTCGAGCAGCACCTTCGACCGTGCCCATATAACATTCACCTATTTCTACGTCTACTTGTATGCGTGTCTCTCTACATATTTATTCAATGTAACTAGCTTTCTATGTATTATATGTAGATATCTATATACGTACGTATACTTATATATATATATATATATATATATATATATATATATATGTTTATATATCGGTAGGTAGCTATATATGCAACCTCTAAATTCACGTGGATGAAAATTACTACGGCCGGGAACGGTGTACGACGACGGACCGTAAAATCGGACGAGTGCCAGAAGTAAATTGCCAGGAATTATTCGCACCCTCGAAAACTGTATTAATTCGTTGCACCGTTACGTCGACGGACCTCTTTTCTCCCCCTTTTCCCCTTTATCCTTCTTCCAATTTTTTGTTCTTTTCTCATTTGACAAGAGACTCGGATTTAATTGCAAAAAAATCTCTAACACAATCTCTCGTATATGAAGAGAATAAAAAGGATTTTAAATCTAATTAGAGGACGAAAGATATTTTTCTTCCCGTTACTATTTCTTTCGTATCGTGAATGATTCGATCAGATTTTAATCTGCTATTACAAACGAAGAATCCCTTCGATCGGTGGCCCCGTCAATCGATGTGGAATATCTACGAGCAGATAAAAGAAAATGGAGATACTTTTAACGAAAGGGCCGTCTCCAGTTCTTACTGTCTTCGCCCAACGAGAAATTGATACTCATTTTGTTTTCTTCGTGTCGTCCATGAGATAAAGAACGGTCCCAGATGGAGAAAGAGAAATTAGACGAAAGTAAAGAAAAAAAAAAAAAAAAAAAAAGAGAAAAGAAAAAAAATAAGAGAAGAAAAAGAATAAGGGAGAAAGGACGATCGTATCTGCTTTAATTTCGCCGACTTAAAGTCTCGCGAAAACTCGCAATCACTTCTGTCTTACGACTAACAAGGAAACTTCAGGAAATTCGATTCTAAAATAGATAAGCGATTCCGGACGTTCTCTTTCTTTTGGTTTTGGTTTTTTTTTCTTTTCCTTTTATATTTTTTTTCTCTTTTTATTTTTTTTTTTTTTTTTCTAATCGTGCCGATATAAAAAACGAATTGTATGAAATTATGTAACGTTTCATTGATTTGTTACGTATGAAGTTCCGAAACAAAATATCGCAAGCGCTTTCGAGTTCACGAGTAGAAATCGGATAAAATACTGATCGGAGAGGAAAAAAGGGCTTAGTCCAGAACTAAGCCGGTGCTATTGAAAAGGGAATCGATCAAATCCATATCGACGAGTGTAACCTCGTTCCTTTTTATTTTATTTATTTTCTCGTTACTACGTTCTTAAGACTCGAATACGTAAATTAAAGGAAATTACGCGAGAATTATTTCTTTCATTTTTTTTGTTCAGGAAGTATATGTTATTTCCGAATTAATAATTGTAAAATTTCAACATATTACACATTCGTAAGTTATTACCGATATATCTTCACGATATAAAACTATTCGTAAATGAATTAATATCGTATTAAGTAATAAGAATATACTGACTTGGCCATTCGGTGGTATTGTAATACCACAGTTGTCATTTATTTTCCACTTAATTAATACTGTAAAATTAATTATGTTCAGTATTGGTTCATAAAGTTTTATGCAACAATACAACAAACGGTAGAAATAGTATAGATTTCTATTTCTATTTTGGCATAATTATGTTAATGTGATTTATGTGACTCGTGACTATTGATCTGGATGTAGTGTAATAGTCACAGTGGGTCCTCGTGTACTATAAGATTCACAATAGCCTTATGGAATTGTAAAACCCGTACTGATTTTGATACTTACTCTCTTAGACTCACTCCTTTAGACTTACTCTTTAAGACTGAACGTTTTAAATTCAATATTTAAGAGTGGATTATTTTCGACGAATTATCCGGGAAAACGATTGGAGAAATTAGGCAAAGGGAAAATGATGAAAGTGGGTTTTTGAAAAAGTGCATGAAAAAGGGGGCAGGACTGATCCCTAATTAGTCGGAGGTGTGTCCGGATTGTTTGTCTCAAATATCTTTAAACAATTTCATGTGCGGTCTCTTGTACTAAGTGGCCGCACCTTGTAGGAGTGGAAAATAACTATCTCAGCGGGTAGGCTCACGGTAAACACGTAGCTCCTTTGGTTTATAAGTCTCTTATATTTATTACTAGACTTAGAAACAAAAAAAAAATTCAGAAATTATAAACAAAACAAAAAGATGTCTATAACTCGGACAATGCTGAGCCATTTGTTCTTTATCTTAAATTTGTCCTTTAACAGGCGTTCAACGAATTTCTAAAGGGCAAATATTTTGTGTTGTCATAAATTTTCCTTTAAGGAAAAATTCAACGGATTGTCAAGGGTGTGGTACGGCGTTTAATACAACGATTATCAAGACAGAGCAACTGTGAAAAGAAAGTGATTTTAAAAATATATCATATATATATATATATATATATATATATATATATATATATATATATATATATTGGAAATTTAACAGATCGTTTATAATGTTGACACTTTTCAAATCATTCATGGATAAGGTAATTTTTCTATTTACAAGAAAGAAGGGATATATTTCAGTGATAGGATGAAATCGCGGTCGATTCCATTTCACGCACGGTAGCTTCGCAGTTGTGATTCGGACTATTTGTCAAATCGTGGAAAAGAGAGAAAAGTGAGTGGCATTCAGGGATGTCTCGGAGTTTCGCTGAATGACGAATGCATCTTTATCGGGGCATATTCTTTATTTGTCGTAAGCGTTCGCTTGGAAATTGGTCGAGACATGAACGAAAGCGAGGGTGAAACGTTTTCCACGAGTATTTTAAAATTGTCCTCGATCGTACCCTTTTATCTCATGGAAATAGTTTTCTTTATGTTTTGAATACAAACACTTTTATAAAATTCAAGAGAAAGAAATAAAATATGATAGAAATGTTGACGATTACATAGCCATATTTACATGAGTAGAGAAACACGATTCGAATATTTATGTATGAACGTTCTTTGTCCGAAATAAAATAAAATTTACATTATTATATACTGCGACTTTATGAGAATATATGTATTAGGCAATTTGGCCTTAAAAGTCTATTAAATAGTATTTATTTACGTATATGGTTACAAGATAAAAGATACAATTACGTAAATAAATCAAAAGTTCATTCTCCCTTAAAAGTGGTACATATTTATTTTATATTTCTACCCGAAGTTTCATTTTCTTTTAGAAGATATCTTTTTCGAAATATTATCATTCAAAATTCAATCGCTAGTACGTATTTCGTAGAAGAGAGAGAACTATTTAAATCGACCAACTGAGTGGTGGATCGTGTTGTAAATTCCAGAAATTTATACAGATCACTGTGTCGATGTCCTTTTGAAAAAATTATATAGGTCATTAGGTCGGCGTAAACACAACTCTTTTATTCGCTACTAAAAGTCATAGAAACTTTAAATGGGGAACATTTGATTAAATAAAATGCTTCTTCTTCGTGACTAATCTATTGCTAATAATTATAAAAGCAATTGTTACTAATAATAACTTATCAATAATCTTTACGAACAATATCTTACCGAGTGATGCGAAATCATTTTTTTCTATCCAAGAAACAAAACAAAATACTTATTATGTTCACGTAAGGGATAAACACGAAAAGAAAGATTACGATTATCTCTCTATAAAAATTTTTCTTTAAAATACGATCACTTCGTTTGTAATCGTTCTTCGAGCATCGAAGAAACGAGAGATACGAATGGAAAAATAAAGAAAGATTAGAAAAAGACTGGTGTTATCGATAGTGGTGGTTCTAGGGCTGAAATAGTCGCATCCTTGCAGACATTTCGGAAAGATAATCGGAAAGTTTGAATACGATCTCACCCTACTCTCGCCCCCTCTCCCGCGGCCACAGCCTGGTCGAGAATATCCGTGAGATATTACAGCGTCGTTTGTTCGAGGGGTTGCCTTCTACTCCCTCGTTCCTTTTTTCTCTTGCACGAAAAGCCGAGCACCAATGGGAGCTTCCCTTTCTCCTCTTCCTTCACCTCACTTCTCCTTCCCCTTTCTCATACAACTCTCGTTTTATCACCCTCGTTATTCGTCTTTCACTGATCCTATTTGTTTTTTTTTCCTTCCTCCATCCCCCCCACCCCTCCCTCCCTTCTCCACAACTCAGTAAGGCCCGAGGTCTGCGGCAAGTGTCGAAGTTAAATTTGTCACGCCCTTATGGTCTCGGCGTACTGAACTAGAAAGGTTGTGGAATCAGATGCTATGTTATGAAACGCATGACATCGTATTCGAGCTTTTCAGAACGGAAATCCCCAACCTTAGTACTTTCTGATAAGCCGAGTTTATAAAGAGTTCCTATATTATTTCTTTTTTCTTTCATTTCTTTCTTTCTTTTTTTTTTATCTCAAAAATAAATAATACGTATCGGTTAAGGTAGGTAACCGTACGGATGGACAGAATTTAATGAAAAAAAAAAGAAAAAATATATTGAATATATAAACATTGGTATACTTTCTTAAATATATAAACATTGATATTCTTATTGATAAGAACAACGAATGCGCTCTTTTAAGAATAAACTTGCCGAATATCGTGTATTCTGATTATTATTCGACCATTATTGGTTCGACATAACAATATTCTCTCGGACCATTTAATTAACAAACCGTATCGATATCGACGTAAGATTTTCTTTAGTGAACTTATATACGCAACATTTATCTACTTTCTTCGTTTCTTAGAACGTGGAAGAAGCTCGTGAGTGAGATTTTTCTCGGAAATAAATTCGTTCTAAAGTAAACGAAAAACGTGTGTGTAAAAGATAACATAGATCGAAAAATATTGATCGATGATCGATCGGAAGTAAGAGAGAAAAGGGGAGAGGCACGAAAGTAAAATTTCTTTTAATAATCAATTTCTCGTGGAAAAGAGAAATGTAAAGAAAAACGTTCATCGAAAAATATTGATCGACGATCGATCGACAATACGAGGAAAGTAAAAGAGAATAAGAGAAAAGGGAGAAAAGATTATCTTAAAGTTCTTCGAGATGCTGTTCTCTTCTGAAAACTCGAGAATAATCTCGGTAATATTTAATCGACAGAGCCCTTGCCTGCATCCAGCTCAAGGCGAGTAAAGACCTTAACGCCATCGTACCTACACTATTTTACTTCCATCCGTTATTCCATCTCTCTCCCTTTCTCTTTCTCTCTCGCGTACATACTCATCCAAACCGAACTCACTCGAACACGTCCAGGATTCCGTTCTTTCTACAGTCCGTTTTTGCTTTTCACTTCGTCTACTTCCTTTCCCGTCGCTCCATCTTTCTCACTTTCACGTTCCATCTACACGTTCTTGCATAATGCACCTGATTTAGCAGAAAAGCCCTTTTCCCCCTCGATTATTTATACGTTTACATTATACATCTGATCTGCCGTGAACGCAGCCATTGTTGCCCCGTTGTCGTCGTATCCTTGATTCTCCATGTACCGCTTAAACTCCATCTTGTTAAAATTATTAAATGATCATTTTACGGTATTTCATTAATTTATTTATTTATTAAATAATCATATCATATTTAAATTATTAAATAATCATTTTACGATATTTCACTGGAATTATTTACAAGGCTTACAAAAATTTTCTAGACGCGTTATTAACCTATTTATTTCTTTGCGATACGAAGCGATATGCTCTGGACGAAGCGACAATTTGTTAAATGAAGTGAAAAATGGAACGCGACGTTTTATACGATCTGATTGATAAAAATAAAAATATATAGGCGAATATAAAAACGTCGTAAATACGACCATGTCATAGATATGATTGACGTTGGTCTCTATATCGTCCCTATATTTTCAATTGATTAGTATTTGACGTGAGCTTGTCAATCGCTTATGACAGTTACGACACAGAAGAGAGAGAGAGAGAGAGAGAGAGAGAGAGAGAGAGAGAGAGAGAGAGAGGGAGAATGAAATAGATAGAAGGGTCGTTTTTTATTTCGAAATAACCCCGTGGTAATCCACGACTCGTGGGCGGACAGATCACGAACAAAGAGATGCACTTTTTGCATAATTCTTCTCTGCATTCGTGATAAGCGATTTTGACAGGTCCCGCTGTGATTTAAGCAATCTTAACGAAAGTTTAAGGTGAAAGGGAGCGGAACTTCGATCCTACTAATGAAGTATCCCTCTCTCTTTCTATCTTTCTGTGCGTATATGCTGTGAGTTCTCTCTCTCTCTCTCTCTCTCTTTCTCTCTCTCTTATTCCATGAGAGAGGAAAACTTTCCGCCGACAAAATTATTCGGCGAGAGCAGATAAAAGCGATCCGGAGGAAAAAGTCACATCCATGAGCAAAGAAAAGTCTAAAGGTGGTCTGGTAAATGTGACCACTGTGATTCTCTATCTCTATCTATCTCTATCTCTCTCTCTCTCTCTCTCTATATCTCCCTTTTTATGCCACTAGATAAGAAAAGAGTTATCGAACTCGGTAAAATTATGAACGTAATATATCGATATAAACGTTTTTAAAGAAATTTAAAAATGATCCGAGATAAATCGATCAACGTTTAACGATTATAAGAGATATGATTTCTATGAACTTTATATAAGAAAATGTCTTACACGTAGGTCTTCGCGATTTCTCTGCAGTTATTCATCTTCCGTACTCGCAATTTCTCAGCAGTAGTATATATATATATATATATATATATATATATATATATATATATATATATATGTTATATATATATGTTCTCGCCCGTTTCCTTTTTAATGCTATCTAGGGATGCGAAGTTATAAGAAAGAAAGAGAAGATCGGTTCCATTATCGTAAAATATACCGCGCATAATTCAGCCTTGAAAATTCGATTAATGTCGCACTTAAAGTAACAAAGGGCATTCACGACAAAGGATACCGATCGGAATTCGTGATAATCGCAATCGCCATCTACTCCAACGCCTGACGAAGCTTTGTATTCCGTTGGTCCTATATCTTCCTTTCTTTCTCTCTTTCCTCTAATTTACTAATATTATTGTTGTTGTTGTTGTTGTTGTTGTTGTTGTTATTATTATCACCATTAGATAGCATTTTCCTTTGCTATGGATGATGAGAAACCAGTTGGTCAAACAAGTTCTCGAATCTCATTCCGCATATGACTATAATTAAGCTGCGCGTTCGTTCGGCCATAATATTATATGAAATTTCGAATTATTTCCTCTTATAGAATTCACGTTTCTAATTCGAATTTTCCCTCTTCTCTTTCCTTCATATATCTACTTTCATTTCTCCCCGTTTCTATCTCCAAACGGTCGTCGTACTCCCGCAGCGACGAGAGTATAAAATATTAATATACTATATCGCGACGAACTGTGGGACACGTTTAATTTGCCAGAATCGTTTCACGCCTTGCTTCTTCTTTGTACTCCTTCCTTCCTTCCTTCCTTCCTTCCTTCCTTCCTTCTTTTCTACCATTCCATATCTCCATCCACTTTCGACCGAACTCCCTCACCACACATCATCCTCGCTGGTTCTAAAAACGATGAATATCTTCGCACTCTCCTTTCACTACGCTAAGCGTAGTCATATTTTACGTGGAAAATTTAATGAGATTTCTTAGCGTGGAAAAGTTAGCGTTATACGTCATGAAGATCATAACTAAGACATTTTGGAAATAAAAGGATAGAAAAATAATATAAGCACAAAAAACCATTATTCGCAAACAATTTATTCAGTTAATTTTTTAATTTCAATCGATCATTTGAAATTAATTACATCCATCGTCCACATCAATCACGAAAAATATTACATACGCGTAAATATTTGATGCGACGAATTAAAACTGGAGATCATTCTAGTTACGAAAAAGGAAACAAAAATGTAATGGTAAAAGAGATGTGTGAATTCTGGAGGGAAAAAGATTCTTAATAATGAATTCGGGAAGAATAATCGAAAACGGGGGTATCGGGCACATCGATATTTCTCTCTCTCTCTCTCTCTCTCTTTCTCTCTGTCTCGCAGATACAAAAACCGGACGTTATCGCTCACAGTTATCGTCGAAGTTCGCCGACGTTTCTTTGAATAATTTAAAAGGCACCACCGCGGCGAAAATGTAGCGGGCAAATCCCCGGGTATCTCGGAACGTTTCAACGCTACGATCGAACGAACGGGACGCGTCTGGATTTTCAGGACAAATAGGTCAGGATGATCGAGATAGCAGTGCGAAAAGCAAAGAGAAAGACAAGCTTTACTTCTTCGAGATTCTTCGATACCAACCTTACGAATAATCGAATAACGACGAGTTTTCTGCCTATTCTATACGATTCTATCGAAAGTTGAGAAACTTTTCGATGAATGTATATACAATGTACATATTTATGTATATATATGTATGTATATATATTATGTATATATATATATATATATGTAATCGGAACTCAATAGCAGACCGTAACGATATTCGATAATTTTGTTGAGGGAAAAGCCAAGTTCCCTTTGATTAATCGAGTTCGTTCGATTCTCTCTTGATTAATAACACTAACGATAACAATGAACGTATTTGATTAAGCGAGACAATAAACGGCGAAATTGCAAACATGGGCAAATTGATTATTATATAAATCAATATAAAAGATTATTCTCTCTTTTATTTCATGAATATTGTATTTATACGCGTACACGTAGTGACAAATATATATATATATATATATATATATATATATATATATATATATATATATCATATTTTTTACTTGGATCATTTTTCGTAACGAAAGTTACGAGTAGCGAAGTTCAGAGGTTTCTCGTAATTTTACAATACCCTAATAAATTTAAATTAATGCTTTCATTATTCTTCTTTTTCACAACGAGAGAACTGGGCGAAAGCGGATGCTTGAGAGACTTCCTATAATTAGTACTTAAGCTACGTTCATCTACTTAGCAGTTTTGTTTCATACGCTTGCGAATTTTGTAATAGTTTACTGGGAAATTAGTGGTTCATAATGAGACGAGAAATCGGATTAACTGGATGATCGCTCATTCGTTCGTTCGCTCGTTCGTACGTTTGCACGAAAATTCAGTCGACAAATTACGTGGCATCAAATGGAATTCATTGTTAAATTTCTCTCATCTCTTTCCTCTTAGATATATCATTTCGGTTCGTTATCTTTTGTGAATCAATAAACTGATTTTAAATAATAATATGACAATGATCGAATTTATATTTTATCGAATTGAAAAATGTTCCAAATGGCTCGTTCGTATTATTTCCAAATCAATTTTTTTTTTACGTTCACGAAAGAAAAAAGAAACAGAATGAAGGCAAAATGATTACGAAAATTAATGGTTATATAAACGACATTTAAAAAGTAAATGGTACTTTATAAATAATATCATGATAGATATTTTTTATGGAATTTCATAGACAGGCGAATATATTTCAGCAAATTAATTTCGTATTTTCTTTTGGACTCATTCGTATTGTTCTTTGAAAGTTACTTCCACTCTCTCTCTCTCTCTCTCTCTCTCTCTCTCTCTACATTTTCTTGTTCCTCAAACTCCTCTCGTTATCCCAATGGAAAAATCTATTGCGTGGCACTCTTTGACGATTCTTTATACAGATGTAAAAGTATCTCTAAATTTTTCCACGCTTCAAAACGTTTTCGATTTCGCTTAAAAAGCTACATATGTTTCTTCCAATTGTCGATGCATTTAGATATATTTTATTTCACGTAGGAAAGAATACGTGTATATGTCTATATAACTATCTACGCGCGCACGTACCCACGCACGCACGCACAGATATATATATATATATATATATATATATATATATATAAACATACTTACGTATGCACATATGAAGATATCTACGTAGGACATGGTGAGCGTGATCCAATTTGAGTGACATGTCTTCGGTACATTTGACTTTCTAGATATGTTGGTGGATTCTGAAATAGACGGGGGAAATCTCAATACGATTTTTTACTACTCGAAAGAAATTACTTTATCGAGCTTGATATTACTGATATCTTCATGAACATAATAATATTTTTAATTGAAAATATATGGTTACATTTTTCTTTTTTCTCTTTTTCATTTTTATAATATAAATCGATTGATCGATTCGATAAGAATTTTTCATTCATTCATTTATTGATTTATTTATTTATTAAGGATAACTATCTAGAAAGTAAAGTAACGTGAGTTCCGACGGAGATACTTACGTTATCTTAATAATTAATGTTTCCTTTCCCGATCGATTACGGTGTCCCAAGAGAAATGTTTGCTTAGGATCTTCTCTGGCTTATTATTTAAAGGAAACCGTAGTACTCAACGTAGTTTGTTTGCCATAGAATATAAACGAACATAAATAGTAGTCTACCATATTTTATTTTATCCAAATATTTTTTTCCAGGCATAAATGGTACCATAATAGATTGCCCTTGCGACATATAATTTCAAATTAAGAGAGGAATTAAATTTAATGAAAATTTATTAAATATAATGTAATAATTTATAAACCGTTCATATGATCTCTTTGAAACAAAATTCTTATATTTGCGTATAATTTTAAAAACAATTTTTTTTCTCTCGCAACGCTAATACATCGAACACTTTTCAATTCTTTTCTGTTCTCTTTCTCATCGATGGAAAAGGAAAGGAAAAAAATGAATTTTCAAGTTCCTATCCGCCCGAACATGCTCTTGGAAAAATGGCTGGAGGGTTGACGAGAGACGAATGTGCAAGCTAATCGGATTCTACTAATTGGCTTACTCATAGAACAATTAAGAGGATTACAGTTTTTCGATAGCATATACCGCAGCTTCGTTCAGAATATTGCTACGTTACACACTCGACTATCGCGTGTATTTACTACACGTAAATCAAGTCGAATCGTGTGAGAGCATCTATCGATGCTCTCTCTCTCTCTCTCTCTCTCTCTCTCTCTCTCACTTTCCTATGGGAATTTATCGTCGTTGAAAATTCTCTTTTCTCAATAAGTTTTCTAGAAGAAATCAGAAGTCTACTTAAAAATTTTTTTTCCGATTCCTATTATTAAAGAAGATACGTAAACTTCGACGAAAAGATATTGAATAATTGTGAACAAAACGAGCAGAAAAAATAATAATTATAGAAGTTACATGTAACGTATGCAAGTTGAAGATATCGTTAGGGATCGTCGTTCGTACATACTACGAGATTTCGAATACGCAAGAAGAAAGAAAATAATATCGGTCTCGAAGAAAGAGAGGTCCAATTTTCCGCGACATTTGTATCGCAAATATCTCGTCTAAGATGCAAAGAAGCGCAGAGGAATTCAAATTCCGGGATAGTATGGAGAAGGTTTGCGTGACTCTGCCTCAGCTCCGATTCGTTTTCATCGTCGATGCTAGACGATGGTTCTGCACATCGCGAGAGAGAGAGAGAGAGAGAGAGAGAGAGAGAGAGAGAGAGAGAGAGGGAGAGAGAGACCAGAGAATAATACTTTTTACTCGTATGCAGGACGCGCGAATGCACATTTGAATCCTCCGCGATGCAGCAAGCCTTCTCTCTATTCCTCCTTTCGATTTTTCGAACTGGAAGATACTGGTACCACCGTAAGTCACGTTGAGAACGCAGTGACCTATCAAAGAAGTTCCCTACGATAAACAATGTTGGCAGCCATACTAGAATAAACAGAAACGGTGAGAATGAGAAACTAGGATCACGCGTGATTCTAGATGCTTTCTTGATTAATCGAACTTTTAAGCTTAATTATTAAACGTCATCTTCAATGTTTTCAACGTTATCCATTTTCTACAAACTCACGATCAGTCTTAACAATTTTATCTTGAATTAGCGAAACTGTACAATTATTTCGTTTAAGCGAAATTAATTGAATCAATTCGTGTAATATTAATTTTATTTAAAAAGTTCCCTTTACGCTCGTTCATACATTGCTTTTATCAGAAAAATTATAAAATTATATACATTCTTTTTTACAATAATTATAAATCTTGAAGATAATTTACATTCGAAGTTTCAATTACTAGTCTTTTTTAATCTCTCTCTCTCTCTCTCTTTCTCTCTCTGTCTATCTGTCTGTCTGTCTGTCTCTCTCTCTCTCTCTCTTTCTTAGAGTTACATTCCTTTTCGATCGTTTACTTTTGTCTTGCGAACGATCCTCTTGGCTATCTACGTATTTACTCAAGCGGTCTTTCTCTCTTTTCGATCGTTCCGAATATCGTCAAGAAAATAGAAAAAATGTCGAAGGGATTGCAGTATGTCGACGTAGGTACATCTCTGAGCGCTGAACCAATCGGAGAGCATCATTGATTTACTCGTCTTTTTTCCTCTCCTCTTTCTTTGCTTTCCTGGCTATCTCATCATTGTAATTAACGTTCTAATAACGTTTGAAGAATATCGTCTATCATAATTCTCTAAAAAAAAAAAAAAGAAAAAAAAACTTACGATCTTTGTCTTCGTCGTTTGATTTGTAATTTAAAACTTTCATTAACGTGATCGTTTTACTTGAAAGCTTATTAGCTTAAAGTCCCGCTTTACCGACACACATTCAAAATTTGATGGGAAATTTCGGAATACTTTTATCTGCATATCGATATGACGAATCCAATTAACGTTCTGGCTTTAGCATTCTCGAGAGACAAGTCGTTAAGCGCGCAATCAGTCGGATTTCACTGTTTGCAAAGTTCAAGCATCGTACGAACGCACGATTTGTATTTAAGCTTTAAGCTTTCTCGTTGATCTGCACTATAGCGTGAAGTAAAACTTTCTAGGTGGGTATAAAATCCTAAGGTTGGTTTATAAATCAGCCTATTTTAGGACCAATTTTTTTCAGATTGTAA
This sequence comes from Dolichovespula sylvestris, assembly GCA_918808275.2. Lineage (NCBI taxonomy): Eukaryota > Metazoa > Arthropoda > Insecta > Hymenoptera > Vespidae > Dolichovespula > Dolichovespula sylvestris. Next base: position 11,447,942 of record OU964961.1, read on the forward strand.
ACCTGTAAATCCAGAAATTTCTTTGCAATCAAAAAGAAAAAAAAAAAAGAAAAAGAATTAGCTTAAAAAATATCGAATAAAAAATGTATGATGACTTTTGGCTCACCTTATTATATCAGAGCGAGAGAGAGAGAGAGAGAGAGAGAGAGAGAGAGAGAGAGAGAGAGAGAGAGAGAAAATACATGGATTATATCTTGCAATCCGCTATAAGAATTTCATCATGACGTTTTCATCCTCTTTTCTTCATTTCGATATCTAAAAAATATTAAATCGTTAGCTTTTTGCGATATTTCAAAAATATAACAAAATATCGCATAATTTTTTAAATATTACAATGCTCATTCTCCGAATATTTAAAATTCAAACTTTCATTGATTTTAAACCAATGTTGTATCAATAGGAACACGTATATAATTACTAGTAGAATTTAATGGAGTTTCAAATTAACCGGAGACAAATAATTCGCCTAAAACTTGGAATATTAACAACATAGGAGTTTTCAGTTCGAAATGAAATGTTTGCTGGATGATTTTTTAAATATTTTAAAATAATTAAAAATAGATTGACGTGTTGGATTTATTAAAAACAAAAAAAAAAAAATAGATGACAATGATTACTTCCACGATTAATTGTTTCCTTTTTTTTTTTACATTCTTTCGTCCTTTCGATATTCTTGATATTTGAAAACGTTAATAATGAAACATGATTATAAAAAAACGTAAGTACCTATCTTATATCACGACGAAAAGTCAGACTGATTTAAAAAGTAACTAAACGTCTTTCGTATGTTCATGTCCATTGAATATTCGTCGATGAGACGAATAAACGATAAGACGAATAAACGAAAATAAACTCGCCTTCTTCGCGTCAGTCAATCGTAAATATATCTTACCAATGAAATTTAATTTCGATTCAATGGAGATTCATTTTACGTTGAAAGAAATTGATGCCATAGTTGAAAATAAACTTTCACGACTTGATGTGTAATTAATCGAGAGACGCGTTGAAAATTTCTACGAGCAAATCAGAATACAAGAATGAGAGAGAGAGAGAGAGAGAGAGAGAGAGAGAGAGAGAGAGAGAGAGAGAGAGAGAGAGAGAGAGAGAGAGAGAGAGAGATAGATAAAGAGGGAGAAAGGAAGATCGTGAGAGTCGAAAAGAAAGAGGAGGAGAAGATGAATGAAGCAGAAATGGGGAGAAATTCATCGAGGATTTATTAGTTTGGCGTGACGGTAGAATCTCAGTTCTGGTAGCCACATAACGAGTTTATTAAATATTTTATAACGGCTTAAAGAGAGAATAAGGGAGATGTAGAGGGTGATTGAGAGAATGAGAGAAAAGAGAAAGAGACATGAAAAATGCGAAAAGGCAATGTGTAAGGGAAGAGGAAAACAGGCGTGGAAAAAGGTAGCGAAGCGAAGAGGAGGTGGCAAACATGGATGGCCAGAATATATCGTACAAAGGGGAGAACCCCTTTTATGATTCAGCGCTTTTATCCCACACTCCCCGATCTTCGAGATGCGGAGAGAAAACAGACAGACAGACGGTCAGACAGAGAGAGAGAGAGAGAGAGAGAGAGAGAGAGGGAGAGAGAGAGACAGAAAGATGAATGAACAATCATGTGTTGCTAACGTATAACTTTCTCATAATCGCGGCACCATCTCGAAACTCTTCTATGGCTTACGTATCATTATTGTACGACAAGTTTATTGAACGTCTCGTCCATACATATATAACTTTCATTTTGAAATAGAATGAGAAATAAATAGGAAGCGTAATAGGTGTTGGACGTTGATATTGTTACCATTATTTTTCGAATTTTTTTGCTTATTTTCCTACTTTCTCTCTCTCTCTCTCTCTCTCGACGAAATTGACATAGATTTTCTACAATCACCCCTACTGTCATATAGATATATTTGACATTTTATGTTAAATAACATCTTTTTCATTTCTTGGATGAATCGGATGAAACACGAGGGTAAATTTTTTTTTTGTTACATATCGTTGTTATTTTATGGTTTATTTAATTTATTGTTCCTTTCACTTTTTTTTTTTTTTTTTTAAATATTTATACGCACTTATACGCGATCGAGAAAATTAGTCACTTGAAAAGAGGAATAGAGAAGTCGATATGGCGAAGTCGTAGAAAGGGACATTTCTTTTCATGTCCGTAGGATTTAATTTTCAGTCGACGTCGAAAGTATGACGATCAAAGAGAGAGAGAAAGATACGAGAGGAGGACTTGCCATGACGACGAAGACGACGACGAGGACGAAGAAGACGACGTCGAGGACGAAGAAGACGAGAACGAGGACGACGACATTGGACGTGAACAGAGAAAATGGAAGAATGGAAGCCAAAGTGGCGAAAGAGAAGCAACCAGAGAGAGAGAGAGAGAGAGAGAGAGAGAGAGAGAGAGAGAGAGAACTTTGTACCCGGTCGTCTGCTCGTTTTAGCTTTGTAGCGCGTCGTTTTCGAGGGATCGCAACAATAGCTGATTCCTCTACGCCAAATATTAACCAATCTTGAAATAAAGAGAGAGATAAAGACGGACAGACAGAGAGAAAAAGGGAAGGTTTTTAATGATTCATGGTTCCGTGAAATTATTATTGAACGCTTGGAAATCTTCATTTTTTCCCACTCCCTCCCCGCCCTCGATTCTTCTATTTTCCGCTTCAATCCATTTGCACATATTTTACTTCATTTTCTCCTATCTCATTTGATAAAGTTTCAATATTTTCTTAACGTGATGTATTTCATATCTACGTAGAATAATTTTGAAATGTTGCGTTTACTTTATTATTGATTAAACAAAAAATTACAGAATACAAAGGATTCGACGAATCCGCTAATAGGAAAGTTCAAAATTAATTTCACAAACTAAAATCGACAATCTTTGTATCTCTCTCTCTCTCTCTCTTTCTCTCTCTCTCTCTCTCTCTCACACACACACACACATCTTCATTATAAAGACTTTTGTCGGACAGAGCCGATTGCTCGACAAGCAAGGGAGTTCAAAGCTCGATGGGTTATTCCATGTCGACCCCTTTACAAGTACCTTTAAGCCTTTCACTTTCGAATAACACAATTTTCCGGAGCCTTTTGCGGAGTTAATTGCTTTCGATCGCGTGAGAACGCTTTTTGTTGTTACAAATTATTGCGCGTCAAGGAGAGAGAGAGAGAGAGAGAGAGAGAGAGAGAGAGAGAGAGAGAGAGAGAGAGAGAGAGATGGAAAGAGTATACAACAAAAAGACAGAGAGAAAGAGAGAGAGAAAGAGAGAGAGAGAGAGAGAGAAAGAGAGAGAGAGAGAGAGAGAGGACTACGTACAAACTAGTAGCGTAATATGTTCGAACTGCCTTTAGGTACATCTGAGCCACGTCCATCAAGAAATTTATCAAAATTAAAATAGTTTTCCCTTGACTCGGCATTCTGGTGATCGAAGCCGTCATGCTGCCAGGCCGCCGGTCAAGCCGGATTTCCTCTGCGCGCTTCGCATAATTTGCAAACCGCTGCTCACCGACCGCAACTCGATATCGGAATCCCAACTTAACTAACTTCGAAAGTTACGTGAAAAATTAACAAAAGGATTAAGAACATTTTTATACATTAATTTGTTTCAAGTAATATTTGTCTTAATCCAACATTTAAGTGGCTATGATTAATCATTTTTATTTTATATAAATCCATATTTTGTGTGTGTGTGTGTGTGTGTGTGTGTGTGTGTGTGTGTGTGTGTATCGAATATTTTGGGTCAAATATTTTATATGCTTACAGTACTCTTAGAGAGAACTAAAAAATGTCTGATTAACATGGATTCTAAAATTAACCCTTTCGATGTAAATTAACTTATATTATTTATGAGCGTTCATTATCTTGAGTCCCTTGGTAACATATTGAATATGCACAAAGAAATTTGTTTAGAAATACACTAGTTCAAGGTTGAAAAGATAAGTTTATTATGAAAATAAACAAAACTTATTACCAATGTAATAATGGAATATTATGTATCGATTGATGTGTTACCAATGGACTCATAATATCGAACGCTCATAAATAATAAAAGTTAATTTACATCGAAAGGACTGATTTTTGGATTCATGTTAATCAGATATTTTTAATATTTCTCAAAGGAAAAATACCGAAACAATAAAACCGTGTTGTTATATTATTGTCACCGATAATTGTTATCCAATTAATGACATTTCATATATTTTAAATTTTATGAAAAGAGCCACATCCGTCCAGAAATTTTCTTTTTTGTTCTTTCTTTCTTCGCATTTTCTACAAGTTTCATATCTTGAAATTTTCATATCGACATTTGATAAAATCGAAGAAGTTATAGAATTCCGAGTAAAGTACGTTCGAGCTTCGAGAGCACGAGTTTCGCTACTTGGTATTGCGCGCACGGAAAACTCGCTCTAACCGTATTTTGGTTCCCACTTGCCCTTTGTCAATGTGGCCTAGAAAAGCTCTTTATAACTTTGATTAATGTTCATAAAAATACGTGATAGCTATACGTGAGTTACTCCGAAAATCCAGAACAACAGTACGTCGATCGTCAAAAATTGCTGCAAATATTGTTGCATGTATTTTCAACGAAAGTGATACTGCACATTTGTTGCTGATGCACTTATCAAATATCGATATTGAACGAAATTGCTTTGGGTACTGCGAATACTAAGATTCAGTTGAAATTCGATACGCAAGACGCGAAGTGAGAATTTTTCACAGATACCAACAATCCTTTTCCTATGAAATGCCATATAATCTCTGCTAAGGGTATCCTATATAATATTAGAATTCATGACTAGATATAAAGTTAAAAATTCTTCACTTAACAATAATAATATCATACTTGAAACTGTAAACGCAATCTTCTCAAAACGGTGTCTTCGAAGCCGCTGGACATGATATCCGCAAAAACTGAAAATATCAGATAAACTGATATCAGAAAAATTTAGATTAAGATTAAGTAAGATCGTCGACGATCTTACTTATTTATTTATTTATTTATTTTTTTTTCTTTTAAATCGACCTTTATTCCTCAGTAGTTACGCAAAAGTGACGATTTTTCTCATAGCTTTTCCATGTTTGCTTTTCAATTAGTCGTTATTTTTTAAGAGAAAATCAATAGTAAAAATCGGAGAATCGTCAACGATTCGTCTTCGATGTTAACTTGAATAAACCGTTTCGTATTTTGATTTCAAATAGACCGTTTTAGCTGGAGAGTGCCCGTCGTCGAACGTCTCTAAAAGAAATTTATCGTCTGCTGGCGGTCATACTTTTTTGTTTTTCGATAGTTTCGAATGATGTCTTTTAAACCTCTCGATACGTGTACCTTCGAATATAAAAAGAAAGTCGCTTAACTTCCATTAATCGTTTCTTAGAAAAAAAAATTCCAAATTTCGATCTTTTCCTAAGGCATCTAATGGAATGATACTAATAAATCGTTAACTTATTGATTATCGATTATTTTTAACCGTCAGCGTTCAATTATAACGGTGTCGAAATAATCGTTACGCATTTTAAATGCCGAAATTAGAATCGAAATGGTAAAACTAGATGGAGAAAAAAATCGGAGAGTAGAAAGAGCGGAAGCGAGAAAAACGGAGAATGGGACGTAGTTGACGACATCGATTCTGTATTAAGCCTCTGAAATTGCACAGAGAACGTTCGCGGAAGACTATGAGGTGCTTCTACTTTGCTCTATCATTTACTTCGGTCTTAGCGACTCCACTAAGATACCATAAATTGGTTCGTGAGATTCGAGGATCGTTGTGTCTAACGATAATTGAGTTTCTTGCGCGTTTAACTACTAACCATAGTAGATATATATTTTCTAACATTTCTACGTACTCCATTCGGATATATATTTCGAAAGATCTTATATTTACCTGTCGGTTTTCAATTAGAAAAAATATAAAGAGTGACGCTTATCTTAAATAAAAATTAAAAATTTTTTTAATTATAATGGTAAAGTATTTTTTAATTGTTTATCACGAGTATTTTTAAAATATCGATACTAATACGTTTAACGTCATATTCTATATACAATTAAAATGTTCGAAGTATCATTGTTTGAGCGATGTGAGATCTTCAATGGAAAATTTTCGAGAGCTTCGTTATCTTTTCCTTTATTTCTTTAATAAAACGTGACAATATTACGAGCTCGAACGCATATACGGTCAATCCAAAGATCATAAATTTTCACCTTGGAATTATCATGTTCATTGCAACTTGTCTATCCATCTTCTCTTCGTGGAGACGGTGAAATCGCACGAGGTCCTTAAAATCGTAACTCGATAAATTTACGTTTACGACTGGCCCGATGTTCGAGGACCCATAAAACCAATGTCCATCTTCGACCCCACACAGGGATGAGAAAACGTTCGTTTCTAAGAAAGCGAAGAGAGGGCTCGTTAAATTTGATAGAGCGTAAGAAATTTCGTTAAATTGAAAAATATGAACCTTCCGGGGTCAGCTTCTTTGCTTGATCGATAAAGCTACGATTATTACGCGTGTAACGAAGTGATTCTTTGAGCAAAAATAAGTAGAATCAATAGATAAGTATATTTCCTTTCTTTCGCAAGTAAAATAATTTTAAAAATTAAAGAGCATATATATATATATATATATATATATATATACAATACCGAGAATATCTATCTAAACAAATACGATAATATCGATATGACGTCATATAATTTATCTGATAATATCTTTAACAATGTATTAATATTCAAGATTAACAAAAGTGTAAATTTATATGTTAATCATTGTTAAATATATTTTTATTACTGATAAGAAAAACCGATATGAAGCCCCTGTATGATACAAGTTACCTTTATTTGAAATTTAGAAATATTTTATATCTTATGTATTTTATTAACAAATCTCAGAACAAACATTGACCTTCGGTAGGATATCGATTTATAATGATATTAATTATGAAGCACACGTATTTGATCTAATCAAATTAAAATTATTTCAACTTATTTTTCTCCTCTTTTTTTTTTTTTTTAATTAAAAAAAAATATTTCGTTATCAAAATTTGCAATACGTCTCTAATTCTTCCTCGGTATCAAATCGTTATATCAAATCATTAGGATTAGACACGTGATACGAGAGGAATTGAAAAAAAATGAAGAGGGGAGGATACAGCACACGAGAATACCTTCGGGCTAGCCCTCGGACGACAATACTAAGAAGAACGCGTCGAGACTAACCACTCAGACTTGGCCCCAGGGAATCTGTAATAAAGAATATGGACTCTTAGCTGCACCTTTTGTGTGCCATCCGATGCTTCTCGGGCTCGTTTCGAGCCCTCTTCGAGGACGGAGGGCACACCGGTACTATCGCCCGCGGCATCACTGGCACTCTCCGCACTACTCTCCGCGCGATCATCTAAAAAAAAAAAAAAAAAAAAAAAGGAAAATCAAATTCTACGGAAGAACCGAGTTCGCGACTACACGTTACGCGAGGTTTTTTTTTTTTTATTTCTTTATTGGAAAGATGTGACAGTATCTACTAGCTGTTTAAATTTTGTTTCATCCGAAAATTCTCGCTTTTATTCAATGAAAATTTAAAAGAACCTACCTTATGATCTATGGTACGCTTCCAATCAGTCACCTTTAAAATACGATAGAAATTAAACGCACTTTGATTCTCCGGGAATATCTCGCGAATTAAATTGAAAGGAGATTATAAACGAAGGTAATAAAATCTCTCTTTTCTTTTCTTTTCTTTTTATTTCAACTCGATAATTAGTTATGTTCTTAAATTTAATATGCGTTATATTACTTGGTAGAACATTTAATACTTAAACTAAACGGGAAGATCTACTTACCTTACCTCTCTTCTACAACGACACTTCCTCATTTTATCTACTGTCCTGATTCCACGAATGATTTCCCTTGATGTCGCATAGCATGACATTATGTCTCTGCTATTCGAAATGGCGCATCGAAAATCGACGTATTAATCGATTTTCTCGCTGACGCGATTAAAGTCAAATATTACAAACATTTATCGGAGTTTCTACCTTGCTGACTATTTTAATAAATACCTACGACGTTTTATTGTGTCTACCTATTATGTTAGCTAGGATCGATGAAGTCAAACATTTCGTAAGATTTTCCTTTTATTTTGATAGTTTTTAATTTCGTGCAATCATGTAACGGGTTTCTTACGTATGCAAGAGAAACTATGAAAATTGACGACAGACTCTCGAAGGAAATCAGGGAAGTGTCTTCCGTTGAATCGAGTATCTAATAACGTGAGTTTCTCGAAATGGTAGAGAAGCTTTGCGAACGACAGGAGTATGCTGGTGTAAACGAGCCTCTCATGGAAGGTGTTAATTGGCGAACGAGCACGTTTTCTGTCGCTCTCCTTAACTAAGGAGAAACCAAGCGTTGCCTAATAGGCTTGCACCTAATTTTCCTTGCCGTTAGTCTGATGCAAAGGACTCTTAAGGATCTTGTTTTACTTGCCATGCGACGATGGCGACACTATATCGACAAACAATTCGCGTCTCTCAAAGCGAACTTGGAATAAATCGTTAGACTTTTCAAAGGAAACTCTCGACTATCTTTTTCGGCTTTTCAAGTGAAACGATAAAGCACCCTCGCTTTGCAACATCTTATATAACGATAAATACGCTATTATTTGTTTATACGTTTAACGATTCAATTTTCACGTGGACGCGATTATTATTATTATCTTTTTATTTTCGACAAACAAACGATATAAAAATATGTAATCATTAAAGGATATAAAAAAATGAAGGTATTGTTGGATAAGAATTAAAAGAAAATACGAGGAATTCATATTAACATCTCGAACGGATGTACTTAACGATCTTTTTTATCTTTCTATAAATTTTCGTTCATTTTATAGCCGCATTCATTTTTCGGGCGAGCTTCGAGTTCGGGTGGTCCATGTTATATTAATAAAAAAAACTGTGGAATTTTGACGATGGGGTCCTTCCTTTGATGTGCGACAAAATTGGCCGCATCTTCTCTCTCTCTCTCACTCTCTCTCTCTCTCTCTCTCTCTCTCTCACTCTCTTTCATTCTCTCATTCTGTTCGTTGTTCGATCTTCCTTTTGAAAGGCGTCGGTATTGCGTTCGTTCGGCTCGCGTGTCACACGAATTTCTTCTCGGAAGGCAAGACAAAGGATGCGTTATAAAACGTGAAAACGTACGAGGGCACCCACCTTTGACTCCGAACTTTTTCTTTCTCTTTATACTGTTCTTCTTCTTCTTCCTCTTTTACATCTCTACGTGCACCCTCACCCTTCGAAAAAGACTGATTTACGAGCGAACTTCAAGATGAGCAGTTTCTCCTTCTCTCCGTCTACTCCGAAATTTGCCTGCGTTTCAGGAAGATATTGCGGATCGAGCGAGAGGGTTCATAAGGGCTGATCGCGTGTTTCGACTCTCCTTATTTGCTCTGATATTATCACTTTTTTTTTCGTGATATTATTATTTCTACCTGATGCGAAATTAATTTATTCCTATTTTTTTTTCTTCTTTTTCTTAGATCTCCCAACTATTCAAAGATATATTTTCACGTTAACGCGATATTGAATCGAAGGAGATAATTCGATTGCCACGTTAAAAATAGAAAGGGAAAACTTAGTTAATTTTTAATACGTATAATTTTTTAATTGTATTCTTATAGATATCATTCATTTCCCTCTATCAAAAAAAAAAAAAGAAAGAAAAAAAATTCGTTGACTCATGCATTTATATAGATGAACGTACTGACGCTAACGAAGCCTTGTTCTAACAGTACTCTCTTTCGTTGTAGAATTCTCTTCGTCCCTTCTTTGCGGAATAGAGAACCGATAAGAAAGGAAGCTGCATTTTGAGAAAAGTTGAATGAACTGAAGAAGGCAACTGTCTTTCCTTTCCAAGTTTTTTGATTAAATCCTTTCTCTGTTTTCCACTTAAGGAAGGGAAAAACGGGAGAAAGATAAACGAATAGGCGAAAGAGAAATGAAGAAGAGGAAGAGAGCGAGAGAAACAGAAGAAGGTTGGAAGATGTCAACATTCTTCTTTAAATCAGATTGGAAATTGAACCAAGTATGTAGGAGCCCGAAAGAAATCAATCTGTGATTGATCATTGATCTACGATAATATCTTCCAAAAAGGAGATTAAAAAAGTTTTGCAGGACAAGAGTTATTAATCGAATATGAATAGTCAGATTTGATGCATGTTATAACTCGTTTTGTTCTCATTGCAACAATTCGATATTAAGTATAAAGTATCATGGATTTGCTGAAGACCTTCGTCTCGATATTTTACCTTGATGCATGTTCAGTTATTTGAAATGTTATTATTATCCTAAAGTATCTTACTCGTTACAAATTATTCGAGAAGTTGTAAACGATTTTTTCAAGCTCGTCGGAAATAAAGTTCCTGGCGTGTTGGCTACAGCTTCTCAACGTGCTTTACCGTAGCAACGAGAACGAGTACTGTACCGAGAGAGATAGATAGATAGAGAGAGAGAGAGAGAGAGAGAGAGAGAGAGAGAGAGAGAGAGAGAGAGAGAATCCTCTCATGGCTTCGAGCGTGTACGCGGGCGCACGCGTAAGATCCTCTCTCGATGATTCTCTTTTCGGCGGTTCCATTTATCATCGGCGAGAATCGAGGCGAGAGAGGCTTTGTATCGTTCCTTCGTAAGAAGCAAAGCCGAACAATGGGGCCACGGGAAAATAATTGCGAGGATTGCCGTTGGAACCGCGATGTCGGTCGCCGATATCATCGTGATTGGTTGTGTTGCTCGCGTTCCATTTGAGGTTACCCTTTCGCAAATAAATTTCCTTTCGCAATCCATATTAACTGCCGAAATATTAAAATTATGTATCACTCCCGAGATATTCAATGATACGTTACTTATTTCGTAGAAATAAACTCTTATTCCATCGGTAACTTCTCCTTAAAATTCATTTATAAACGATTATCGTAAACAATCATTTTGCAAAGGTGAGAAAAAAAAAGAAAGAAAAAAGTTGATGCAATACCGATATATATTTGTACGAATAATCGAATTTAGTAAATTTTGCTATTTCTTTTTTCCTTTGTTTTCTTATTTTATATAAACTTATCTTATTATCTTAACATACGAAAGATCTAAGATCACTATGAAACTTTATCATGGATACAAAATGTTGTTTCATCGTCTCGAATATCCATGTTGAGGTAACGATGCTTCGGGCAAAGATAGAACATTATTTTAGTATATATAGGGATATATATATATATATATATATATATATATATATATATATATATATAAATATACCTATATATTCTTGATACGTATGTATTGCACTGAAGACACCATTAATATTAAATTTACAGAATGTGTGAGGATACACATAGCGTGCCTTACATTCAGATACATGCGATAGAAATTTTCATTATATTGACAGCCTGATTTCCTTGGAATACCTGTTATCGTAATATTATTAAATTAAAGAAAACAAATGAAAGGATCGCATTTTTACTTTATCCTTTTTAAATGTGATATTAAAAGAGACCAAGGAATACTCGTTTATAATACATTTTATACGTCGATCGAGGTATTCCCTTAAGGCTGTTGTGTAGTAGCATAATTCAGTATCGCACATAATGCAGTGGAACGATGACAGGCATTCCACGTAAAGCTAGATTTATACTCTCTCTTGTGTGCCCATGGGACACTTTCAACCTTTAGTAGCTACGAGGTGTGAGAGAACGAAAAGGATGTACTTAAAATTTTCAAATGTTAACAATGAAAGATTCGATTACATTTCCACGAACGTACATACGTGACACAATTTTTTTCGTCTGAATTATATGTTTAATTAAAAAAAAAAAAAAAAAAAAAAAAAAAAGAAAAGAAAAAAAAATTCATTTCAATCTTGAAGTGATTTCATACACCAACGAGATTCCACTCCAATTACGAACTTTCAATTAATATCTCGCACGTTTCCTTTAGGAGGACTCTTCTATGCGAGGACGAATTAAGTGTCAGCCTTACTCGAAATTTTGTATTCTTCTCTCTCTCTCTCTCTCTCTCTCTTTCTCTTCTCTCTCTCTCTCTCTCTCTTTCGCTCGCTCACTCATTCTTCCTTTCTCTCTTTCTTTTCTTTCTTTCTTCTCCTACCGTCGTCGAGTAGAGAAAATGACAAAAGCCGGCCTAAATCAACGAGGAGTTTTATCCAGGAGGCCCTCCAGGGGATTTACACAACGGTCCTCGCGCCCTTTTAGGACTCGAGAAACCTCCTCGTTTCTTTCTCTCTTTCTCTCTCTCTCTCTCTCTCTCTTTCTCTTTTTCGCGTACCTGCCGTCTCGTAAGTCCGAGGCTTGCCTCCTCTCTCAGTCGAGAGTACGAGTAAATAAAGGTCTGTTCATGCGTGAAATACCTTGAGGGTAAGGCACCCTATCCCAACCGCGAAATACATGGAAACTCTTGTAACGTGAGACGAAATTGAAGCCACTGTCTCGGTAGCAACACTACCACAAGCATCTACACCATCGGCATCGTTATTCTCCCTTTCCGTCGTTATCGAACTTTGTTCGTCCATGCGCGAAAGTAAACTCTCATCTTAACTTGCCTTTTACCGGATAAGTATTCTTCACTGAGAGAACCAAAGGAATATGTTTACGTTACACTGTTTTTTCATTCTCAATGCGTCATTTATCTTTAGCTCGATCGTTGTTTCCTTCCTTTTGAGAGATCTACTGTGTAAATATCTTCCTTAGAGTGATTAGCAACTTCTCTCTTTCGGTCGACTAAAATAGAAAATCCAATATCCCATATTGGTCGCAACGAACGTGATATTAAATACTTGATATATTAATAAAAACAATTTTTATTTATGGGATGGTACTTTGGACTTAGATTTATTGGGTTCCGTTTGTCATCAATCAAACTTTTTTTATATTGAGAGATATCTTTGAAACTGCGACAGGAATACAATTTTTTCAGTTGTCTTTAATCAAAGCGACGACCTTTTTACTTTGTATAATAAAGTGCAACGTTTCTGCAAGCTCGAGGACCACGGGTTTAACGCCAACCATTGCTTTAAATAATGCAAAGATGTTGACATTCTTTTTTAATTTTCTTTTTCTTTTTTTCTTTTATTACCATGGATTCCGACGTGTATCTTCGGTGGCGCAAACAAAGCAGGCTCATCATCGAACGACGTGTACTATCGGTGGCTCATTGCAATACAGTGTTAGATATCGTTTTTGCTGTTGGTACAAATATCTTTCAATGAATTTCGAAAACTAATTTTATGTTTGTATATTCAAGTAATTATATAATCCATAATTAATCAAATAACGTGATTTATTTCTTTTTATATATTTTTATAAAACATTTCAAATATAACGATGGCAGAATTTTACAAAGATCCATCTCGTATAGTAAAATACAAATATCAACGTCGGCATGTTAAACGTATCGCATTGCTTTACGTACTTTTATTTCTTTTTTAAATATGAATTTTTTCAATTATTACTACTCAATTTTTTACGACCATATGAAATCTTTTTCTCTCGTAGAAAATGCAATGTTACACTTCTAATGGAAGGTGATAATAAATTAATGAGAATGGTAACAAGTTTTTATCCCTTATTTAATTTTTCATTTCTTCGAAAGGCGTCAATGTAATTATTAAAATTTTACACCGCTCAAAGATACACTCGTTTCACGAGAAACCCGTATGAGCTTTGATTTCGACGGCTCGTTTAATTGTAGTTCCGTTGCCAATTAACGCTTTCGTGGCATCACAGCTATTTCGATCTAGGCTCGAGTGGGAGAGAAAGAGAAAGAGAAAGAGAAAGAGAAAGAGAGAGAGAGAGAGAGAGAGAGAGAGAGAGAGTGAGAGACCAAGTTGAGTTTTGAAACAATTAACGTAACTTTCCGAGTAAATAAAAGTCTGCAGCATCTGTCCGCCAGCTTTGAAGTCGGACGAAGTTTCTTCAGCTTGCGGAAGCCTTTCCTCGAATTTGTCTTGTTCTTTCTCTCTCTCTCTCTCTCTCTCTCTCTCTCTCTCTCTCTCTCTCTCTCTTTCTCTTTCTTACTCTCTTGTCAAACACAACAAAGGCCGTGGAAACGGATACAAGTTTGTTGAAACAGGATAACGTTGAGGGGATTATAAGAAGAGTGATAAGGAAAGATGAGCCCGACAAGGTAGATAAGACAAAGTAAAATGTAACGTGGATCATGCGAGAAACTCTACATCACGAATATCCTGTCCCTTTTCTCGTGTAAAATAACATTCTCTCTTCTTTTAATCGTTTCGCGAATAAATCAATCTTTAAAACGCGCAAGAAAATTATTCACTCGTGCCATTAATATATAAATAAATGAGGACGATGATTGATCAGATATAACGTCACAAATTCGACGTATTCAAAAATTATCCGATGATCTTATCTAGTTGTTGATTTATATAGAATTTATTCGTCAATTTAATATGGCATAACTATGACATAAAAATAATTAAATCGTCGTGAATCAAAGAACCGAGGGATAAAAGTTTAACGGAATCAATAATATTCGATAAAATTATTTTTATGACGTTAAATTTGTTTACATTCGTAAAATAAAATATTATATAGAAGATTGATCGAAGTAGAAGGAGCCCCGTTTCCGTTCATTGGCCGAATTGGATAGTGAAGTAGATACGTGGGTAACTGTACGGACAAGACGGCCTTCCTGGCGCCATCTGTACGCGAGAGCGGAAAGCAGAGCAATGTCTGGTAAAAACGCTCGATTACTACTGAAAGAGAAGATTCCGCCATGTCACAGGGTGGCAGCTTTCAAAGAAGAGAAAGAGAGACAGAACTCTCTCTCTGTCTCTGTCTCTCTCTCTCTCTCTCTCTCTCTCTGTCTCTTTCTCTCTTTCTATCGTAAACGGTAGTTCGCAGAAAAATTTCTTCCAAACTCGATTTCTCCCTAGTTCCCCGTGGATGTCGTCGTCTTGAACCGTTGCATCTGTTTTTCTTTCCACCTAAGAACGTTTTCCCGACGATTACTCGCGGCCCTTTTCGAAGCAAAACTCCGACCGCAATCTCTCCTAATCTGATTTCGTTTACAGCTTTTACCATCCGTTCGCTAGCTCGCTCGTTCGCGACTTTTCAAAGCGTACTTTCGACTTTTCCGCAGCTCTCGTTCGTCGTCGTTGTTTCTTTTGCCATTCGACTTTTCTTTTCTTCTTCCGTTCGAAGAGAATTTACGAAAAGAAGTAAAACCCAAGGGAAACGTGTGCACTTCTATAGATTGAAAGGAGTTATCTCCCGAGGTTAAAGCAAAAAAATATTTGCCATTGTAATAATGATCGAAAGTGTATTTCGTTTCGTTTCGTTTCGTTTCGTTTCTTTTTTTTTTTTTGGTTTCCTATAATATGTCGATAAAGAGACATAATTTATATCGTTAAACGTTTCTCGAAATCCATATCTGTTGATCTGATAATAATCATAAAATTGTTACGATATAGAACTCAGTTATAATTGCACGATTCTTATTGTACTCTCTGTGTCTATTTATAAGATAAAGTATATAATTGATATTGAAGCTTTTAATAATCAGTTAATTTTATGAGGATATACGTGTATCTTCGCGAGTATAATTATCTCGAAGCATGGCAGCATGTCTAATCACGAAGAAGGATAATTAATAATACGTTATAAGAAACGATGAATGCAAGTGTTGCTTCAGATGTACAAATGCTGTGTCTGACTACGATGTTATTCGAAGTAAGAAAACGGTGAATAAACGGAGTGACAGATGTTGTCAGTAGTTTTTATTAGTCCCTTCTTCGTCTGTTACTACTTTCTTACAATGGAAGAAAACGAAAGTATGGTTTCTTTTTTTTTCTTCGATTTCGCACGGAGCACAAATAGTAAATTCGTGAGAAATTATTTCCTATGGATTTCCAACGTTGATAAAATTTCATTTTACTAGGTTCCACGTTTGACGAATCGCATTCATTTATCGATTTTACATGCTATACGTAGGAATAAAAATTTGTATATTTCTTAGAAACTTTCGCAATCTTTCAAAAGGTGACGATGAATCTTAAGAATC
Source organism: Dolichovespula sylvestris (assembly GCA_918808275.2). Taxonomy (NCBI): domain Eukaryota; kingdom Metazoa; phylum Arthropoda; class Insecta; order Hymenoptera; family Vespidae; genus Dolichovespula; species Dolichovespula sylvestris. Next base: position 11,464,030 of record OU964961.1, read on the forward strand.
AGAATTCTCGAAAGACGTTGCACTTCTCGGAATGATAACAAACGATTCAGGTAAATAAGAGAAAAAGTTGGAGTCGTTGTGATGTGGCAGTGCCAGTTTCGTGTCTACTCGATGCTTTCAAACTTTGTGATGGGAAAATCTTTTTTTTCTTTCCTATTTTTTTTTTTTTTCCTTTATATCCTCTTCCTCTTTCTCTATCCTTCCTCTTGCTTGTTCCTTATTGGAAGAACTTTCTATCGTAGAGGCTTTCGTAGTTTGAGATTTCGATATTAAATATAAGAAAAAGAAAAATATTCTTTAACTTACTTTCGGAATGTCAATCCAATCTTTTTTCTCCTTTTATGGAACTGTCGACGGAAGCGGATAAATTAAAAATAGATCCTGCGATATTGTGAACGGACAATACCATAAAAAGTTCTCTCGTCGAAAGGACGATTTGAATAAGTAAAACATATTTCAATAATCTTCCATCATTTATTTTCTTAACCCCGAACAATACTTTTTTTATAAGAAGATTAAAAATAAGAAATAAACAATATCGATCGATTTACGTGTATCCGTTATGTCAACTTAATTTTTTCTACGTCAATTTCTCGTGAATTTACTTTTTGTAAAATAAAAATGTCATTTTTATTCGAGGCGCCTAATACGTACAAATTAAGAGAGACTCCTTTGATATTAGAGAACAGTCGAGTTCCATGAAACGTTCTTACTCGTTGCATACGATTGATCTACCGAATTAAAATGTACGACGATCGACTCGCCGTCGTAGAAACGAGTCTCCCGTGGAAATTGTGCAAAAGCGCTGCCTCGCTGAACCGAAGAAAAGCTTCGTCCCACGGGAAAGCTCTGGAAACTTGCTGAAACGGAAGAGTGCTTCCTGCCGTCGGCGTCGGTATCCTATTATCCTATTTCGCCTGCGTAACGGACGTACATATAGATAATACGTATAGCTGAATTGCATCGAGCGTATATGTACTGTGTCGTTTGTCGCGTCGTGATTGTACGAAAATTTTGAAATATCAACGTTAAAGCGTGTAATTTTTGCCGGGCATAAAGTTGAAATGGATTCTCGGTATGAAAATTTTCGTTAGCGTTCAACGGACCGGATTTTATTTCATTTATTTTCACGCAAACCGAAACAGCGAATACATTTTTTTCCTTTTTCCTCGTATTTAACTTAACGTTTTTAAATCTGCTTTGTACCCGTGGTTATGTATTCGTACGTTAAGTTTAAGGATAATTCGCAATAAAATATAATTTAATCAGAAATGTAATTACCGAAAGAACTAATTATATGCCATGTACTCTATATGTATTATATTATATATAGCGGTACATACGTAACGGATCATTGGAGAAAGCTCTTGTACTTGTGGCGTATGTATATGATGTTCTCTGGCTTTACCCATGTTGTATTCGCTCGTGTAAATCACTTTCCGCATACATCAAACTTTGGATGTAACATATTGTTCTGAAATGTGGAGAAACGGGACGTGCTCAACATGCAATACGATATTTCGAAGTGAATAATTATTCGAAAGGTGTTCTTGCTTCGGTTTCCTCTCCCCTCTTCTCTCTCTCTCTCTCTCTCTCACTCTCTCTCTCTCTCTCTCTCTCTCTGTATCTGATTTCCTTTCTGCCGAATAATATTCATATTATGTAGGTATGACAACACATACATGACGAAAGAAAACAAGTAGAACGATGGTAGAGCAGACTAGTGTGCACATTGCATTCGTACTTTGTAAGAAGATGAATAGACGATAAAAATGAACAGAAAAGGAAACGATGATAAATATGAGGAAACGAAGAATAAAAGCAGACGAAAGGGAAGAAGAACAACAATTTTCGATTGATCGCTCGTTTTTGTATCAGAAACGGAAGTTTACACGTGATAAAATTTGGTCAATGAAATATGAAGTAATGATATTATATAGAAATTATCACAAATAACAATAAAAGAGAAAATTATTTTCCGATTACATTACGTTAATAAGTATAAATGATTTTTCTTATTATTTCTGTAACGATTAGGTTCACAAATTTCTATACTTTGATCTGATTTTTGTCTTTTTTTTTTTTTTTTTTTTTTTTTTTAATATAAGCTCAATTATGGAATTAGAAACAATGCCTTTCTTTGCGGTAATTTCAATATGACACGGAGGAATATATCAGGGAAATATTTAAGTGGAGGAGTTCACAAACCCTGTTTGTGCCTGCGATCAAGTCTCCGGCTGAATAAATAGCTCATCGAGCATTGAAATCTTTGATCTCTCTACCATTTTATATAAATATATAATTATCGATAATAAATAATTTATAACCATATATATATATATGGAAACATATGAATTATAAATATACACGATAATGCATAACAAAAATTTTGATTGAAATCCAACATTTTTGTCATTTAAAAAGTAGTATCGATTTAATAGTGTAAAAAGGAATTCAAACGAGTATCTTTTGACGAATTTTTATCTTGGCCAGTATTTATTTATAGATAGATACAAAATTAGTGAAATCAAAGAATCCAAAAAATCGAAATTTTCCAACAAACGAACTAGTTTTTACTGTATCGAATTTTTTAAATGTTACTTACTAATTGAACTTGTAGGTCAAGCTTACTGCGAGGTAATAAATATCGATTATTGGTGTTCTCGCTTACGTGGCTGTGTATCGCATGACACAAGTGCATATGATATATGACATAAAATGGCTCTGTGTGTCCGCTAAATTATTAAATACCAAATCATCGAGGGAACGTTATATTTCATCATTATAGATCGTTGTTGGCGTTAAATAACACGTCATTTTACGTACGTACAATGGATGTCAAAATAATTGAGATATTCGATACTTCAAAATATTTAGAAGCCGCGAAGCACGAATAGTGCTTCCACATACTTAAAATAAAAATAACAAATAGCAGTGACGTCGATTTTAATTAACTAAACAAATTTTTACGTATAAGTTTAAGCCAATTATTAAGTCGTTATTCCGTCAAACCGTTTATTAATTCTAATTTTGATATTTTCGCAAAATGCCCATAGGTCGTTAGCATTTCGTACATTAAGAAATATTAAATGATGGGGTTGTTAAAGAATTCTTTACGGAGTATTCGAACGAAACGAATATTTCTCTAAAATAATATTCCGGTTACCTTCAACGTTAACTGTATTTTACGAAATATCTTCGACATATTTCTACTTTAATTTGAGTATTCTATTGAAGAGCAATACAAATACACGAACAAGTAGCGAATAGTCTATCGCATTGAGTGATACAGTTATGATTATATATTACTCCGCGGTGCTTCAACTACCATGAAACAATTTAAATAAAATAAATGCGACGTAAATGTTATCATTATATTTTTGTCACTGTGAATGATCAATTGAAAGGTAACATTTATTTCAAAGAAACTTTCGTCGTAACGTTATCGAAAATGAAATATGTAAAGAGATCGATCGTATTAATGATCTCTAATGGAAAATGAATGATTTCAATTTATTATAGAAATTGTATTTACCGTGTACGACTGTGAAAGAGAACGAAATAATTAACGTTGAATGTTAATATCGAAATACGTCATCCTTCTGTATTTGATTGCTTTACTTCAACGATTATTAATTAAATTCATTCGAACCTTCCAATTATTTTTTCCATTTTATTTATGAAACTATAAAATAATGTAATTGTTCATTTCAGAAACAGTTTATGATCTGCTCGTAACTACGGTGACGCCGACGGACGACCTCAATTATTATATCGACGATGGCCTCGACGGATTTCCGGCTTTTGGTTTTCGACCTGGATCTGAAGTGAAACAACCCTATAGACTCTATCTTCCTGAGAAGTTGCCGGCCGAGTTTACTCTGTTGGCTATTTTTAAGCCGATTTCCTTTAGGACTAGCTACCTCTTCGCAGTTCTCAATCCCTTTGAAACTGTTGTGCAATTGGGCATTCGAATTTCGGTAATTCTGAATATTACAATAGTGACATTTTATTTCTTTTTTCATTTGTTAATATTATTTAGTCTTTTAATCATTTTCCATAACATTTTAATTAATTTAAATAATTTAAATAATAATATTTAAAAATTGAAATTTTCTTTGTTAAAATATACGAAGAAAAATTTGATAAAATTTTTTTTTAATCTGTTTTTCTAAAAGGATGGTCCAGGCTCTAATCAGAACATTTCGTTGGTTTATACGAATTCCGACGAGCATTCCCATTCGGAAGAAGTTGCCAAATTCACCGTTCCAAAGTTGACAAAGAAATGGTCCAAGATCGTCATCAGAGTATCTATCACCGATGTCACCTTATATCTGAATTGCCATGAGATGGCTAGGCAGAAGGTAACCAGGATTCCCTTGGAATTAGTTTTTGACACTGCCAGTACACTTTACATGGCTCAAGCTGGACCACATATTCAGGAGAGATACGATGTAAGTTATTTAAACATTATTCTATTACTTATTCTCGAAATCGATTTTGAAACTTATAACAATCAAGATGTTTCGTTTTAATGTGGAAGAAATATCATGGAATATTTTTATTAGATTACAAATTATCTTCCAACGAATTGAAATAAATTTCAACAGTTTTTCTACCTTGAAACGAATATATCTGTTATGGTTTTAACTTTCTTTCTTTAAAATTCACGAGTCTGGTTGTAACACGCAAATCTAAATAAAAGATTCAAGATGACAATGATATACAATGGAAAGAGAGTAAATCCTTGTACGTGGGGATAGAGTGAAATCTCTAAACGAGAAACATTTAAGTTGCATGAAATAATACCTTAAAAAAGGGTTTTGTAAAATAATAAATATAATAAATACTACATTTAAAAACGGAGAAAGAATGCGGGCGAAATTTCATAATTTCCTTTTTTATTTGCTCAGTTCTACTTATAATGTTTTTACAGTTTCTTCAAGTTCTATTATCATTCTTGTAAGAATAGATGAATCGAATCGAAATGAAAAGACGAATTTAACAACGTCATTTATCAGACTCTTGCGATAAAATACAGGTATTCACGTATTCCAAAAAATTCTCTTTAAAGTCTTGTCTTGTCAAAAATTGAATGATCGATGAATAAAGATTATCGATGTTATTGTGCCGAACAAACCGCGAGAACAAAGTTGGATCGTTCGTTAAAATATCCATTTTGACGTTATATAAAATATTCCCTTTTTACGATATATATATATATACATATATATATATATATATATATATATATATATATATATATATAATGGTATACATTTTCTGAATAAAAACCAATGAATTTTTTATATAAAATATTTAATATTTTTCTGTTAGAGAGAATAAATACAATTATTATGTTATATTTATCGTAATTCTTCGTCAATCTGTGTTAAAAATTTATTTAACTGAACGAATATTAAAATAAAAGCTCGCGAAAGGATTAAAATATTATATAATATATTAAAAATGCATAAATTATAGGATTAGTAATAACCACATGCAAAACATTTTGTAGAGGGACGATTAATCATTAAACGTGACTCCATTGGCTTTGCAGAATGTCACGAGGCTATCCATGATGATTTAATCCGTACAATAGTCGATAGGAAACGCGTTAATGGTAACGCCGCGAGTTATCTAGCTATGACAATTAGTTTCTATTTGAGACGCATTGTGATTCTCGAGTAAATGGCCGCGCTTTAAACAGTGTATGGGCTTGGTCGTACAAATGATTCATGCGAAACCTTTGTTAATTAGTTGCCACCGGTAATTGTTGCAACGTGGCTCTGGTCAACATTTTGTTATAATTACATTATGTTCTATTCGTGCGACGAAATTCTACACAGTAGTGGCACTATAATTAATAGGATACGTTCGCACGATGAATTTGACCAGACTTGCCATATTTTAGTCTACCAATCGATCATTTCTTTCACCCACGGTATTAACATTAAATCCGTACCACCTGCGTTTTAGATATGTCAAAAAGCGGAATTAATTTTCCACCATTTCTTACCAGAAACATTAATCTTCGTTTAATCGATCTCGTTATTACGAATCGTTCTCTCGTAATATATTTTACAGGGAGCAGATGAAAATCGAATTGTCAGCGTTTATCAAGTTGTTTATCCGAGTACTTTACGGATAAATGCATTGGGCTGATATAAATTCGCAAATCAACCACTGTTTCGTAGTTGTATTTATTTTTGTCGCTATTCGATTTGAAAAGAAATCCAGATTTCTTTCTATTATTATTATTATTGTTATTATTATTATTATTATTATCATCATTATTATCATTATTATTACTCTTGTTCTTTTTTTTTTTAATTATACTTAATGATATCAACTTTTGACGCATACGTGTATCCTTTAATTGTTCACAGTACTTTGTACTAAGGCTCATATATATCACTATTGGAAATATATACCCTTGGGAACTCATTGGATACTTGCTAAGAAAACGCGTAGATAAAGAAATACATTGCCACCTTTTTCCGACCTTCGGCATTTTTAGTCAAGTACCTAATCTTCAATAATGTGTCGAGTCGAGTAATAAATAAGCTGTAAAATTAAACTCCTAAGCGCGACGAGCCACAGGTTTATCTGGCGCCTACCCTGGCTCATAATGCAATGCAACTCTCATGGGTTCATCACTATTGGAAATATATGAACCTTAGGAAACAGTATTGTGAACAATTGGGAGACGCACGTGTGCATTAACACTGACGTTGATTCAGCAATTAAACAGAAAGATGACTATCTTCTAGTCAGTGGTTATCGAAAACAACCGACGTCAATATTCATACGTATTAAACTATTGATTTACCCGAAAATATTCCCCTTTTATTTTTTTTTTTTTTTATCATCAAGGGATTTTCCAAAATCTCCTTTTATTTTTTCATTCCTTCCATCGTAAAATCTGAGCAATTAAAAGTGCAAAATTCGTTTAAGCTTTCGAGCTTTGTAACTCGGCAGAATGGAAATAAAAAAAAAAAAAAAAAAAAAAGAAGAAAAAACACTCTACATTCCGATTCACGATAAAAATTCAACGCGTCCCGTGTGAATTGGAAAATACTTAGCCTTAAATCATCGTTCCAAACGAATTGTCAATATACTGATTCAACCAAAATCTAATGTAGACAGTTCGAAAACTTTTGAATTTTTTCAATAAGATAACGGAACAATAACTACTTGAATGGTTACCTTATTAGGGAAAATATAATTATTAATATAAATAAACAAACGAAAGTTTTGATATTATTTTCTAACTCATATCAATTTCGACTATTTTCCTTTTTCCCCCCTCTCAAGCATGTCGCGTTTTGAGGCAATAAAATCGAACAAAATTTACGACCCATGCGATCGTTTGCACTAGTAACGAGACGAAAGTACAGAAGAGAACGAGAGAGAAAGAGTGAAAGAGGATAGCGTCGATATTTCGATTTTCATTCAATGCTCAACGTTATATAACCCCTTTTAATTAACTCACACCTATTTCGTTTTTTTTTTGGTTTCCTTGTTCCCTCGTGTTTTACATTCACCTATGCTCTTGTTTTACTTTTCGCAAGAAAGGAACACGTTAATATCATTGCAAACATTGTTTTCATAAAATTCGCGGGTACATTTCTGTATAGATCAAAGAAAACTCTCATTCTTGCTTTTTATCTCTTTTCATCTTCCGGTTCTTTCTTTTCCTTTCCTCTTTTTTTTTTTTTTAGATTTGTTCGTTCGTTTTTTCTCTTTCTCTATCTCTCTCTCTCTCTCTCTCTCTTTCTCTCTCTCTCACTCTCCTCTCACTGGATTTATGTTCATAAAAATTATAAGCACACTAAAAGAGAGTACAGAGCTAAATTATACGAGAGGTATAAACGCGAGAAACTCGAAATACCTCCATTGCACCGTGTCCTTTTAGTGTCACGATACGTCCGTACGTTGGACGTATCGACGCATCAACAGGAATATCGTTCAATTTGTGGCGGATTATTTGAGCGAATAAATCGGCCGGGCGTACCGATTAATTTCACTCGTTGGAATTGATATTTTCGCCATGGCTCTGACGCTTTTAATTTACCTACCTTCGCGTACACCTTGTTTTATCCGATTTCCCATTATCTTGTTTTCTTTTTCTTTCTTGTTTTTTTTTTTTTTCAATAATAGAGAAAGAAGAAGAAAAATATTGATATCGTTGTTACTGGATGGCAAAGTGAATAAAATTTATAAATAAGAAAAGGTAAAAATAATAAGAAAGTAGGTACTTGTTACGTTTGAAATTATCTTTGGATCTCTTTCTCTATTATTTTCTACGAGATAAATATAGTCTCTCGTTTTTCTTCAAAAACACTTAAAATCGAGCCATCAAACGTGTTGGCTTCGCAAATTCATTTTTTCTCTTTCTCCCTGATATCAAACGAGTAATGTTGTTCCTTTGGGATGATGTTATCGGTTGTTTGCCAGTGTTCTCATCTCGTAGCTTCGCCTCTCTGAATCTTAGCCATCTTCTTTTTTCTTCTCTCACGGTTGACTTCTTGATGTCTTTTTCGGAATAACAACGGGAACACCAGGGAGAAAAGTTTCGTAGTCGTTCGAGCTCGCACGAATTGCAACTTCTCTCTCCACGCGGACTAATCTCTATAAATTGAGAAAACGTGGCACCATCGGAAGGAAGTAAGAAAGAAAGGAAAAGGAAGAAAAAGGAGAAGGACTTCGAACGATAGAATGACAACAAGCAGAGCTTGCATATTTTATACTCGACGTGATATGCTTGGCCGAGTTTTCATAAAATTTAACGTGCTTAGTCTGTTTTCTTTTTTCCTTTTTTAATTAAATGTTGAATTGTTCGACATTATCGTAAAATTTGCTTAATTTGACATATGTATATGCATATGTACTTATGCTAGATATATATCTATATATTTATTTGTGTGTTGTGTGTGTATATATATATATATATATATATATATATATATATATATATATATTCTTTGTCACGCAAGAGCAACATAAAAGTTGACGAAGTAAACGATCTTCCGAGAGAAGCAATGGCGACATTTTAGCTTCTCGATGAGATTGCTTTCGAGGAAATACGTGGTCTCGATCTTTCGTCTTCGAAGAAAGACAAAACTTTCCTTCCCTCGGCATGATATAGATTTTATTATAATAATGCAATATATTCGAATACGAGGAATACTTGTTCTATCGAACGAAGTATCTTCGTACGTACATACATAGATACACCTTATCTTCTCCACCTATAGTCATCAAATTGCATGGTCGATGAAATTGCAAAATACGCTTGATGGAATGATCAAGGACACAGGAAAAATATTTTCAGATAAAGAGAAAGAGAGTAGAGTGCAGCAAAATTGAATGTTCTTAGATATTTATTTTTTTTTTCTTTTTTTTTTTTTTATGGAAAATGATTAACCCTAATTCGAGGGTATATATAAAATTAATTAAAGTAAAGACATTTTTGTATTATCATCATTCATTTTTCTCTTTTTTTTTTTTTTTTCTTTTATTATCATTACCGATCTAAATTTGAAACTCGAGTATATATCTTGTCTATTTAAAAAGCTCAATGTGTTTGGCTGCTTGTATAACTCGACGCATAGTGTACGACGTGCTGCGGAAGAAGGCGAGGATTAAATAAAGAACGAGAGGCCGGATGCGATTCATGCTTCACCACTATCCGTACCACTACCATCAGCATCACCAAGGCTACCACCTCGCCACGTACTAACGCTATACCGAGTCACACTCCACTTCCTCGCTGTTTCTCTTCTCTCAAGTTAAGCGCTTCTGCTTTTTAATAAGTACTCTTACGCTCGAAATTACGAGCACGTTTCAAACCATTAATCAACGACGACACTGTATACCTTATTTTCTAATCCTTTCTCTCTTTTCTTGTACTTTTTTTCTTTCTTTCTTTCTTTCTTTCTTATTTCTTTTTTCTTTTCTCCTCTTTTTTTTTAACTCTCGAAATACACACTCGAGCAAGTCGAGAGAGATCCAAGCTTCTTTCTCGAAGTTTAACGAGGCAATATTTGTAGTAAGGAAAGTATCCTACAAACGGGATACCCATTGTATCCCCGTAGCAAACGACATATAATAAATTTTCTCGTTGAAAGCTGGCTATTCGAGTGTATAGTATAATTTATTCGAGGAGACAACTGAGAGAGAGAGAGAGAGAGAGAGAGAGAGAGAGAGAGAGAGAGAGAGAGAAATAGATAGATATATAGATAGATAGATAGAGAGAGAAAGAGAGAGAGAGAGAGAGAGGGGGGAAAGATGAAAGAATTAAAGGGAACTCCCTCTGTCTCTCTTTCTCTTTCTCTCTCTCTCTTTCTCTTTCTCTTTCTCTCTTTCAAGACTTTCTTCATTCGTTCGAGTTTCTCCTTTTCAAAGTCATTTGAATTCTCGCCTTCGATCTCTTTAATTCTCAGAATCGTACCGTTATTCTAAGAGTACCGTCATTGATGCCGGGATAGGGAGACGTACGAAGGGAATTCCCTTCGTACTTTTCCGTGCGCTGAATCGAGAACCACATCAATTAATTTACGAGTGTGATTTCCGCTTGCCGCCGTACAATCACTTCGAGTGTAACCAACATTCCGAGCTTTCGATCATTCCACTTACTCAACTTTCATCCACGTGTAAACACTTTATGTACAGATAAATAACGCCCATGGAAATAACTTATGAAAGTATTTTTTGCGTTAGTTGAAAAGATAGGGCTCGATAAAAATCGATACGATCGTTTCCTACCTTATCGATGACTATTTAATTTGTCTTTATTTATTATATTATTTCGTGTCTCCTCTCACCTTACGTATGTGGCTTTAAAAGACGAAGAAAGAATTTTGCAAAAATTCGATACGACCTATCGTTTCTTCAACTTCATTGATATTTCTTCTAATTACCTTTTAACTCATCGATATAAACTTTATAATTTTCTATTCGAGTTATGAATTAATCGAAGTTCAAAGAAGTTTTACGAACTCTCAAAGTATTCGAAGAAACTTTAGAATGAGATAAGAATGCGAATGAAAAGAAGGAGAGCGCTTTGTCTTTACGATGGGAATCTTCTAGCGATAAGAGGAGTCCGAAAGATTTCGTCTGGGGAGATGTACATAAGTAGAGCGCCGGTCTCGCCTTCGTAATAGGAATACCTACTTCGCTGGAAACGTAACGAGGACGAAGTGAATATGTGCATCGTGTTCTCAGTGTCAGAAAACGCGAAATGTACTATCAAATTGCGGAAGGCCAACGAAGTTTCTGTTACGATGCGGATAAAAGTACCAATGTTCTTTCGACGATCCTCGATATGTATGTACGTGTATTTTTTGCATACATACATACATACATACATACATACATACATACATACATACATACATACATACATACATACATACATACATACATACATACATACATACATACATACATACATACATACATACATACATACATACATACATACATACATACATACATACATACATACATACATACATACATACATATATATATATATATATATATATATATATATATATATATATATAGACACACACACACACACACGCACGCACGTGTGAGAAAGAACAGTAGAGATTACTTCGTTGCACAATGTAGACGTTTATAAAGCAACCTACGTATTCTCCGGGTGCTACATAATTTTATTACGGTAGACATCAATGTACATACGAACACAAGAATACAGGTAGACATGACGATTCTCTATTCTTCTTAAAAATGTTTCATATTAGTTGACGAATTTTTGATAGGCTAATATCTGATAGGATAATATTTAATTTTAGAATATCATCTTGGTTTACGTTAGTTTTTTATTTTCATAAAAATCAGTTGACATTTTTTTATAATATATATATATATATAAATTCTAAATAATGAGTTTCATATGTTCAGTTACAAAACTTTCATTAATTATATCATTTATAATTATATAACTTTGATATACATTATTATAACGTGTCTATGGCTAATATATATACATGCACGCGTACTCGTATTTCATGTCTAAATTCGAACGGAATATTCTATATAGCAACAACCTTTTACGTAATACACTTTGAATGAATATCTATCGTGAGCACCAGATTGTCGATCGAAAAGGGAGGCAATCTCACCCTTTACACGCTCGTGCGAGCTCACGGTAAAATTCTATTCCTACCACAACAGGACACGGAGTGATTACATCATTGCGTGAAATTAGTATTTTTCCAACGCGTACAAACTTAAGTATTGCATTGCGAAATAATGAAAAGGAGATGAAAACAGCGATAGATAGATATAGATAGATAGATAGGAACACAGAGTATGTTAGCCTGATTAACGACGAACTTTCTATAAAATGATCGTTCTAATATTTTCAAAAGTTCTGGAACTTCATCGAACTCTAAGAATTTTGCTTTCCTTCGTAACTTTTTTCTCATCGTCCTCAAAATTTTCTTTCCTTCTTACTCTCTCGACGCCTCTTACCGTTCATCTTTCTTTCTATATCTTCCTTTCTTCTTGTATTTTTCTCTGTTCTACTCCTACATTTTCTTTTTCTTTCACTCCCTCTCACTCCCTCCCTCTCCCTCTCTTTCTCTTTATCTCTCTCCTTTTCTCTCTCTATCTTTCATTCTTTTTATCTTCTTGTGTTTTCCTCCGTTCCACTCGTACACTTTCTATCTCTTTGTTTCTTTTCATCTTTTTGTTTTCTCTGTCCAGCTTATATGGTTTCTTTAACTTCCTTCTTCTTTTCCTATCTTTCTTGTTTCTCTTTCTCCCTCTCTCCCGCTCCCTCCCCCCGTCTCTCTATCTTTCTATCTCTCCCATAACGGATTCTTTGTAGCTCCTTTAGTGTCTCGGTATTGTACCTGTGATCCTCCAGGCCGTGCCTCGCGTGCACTCGCCATTGCATCTGATTTTTTTCTTTATTTTTTGTACCCGAGAGGGATTTTTTCGCGTACGCTCCGTTCGTATGCACGTTTTTGTAAGTATTTGTGTATACATTTATTTCTATTCATTTGTATGCGCGTGTATATATATATATATATATATATACGGATATATAATTTGGTTTAAGCAAAGTAAGATTTAAAGAAGGATTGCAATGGTATTTTAAGCTCGACGAACGACAGTCGGTTACTGTCTTGGAGGCATTGTCGTTGCTTAAAGAAAAGAAAAGAAAATTTCTGATGAAATTTTCACAGACGATCCGGCATGCTTATATCGCACATTTTCTTCATTTGATAGAGAGATAAATCCGATGAGAATTTTAATTTTATTATATATACCGAAAAATATGTATAAAAATAAAACAAAAGAAGTAATTACGGTAGAAAAACCGGAAGGATTTTTCAATAGATTTCAATACCTACACATAATTCGTCTTGTAGGAACGACCTTGATTGCGTCACTTCATCGTATTCGTTTGTTCCCTGGAACATTCATTTGAATAAATTATCCGAAATTCTTGGCGATTCGTTCTATTCCATCGTATACGTTGGCATTACCATTCAATTAACATCTAATTGGAGAAAAAAGCTCGTCTCGTTTAATGATCGACGATCAAAGCGGTGAATTTATGCGTTCAACTACTTGCTTTGGACCGATAATTCGATGTTTTTTTCTTTCTTTTTTTTTTTTTTGCAAGAATCGAGAATCGAGTGTGAGGAAAAAATGATTTGGGATTATTCGTAGCACACTCGTGTTTTGTATCTGATCAGTCGTTCGATATTATTACTGACTATACGCTCTTTACTATTTTAAAAGGGTGAAGATATTTATAACTTGCAAGGCACTTAATTTAAAAGAAGTAGAAGAAATGTATATATTATTTGTTTAATTATTAAAAGTTCGCGAAACTAAGTCTATCTCTTTGCATTGTCATGAATTTTTAATGAAACTTATTTGTTTGAATGAACAAGAAATATGAATCTCGACTTGAAAATTTATTATCGATTTACTGGCTCATTCGAATGATCGATTACATATTTTCCCAATAAGGCGACTCATTCCATATGCATTCTTTCTCTTCGATTTACTATATTATCTGATAAAGATCATGGAAAAGGGATGAGAAAGAAGGGGATAAGTTTCGAAAGCAATACCACACTCTCGTTTGCTTTCCTCTTCGACGAACTCATTTAAATACTGATGGACGCGGATTATTTTCTTGCCGCAATCGTTTTGCATTTTCACTCACACCCCCTCTCTCGATTCGCATTCTCCCTCTTTCTCACTTCTGCTACCCCTCATTTTCTCTCTGTTGTTCGACCTCTTCATCCGCTTTTCTCTCTGTCACGTGACGACGGCAGTGTTGTTCCGAACGACGGATAGTAAATTGATTATCGATTCCGAATAAATTCTGTCGAGCTCGTGGTTGCCCGTCGTCAATCAGCGGTCCTCTTAGCTTTCTTCCTCAAAGGAATCATCGAAGAATCACTTTTTCCTTGGATTCTAAAGAAGGATTGTTTTTATTTCGATACTTTCGTCGTAATTGCGCAAATGTTTTTTTCTTCTTTCTTTCTTTCTTTCTTTCTTTTTATTTTTTTCCTTTGATTTTTATCAAAAAGAAATAAAAAGAAAACGAAAACTAAAAAGCTCGTTAATGCTGGAACGCGATACGAGTTTCGAATAAAGTGTCACGCACCGATCGAACGGTGTAGCGTTTAATCCGGAGAATAATATTATGCCAGCTTTTCCGGAACGATTAAAACCGTTTTTGCGATATCGAATATGCTCGTAACGATTTAACAATGACCGATAATACCAAATTACTTCATAGGTTTGCTCGAAAATTCATCGAAATTAATGCCATTTTTTTTATTCGCCTTTGTTTTTATTTCGTTAATTACATCCTCATAGTATTTCTAAATATTTTCAATGCAAATCGTTGAATAATTTTTTGGTATAGCGAATATTTGTCTGCGAGTAAAGGTTTGAATCGATTAAATGTAAAAGTAATAATAGAATGGCTCGTATCGTATTGGTATTCTTTTTTTTTTTTTTTTCTTTCATTTCGAAGGGAAGAAAGACAATTTTGAAGACGCTACTTCCCATTCCTTTATTCTTTTTTTCTAACTTATCATAGGAAAACACTTTCTCGTTAGAAACTCCGTGAAGGGAATAACTATCGGGAGCAGATAGAATAGAACAAAAAAAAAAAAAGATAAAGAAATAGCGAGGCGAAAACAAAAACAAAAGTGAAGAGATAGAAGGTAAGGAAAAGCAAAAAGGAAGCGCGAGGACGAGCTCTGGGCGCACATTCGCGACGTTGATCTTTTAGTTCCAGAGCACGAACGCGAGAGTAGAAACTTTTCTTTCTCGTGCGCGGCTTACAAAGTTCCCCGGGAAATCTTGAGAAGAGCGGTAAACCGGAAGCGATGTGAAAGTAATTATCCAGCTACTTAGAAATTTAACACCGTATCTTCGATGGTAAAATAGTTTTCTACCTATACCATCTTCCACCCTTTTCGTCAGCCCTTTCTACGAGGACCTCATCCCTCTATCTCCGAAAGACTAATTACATCGATGTAAGTTCCCGATCGATTCAGAAACACGATACTTGCTTGAATGGAAAATAATGATAGGATGACCGATCGAAAGCCAGCTAGCTACTTTGCAATTTCATGTCACCGTTAAAGAAATATATCCGTTCGAGGATCAATACTTTTCTTTTCTTTCAAGATGAACGATACTAACATCGAGAATACGTTATTTTTATTTATTCGTTTATTTCAATAGTTCGAATATTAAAGAATGAATGTTATTTCATTATGTGAATTTTATTTCGAATGTTTCATTTAAAATACGTTGCTTGGTAATACATTTCAACTATTATTTGTTAGCGGAGTGTGAGATAAAAAAATAAATTACGATTTGTTACGTTTGTTATTGAAGTACATAATTGCGAAGAAAACAACTTCACTTTTATTTTAAATTCACATTTAAAAACTTGTAGCTAATAGTTTTTTTTTTCTCTTGCTTAAAGAATGTTTGGTATTTTCAAAGGAAAGAAGTTATTATCGTTTCAATCGTTACTTAGGTGACTCTAAGTATCTTAAAATAAAATAAGTAGTTCCTTTCGTTGCGAGACAAAGTTTATTATAAAATCTCGTAAACGTAGCGTGAAAAATTGCCGTGGAGAGTTACGCTATAGATAAAGTTAAATTTTTTTATTTATTTGTTTTTTTTTTTTTTGTTTTTTTTTTTGTTTTTTACAAACGACACGGTCATTTCTCCTTTACAGCCTAGTTAATAAAAAGAGAAAGAAGTTCGTTATCAGTGAACTCGTGACTACTTATCGTTACAATTGAAATTAAGATAAAGAAGATACTCGAACGGAGAAGGTCGGAATACTTTGAATGCAGAACGAAATAGGAAGCGCGATATTCATCGTAGGCTTCCTCGTAGTTTTACATTACAACGACAAAGAAAGCAATTGCGATCTCGTAGGGGTAACATGCAAAGTAACTCGATTTCGAACGAGGACAAGCCTCGTCACGCTATACCATTATGCGTTTCAACGGCATAAGAAAAACGTATGGAAGATAGGTAAGTATGTGTTTGAAACACGGAACGTTGAGTAGTCAATATCGAACTATCCTACAAAGAAGAAAATAGCTTATCGATCCAACTTTTCAATAATGTCATAGAAAATTTATCGTATAAGATTACCAGCTGGTCTTTTTATTTTCAAATGAATCGATCGGATAATTTTAATAAAATTAACAAAACATTAGAACCGTATACGAACGTGTCAATTAAAATTTAAATGCATATGTAATTGCAGAATTTAACGCGTTAATGTAAAATTTAACTTGCCTGCAACGATTTGGTTCTTCGTTAAATATCATAGAAAAAAAAAAAAAAAAAAAAATTATAGCGACACCATTATTCCATTATTTCTACTTTAATATTTACTTCATAGCCAGTATAATAGTATAATTTTTTGGTCCTATAAAATGTTAATTCATAGTAAATCGTGCATCAAAGGGTTAACGCAATACGATATTTTAACCGCATAAAATCTCTCATTCGTATTGTTTCTTCGATGACCAAAACGACCGACCTGGAGATCTCGGAAATCCGTCAGTAAAGCGAGGAACATAATTCGAAAACGTGGTTTGCAACGAAGCAATCGAATAAATAACGATTAATAAATAACTGCAAAGTCGTCTCATTAATCTCTCGTCGACGCAAATTCACGGATAATCGAACGAGCACCGTCACCGGTAGCATCGTCCAATCTCAAAATTTGCCAACAAATCCTGCCTTTCGACGCAAACGCTCGAAATGCAATGGCAGAAATTCGAAATGCAATCGAGCCTCGACTGATTAAAACGCAATCGACGCGCTACCGAATTAGCATAAACAAATTCTTCCGCAACATTTTTTTTTAAATCGTCGCTCCAAACCTCAATCATCCTCCCCTTAACATCTCACCATCCTTTTCATCGTTCTCTGCAGGCATGTTTGTCCCATAGCTTTACGCGAATTCCTCTCGCTCGAAACAATTTTAATCGTTGTTTCCTTCTCTGTTTGTCCTGAAAAAACAACGAACGACAATTAAGCAAGTAGATGCAATTAATTAATTTATACCATTTTCTTCTCCGATCATCGTCGTTGTTCTTTCTCCATTATTTTTTTTTTCGCCCTTTCGGATCTTTTTCTCGATATGATTCAAGAAGGGTCACATTAAATCATTGATTATTTTGCGAATATTAATAAATTTTTTTTTTTTTTCGTCAAATCCGATTATTATATCTAAGCCAAACGCTTTGTTCTTTCGTTATTGGCATTCGTAAGCGTCATTTCATCGGATGACGAATGCTACTAATTCGAGAGAAAAATATTCCGAAGATAGTATTTTCCATTTGGGCTGTCGTTTTACAAAACTTTCTTTTCTCATTAACAATCAATTTATGAGTTTTATCTCTATTGACGTGTTTGAATTGAACGGAAGAAGCCTAATTTGATTTACCACTTAAATGTACTATTCATAGTACGTAGATCGTTGGCTATCTATTAATAACAATTTTAAATTAAATCTCGATAATAACATGAATAAGGAATAAGGATTAATCGACAAGGACATTTCTGTCTATAGAATTATATAAATAACTGAGGAATCACAAAATAAACTTGTAATATCATGTACGAACATAATTATATGTGAACATCGTAATAAAAATGTGTGTGTGTGTGCGTGTGCGTGTGTGTGTGTGTATGTACGTCTATGTACATAAATCATTCATCAGCGAAACAATGACACGACTATGAAATTTGATGGATAAGGAACTATTGTAAAACCCCGATATCTTCGATATTTCAATTCTTCGGACGATTTTATATTTCAAGACAAAGTGAATAAATGCAAACGAAAATATCGATCGAAAGAGTTCCAATCGAGTAAACTTATAAAAGAAATTTCGTGGTATGTACCTTCTCAATGTGACAGCAGTTTCTTACGGCAGCGATATTACACACGGTCAACCGTGGCAGCTAGTAACGTTTACCTAGCTTCAACCCATGTATCCCTTGAATCCCCAGGTGGTACCTTGCAACACCAACTCCGATACAGGTTCGATAAGGCTCAGGCGAAAGAACTCTGTAAAATGGCGTTTCTCGCGATATGCGTACCTCCTGTATTTACTATTTCTCGGAAATGGCTCGATTCTGGGGCAACGTTTCTAGCACGAAATTTGTTACGACCCAGCTTTCGTTTTATCGACCAACAAAAAGCTCCCTCTCTCTCTCTCTCTCTCTCTCTCTCTCTCTCTCTCTCTCTCTCCCTTTTTCTTTCTCCCTCAGATCAAATCGACTACATAACTCCTACAGTTTTTTCTTCACCATTGCAATCGAGAACTTCTGATATACGGATTATTTAAACGGTCACAACTTATCAGATGTTACTAATGATTCGCTGAGAATTATAAACTATAATTGATTAAATTTTATTGTCGCACGATATGATCGATCGTATTTTTATATTTGTTCCTTTTCCCGTTCTTTTCTTCTTATCTTACGAAAATGAAAAAATTAATCTTTCATTCGTCTATGAGTATGCACAAATGAAAACGAATTTACAACGTTACTTTCGTTATAGATGGTTGATTAATTAAATTATTGTTGTTTTGCGATGATAATATATAATAAAAATATAATATTCGCGTGAAATAAACATAATTATATCTTTGTATTATGAAATACGTCGCAAAATCACAATTACTTTCTTCTATTGAATAAAAACTGTATTAAACGTAAAGTTTATTCTTTGTGGTCATCGCAAGAAAAAAAAAAAATCACTTAATAATTTTAGAAAGTGTAAAGGAGTAGAGAAACATTCTTAATTCCCTTCCTAATAAGAGAAAGATCCGAGCGGATATACCGGAGAACTATATTCGGAATCTAATTTGAGAGAATTGCAAGATCCTCTCATTCTCGCCTCGTTGAAACCACTAATTCGTTCCGCAATATCTGTCTTTCTCTCCGCAATCTCTGTGTTACGCCATTACTTCTTCGAATCCACAAGCGTGACCATCCTATAATCTTTCTCGACGAGCTTCGACGATATCCAGCCCGAGAAAGCCACCAATGAAGACAATAAACGTTCCTCCTTTCTCTCACCTCTACCCTTTTCTCATTCCTTTCTTCGATTGAAAAAAAAAAAAAATCCAAGTGCGACTAGAATTCAATTTTTCCAATTGTATTTTCATGTATGGAAAAAAAAATGAAAAAAAAAAGAAAAAAATATTAAAAGAAAAAAAAAAAACAAAAGATGCAAAGCATACAACGTAAATTGTGACGATCGAATGAACCTCGAGGACGCCAAATTTTTAATAAAATTCGCACGTCGACATTATCGTACAATGTAAATATTATTTTTCTCGACGATATCAACCGATCACGTTTTCACTGTCCACGAGCCGACCAGCCGGCCTGTTAGCTGATAGGCCGGATCGAATAAAGAACGGAAAGTTTTATCGGACGCACGGAAATTCCGTTGGATGAACGCGGGATATTGCGTTGAACACATCGCCGATGTATTTTGTTCGTAACGCGACGAGCGGAAATTTCGAATCAAAAGATGGAATCACCTGTATGTCGTGGATGATAGGAAACACGTTGTTGTTTCCGAGAGAATGCACGTTTTGCGATGCTTCCGCCGATAGCTGTCGCGTTGTGGCTGCTGTATAAATCGGAAAAATACACTTTTCGAATTGACACTTCCTCTCTCTTTCATTTATTTTTTTTCCTTTTTTTTTATAGCATGTCGATAACAACACATGTATATATATATATATGTGTGTATATGTATATATTCGCTTTTTACGTTAGTTATTATATACAGGTTAAACCATCTATGTAACTAGACCATTTTCAATTATTTTAAAATTTGATTCGTTTGAAATTGAAAGAGGAAAAGTTATTATAAAAAAAGTGCGTTAAAAGAAATTTATCAAGTAAACAATTTTTAATTAATTGCATTAAAAATTCACCTCGACTCTATCATTTTAATTCGATTGCAAAAACTTCGCGAGACCCGTATCTAACTTCTTTTAATTCATTTATAAAAATTCGCGCAACTTTTCAAGCGCTACTACGGAGTCGCATTCGCGGGATCTTTCGTGAAAGAGATATGTTTGTAGAATACGATTCGATATTGGTTGGAAGAAATAAAGGTGATCTCGATATATTTCACCAAAACGTCACATTTAATGTTTTCGTCGATCTGGATCATTGACACAACTACGAGATCAGCATTGTTCGTGCTATAAATTTCTCCTCGCGATAATCGACGTAATGCGACTGTAGACTTTACGGTGACTGGTAAAAAATGTTCCCTTCGACGAGCTGACGTATCGTCGACAGTGAGAGGAAGATAGAGAGGGAGAACAAAGCGATAAAAAATCGTGGAATTGCGGGGACGTTTATTTTCATTGGTGGAAAAGTAAATTTTTAGAATAAACATTAATAAAATTCAATATTACAAACTACAACAGAATAAAAATAAAAAAAGAAAAAGAACAGAGGAGAATAAAGAGAAATGTAATGTAGGAAAGGAAATACAGAAAGAGAGAGAGAGAGAGAGAGAGAGAGAGAGAGAGAGAGAGAGAGAAATAAAATGAACATGAAAAATATGTAATAATAAACAAACGATTTTTTGCATTGTAATCAAATTATCATTAATATAAATCATCAACTTTATTTTGTTCGAGTAAAATGTATTAAAAAAGGAAGAAACTAAATGGTCTTGGTGTGATAAATATTCGTTACAGTGTACATATTTCTTTTATCTTTGCCTCTCTCTCTTCTTTCTCCCTCTCCTCTCTCTCTCTCTCTCTCTCTCTCCCTCTCTCTCTCTCTCTCTCTCTCTAGCTGTGCAATATCCCGTTAATTACTTTAATGCGAGAGATACCGGGGGTCATGTTCGTACACCGTTAATAACTCTCATCATCTTTTCGTTGTACCTAAGTACTACAACACTCTAGCAAATCAATGTTGCTCCACGATTTAATAAATGCATTTACGTACGAGTTGTTTGAATCACAATCGAACAGTTAAATTGAATCGAACATTTATATCATTTTCTGATTCGTTAAAAGAGATTTTAATGTTTTCCGATTAGCTCGTTTCCTTAATTAATTATCTTAATCGTAGGTAGAAAGCGTTCCGATTTAAACAGGTTGATATTATGGGGATGGAGATTTAACAATGTTAATCACTTTTAATAAAACCTTTTATGGTTAATGTACGCTGACATTATCGACGTGTTATTTTCCGAAACATGTTATAACATGAAATCATGTTATAATATGCTAATGAACACTTTATGGTTACTCTACGACGAGTAACGAATAAAACAATTTTTATTATTAATATTATTATTATTATTATTATTATTATTATTATTATTATTATTATTATTTCGATAAATCTTACGGATTATAATCAAGTTGAAGATAACAATATAAGAAATATTTTAAATGTTAATTTGATAACGATTTATGAGTTAACGATAATAGTTTTATAGATTAAATAATCAGATATATTTACAAGGTTAATGAAAAACCATACAAATAGTGTAAAAACGAGTAATAAATACAGTAATACGATTAATAATGCACATTGATCAATATAGGAACACAGCTTTTCGATCAATCAACGACGAGTATTAAATAATTCTAAACCATTTTTAACATAAATGTTAACTGTATTCTAACGAAAATGATCATTCTCTCTCTCTCTCTCTCTCTCTCTCTCTCTTCTCTGTTCTTTTTTTCTTTGATAATACTATCTTGTATATATTATATTTAAATAAAAGGTATCCCGACGTTAAAGGCTTCCGACGTTCCGCGTTTCTTTCCAGCAGGAGCATTATACTCCTTGGTATTGAAAATTTCACGATTATGGATCGTGGTAATAATTTCTCTCACATTTCCACCCCCGATGCTTCCTCGTACGTTTTCTCCTATGAAATGCTTTACTTCGAAGGGAAACGTATCGTCGCGCATCGTTGAATTTTTCTCACTATTTATACGTGTGTGTGTATACATACATACATACATATATATATATATATATATATATATATATATATATATATACTTCATGCATATACGCATACATATACACACACATTATATACTATATACCCACATGTAGCAGGGAACGTCGAAACCTCGGCAATAGCAAATAAATAGGCGATACAGAGAAACGGAGGAGGAGTGTTAAAAAAGGAGAGACATTACGTTACCTCCCTTTCTCTCTCTCTCTCTCTCTCTCTCTCCCTCCCTTTCTTCCATTCGCTCTCTTTTTCAATGGCATTTCCAACAGCAGGGAAAGGTGTGGGAGGAAGAGGAAGCGTAAAGCGAGACGGCAGATTTAGAGAGGTTTAATTTTCCAAAAAGCTGGATTTGCGGTCCAAGCGACGGGCGCGTTGTCGATTTATCGCCAGGGTTGCATTCGAGAAAATTCCACCAACCGATAAAGGAAGATTTTTCTTACGAACCGAGCGTAAAAAAATAGGTAACGAAGGGAAGAACGGCATGTTTCCAGATTTTGATCATAATTGCAGTTTCTTTATTATATTGTTTTTTCCTTTTTTTTCTTTCTTTCTTTCTTTCTTTCTTGCAATGATTAAATGATTGAACGACACCTCGTTCAACGGATCACTTCGGCGAGAAATCGCTCGGTAAAATCAATTTTTCGTAGCATAAAGCCAGTCGAAATGATTTTTCTCGACTGAACGAATTTTATGATGTGCAATATGAAAATTCATTTTCAATGTGTAAGTACCAACTATACATACTTTTTCTTTTCAATTATCTTAGACGGTTCGATACCTCGAAGAAGAAAATTTCAACGGTGTAATGTTTCACCTGATTTGCAATGCAAAGCAAATTGATCCGAGTTTCTGATGATGTAGCGTAAACGATTATTTAAGGGATCTCTCTCTCTCTCTCTCTCTCTCTCTCTCTCTCTCTCTCTCGTTCTTCTTCTCTTTTTTCTTCCTGAATAGAAGAGCGGATAAGATATAAGCGAGAGCGGTTCACAAAAAGCTTCGCAATTTCTTCGGAAGAAATTACATTTTAAATTATATTTCATTATTCTTTTTATGTTCCTTCAATTGAACTTACTTGAAAATAAATATATACGAACGAATACATACACACAAACGTTTTCTATCTTACGCGTGATCAGTTAAATAAATCCTTTGTTGTTGTACAATAAGAAAGAACCTAACGAATTCTAAATGAGATAACTGATCGATGAAAGAAACTGGACGAAAGGGGAGAAATGAATTATCACGATAATTAATACCTATTCCACGTTTTTTGACCGGTGTATTTCAACAAGTAGAGGAAAGAAGATACTGAGCGATAAAGAATTCATGGAATCTACGATAGACATTAGCCTCGAATTACATTCTCTCGCATAACTCTTATCCATTTCTACATCCTTTATCCGAGGATAAGTCTCGAAAAACGGTTCTCGAACGGAGCTCGAAATAACCGAATCGACGCGACTAAGACGACGATCTGGAAGGGAACCCTTCTTACAGATAGAATTAACCGGGGTAAGATAAACTTCCGGATCGTAAATTTGCAAGGTGACGTTACCGATCGAATTAGAAAGTCTCCTCTACGAAGGGGAGGGTTCTTTCTGTGGTACTGGTTCAACTGTGGAAGTTACTTGTTAAAAGAAGTCTTTGCCGCACGAACTGAAAACAAAATATCCATTAAATTTTATCCCATACCTGTGAGTAAACATGGATGCAAAATAAAAGTTTATATAACGGTCTCTTCCTTCTTGGTTTTGTTATTCTCTTTTTCACTCTTCAGCAAGGGTTTCTTTCGCGTTTCGTTTTGCACGACCGATCGAACCTGAGCCAGTATCGTATTATATACAGAGAGTATATACGCCCGCCCTTTTTCTTTCTCTTCGTCCATTGTGTCTATGGCGTAGATAAAGAAGTCCCACCCTTTTCGTTTTCCCCTTTTTTTTTTTCTTTTTTCCTCGGACTAATTCCAGTGCCTTCTAATTTTGTTCGCGATAATACATGGCAGGATCCGATGGCTGGCTGGCTGGCTGGCTGGATATAAATCGTGTTTCCTCAGCAGAAACGAATAAAACCAACTTCGCCTCGTCGCTTTTCTATACTCGTGTAATAATGTATTATATTTGACAAGAATTTGTTGTTCTTCTTATATCCCTTTTTTTTTTCTTTTTCCTTCCTTATTCTCTCTCTCTCTCTCTCTCTCTCTCTCTCTCCCCCTCTATATATATATATATATCTTTCTCTTTCTCTTCGCGTCGAGATTGTTAGGAATAAATCATGATTTGCTTCCTTTTTTTCCTTTCTTTCTTTTTCCTTTTCTTTCGCATTTTCTTCACGAGAATTTTAAAAAATAAAGATACTTCTATATCGATTCATTTCATCTTTCTTTTTGTTCTAATCCCACCAGAAGAGAAATTGAATAAGCAACAAAGAGATGACGTTTGCGTTACTCGAAATGTGCTCTTTACATAACTATAATAAACGGACTCTCTCATACTAATGTAAGTACTGTAGTCTAATTACTCGCGATCACGGCAATTTACGTGAATACAGTATTGTTCGTCGGTCAGAAAAGCTGCAGCATCAACAGTAGTTATCTAGCAACCCAGAGATAACGGATGAATAATTTTCATAATCGCGTATACGTTGATACGAGCACGTACATACGTACGCATATTACATTTATTTTATATTATTTTGTTTTAATCTTCCGCCTCTTTTTTGTTTGTTCACACAATTTCTGTAGACTTACATTTCGTATACCTTTTCTTTTGTACAGCACAAAAATATATTTTTACAAAAAAAAAAAAAAAAAAAAAAAAAAAAAGAAGAAAAAAGAAAAGAAAGTCTAAGGGAGAAAAGAATAAAAGAACAAAAATACAAAAGGGCGTAACGAAATCGCATTCGTACATGGATCATTGCAATTTAATCTAGTTTAGCTAGTGGTCAAAGTTTCCCTTTAAGGTCGGACTAGCCTTTGGTTCAAGGAACTTCCAAAGGTGCATTTTATGGAGGCGTAACTCGAAGCAAAAGTTGGTGGTGGTGGTGGTGGTTCTGGTTGTGGAAAGGGTGGCCGTTCGAGACGATTCGTAAGGAACGGAGCCGAAAGATAAACAGATAGAAAAGAGAAGAAAGAGAGGAGCACGCTCGATCGGAGTGGAAGCGAAAGGGTGGGGGAGAAGAAAGTGGGGCTGGAAAAAAGGGATGACCGGAAAATTGGACTCGCTCGGTTTTCCAAAGTGGAAAGGGTGGCCCACTCGACACTGCCGATTCCAAGGCGAATTGGAGCCCGAGTTATCTGATCTGGACCCTCGTATAAATCCCTGCAATCAAAAGATGACCATCTAAACAGTCACATCTCAGTGCCGGGGATCCGAGAGAGAAAGGGGGGGGGGGAGTATCGACCCTTTTTTCTCTCGCCAGAAGGATATCGCGCGAGATCTTATATTTAACTTTTAACTTTGATACTCTTTCGAAATGTACTATCTTTGTAAATCTCCTCCGTTTATCATTAAGTCCGTTCAAAATCGTATATTTTTTTTTGGATCCGTCGAGATTACAATTTAAAATTAAACGACGTCGATAAAAATAAAAATATCAATAAGATCTTATGAAATTATAAATATTCGATCGTCAAGTAAAATTAGAGAGAAAGGTTACGAGAAAGGTTTTTTCCATTCGAAAACTAGACATCGTTTGGAGATGATAGCTTAAAATAAAGATCATTCGGAACTCCACTTGTATAACTATTACTTGATATGATCGTTTAAACGTTCGAGATATTTCTCTTTGAACTTTTTCGAGAGCGTAATAAAAAGTTAAGCTATTCCGTTATCGCACGTTCGCCTATATATAGCTTATCTCTATCTATTTCCTTTAATAGTGGGAGAGAATATTCGAAATAAAAATACAGCAGGTGGAAAATTTTCACTTGCCAAATAGTTTTCTGCTCTTCTTAACGCAGTTTCACGGACGCAAGATCGATTCTCGTTTCTCACTCCGTTTGTTCAGTTCACTCAAACGGAAACGAACAGAAAGTCCTTGGCCACGTTAGAACGCAGCAGAAGTGAAAATTGATAATTCAATCGGGAGGGTCCTTCGACACGGCGAATTAACTGCTGCGAATCCTCTTAATGGACCGATTGCAGCTAACGAGGTTAACGAATTCCGCAAACACGAGGGGCAGATCCGAGAGTCAAACTCGAACTCTCAACTTTACGCGAAACTTCAAAATTATCTTATAGAGTATAGAACGTTTTGCGGAAAACATATGTCGCACAAAAATTTCGAATTTCACGAGATAAATGCTGCTTCGTTCGTTCGTTCATTCGTTTTTTTTTCTCTTGTCGAATCTTTGATTTCGAACACTTTTACCGTCCAAGTTTCTATGTCGATAAATCGATCTATGTGATTAAACATATTTCGAACTAATGGTAATCTCTCACTTGGCACTTTTCGAAAAGAAAATATATTACTTCGAAAGAAAATATATTACTTTAAATATATTACTTTAAATATTTCGTTTTATCAAAACATCGACAAGTGTTGAATATCTATTAGAAAATGTCCATTAAATCGTTATTACAAAATTACATGAAATTTCTATATTCTTTTTGTAAACGCGAAAGCTGAATAAGTATAGATACAAATATTATTTTATCTTATACGATGGATCATCGGTAGATATCGGGCAATTCGATTTTCTGATAGAGGATGTTGCCTATTTCTGATCTGTAAGACGACTGATTGGTATTAACGAATTTTCCCGTCCTATCGACGAATATGAGGACGAATTTGTGCTTTTTCAAATGTCTATTTATACACACATACATATATATTTTCCATTGAATGCATTTATTAATAAATTAAAAGTAACGCTTTCGAAACGACGAAACGAACAAAAACGGTTTAACGTGAATCGAATATTACATCTATAATGATCAATAGTCAATAATCGAATAGATAGATTTTCTATAATGATCGAAAATTTATCACGTAACAATTCATCAAGTTTCTCTCCTGCATTTTAATTTAAACTTGTCATCAATTTTAAATTCTTTTTATTAATAATACATTCGGCTGAGATAAATTGTAATTTTCAATGATATTCAATATTTCTTTTTTCTTTTTTACTTCATAATGTCACAGTAAAACCAATAATTATAAGCACGAAAATGTACATTGTGAATGACTAATCGATCGAAAGCAATATATAAAATTCCGTATCGCTTACATCCAAATATAATCGTTATCTATCGGAGAAATATTAAACAAACATTAATAAACATTTCGAAGGTAATAAAATAGAATTAAAATAGAATGCATTGATTAGAAATACCTTCGCTATGTTTATCGAAAGATTATTGAAAAAAAAAAAAAATATCGATTATGACCTACTTACGTTCGAAGTCACATCGTATTATTATTATATTTC
Organism: Dolichovespula sylvestris; assembly: GCA_918808275.2. NCBI lineage: Eukaryota > Metazoa > Arthropoda > Insecta > Hymenoptera > Vespidae > Dolichovespula > Dolichovespula sylvestris. The sequence goes on from OU964961.1 coordinate 11,492,049, forward strand.
CAATATATATTTAACAATGAGGTACTTTTTAATCAGTAAATCGAGAAGTAATCGCCAAAAATATGATAAACTTCCAATCGTTTAAAAGTGATATCGATAAAAGGACCAACAATTCTTAATACGTTTTATAATTTGAATCATAATAAAAACGTTAGACATTGTCAGAGTATTCGCATCGTAGTCGAGAGCCTATTAAACCATGAAAAGTTTCGTTGATTTCATGCAAATTACAAACTCCGGACGAAGAACTCGATAGATGCTTCAATGATTGAACGATTATTACCTCGGGGAGGGTGCCTTCAATCAGATTCTTCCATCGTACCGTCGCACTTCGCTAGAGATGGATGAAAGCATCTCTGTCTTTCGACGTAGCAAATAATCTTCTAATGGAACTTCTGACAGTACGACAAAGATGCGGTCTGTTCTATCAGGAGCTTCTAACGTGCCTTTACGAAGGAAGAGAGAAAGGACTTCAACAGGGTTTCTCTCGTGAAAGCTTCACGCAGAAGCGGCAGCTTTGGTTGCTGCACTCAGGGACATAGGGTGAAGCTTTATTATCTTGCTTTATCGCCGGAAGTGACACAATTTCAGATCTTCCCCGAATGGGACTCGAAGAAAAAGAAGAAAAAGTTTCTTTCTTTCCTCTTGTGTTCCCTTCTTTTCGTCTCTTCCCAAGCAGATCAAAGGTTTAATAATAATTGAAATTTATTTCTTTCTTCCTTAAACACCGTTAAAGAATTTAATTTGATTATTAATAATTAAAAAATTCTAAATAAACATTAATAATATATGTGTGTTCACGTACATAACAAATCATTTAATATATTCATTTATTCCATACACACACCCACTTACACACATCGAATATAAATAAATTTATGATTTCTTTACGATTTTTCTTTATCCTACAGTCCATTATATTTCCCAACTTTTTGTAGATTTATTTTATCCAAAGCGTTGACGGTTTTTATAGGTTATATCGACGCGTTAAATTTATATATAACATCAAGGACAGTTCTACAAGCTTTCGATCGAAGAAATTTTATGCACGGAGGGCAAAAATTACACGTACTTCTCTTTACGCAAGAGAGAGAGAGAGAGAGAGAGAGAGAGAGAGAGAGGGAGAGAGAGAGAGAGAGAGAGAGGGAGCGAATATAATCTTTAGGTGCATTATGGGAAAGCTCTATCGTCGAATGTAACATATTTCATTCTACTTTCACTCGTTTCCTCGATATTTCATTTTCTACACGATAGGACAGGAACGCATCATACATTGGCAAAACGATTGAAATTGTACAATATATTTTTATTTTTTATACGATCAAAAAGCATTTTTAAAATTTACTTTAAGTTACGAACATTATATTTCTATTTATATACATATACCTATACGTATACGTATAATGTATAAAGGAAGTAGTACTCTATCTTTTTCTACTTTCAAAAACAAGAGGAACTTTAATCGGTTCGTCTGTCGTCCATAATAGATTTTTGACACTCGATCAATAAGAAAACCTATTCATCCCTTAATAAGAAGTTTCTTATTTTTGATGGATATCGATACGTGTAGTAATCGTTACAATCATAGAATTTATATTCTTACCTTTTCAACTCGTCGAACGATTTATCGAAATCTTTCGAGGGTCGAATTTAATACGAACGGGCAATACCTCGCCATTCGATAAATGGAGTAAGTTGGAAAGTGATTAGATAAGAAAGTATACGTGTGTGTATGAGAAAACACGAACGTAGAAGATACAGACTGAGAATCTTCTACATCGATATCAATGCGTCATCCTTCTTAAGGATACCTAAAACGCCATTCAAACGGATAGAGAAAATACCGTGGGGTGAGTGCCAACGAATTATCTCAGGTTTGACGGGCCATCGAACGAAGGGTCGTCTCCATGAGCCAAGATATATTTTGGTACAGGGAAACAGCATACCCTCAAGGACGAATTATCCTGAATTATAGTCACCAAACTTAAGCTACGATGCAACCTTTCGAGATTGTCTTCTGGCTTAATGAAATTAATGGTAGAGTCAATGACTCATGACATTTTTAAGAACGGTTGGAAGATACATTTATTAAAGTTGAACGTTTCAATAGAATATCTTTATTTTTCTTTTTTCCAAAGATAAGTTATATGACATGTATCATATCCATCGGCTTACTGTCCGGGAAATAATGGGTGATGTTTTATTGGATTCTACGAGAGAGAAAGAAAGAGAGAGAGAGAGAGAGAGAGAGAGAGAGAGAGAGAGAGAGAGAGAGAAATACATACATCGGGATCTTTTTATTAAGTTCATACAGGGTATTAAGACATCACGCATTTGTTTTGTCAACTATTAACCAAAGACAGATGTAATTTAAAAATATACGAGTTTTACGATCCTCCGCTTGTGACTGTCATTTATTAATTTTGTTATTGTTATTTGTTTTCCTTTTTCTCTTTTATTAACTCTCTCGGAGTATTTATTTTTATGGTTATCCGAGAAGTTACTATTCGCGATGTAGATCGATAAAACCAACTACGAACAAGATGCAAGAATCTATGGTTTTGTAAATTTCAGATTTCTATGTTACCGGTACGTATAGAACGTATCCGTTGTAATCCGGTGTATCCTGTTCGTTCGGAGAACGAAAGTAACGCGATAGAAAAAAAAAAAAGAGATTCGTTTGGATGGGCTCGTAGAAAAAAAATACGCGTGTAAAATTACGCGAATAAATTTCAGTGAAAGAAGGACAATGTAAAATAAAAGAATGAAAAATATGTACCTGCTATGTTTCCTAACATGTTAATAATAAATGAACCAATGGCTACGATACGCATATATTTGTGAGTTCTGAAAGCTCACTCCTCGACTATCCTAACTTTTTATTCATAGACGGTCCAGAAATGAAAAACTCTTGTTGAGGTTTTACGCGTATTTTGTAATACTAATTATGAGTATACCAAGGATATTAAGTAAGGCTGATTAACGCCCGACGTAATTGGACAAGTTCACACACGTAGAGACTTACAATTTTTCCCTATTTATTTAGCGACGTCTAACAATGTCGTAAAAACAAAAACACCAAAGACTTTTCCGTTCGAATTTCATATTTCGTCGTAGTAAAATTTTTATGAAATTTGAAAAAAGCGTTGATGTAAATTATTATCGTTGTTTGGAATAAGTAAAGTTACGACAAGAATGTTTTAAATAAATTGTTGTTATGGAAGAAATTTTGAAAATAAACAGGGAAGATCATTTCGTCTCTCATAAATTTATTACGAACCTTTTCGTTCTACAAATGATCGTCTTTCTCCCTCTCTCTCTCTCTCTCTCTCTCTCTCTCTCTTTCTCTGTCTCTCTCTCTCTCTTTCTTTCTCTCTATCTATCTATCTATCTCTCTCTATCCGATAAGATGATCTTTTTAACCGAAAAATTTCGAAGATAAGCAGAGAAAATCATTTCGTTTCCCATAAATACGTTAAATTCATTACCAATTTATGCATTTTACGAATGACCCTTTTTTCACGACCAGACATCTTCGATCATCCTACAGTGTATGTGTGTGTGTGTGTGTATACGTCTTCTTGTTATATATGACAGTATAAAATACCGCCCGGAGGAGGAATTATCGTGACACTATCCCAAGGGTGAGATTATTGCTTGAGAGAGCACGACGAGATTGCGCCTAGGCTTAGAGATCTCTTTTTACGTATCCGCCAACTTTCGTAGAGACATCAAGATTGAAGCTGCAGTTCTTCGCGTTCTTCTTCTATTTGCGAAGATCCTCGAAAGTGATGAGATAAAGAAAGACATTTTTTTTCATTCTCCTTTTTTTCTATTCGTTCGATACCACTCAAACACAAAAGAAGTAAAGGGTATCCTAGTTCCCCTTTAAATTTTTTCCTCGAACCGAGTTAAAATTTCATTTCAGAAATTTTCAAATTGATTTTATTCTTTTTCGACATATAAATCGTTCGACTAGAAATAATGGTCGTCAATAATACCAAGTACGAAAGTGTTCATTCGTAGAAATTGTGATTAAAACGAATTTAAAACTTGATCGCAATTGGAATAAGATATTCCAATTTTTCTACTATCGTATGTCTAATCTAATAAAATACATTTCTTTTATTCCTGTTATTATTATTATTATTATTATTATTATTATTATTATTATTATTATTATTATTATTATTATTATTATTATTATTTCCTATTTTAAATTTAAATTAATAAATCATTCGATACGTTCGATTATTATTTATATTTACAAAATTCTCTAGTTATTCATTGTGAGGAGTATCGATGAAAGAAGAAAAAACAATGTAGTGACATCGTGTCGATTCTTTTTTGAAACACTGACCACGATGTCGTTCGTGTTCGGTTAACATCGTAAAAAACTTTTTTTTTGCGCGCACTCTTCGTCTCTTCCGCAGCGAAAAACTTTATTTCCTAAACTTTTTTAGGTCGTCTGAATATAACGGAGAATTTGTAAAAAGATGCCACGGGCTAGATGAATTGGTTTAAGCACGGTAGATACTTTTTCACAAAAAGAGATGTGTTCGTGTAAGATTTACGCAGATTAAATGCATTCTTTATTCGTTCGCAGTTGATATTACCTTCACACGCATTAATTATTTATAATTATTTTTTACGATTAATTTGAATCGAATATGAAATTTTTAACAATTTAATATCCCTCATCATTTTCTTCGACAAAAATCGACCAAAATTTTCTCATCTATCACGCTTACCGTTGTCTCATTATTTATCGTTGAGATCAACAACAACAACAACAAGAAAATATATAACAGTTATATTTACAAAATTGACAAAATTACGCGTCTAATTAACAGGTAATTAGACGAAATAGACGGACGAACCACATAATCGTGCAAATATATATCTACATATGTTAATTACGATAAATGTTAAAGCATGGTTAAAATAAAATAAAACCGTGTCAAACGCGAAGCATCGCGTATAGAACAAATACAATTATCATATCAGATATGTTCGATTAGCGATTTGAAATTATATTACATTCAAGATCAGACTTTAACGATGAAATCATTTTAACGACTACAGCAAAATTTGACAAGTATCGAGCGAACGAGAGAAGCGGCAATTAAATTCAATTCTCTACATTTTATTTCTCTCTCTCTCTCTCTCTCTCTCTCTCTCTCCCTCTCCAGATTTTATTAAAAAAAAAAAAGAGATAAAAAAAGATCGGAATGGAAGAATCACGGTAAAGGCAAACTTGATTCGAAAGGAATATGAAAATCTTTTCTCTTTCAGTCCCGTCCGTTTCCTCTTTCTCATTCTCTCTTTCTTCCTCACTATCGCGCACGTCGAGTAAAGCAAGTACAATGGTATTAATTAACGCTATCAAAAGTTTACTTTACTTCCTTTATTCGAGATAGTTCGATTCCTTTCAATGTTGTACGCGAGAGAAGAAACTTTTCCATCGTTCGGGATTCAACGAGCTAGAAAGGATTCGACGGATGATGCGGTTGACAAGCATTTCCAACGTTGAAAGGATACATACATAGCTCGTGAGCATGTCGTCGGCAGTCGTTCCTAACTTTCGAGTTTACGATAGCTAACTCCTACTGGCCGAGACGTTTAAATCTTAATAGTCCAGCAAATTGTAACAGAAATAGATAAGGAGAGAGAGAGAGAGAGAGAGAGAGAGAGAGAGAGAGAGACACAAAAGATGCCGAAGTTATACCGTTTCATTCTTTTTGTTTTTTTTTTTTTTTGTTACTTTAATTCTATATGCAAGAAACAAACCGAAGATCAAAATACCTTTTAAAAGCGTTCATTATGTCTATTTAAATGATTAATTATCATGATCAATTTAATCGAGAAAACCGATATTTTCTCTTTTCAAATTTATTTGCGATACAGGTATGGATATAATTTATACACTTTTTCGAGACGACTAGAGATAGCTTCGTTGAAGCATGATCGAATGCATGAAATTGCCCGTATGACCAGAATGCAATCGATAATTCGAGAATCAAAAAAGTGTAAAAGCTGGGCGGAAGAAGCAAAGGGAATGTATACAAATTTTCCAGAATATTTCAAACTATCGAGATAGAATCTCTGTGTAAATGTATGGCGTTCGAAATATAACTATTTGTTTATTCGAAATTTCAATATATTAGCTCGAACGAGCTCTAATAGGAAATGAATAAATGATTTCATTTTTAATAATGTATTTGTTACTTATAAAATGAATTCGCATATTTTACTCGATTCTATTTACGAACGACGGGGTCAGGTTTCATCATTTGATACAAACATTTTCTTTGGTAGAGAAGATGGAAGAAAAATCCGAAGGAAAAAAGTGAATTTTTCAACGACTACAATTTTTCATGGTCGTAAAACGACGTTACTCTTCCTTCATACGAATTTAGTACTCCTGAGAGAATTATGAATCCATGTTGATAAATGACAGAGAGTTGAGCGAACAAATACGTACGTTAAATGGATTTACATTTTGCCGTGACCGTAAGTGACCCACATTCTGTCAAACGATTGACCAACGTTATTATTGTACTCGCATCTCAATTGGAAACTGAAAACGCTTTGTGGATTTGTTTTCCCTGTTTGGTGAACGAAAAGCATGTATAAATATGCTAAAAGCATGCTCGTTCCTTTTCAAACAATTCTTGTTATAGTTTTTACAATATAAATTCCACAAAATGATATCTATCATATATCGTGGAATATTATTAAATAAGTAAAAAAAAAGAATATATTTTCTTTCATCTTTCCGTATTATCATGAACAAATTTATCAAGTTATCAACATTTTTTATACGAAGTATATATATAATCGACGATGTACTCTATTATTTTATTATCGTATCGGTATATTTTAAGATTATTAATTCCTTGGAAATGCATTTGAAAAGCACAGTATGACATATTGAACTTCGTATAAAATAATCCTGCCAGAACGTACAAACAGAACACATTACGACAAGTTTAATTTCTTTGAGTTTTGAGTTGAGATTAATAATAGAAGTTGAAAATCTGAAATAAAACATTCATCGTGTTTCGTGGCCTTGTTTGTCGCTACAATAACAAATATTACTTCTATCGTAATTGCAATAATCGTTTACCAAAGATCCAGTAACGTATGTGCGAAATTTAATTTAATTTAATAATTAAAATTTAATTATTTATTTATTTAATTATTTTTAACTATTTTAATATTTTAATTTAATTATTTAAATAACGCGTCTCGCACCGGACCAGCGATGATGGTCAATTCACACGAAGGATCTGTCTCCCGTCTCTTCCCAATCGTCAGAGTTATAGACCCGCTGGACGCGATGAAAAGGGCGACTGGCACCAGGTTAAGGTTATCGTAGGCCATCAGCAAAATACAGCTCGCCTTGTGAATTGAAAGGATTCTATGTCGGGCTCGTAATGATGTCGCGCGTAAATTGAATATAATGCAGATGTAAAATTTATTGCAGTAGACTATATTGTTTGGTACGTGCTTGTATAGTGATAATTGCTTACGAGTGTTAATATGACTTGCTATTTAGAGTCTGAAAGATGTAAGACGACTGACTTGATGTTACTAGTCCGATTTATGTATGACGACTGACGTATGACTGACATCTCGGCGCATCTCCAATTAACCGGCAAAATAAAATAATGAGATCGGGAAAGGGAAGAAAGATGCTCATTGGTCGAGAACGAACAAGGTCACAATTCGCAGGAATGTTTACGTTTTATGCAAAGATCTTTGTCGAGACAATTGTATAGATCCACATCATAATCACTTTGAACTTGAGAAGAATAGGCCTGCCTTGACACATCAACAATGTTAAAAAAGAAAAAAAAAACGCTTAAAAAAGCAAAATAACACTCTAGATCAGAGAACATAAACAACAATAGGCTTATAGAATTAATATCTATTCTTAAAAACTCTTTGTCCTATTTCTAAGGACAGATTGGTCTGTCAAAGGAGACAAGACCTTTAGGAGCAAAAACTATTAATACTTGACTATGCGCACGCGTGCGCCAACATATACCATCATTTCGATCTTTATATCTGAAAAATATTATTTGGATATTAATTATTTGCAATCGTTATGCAATGGCAAGGAACTCTCGTTGCATAATTCTTGTTATTGAACTCGATGTTGTGAAGCGTTCTGAAGCGTTCGTACTATCTTGAGAGATGATATTTTATTAGATTTTCGATTAAATGCGCTTGCGAAATTATCGATAGATTATCGACGAATTTAAAATGAAACGACGAACGATTAGAATTGAAATAAAAAGAAGTAAGGCGGAAGCATAGAAATGGTTCAAGATCGAATGAGAAAAAGTTTGTTGCGTGATAAAATAGAGGAAACTGTACTGAGAGATACGGCATAGAGAATGCGTCCAGGTTATGGAAGAGCGAAATGGGACATGATGGTACGCTATGATACGCGCTGGGTTACGATGGTACGACTGAAATGGAAGAACGCTAAAGGTGGTTCCCGTTCTAAATGAGAAGGCACGAGAGAGACACGATAAAGGTAAGAAAATGCGTCGAGATGCCTCAGGAAAAGTGCGTCTGAGTATATTCTTTGTTTTTCTTTTTTCGATCCTCGATGAAAGGACGAGTCCTTTGCGAAGGTCGACGAGTTCCTTGTCGTTTATTTTTTTTTTCTTTTTTTCTTTTTTTTTTCATAGCGATTACACGTAACGAGATTCCGACGATTTCATACGAACATTCTTCTTTAAATATTTATTAATATTTATTTATATCACATATTTATAAGTATCGCGAGAATGAATTGTTGTTAAAAGTAATTAATGAATTAATTAAACTCTCTTAGTTTCGTTGATGAACTTATACGTAATACAAATGTTATTTCAATAGTACATTGATATTGTTAAATTCAATCTTTCCATCATATTCTTGAAGATTTTATTAAATATAGTTTTGGTTCGTCCCTTTTTTGTGCGCACAATTATTATATTTTAATACTAAAGGAAAATGATTTAAATTACTTCGTTGATAATGGATTACACCTACGGAGCATCGCTTGAATCAGCCAGCTGAGATATTTGTTCGAATGAAATACATTTGAGATAAACAAGAGGAAGTATAAGGAGAAAGGGGAGAAAAGGGGAGTAGTAAAGTTTTTACCACAAACGTTGGTATCGAGTGACGTGAACTTTCCTTTTCCATGCACGTCTCGAAAATAAAAAAAAAAAAAAAAAAAAATAAAGAAAAGAAAAGAAAAGAGAGAAAGAGAACCGAAAAACGTGGCTGTCGGGTAAAAGGGTTGAAAAAGCTTTTCGTAGAGAGAATTTGGTGGGATCGTCTGAGGGGTATATCACACTCCGTAAAAAAGAAAAAAAAAAAGAAAAGCATTGGGTTCAAGGTACGAGAAGCAAATCGAACTGGTCCCACCTTCTGTGGAATATTGCTTTTTATTGCCATGGGTACCATCGAACGAATCTCAAGACGCTCATTGTATCATTCAACCATTCTTTCCCATCTTCTTCTCTCAATTTTCAAGAAAAGCTCGCAATGTGCGACGACATGTTCTCCTCTATTTCGTTTTTTTTTCCCCGCTCCGAAGAAACCTTCTTGCCTGAAATAACAACAATTGGGGAATTTAGAATTTTTGCGTTCGTTCAATTTAGATGTGACTTAAGCACTTTGCGCTTGCTCAATTGAAATAAAAATATTCGCTGAAGGTACATCGCGAAGAATGTGTTTTATCATACAAGTCGTATGGTTATCTTTTACCTGTTTTTCTTTCCCTTTCTTCCCCCCCTCCCCCGTACGTTTCAACGTTTGCCTTGAATTATCTCCTACGCGTTTGTCTTCTCCTGTTAAGAATAAGAATTCCATCGTTTTCGCGAGTGATTTTTATTACGATGTGCTTGATGATTTCGTTCGTCGAGTTATTCTTCCAGAAATTTACGAGCTTACTTTATTTCTATTTCATAGAACGATGATGTACGTTGTTCCTGTTTCACGTGAACTCGATGGCGTAGGAATAATGACGTAGAAAGCGAGAATATCGACTATGTGTTATCGAATATTATTTTTTACAACTTTACATCGATAAGCACTTCGACGTTTATTCAATGATTGAAATTGTTTCGAAAGAAAATGCTTTCTATTTACTCGAACAGGCAGCCACCATTTACGGTTAGTTATCAACATCGAAATTCGATATTTAATTTCGTGGGAGAGCTAGCGAACAATTCGACTCCCATCGTCCTCTTTGCATTTTAAGTTAAAATCTTTCTCGGAGAATTCCATTCCATCGGATACGTAAGAAAATTCGAAGGCCGAAGATTCGAGGATACTATTCGATGCAAAACACGATTGTTCGATTTTAAGAAATTATATCTTTCGAACGGTATGTTATATCGAAAAAATTCCTTCTCTCTTTTTTTTTTTCTTTGCTTTCGTTATAAAGAAAAAATCATTTCTAATAAAAAATATAAATGCAAGGAGATTTTCCTTATTATAATTACGTTTTAAAATCTCGAACTGATTTCTTTAGTGAGTAATATACCGAAAGAGTAATTAATTATTACCAAATGATTCTATATTTACTGGCTTAAGTCTGAAATTATTGAAACATTCTATATAAACTATTCAATTACATTGTTCGATGATTCAACGAATCTAACTGACTGCTGACTACAATCAATAAACATCGAAAATATAGATAGTGTTAACAGAGAATAGATTATCTTTACCATCGGTTTACGTCATTTTAATCAATATGAAAACGAGATATGTTTATATCATAGAAATTATGATCGATCGGTTTTACAATATCGTATGAATACCTTTACGGGTTTTACCAAAAAAAAAAAAGGGATAGTATTTGTGTCAAAGATATAAAAATAACCCTATAAATCTAAACAAGAAAAAGAAAGGATAATATATGTCGACAATATAAATATAAAAATACTCCTACGAATCTTAACAAAAAATAAAGAATAATATGTCTGCCGAAAATATACATACATATATATTTACATTTGTGATGATCGCGGTTACAGCGAACGGTCGAAAAACGAAATAAAGTTAGAGAAACGTTCATATCCGATCAGACAACAGAACGTAGTTTATAGCGGATACGTATAAATACAATACACGGTTTCACGATACAAATACAATCAAATCTGAAACTCTGCTTCTATAGTTATTTATATTCCGTTTGAATGCTTTCTAAATCATACATTCGATTTAAACTAAAGTCTCTCGGAGTCACCTCCCTTTCTAGCTTTTGCTTCGTCCCTTTTATTGGATATAGTAAGAAATCGAATAAGAGGAACGATTTAAAATAAAAAAAAAAAAATGAAAAGGAAAATATTCACGGAAAGAAAAGAAGATATAAAAACGTCGCAAATTTCTGAAGGATTTTTCTTTCGCGAGGCGAGAAATTCGAAGATCGTGAGAATTCGAATGAATTCGACAATTCCGTCACGTCTTTGCTCGCTCGTCGAAGGTTTGCGTTAGCACGAAATCACATTTACACGCGAAAACCAACCAGCAACACCTGTCCCGTTGGTACTCGACTTTCGTGCACGAATAAAGACGATCGGATTTTTCCTTGTTGTCTAGTAGACCAATCGAATGAGATCGTTTCTCTACGACAGACAAAAAGAAAGAGAGTGAAAAAGAGAGAGAGAGAGAGAGAGAGAGAGAGAGAGAGAGAGAGAGAGTTCTCGTCTTCTTAGACTTTTCTTGAGGGAAGGAGAACGTAGCTCGTAGAAAGTTTCGAGAAACAACTCAGGACAGAAGGACGTGTATACGTGGTCTGAGAGGCAAGGCAAGAAGAAAGGGATTAAAATCAAAGTCGAAATAAGGAAGGGAAACGCGTTAAGGCATTCATCCTTCTTCCATATATGTTACTGCTTATAAGTATAATGAGTAATAATAAATATATAGTATATAGTAACATTTAACGATATAATGGAATTATAAATATATTAATTTCGTAATTGCAGTTTGCGTATGGCGATGAAAATGTATGAAATTCAAATGTAAGAGATGTAATTACGTTAATATGCGAGATATAAGGATGATAAAACAGAATTTATAAATCTAATTTATAAATATAATTTATAAATCGTCTTGACCCATTAATATACATTATAAATGTTTTTCATTGAGTTCATTAGAGAAATACTAATCGGAGAAAGAAATATTACGTAGATAAGAAGTAAGTATGTTAAGGTAATGTATGCGTGCGCTTGGTATGAAGAAGAAAAATGCATTGTTCGATGAAGCAAACAAGTGTCGTACACTAAAGTGTCCTCAGGGGTATATACTCTAACCGGACCTAAGTTTCATTCGAGCGTATTTTCTAACGTCGGTATGGCGGCCAACAGAGTAGCAAGTAGTATGAAGCTAACCAGCATCTCACCGCCTGTCTCTTCGTTCTTCACTAACACCAATAGACAACCGCAACGGACTTCTTACGTTCGTGCGGCGAATAGGTTGGATCACTAGTCGTTGCGGCCTCGCACCAACTCGAGTGTGAAAAATTCAGACGTGAACTTTCCGAAGGAACTAACATTCCTCGCGGAATCTCAAAGTTCCTTTTCACCATTTACACCGACGACGAGGAAGTGGCCGCAAAACTCACCCGACTTCTTATTGTTAGCATCCTGATATCTTTCTTTCCTTTTTCCGCGCCCACCGCCGGCCCCCCTCCCCCCGTCGTTCTCTATTTTTCCCATTCTATTTTATCCAGTTTATTTTTCTCGAGAAGAGATCTCGAGAACATTAAGTGTGAAAGTAGATACGCTTTCTCTATTCGGCGAGTTATACGGATCGTCTTGAAAAAAAGAATGTTACGAACATTTTAATAGTACCCACAAAATTCTCTTCTCTTTTTTACTTTTCAACGGTTATCTTTACGTCCGTACAGATATACGTGGTATTGAATTCGTAGATATAGGACATACGCGTATTGGTTAATTCAGGTTCAATAAGGAAACGAACTCATTCATCGACGATCGATACATATTGTAGAGGATTACCTACAGATGGATTATTATCGGTTCTGGCAAAAGGAAGCTTCATATGTATATATTGTACATATACGTGTACACTACAAATATGACGCAATGCATTACTCGTGTTAAGTAGTCGCTTCCTGTATGAATAGAATACGCTCGCGTAGCCTTTAGATACGAACTATGATAATCGCCAATGTAAATGCCAATCGTTTATATCCTTCTTGTTCCTATCGTTCGTTCGTTCGTTCGGCAGGTTTTTGATGCATGAGTATTTTTCACTTCGAGCCAATAAATGTCGGTGATAATTCGTAAGCACCAGTTTTATCGTCGAAAACGTTATTTATGATCATACCGATCATGCCGGATTAATCGAATCGAACGAACGGAGGAAGAAAAAAATTGCTGCTGTTGCTGTTCCTGTTGCCGCCGTTGTTGCTGGTGTCCTTGTTGCTTTTTGCCGATTAAACTTACGATCGGTGACGAAGGCCGTTCCCGTTTCGAAACATTCGCCGCAAATGTATCGCCTTTGTTCTTGTTCTACGGCCCGTCCATCATTTCTAAGACTCTACGGCTAATATAACGTGTTTTCCTTCGGTTAAAATACCCTTCTTGAGATCGTACCGTTGCTTTTTACAACACCAAAGGACGCTAAGACGAACGGCAATGGAACTTGGATTTCTTGTTATTTTAATCCTTGGTCACCATATCCGATTATATCGTCCACTTGGACCATCTTTGCTTCTGTTTCCGACACGTTGACCAACGACGTTCTTCTTGGATACGAGGGATACACAAGTACTTACTTCGATATTCTTCAAGTTTTCTTGCGTTCTATGAAAGATGAACAATATTTGCTAGTTTCTATGACACCACTATAAATGTACATTTTCGTTCGTGACAGCGATATCTCATTTATAAAAAATGAATACCATTTATTGTTTTTTAAAGAACGTTCCATGTTTCCTTCTTTCAAAATGTACATCGTAATTCTTTAAATATACATTCGAGTATATCAAAGATCTCGATATAATATCGGTGTAACGCGTTAATTTAATTAGAGATTGCTCTTCTCTTCCACTTGTTTTCATATCAAATTAAAATATACGATGAGGACCAATCGATTTTAACGTGTTTTCAATATCCAATAAAATTATCTTGTGGATAATATGCATTGTACCTATTTATATCGATATCGATTACTGATTGAAGTTATATACTTGTAATTATCATTATAGTTAATAAATTATATACTCGTAATTATTATATATATAGTTAATTATCAAAAATCAGAGATAGTATATATTGAAATAGACTGCTGGGCTTAAACGTCGTAGAACGCAATTATTCTATTAGGAAAATTTTCATTTTCGCCGCTCGATTTAACTCTATAAGTTTAATAACGATCTCTTCGCCTTCGAACTTTAAATGAAGGAAAATTATATATCTCTGGAAATAAAAGAATGAATTATTTCTTTTCATTTCCACTTTCAACTTCGACTTTTTAACTTCTCGTAAACAGAAACAAAAAGCAAGGGAAAAAAAAAGGAGAAAGATCGCGTTCAATAAATGGAACAAAAAAGAAGAAAAAAAAATTAAATGCTTTTTAAAATCGTATCTACTATATACATTAAATTCCATTATTTTTATTTCGTAGCGATAGATAGTATCCTAACGAATTTATCGCTATAGTCAAATTCGATTTGGCTCGTTTACTTCGATCATTGGATAAAAAAAAGATTATTTCATAAAATATCAATTTCAACATCTCCCAATAATCCCTAATGCTAGGCATCGATTATGCCTACCCACTATTATTGGGTAGGATTATTACTCTTGCAAAATCAAATGCGATACTCTGCACTGGTCGTGGAACTAAAACAAATTGTGTTATTGCTTCGATTTTATGAAGATATCGGGTCACCCGGCAATCACAAATAGATAAAAAAAAAAAGGAGAGGATGCACGTCTTTGTATTTGATATGTAATTTCAAACTCTCTTGACCGGCACACGAGAGTGTGTGTGTGTGTGTGAAGAGAGAGAGAGAGAGAGAGAGAGAGAGAGAGAGAATATATGTAGGAACATCGAATCGCCGGGATGAAAGCTGTACTATCCATGTCGAACAAAAAACAGAAAGTTCGCTTTCCTGTACCAAATTAAAGCGTCAGCAACGTATAGTTCAGTGGAATATGGTGTCGTGATTCGATGCACTTTTCGTAGGGTGAAATAACTCTGTCGTTAATCGCTTCTATTGACATATTGGATTTTTTCGAAAAAATTCGGAAGAGTGAAGAGGTGAGAGAGAGAGAGAGAGAGAGAGAGAGAGAGAGAGAGAGAGAGAGAGAAAGAGAGAAGAAGAAGAATGCAAAAGAAAAAGAAAAAGTAAAGATGACAGCGATATAGAGGACAAAGGATTGAGTTTCTGAAAGGAGACAACGTGCGAAAATGAAGCGAGGAAAGTTGAAAGAAGCAACTACAGAGATTTGTAGATAGACGAGAATATAGTTGATAGTTGTTATATACTATACGGGTATAGTAGATAGTTGAGATCTCTTTATTCTGAATAAATAGTTTGAGAGAAACGAGAGAAACGAGAGAAACGAGAAACGAGAAACGAGAGAGAGAGAGAGAGAGAGAGAGAGAGAGAGAGAGAGAGAGAGAGAGATTGAAGGTGGAAGGGAGAAAGGAGAATATACGCACTCTAAGAAAAAATAGGTCAATTAAATATACGTGTGTGTGTGTGTGTTTTTTATATTTATTTGGAAAGGGATATCGATTAGTTCTCAAATGGATATTATTTTTTCTTTTTCTTCTACAAAAGATGATCTCAACGTAAATGATATGAATGTGTTTTCAAATGTTTGTTCATAGATAAACCTTTAGTATGTCGAAACGAATAGCCCATAGAAGCATTCCATTGTACGTGCTAAGGCCCAGATTATATGAAGAAATCTCGTTGACGGTTTCATGAGTACGAGCTATTGTTTGAAATCTAGATTTCGAATCTCTCTTTCTCTCTCTCTCTCTCTCTCTCTCTCTCTCTCTCTCTCTCTCTCTCTCTCTCACCCTCTCCTTTTAGTTAACGAGAAACTACCGTGAATGAGATACTACGATTTTTGAAATTAACTTAATATAATCCAGTGGGACATCTCTCTCTTTCTCTCTCTCTCTCTCTCTCTCACTCTCTCACTCTCGTTAAATCCTTTGACGAGCCCGTTTGATTGCATATAACGATCGTATAAAGAGTCTAATCATTCTTTCGACGTACTCTGTTGTAACTCCAATGGTTCAATTATTTTCTTGGACGGTCGTTTAAAAGCATGAAATTTCTGCGAGAGTACGTTGAAGAGCTAACGACATATCTCGAAATTTTGTAAAAGCTTATTGTAGCCACTTTAGTAAATCGCAATGGACGTTCTTTAATAATAATTATATGAAAAATATTATTGCATATTAGGTATCAATAATAATATATCTATTTAATTTTGTATTTCTTGATTAAAATAAGAAAAATTTGTTTAAAAGATTTAAGAGAAACTCGGGTCGCTGAGAAATTTTGCATAGTCCCATTTGCATACAACGATTTTTACTTATGGCATTACACGAGATAGAATTTTTGCTGTGTGCATGACAAGCCCGTAGAACGTTTCGCATACATATGTAGACACATGTACGCGGGCACATACGTGAACGCATACGTAGGTACATATGACGTCTAATTTTCGGACAAAATACGGTCCTCGACGGGATGAATGTTTGTCACGTATGATTGAGCAGGACAGACGAGTAGAACGAGACTTTACACGTTCGTCAAACGGTTCTTCTGGTTCTTCGATCATATTATATTCGTGCTTTAGTATTATTAGTATTTTTAGACTCATCGTCTACCAGTGGGGATGTTTAAAGAAAAAGTTATAACTTCAAGTACTGGCTAAAATCGATTATCGCAAGAAATGTTAAAGATCTAATGTTTAATAACATTAACGTTATCCATTCTATCTTTTATTAAATTTCTCTTTGTTAAAAAGAGATTTGTGTTTAACTGGTCAACATAAATTAGATATACCGTCTTCTATGCTTTCATTTGTGAGTAAGAAAACGACGGCACGCTTAAATCCTCTTATCTCTGTGTGACAACAAGCTCGAAAAGGGTTTTCTGTATCTGAAATGTGCGTAAATTGAAAAGCGATGTACAGGATTTGGAATGTATGGGTATATAAAATATTAAATCTACCTGCTTTGGGTTAGAAAGGATTCAGGCTGTCAAAGGATTTTGATATCTTTAATGAATGCACATTATAAGTAAGTGAGAACGTTCGTAAAGGAAATTAATATCGGAGGATCTATGAGATCTATTCATAATTGGCCTACTTTTTAAATGAATAAATCTTTCATAATACACAATACTTCTAAATTCATACAATAAATACAATATTATTAAATTCAAACATTTTTATTTTACATAATTTTACATATAATTTAATATTGATTATAACCCTTGTCGAAATGTTATTGTTGTTGTTGTTGTTGTTGTTGTTGATGTTGTTGTTGTTATTGTAGTTGTTGTTGTTGTTGTTGTTGTTGTTGTTGTTGTTGTTGTTGTTATTGTTGTTGTTGTTGTTGTTGTTGTTGTTGTTATTGTTGTTGTTGTTGTTACATATTATTATTATTCGTTGTAGTCGTGGTAGAAAAACCAGCTAATAGACGACCTTATATTTGCAAGTATAAAAATGTCGTTTAGAGAGAAAAATAGCGGAGCGAGATTTGACGTGGGAGATTACGTCGATGCTAATTTATTCGACATCAACCGCGCGTGCTCTACTTCTGTCGGTTCTCTGGCGAAACATTGAGCAGAGATATCGTCAATTAGTCCTGCTTACTGATGATAAAAACTCTGTAATAGGTTTATTAATATAAAATAAGAAAATACTTAAACGCGTCTATTCGTAATAAGATTGTAGGTCTTTAACAAATCTATCAAAGAGATAGATATGTATTGATAATTATGCATTGACGTAGTTGATAGAGGGGATCGCGTTTATTATGGTGATCGATAGAACGTCAAATGCAATTCAGTACAGAGAGTATGATTAGATGCCAGAACATGATTCCAAGCTCGTGAAATTTGTAGGAAGCAGAAAAACGCAGGCGAAGTCAACGGACGGAATCGTTTTCTTTTTATTTGAAGGCGAAAGGAAATACCACCGAGGAATAAGCCTAAAAGCATAAAATAGATCTAACCCAGATCTAAGCTCGCGGGCGATCTACAACTTAAGATATCACCTTTTATCAAGGACCATCTTGTCGAAAACTGTCGTCAACGATACAGAACGACGATGAGGCCGTCGTCGTAAAACGATGAGAAGAACGTCGTTTCATCTTACTATCGTATCCTACGAAAGCTTTTCCCTATCTTTCTCTTTTTCTTTTTCGTAGAAGTAACAAACACAAATGTAAAGGTGATATTACACACGTAACCGATATATTTGAATATTTTTAATGCAAGGCATCGTCCACAAAACTTTTTTATTTTCCTGTCCAATATGAAAGATTAACATGAAGTGTTCGATGACGGTAGTACTATCGTGAAATTTAAATTTCCATGTTACTGTGCTGGTCATAATGCTAAGATAAGTAGCAATATAAAACTCATGACTTTATTATAAGAAATGTAGTAATATCGATTTGAATTCTTTGATGCTTGATTTCTCCCTCATATCTAACTAATATCATATGGAATGGTAAAGAAAATACGATAAATGTTTTAATTAAGATTTTTTTCAACAGAAAATAAAATTAATAATTTAATAAAAACATTCTTATATGTATATATTATACATATATATATACACATACGCGCGCGCGCGTGTGTGTGTGTGTGTGTGTGTGTGTGTGTTTGAACATGGTATCCCGTTTATTTCGAAAAATTGGAATATCTCGTGAGAGACTGAAGCTATCAAAACAAAATTTTTACGAATTTGTTTAGTATGAAGGAGGACATCGTATGGTAGCAATTTTTTTCCAAGTCGAGTGGGAGGGAGAAATTTCAAAGACAAATTAATTTTTTTCAATCAAATTTTTTTTTTAATAATACGATGTCATTTATTGAGATGAATTCGACGACGTACCTTATATCATATAAGGTCATTTATTATTATAAAACGTTATTGATTATGTTATAAATTAGAGAGTTTCTAAGAAGTATACTTCTTATCTCACATATACCTAAATAACATGTGTGGTAACCTGAGAAACATAAGCAACAATAGGATATCAGCGATGAAGGCTTAGACCTTCTAGGAACTCACAAATTTATAACATAATTTATAATAATAAATAATCCTGTATGGCACGTCGTTGTATTTATCTCAACGAATGTCATCGCACTATAAACGGAAATATATGGTTCTATTTCAAAAAATGAATTAAACTGTAAAAATGTCCTCTACCACTCGTCCTGTAAAAAAAAATTAGCACCATATGATGTTTCCCTTTATATCAAGCGAAATTGTAAAAAAATTTGTTTGATAGCTTCAGTCCCTCACGAGATATTCCAATTTTTCGAGATAAACGGTATTCCCTGTGTATGTGCAATATAAATGTTTGTAGATTAAACATCATTTTAAAGCTATCAAATTCATCGTCTCTCTCATGGATTAGAAAAATGTTTTGAAATTTTTCTTTCATTATTTATTTTACTATCTAAATAATAGAAAGAGTCGAATAGAAAAATTCTTACGTATTTCTGGTTGTTTCCAAACATCTATCACAATACTTATCCAACTTTCAGTAATTGAGTCGCTCACTTGCTTAATACGATTAACTTTATAATATAAGAAGTGGAGAAATGTGATAGAATAATATAAATTGCTTTTTAAAATTCCATTTAAAATATAAATTCAAATAAACATTATAGAATGTATAAAACGTTGCTATGCTTGAATTGCATTATTGCAAAGATTTACATTAGAGTACGAAAGTTAATCGGATTGACTTCTGAAATAAATTATATTTTATTCGATGGCCGAAAAAAATGTTGTCATTTAATGGTATTAAATAACGGAAATATGGGAAATATATAACGAATATAACAAGTGAGGATTCCGTCAAGTGCTTTGACAGTTAAATTTTAAAAAATTCAAAAAGTGGAGTTTATAGATTTGGCTTTTGAACGGCTTAATAATTATTTAATTTTGATTTTAAACCTAATCTAATTATCTGGTCCACATAAATAAACTATACTAAAAACGTTTTCTTATGAAGCGTGCAAAGTAATAACGCGCATTTAGATATTCGTATAAAGGCATCTCAAGAAACAACAGGATGTAACGTCTTTTAAATTTACTCGAAGCTATTTGAAAAACACCCCGTGTATAGTAAAAGTATCCATTTCTTTTATAAAGGATACCAAAGTATGGGTGGTGGTAGTGGTAGTGGTAGTGGTGGTGGTGGTGGTGGTGGTGGTGGTGGTGATATTGTTGGTGGTGGGAGTAGAGAAAGAGCGAGGGTAGAAATTTAGCCCCCACTCGGTGTTGGCGTCGGCGTCGGAGACGCGACTGTACTCTTCCTCGGCTGTGCTCGGAGCGCAGTGTTTAGTACGTTCGACGTCCGCGAAGTGGCACCAGCTGCCTCTCGAAAAAGCTCGCCCCTTCACCCCTCGACGAGTTTGCTTCGCCACCAGCATCATCCTCTGTTTCCCTCCCTCCCTCCCTCTCTCTTTCTCTCTCTCTCTCTCTCTCTCTCTCTCTCTCTCTTTCTCACACATACAACTCACACATTCGCTCGCTAGTATTCTCTCTTTTTCTCTTTCTCTCTCTAACACATATCGTCTAGTTGGGCTTTCGAGCGAGCGCGCATCGAGGAGGATTCGTCCTCCTCCTCTTCCTCAGTCGGCCCGCGAAGGATCGACGAAAATCAGCGCGGCAGGCGCGCTCAAATGCCGGCCAGACTACTGACAGTAGTAAAGACGCCATGCTCGCGCGCGCAAACATCGAGCGTGATCGAGGAACACCACGAGTACGGCGTTGATTTCGTCTTCGTAAAGACGGAAGGTGGGACGAGCGTTTTCAAGGATAGAGCATGGCAGGAAGAACGAAGAGAGAGGGAGGGAAGATACCGAACGAAATAATCACTTCCTTAAGATTAGTTAAGGCTGGACTTTAATTTTCGAATTTGTCGATATCGCACGACCGACTTTCTTATTTTCTTTCTTTCTTTCTTTTACTTCCTTCCTTCCTTCCTCTTTTCATGCTCGAATTCCATTGTAATACGGTGTCGACGCGCTATGTTAACGGTTATCGTGATTTTCGATTATCATCATCGAAAGTGATGGGACTCATACAAGTGTTACTACGATAGTTAGTGAGATATCATAATCCTCCATAATCGTTGATTCGAATGGATATATATATATATATATGTATATATACATATATATGTACATATACACGCGCATACATATATTTCGTGTTGAATGGTGCTAATTTATTGGATGGAACGTAAAGGAAGATTTTTCAACGAAGAAGATAAAGAAGCTTTAATACTTCCATGGTGGTTTAGGTTTATGTGATTCTACGAAGGTGGGTTTGCGAACATCTCGTTAGGACACTCTCTCTCTGAGTAATACATTACCGTGCTCGTTGACGATGAATGGTTTGCAAGAGCAAAGCTTGCAATATTAATAACCATCGGTAATTTCATTTTCTTTAATATAAGGTAGAAACTTTCTTTCCCTTGACCGATTTCTTCCAAGCAAAAACTTAAGAAAAGTAGAAATTCGAATGAAACGTCGCGAACTTCTCATAGTTTTCTATCATAATTTATCCGGTCTCGTTTAAATCGTATTCGTAAAGAGCAGAAACACATACGGGAATCTCTTTCCCTACAAACTCTCTCATAAATCCTTTTCGTATCGCATAATGCGCAAACGAAATTACTCCATACCAATGTTTCCGCGTCGTTTTAATCCAGTGCATTTGGCGTAATGCATGAAACGAAGGAGAAAGAAGAAGGATCGTCGGCGAAAGAGAGATGAACGAACATTCGAAGAGACGCTAAAAATATCGAGTAAGAGAAAGAGAGAAAAAATATGCATGCGTGTTCACAGGAAAAGGATTCCCTTAGGCGAAATAAACCCTTTTGTTTCTTTTCTCTCTTTCTCTCTCTCTCTCTCTCTCTCTCTCTCTCTCTCTATCTCTCTTCCTTTCTCTCGTTTTTCTCCAACCATCCTTCCGAAAAAATGTTCTCTCTTTTTTTTGCTTTTTTATTGTTGCCGTAATACGACACCGCCGCCATTCGGTCGAACTAACTTCGAAGTAGTGCGTGTACGAAGTGGTTCACGCTCCACGCTGTTCTAGTGCGCGAGAAAACGACAAAGGCCATGTTTCACACTTCCCAGAATATCGTGGTTTTAAGGTCGTACAACTGTTTCGTTAATTCAGTTTTTGATATTTTCGATCCTTTGTACAATAATAATGATAATAACAAACGGTGTTTTAAGAAATAGAACAAATGAGTAGAAAATTATCATCTATTACCATTCGAATTAATTATCTATTTGATTTGAAAGGATATGCTATCTCTTGGATGAATTATTGAATGTTATCATCATGCTTTTTGTAACGACGCATAATTACTGATGAACGTGTAGTTGATCCTTTTAAAAAAAATCCAAATCGGTTTATAGCAAAAGCGGATTAATCGGTGGATTTTTGCTGACCAGTTTATAACAAAGGTAGATAATAATCGAGTCATTTCGATCGACTTTATGCTACGAAGCAAAAATGAGTTAATTAAAACAAATATCATCTTTTGTTTGTTTCTTTTTATTTTTTATTTTTCTTATATCTTCCTCTCCTCGATGGGTCATTAACGAAAATAACTATATCGCAAATTTAGACATTTCACCTATTCTATCGCGTATCTTTTTACGTATACACGAGGACGCAGACAACTATCTTGACATCAGACAAAAGTTTCACGAAGATGGTAAACGAGAAATGCTTTCGAAGATTCGTGGAATGACTTTAGTCTACGTTAGTCGTCACACGCCTCCTTCAAACTTCTCTAGGAAGTGATACCAAAATGTTTCCAGCTCATGCATACTGCATAGACAAGGGATGATGATCAGTTTGAAGGTAAACATTGTCTTCAACCACTACCGTCAGAGTTTACGTGGAAATTCGAGCGAGTAGACATGGTGTGAATGTTAATAGCGACATAACGGCACGAGAATACAGAGAGAGGGAGAGAGAGAGAGAGAGAGAGAGAGGGAGAGAGAGAGAGAGAGAGAGAGAGAGAGAGAGAAAGAGCGAAAATGCAAGCTATATCGTATTTAGCGAATGAATGTTCGATGCCGAGTTGAATTCCTTCGGTAGCAAGTATACGAGTATCGAGAACATAGTCGAGTTACTTTCACAATAGTCATTGCATTGTGAATCGTATGCGACACCGTTGACGTCTCGCTGGTCGCTGAAATATTTTGATTAAAATTTAAAGTAGGACGGCAGCAAGACAAGATCGATGCGTTCTCTGTTTCTCTCTCTCTCTCTCTCTCTCTCTCTCTCTCTCTCTATATATATATATATATATATATATATATATATATATATATATATACCTCTTTCTCCCTTTCCTTTTTTCACTACATATTCAATCAATTAACCACCAATGATATTTTTCAACATGAAAACCAAAATTGATTTAATAAACGAATTCGTAAAAGAACATCGTACGTATTTCTAACAACCATTATATTACCATTGGAACGGTTTATTTCTAATTTCGATTCTATTAAAAGATAAATCGTTGGTTCCTTTCGAAACAACATATCGACTAGGGCGATCGTACGAGTGTAAAAATAGCTTCTTTCTTGTACGAAGAAAAAGTGTATGGTTAACGTCAGACACGTTAATTCGGACGGATATGGAGCGAGGAGATGGAATGGGGAATGGAGAAGAGATTCTAGCTACTTTTAAAAAATTAGATCACAAGGTCTATCTGACGGATAG
Organism: Dolichovespula sylvestris; assembly: GCA_918808275.2. NCBI lineage: Eukaryota > Metazoa > Arthropoda > Insecta > Hymenoptera > Vespidae > Dolichovespula > Dolichovespula sylvestris. The sequence goes on from OU964961.1 coordinate 11,516,075, forward strand.
CGAACGCACTTTAGCCTTCGCCATACGACCGAAAGTCGACTCAGTCTTTTGAATTAACGTTTCTCTATCCTACATATATATATATATATATATATATATATATATATATATATATATATATATATATATACACACACACACACACAAGTGGGACGTGTTCACGTGCACGCACGCACAAGCTTGCGAATGACGTTAAGCCGAGGAACGAAGCATACTCGAGCTTTTGACTTATCGGCTCGTTATGCCGCGTATTTTCTTTTCCCGCTCTTTCTTTTTCTAAAGCAGTCCACTACGCTACTCTCCAACCTTGTCTACCCCACCATAGTCACCCCCCTCCCCCCCCCCCCCTCTCTCTCTCTATCTATTTATCTCTTTCTTCTCTCTGTCTCTCTCTCTCTCTCTCTCTCTCTTTTTTCTCTCGTTCGACCGACTACGAACGAGAAAATATTTTCCCTCGGGTGTTGTTAACGTCTCCCCTTCTCCTCCCTACTCTACTTCTCCGTTGCTCGGTAACCCTCGAATTTCATTGATTACACTAATTGGCTAATACCACGAGCAAACTTTGAATAAATAAAATCTTTCGTTTATATTTTTCGATATTCCATATTCGATTCCTTTATGTCATTTTCGATGCAATCGAGTTTCCCTGCTGCATATATATATATATATATATATATATATATATCTTTGTTAAATTTAATCTGGAAGCTTATATTATAAAATTTTAAAAAGTCTTAATATATTCTTTGTTTTTCTTATGAGATTTTTATAATATTATACAGTCTATAAATTATTATTAATAGTATTCCTGCGTATGTGGAACATATATATATATATATATTTCATATTGATTAAAGAAAAAAAACGTTTTCAAGTTAAAATAGAACGTGTTCTACAGTTAATGTAACAATAGAGTACAACGTCGGGCTGACTGCATTTGTTTTGTTCGAATGTTAACGAGACGTTATACTTACAATGAATGGTATCTATCTCCTGTGACGTTTCTGAGAATACAATGGACGTTTATTATTTCTGAAATTTCTAATATACGAACGTAACGAAGATATAAAAGGGGACTTTGACGATCGTCATAAAACTAAAACGTCGCGCTCATTTATACTAAAGCCCAAGAATATTTTCTACTTTGCATTTAATTATATATTCGAAGATAAGTCATGATGTTTCAATTTCGAAAACGTCGCTGGCCAGAAAATTTATGTATCTACCTATCTACTAGATTAAATAATAATATCCAAAATGTTTCGATAAATTTTCTAACGATGCCTCTCCTAAAATTACATGAAATATTAAGGACGCTTATTAAATTCGAATGACGAGTACAGCCCTTATATTCTTACGATTATTCCCTAAGGTTAAAAAGGAAATATAAAATTTTAACGAAGTTACTCGAGATGAAGGATACAGGCTTGGAATACGGGCTTTTCGAACACTATGAGATAAATTGAAAAGCATGGATAAATATTACGGAACTGAAAAATTTAGATAAAATTTCTAATAACTTTTTTCGTAAATATATATGTATATAAGTTGACACAAAGAGAGAGAGAGAGAAAGAGAGAGAGAGGGGGGGGGGAGAGGGAGGGAGGGAGAGAGAGAGAGAGAGAGAGAGAGAGAGAGAAAGAAAGAAAGAAAGCAAAAAAGAATATTGTAACTTCGGAGAAAATTTCAACCAAAGATCTCCTTGATATTCTATCCTTATTTCTTTCAAAAAGGAGAAGACGTATAAAACTCTGGAAAATGCGAAAAAGGTAGAAATAAAATATGCTCGGTTTCCTTTTAGCTTTACCGATGGACAAAGATGCCAAACACGTCAGGATAGTGGAAAGAATCAGAGATCGAGAAAAGAGTAAAGAATACGTTCACCTGTCTATAGTCTCATCGATACTCGGATATCTTGGTATTCTCTCTTCTTCCCTTTTATTCGTTTCTCTTGAACTTTTATTTTCTTGTAACATTTTCTTTACATCGGCGTAACCATTGTTTATAATTGTTTATTTAGCTGCTTTTGACCGTCGAATGAATGGACGGTTTTTATTCCATGTTCTTAAATCTAAATTATCATTTATTGGATCGTAAGGTGAATTCTATCGGTTTCGAATTTGTTAATTCAAAAATTGTTAAAACTTTATAATAAAAATTACGTAAAATCATCTTTGCAATGAAAAAGGCTAAATTCGACTTTTCTCGTAATCGTTGAGCATAATATAAAAAAAAAAAAAAAAACATGTGGTAGCGTTAGTAACGTAAGAAAAAGAAAAGGTGAAACTGAACATTTTTCAAGAAGTTAACGAATCAATTGAATTTATTAATAACAAAAATAATTCGACGTCGAGATGCAAGAATAAATTGAAGATATAATCCTAGTATGTTTGGTGACTCCATCGCAAGAAAAACTCGATATCATAACTAATTATCAAAATCCAATAACGAGACTCTAAAACGTATTCTTCGCATCAGTACGATAAGATCTTCTATCGTGATATTAATCAAAAAAAAAAAAAAAAAGAAAAAAAAGAAACCAACATCCTCGGTAGTTGACTACCCTAATATCTTGTAGAGGCGTCCCTTTCGTGTTTCAACGTATAGCAAGCACAGAGTTTACGAGCGAAAGACGACGTCAGCCTGCAGCGACAGCTGTCATGTGCGGGAAATTTGCTTGCAAGAACGATTTCTCTTTAATGTCAAAGTCTAAACGTTTCTCACCTCGTACCTAGCCATTTCCTAAGTTGGCGACACCTTCGGTTAAAGTGATCTATTTTTCGATTTCGAATCACGATCGATATCTTGGCCGCAGTTCGATCGAGTTGATTATTCGTAAGGGTCAGTTCGAACGTAAGAATGAACACAAAAATATCTGCCGTCAGTCGCGCTTATCGGTCAATAGAAATCTATCACAAAGAGAACTTCCTTCTCTTTTACATTTTGATTACGTTTATTAATTTGTGTTTTTTTTTTTTTTCTTGTCTAATTACTTCAATTTTATTTGATATCTCGTGGGATTCAATAGTTTTATCCGAATTGGTAAATATTATGACATTCGAACGATGAACGCAATTATAATTATAATTTTTAAGTATAATTTTTCTTCATCCTTAATAAAAGCGAATTATTATATTTAATTGTGTCGCACGTATTTTAATCAATATTTTTATCAATAGATAGATAGATATTTTTTATTCTTCCCCTTGGGGTTTGAAGGCGCTTTTCCGAGGAGCGTACCCAAACCTCTTACAATCCTTTTACTATCTCCTCCTCACCCCCCTAGCCTCCACACCCATGACCATATTTACATCCACTATTTTTATCAATATTAATCAATATTTTTATCGTTATTTTAAGCGATCAATAGAAATCTATCACAAAGACAACTTCCTTCTCTTTTGTATTTACCAGCTCATCTCTCGAAATGCCTGTTAGGGCGTATTATATCATTCGCATTCCATCACTTTTTATCGTAGAACGGTTTCACGCTCTCTTGTTCCCTTCTTTCCTTCTTCATTCGTGCGTTACATCGAATTTTGTTCAGGCCTTGCTGAAATCGATATACCCTGAATTTTCAATTCTTCGAAATTGAACGAGCGAGAACATTCTTTCATAAAATCTGGGTATCGTTCGGCCCTTTTTAATATTTTTAATAGCATAGGGACTACTGGACTTTTAATAAATTTAGCTGGCCTACTTGTGTCCTCCTTTTTTTCTTTATTCTTTTTATATAACTACTACGCAATTAAAAGAAATCTATAGCATAAAATTTCTCGTTAAATTAAACGACTACCATTGCCTTCCAAAAATATATTTATATATAAATAAATAAGATTTCATCTCACAAGCGTATGAAATAATTTATTAAATATTTACTTATTTATTTGTTTATTTATTTCTCGGATCTCGATAAAAATGTGCGCGGTATCAGTGAAAATTTTAATAAAGGGAATGGGTTAAAACTACATACGGATAATATAAAAACGTTAATACGATGTAACGTAATAGTATACACAAAAGAAAACCGATGCTAATGAAATGAATAATTAACAGCTGATAAAGGATCCGAAACAGTATTATTATTATGATAAATGAGAAAATAGCTATTGGAGAGAGAGGAGAGAGATAAAAGAGAGAGAGAGAGAAAATGAGAGAGGGAGATAGAGAGGGAGATAGAGAGAGAGAGAGAGAGAGAGAGAGAGAGAGAGAGAGGAAGAGAAGAAAAGTATGAGTATCAAATAATTAATTACAACGTAACAATAGGACCGAGAGTAACTTTCAGTGAAAACTGGCTCTCAACAATGATACGGATTCGCAGTGTGCCCACGTTTGTTGGGAAACTCGAAATATAACCCAAGTCCTATCGCTATATACCAGAGTTTTCCGAAGTAGAAGCGTGCTAAGTCTCGTTGCACCGTTGCAGCTTGACTTCGCAGCGAAGTTTCAGAAGGTTGAATCGTATCAGTACGAAAAAAATATCGTTAGGGGTAGAATTTAAAAGCTGGGAGTTCGTAAATCTTGATCCATCATTCGTAAGATACTTTCCATTATATTCTATAAAAAATTATAATAACAATAACCATATATGCGGTTAGTACATTCATTATCGTTATTACGTGTGTGTGTGTGTGTGAGCACGCGCATATGTGTATGTATGTTTGTGTATATACGAGTTTAGTTAATTACATATGTATCACATCGAAATTTTACCTCGAGGATAATAACGGGTTTCATTTTATCAAGAACGCATTTGAGATAGGAATTTGTAAAAAGGTACTACCTTTCGTTCTCTTTCCGTTCTTGTTTGGTATGTTATTATAATTCTTGCCTTGCAATAATTTATCGATATATTTCTACACAAGTATTTACACGAGATAGAGACTTTATATTTAAATAGATTTTAAATTTTTAATTTATAATAAATCTATTTAAATTTTATATTTTATATTAAAATAGATAGATATACTTAAGAAAATACATTAATGGGTGTAGAAATAAAATAGAGGAGGAATTAATTTTTAATTTATTAAGAAGAAGAGTTATCGATATCGTGCTTTATGATTATATATCTCGTTATACGTCTCTTCACAATCGTCACGATTGTCGTCGATTAATCGTGTTGTACTTATTTTTTTTCGACGCATAAAACTCTGATTCGGATGTTTTATCTCATCCCACTCCACATCATTACTAGATTTCGCATCGCTTAAACGCGTCGGTCATGCACATACATACACACATTCCTCGTTAGCCAGATGCAAGTACTCGCTCACAGGCACACATATACATACAACTAGAATCACCTTAACTCTCCTATATCTTAGGTATAAAAACTTGGCATAAAAATGTATCTATGCGATCTCAGTTATTATTATTGCAGGCATACAATAAAAGAGTCTAAATCACTGAGTGTTATTTGATAAAACGTGCTTGATAAAGGGAAACTCTGATGAAGGATGCACAACGTGTATCGTTCTCCGCGAAAACGCATCTGATATCGCAGATATTATCGAATAGTCTGAATGGAGTTTCGTTTTTCCTCGCTTCAATGCGATCCAGCAGTAAATTCTTTCACGAATGAACACATTCCACGAGATATAGCTATGCGAAGTTTTATCGGATTTAGATTGCTTCGAATTATTACTCCACAAGTTGCTTTTCGTGAATCGTCGAATTAAACGAACAATCGATTACTGGCATACATGTAACTTATATAGGAATATTAATAATTCCTTCGAGAGTTTGATTACTTTTGATATTTTAAAAGTTTCATAATTACAGAAAGAAACGAAATTGAAAAAATAAAAAAATGAAGAAAAAGAAAGAAAGAAAAAAAACTTGGCCATGATTATACCATACGCGCAAGTATAACATATAATAAAACGATATATAATTCAATGATTTATCAATAATTAATCTCAGCAATTTTAACGAACGCAATATGTTCGAAAAACTTTAAGCCTTGTATTTATCGCGTGAAATCTCGAATAGAACAAATATATATTAGGTAGATATACGTACAAAAAGTTTCCTCAATATCCCTGCCGATATTTTTTTTCGATAATGTGACTTGTGTGCTTCTTTCTCTCCCGTTCGAACTTTTCAATTTCCGCGCTTCTCTGACGCTTTCGACAACTTTTTCCCCTGTAAAAAAAGGAGGGGTGAGGGGGAGAGATAGTAACATAGATATGAATAGGGCGGTGAGGAAAGGAAACGGAGAAAGTAGAGGGAGGAATTCGACTAGAGTGAAGTGAAAATTTCGTCTCCTGAATGTGTGTGTGTGTGTTTTATAATGGTATCGTGGAATTCTCAATGGAGACGTGGAAAAAAAATGAACATGAAATTCTTCGATAGTCGTGGATCCATTAACGGCAGGTGAAAAGAGATTATCCTGCATTTTGGGACGGTACAATAAAGAAGAAAAAGGATTAGCCGTTAACAAGAAATGAAGCGACATGTGCAAAGTAGCGTCACGAAAATATTCATATGTATGTACAAAATAAATTGATAGGGCAATGGTGATCTTACAAAAATTGTTCGATTAATAAAATTGGACTGTTTTGGTTCAACCGATTCAATTGGTTCTATTAGTTCATACGAATTAATCTCTAAATGGTATAAGCACAAAGAAACATTTTCTTTTCTATTGGTCGATTAAATTTTTTTATGTTTTGCTTTGTTTCCAACAAATTTCTAACTAAAGCTAATAATGCCTGTACGTTCGAAGGATTAACGGAATAAATATTCCCTTCTTATCCTTTACGCTACAAAAGTTGTCAATTTTCTCATACCTCCTTGACAGTTATTGCCTGTCAATCTTTCGAAAGGACGAAATAAGAAATAAGTTTTATCGAAGAATATATCACCGTACGAACATCTTCCACGATTTCCTAATTAATTTTTTATTCGAGCGTTTTGAGTCTTTCCTCACTACCCCTTCACCTTCCAATCCACCTTTGATCACGAAGCAAAGGGCAGGACGTCGTAATTACTTAAGTTTCGAGTTGGATGTGAATTTCTATTTAATTTTGTTGTCTTAACTTTTAACGGAAATTGATGTAATGGCCCTTTTATCTTCTCCCTTTTCTATTTAAATGTATACGATGGTTACGCGTCAATTTTACCTAGACATGTTTTTATTGTTTGCATCAAAATGTACCTATCTCAAACAGAAATATTATATCGAAATTAAAATATCCGTGGTATTATAATTTTGTAAAAAAAATTGAAAAAGAATAGTTTAATGTTTCTTTCAAACAAAAACAAAGAATAAAATAAACAGAAAAAGAGATAGAGGGTGAGAGAGAGAGAGAGAGAGAGAGAGAAGGAGAAAAAAAAAGAAGATGAAAACTTTTTCGTATACCCGTATAGAATAATAATATACAAAACAATGTATTTTTATGCGTTTATTTATTTTCTTTTAAAGAACTTTCCCGTAATAATTTAATGTAACTAAAAAAGCCGAGAGTTATCAGCTCTCCGAGCCGATTTATTTCAAGAGAAGGATAAAATGACTTACGATTAAAAAAGAAAAAGAGAAAGAGAAGGATAGTGGAAGGATTTAAAAAATACGATAGATTTTAAAAACTTCGATTAACTTTTAACGTAAATCGAAGGATAACGAGGAAGACGATGAACTAAGAAGAAGAAGAAAAAGAAGAGGAGGAAAGTGAGGCGTGAACTTTCAGGATTCGTTTTCGTTGATCTCACCTTTTACTGGGCCGCTTTAATTAAGGCAGACATTAACCCGCGTTAACTATAATTATTTCGTTTCGCAAACGAAGAAACGTGACTTTAATATACACGGCAATTTTAATTCGAGACAATTAGATCGGTCAGTCTATAGTATTATCCCTCTCTGTCTCTCTCTCTCTCTCTCTCTCTCTCTCTCTCTCTCTCTCCTCTTTCTTATTCTCATTACGATATTTCCTTAAAAATTACGATTTCGTTTCAACTAAAATACTCTACTTTCGAATCCATTCCTCGTCTCTCACGACTTAGTTGGCTTTGCACAAGTTAATCTCTTAAAGCTCGAAATTTGTTATTTGTTTTGAAGGATTCTCAAGCAACCTTTTTATCTCTCTCTTCCTTTTTCTCTTCTTTCCCTTCGCTCGTCTATCCCCTTCCATTCATTTCAGCGTGTTTCTACAAAACCTTAATAAAATCTGAAACGTCGTTTGTCGTTACATCTGTAAAAGAAATTCTGCGACAGGTATAAATATTGTAAGATAAATATCCTTTTGTTACTTACGTTTGTAGTCGATGTTCCTTTTAACTTTTGTTTATTTAAAATAAGACAAAAGAGCGATTGTTCTGTTCGTTTTTATTAAAATGCATTCGCTCAAGTATAAATATTATTATACATTTAAAATAAAAAAGATACGACTGTTCATTTCTATAAGAGTACATATATACATTAATATAACATGGTATATCTTGTCTGGACTACGAAACGTTTTCGAACTTCATTACCATCGATCGCGAACTTCGTAAACGCTCAGGAGAATCCAAAGAGAAATTTCGAAAATATGGATGAAACGAAATCTCGTTCGTGAAAATAAACAGAATGGAAAATGACAATAATAATTACAACAATAGTAATATTATTAATTATTAAGAGTTCATATGAGAATCCGTTAATTGTGGTAACGTTTATATAATCCCTCAGGGAACGGTTAAATATTGAAACCCATTGCGTAATCGAAAATTCGATAGAAGATCAAAAACTAATAACGATTGGAGTAAAAAGAAAACAAAAAGTAGTCATGGATTTTAATACGAGAAGATTTAGAAATATTGAATGAAATACGTCATAGGATATAAGCGTTTATGCTCGTCGATAAAATATCCTACGTTTAGTGTAGCAAAAGGAAGATAGAAGAAGTATGTGGGTATAGCATAAAGAAGATGGTACAATGATAAAAGAGATAGTACGAACGTGAGGAGAATGGTGTTCGGTACGAAATTGGAGCAACGACGTCATAATTTGAAATCTTAGAAACGTCCGAAAGTAACCAAAAGATCATTCAAAAAATGGAACATCCGAGATGCTTGAAATGACCTTCTAAAATGGCCAACGAAACTTTTCGCTCTTTTGATTTTTTTGTTTTTTAGTTTCAACTAAATCTTTTCCCCTTTCCTATTATTTCTCTCACTTCGTAAAGAAATCTTGAAAACATAGAGGGGAAAGGATTCGCGAGAAGGCAGGAGTAAAAATACATTATGTTGAATGATAGCGTTTATCGCGAAAGCAGAAAAAAAGATGAGGGAGGATAGAGATGGCACAAATTGAAGTAGAAAAGAAGGATTTCGTCGTGCGAAATGCATCCTTTTTGAGAGTCACGAGTATGAACGAAACGTACTCATCTACGTACGTCACCGCGAGCCAGCTCGTGTTTTGAATTTTTCAAATTCCGGTACAACTTCCTGCAACACTTCCGCCTGAGAGTAAAGCTCGTGATTCGGAAGTCTCGCTTCTTAGTCTCTCTCTCTCTCTCTCTCTCTCTCTCTCTCTCTCTCTCTCTCTCTCTCTCTCTCTCTCTGTCTCTCTCCCTCTCTCCCTCTCTCTGTTGTTCTCTGTAGCGAGAATCTTGAAACGTCTCGCAAGACAAAACGTACGAGTTAAATAATAAAATATATTTTATGTTAAGAAACCAAAATTGTGTGTATGTGTGGGTGAAATAGTAAAACCAATATAACAGTCTTGTTTTTGAGAAATTTCACGTCAATTCTATATTACATCAACGTCTACAAAGAGACCAGATGTATAAAAAAGATCAGATGTGAAAATAATACGTCGATCATTAATTTTAATAAAACTTCTCCGATATATATATATATATATATACTTCAGCAAAACTTGAGCAATATGATATCAACGATTTCAGGAAGGAATTAAATATGAAATGAAATAAACGAAAATATATATACATATTATACTACTTTGATCATTCCAAAAGTCCATCAGATATAAGAGGCCTCGAAACTTCGTTCTTTGTTCACTTTCTTGATAAAAATCAAATGCCAATAGATCAAAATATACGTGAAAATCAAATTTCTTCGAAACAAAAATAAATCGATACTTAGATTTATATGAAACTTCAAACAACTTTTCTTTGTTAGATTTTACGATCATCTAAATTCTTATTTGCATTGGGAATAAGTGTCGATTGATTGGTGCGTTACGGAATAATAAAAAAAAAACAAAGGAAAAACAAAACAAGAAAAATAAAGAGTGTCGAAGATAAAACGAAAGAGAGTGACTTGGCAAGGAAACGAATAGAACGAAATTGATTTGCCTCTTTTAAGAACAGCCAGTCACCAGTCTTGCCTCGACTCGATCCTTCCTTGCTCAACAGCGTTAGAGTTTATGTTGTCGCTACATCAAACACTTCTTCTCGTTCGACTGGCACTCCTTCTCGTTCCTTGGCAAGTGTACATCTACAAGAAGTGCACTCGGTACGACACCATTCAATTTTCATGAAAATTCGCAGAACGCCGCCGTCTAGTTGACTGTACGGGTGTTGGATCTCGAGTATCTTTCGAACTTTTGTGTTTTAACGTCGATTCTTTTTCGCTCGATCTTTCTTATTCTACAAAGTGAACAAATATTTTCTGTATTGAATAAAACTTATGACTATATGCATAATAGAAATGAATATATAAATATCATAGAACATTCTTTTTTCTTCGACGTTTTTTTATTCGTTCTTTTCTCAAAAATTATTAATCATAAGATTATTTTTAATTTGATCATAGATAATTCCCAACCAAGTATATTATTTTTTACTATAGAAAATAATATGAAAATTGTTTTTTCGTTGTGGTTGCAAGTAACATCGCGATAGTTAAAATAAACACATACATTATACTTTGATAATCTTTTAAGGATTAATTTTATACTTATCCTGTTAAAATTTTGGAGATTTTTACTGGAGATCTTTTTTAACGAACAATGTCTAGGGAATAATAAGTAACATATACTACTAACTACAATTTATCGACACGTAGATATACCTACTCGAAATATGGACAACGAAATCCATCCCTTTTGTTGTCGGTTTTCCTGCTATGTCCATGGACCGACTATACGTCATTGTTTAATCGTGAAAAAGAGCTCTCGATGCGTCTCTTGTGTCGATGGACGACGTAGAAAAAATCAACGACTCGACAGCTATCCGTTCGCGTAACGAATGCGTTGGAATTATTGAACGATCAAATCCACCCCCTGGCAGAGAAAAGAAGATTCGATGTAGAAGGGTCACTCGAAAGTGGTCGGTTGTTTTCAGAATTTTTTACTTTGTTTATCGGATAAGCGTCGTCGAACAATCTTCGCGATAATATACGTATACATACATACATACATTCATACATACATACATACATACATACATACATACATACATACATACATACATACATACATACATACATACATACATACATACATACATACATACATACATACATACATACATACATACATACATACATACATACATACATACATACATACATACATACATACATACATACATACATACATACATACATACATACATACATACATACATACATACATACATACATACATACATACATACATACATACATACATACATACATACATACATACATACATACATACATACATACATACATACATACATACATACATACATACATACATACATACATACATACATACATACATACATACATACATACATACATACATACATACATACATACATACATACATACATACATACATACATACATACATACATACATACATACATACATACATACATACATACATACATACATACATATATATATATATATATATATATATATATGTATATTTACAGATGTTTATTTTACGTTTCTATAGAAACGTGTATTTTATGTGCAGGTAGTACATATATTGAATACACGTTTGTTTTATATTATTTATGTGCATTTTTTTAAGCATATCACAAAATTCAAATATTTATGATAACGTTACTTGTGCATATAAATTTATACATAAGTACATACAATATTGTGTTATATGTATAATGTATGTTATGCATATATATATATATATATATATATATATATATATATGTATGTATTAATATATGTATGTAATATGTATAAAATATTTATACATCATATATTAAAGCTCGACATATTCGATAAAATGAAAATTACTTCGATTTTATGAACCTCTGGGATAACGATTTTGATTGATCGACGGACCTCGACCCGATGCGTCTTCTGGCAATTAAAATTTCCAGTCTCTCGGCGTAATTCGCGACACACGGTTTTGATTCGATGCTTTCGTAAAATAAATGCGATCTATCAAAGCCGTGGTTCTCGTTACTTCATTCGTTTCCATCTACACTCAGGCCCACCTTCTCAACACCCATTCCTCATGCCTTCCCAGCGTCAGCTCTTTCGAAGTGTGACCGATTAATAACTAATAAATTTTAGAAATTATCCTACTCAAAAATTTCAACAAATTCGACCGTTTAATTAATGAAAACTATTAAGAATTATTTTAATCAAAAAAATAATATATCTAATTTTTATTTGACTCGACGCTTAATTAGTATTACTTTTATGAGTTTCAATGCCTGCTAAAAATCCTACAAAAATACTTCTCCCTTATTATTCAACATTTGTCAGTTGACAACACTAGGTATGTGTTCAGTTCTTCCTTATTATCGAAAAAGTTACAATCTTAGCTGAAAGGAGAATGGTAAACATATCGTAAAAAAGAAAAAGGAAACAAAATCGAGAAACTCGGTAAAATTTAATGAAGTTGGCCTTATTGCTCTTGCAAACGTGCTTACGCTTTGTCCATTCATCGTTGACGAAACGCACGGAGAAGAAAAGTTGACTGAAACGATACTTCTTTTAGGTCGTACATCGCGTCATGCACCGGCTGTAGTAACGTTATTGTTGATCCTTCAAACGACTTTATCGTGACTCGTTATCGTTACCTGTGCACTCGCGCCTGTGTGCGTTTGTGCGCTCGTCTCTGTGTCCGTGTGTGTGTGTGTGTGTGTGTGTGTCTGTGTTTGTCTATATGTATAAGCGTAACTGCGGTCGTTGATCGAACACGATTAAGTTTGCAAAGGAAAGAAGGCAGTTGTGCACTTAGGACAAAAGGGAAAGTAAATATATTGAAACGATCAAAATTTAAAAGAGAATTTCTCTCTATCTTTCTCATTTGCTCTTAAAGGGTAATAATTGGACCAAAGAAAGTGGCGAGGGAAAACTTCCAAACGATCTTACATATATACTCCTTTCTCTCTCTCTCTCTCTCTCTCTCTCTCTCTTTCTTTCTCTCCCTCTCTCTCTCTCTCGACGAAATTTCGAAAACTTTGAGAAAAATTCATATCCTCGCATATCGATAGTCGAGATTCGCAGTGAATCGGCCGCTCAAGAACATCGCGAGTATCTGAAAATAAAAAAGGAAAGAGGAAAAGAAGGAGTATTCTTTTCTTCGCCAACGAGGTAGAAGAAAGATGGAATAGAGAGAGAGAGAGAGAGAGAGAGAGAGAGAGAGAGAGAGAGAGAGAGAGAAGAGAGAGAGAGAGAGAGAGAGAGAGAGAGCGAGAGAAAGAAAAAGTAGAAAAGAAAAAAAAAGAAGAAGGATGAAGAAATAAACGAATCAACCTCGCATATCTCCTCTTCGAAAAGTGGAAAAAGAAGGATAAGAGGGGACGTGGGGCGTAGTAAAGGAGGAAAAATTCTTCCGTATCTTCCGTAAAATCATATCAAGTGCGTCTTTGGATACGGATCGAGGCCATCTTTCCTTTTCGATATCGATTCGGGCGCGGTCGATTCACTGCCAGATGACTTTACGAAGGGTCCACGAGAACTCGCCCGACGTTTCGTCCTCCATATTTGAGTATGAGGACGTGATAAAGTTATAATAATTCACGAATGGCCATGCGACGAGAATAATATATCATTATTATATTTACACATCCTTACCCTGGCCCTCCACACAGAGATATTCATATACATAGATATATTATATATACATAAAGATACAAACAGAGAAAGGATATATTAAAAGGATATACGAATGTTTTGCACCCACTTTAATAGAGTGGTCGTCGTTATTGTTTGTTGAGCGTACTGTTCATTGATAAGATAAGAGATAGATAGATAGAGAGAGAGAGAGAGAGAGAGAGAGAGAGAGAGAGAGAAAAGGTGCATATAGAGACAGCACCGATATCGAAGGAAAAATGGCGATGGTAATATCACCCCGTAGCAAAATCGTTACATTGGCCTTGCTGATTGGTATTATAACACTCGTCGCTTTGATCATAACCGGTGTGATCGGTTTCTGGCACAAAGCCGAAAAGGCACCAAACAACGGAACGAAGATGGTCAGCAGCAGGCTCCAACAATTCACCGGCTACACTGCTACGAAACACGTGAGTAAACCGATATGAGATTTTATCAGCTTCTTATCGTTGATAAGTATATATATATATATATATATATATATATATATATATATATACATACACACACACACACAGATAGACAAGTACTTAATTACATTTAACAAGAGGTGTAGCCTTTCAAGAGATGCTGCTGCGATATCGTATATGCTCAAATGCGTTTTGATTTACAGACACATAGATATACGTAATTACGCCCGTCCTATATGCATGTATATCCAGATTTGAAAAAACGCGGGCTTGGATGGCTTAACGAGAATTACATTTCGAGTGTGTCTAACGCTCGTACTTCCCTGACCCTTCACGCGAATGTGATAATACGCAGCCCGTAACACACCTAGAGTTTACAGTTTTAACTTCCTCCCTCTCTCACGTCCCTCGTATCGAATAGTGTTAATCCCTCTTGATCCTCGTTATTCCGTAGAATCGATAACACTTGTTCCGTTCCATGAAATTTCGTTTCGTTTCCGAACTCTATCCTCTACCTCTTCGTATTCCGCGTTTACCCTTTCAAAAAGAGTAGATTAAATTTGATAGATATCCGTTAAATATTACCACAATGAAATTCGTTGGAGATTGACAAATCCATACGATTTGTTTAACTTATAGGTTAAGAAGGGTTAGAAAGAAAATAATGATTCGTCGCGTTAACAAATTTATGCAAATAGTCACGTTAGATTCTCGTTTCTCATTAACGTTTCTACGTCTTTCGTTGAACTTCTTAGTCTCATTTTTTTTTTCGCGAGAAAGAGTGCGACGAAAGTAGCGAGCATCGCCTCTTGACCTTTAACGTGCTAACACCATCATCCTCTGCTCTTTCACGTCGCGGCACATTTAAAGCCACTACCATCTTCCTTCTCATCTCCTTCTATTACTCTCCTAGAAGACCTAACCACGTCCGAACCTTCGTAACACTTGAAAACAGCGGAGGTTTAAAAGGTGGAAACCCGACCGACGACGAATCGAATTCTCAGCATAGCTTGCTTCGACATTCGCATTCCAGGATGAAGTTTTCGGTGGTACTCCTCGTGCATGTGCATCGCAGCATCGTGAATCGAGCGTGAGCTGTCTATTCGTTGCAATGAACCTGATTGCAAAAGCGTAGACGTTTGATTTCTCTTCGAATTATTTCTACCGATGACGACAAAATCAATTTTTACATCAGCATACAAATCAAACAAACAGAAATATTTCAAAGAATTGAAAAGTGTTCGGGTCGAAGCATCGATGTAGTTTTTGCTTCCTTTTTTAATTCAATATAAATATTTCTACGATTTTCATAACTAATGGAAAAAAAAAATTGCAGGTTTCTTTTGCGGCAATATTATTTTTTATTTCATTTTTAATAGCGAATTGCCTACCGTCTAAACAAACCCGTGAAAATTTTTTCTTTTTGATTTTAAATAAAATGCTAGAGGTTCTACGCCAATGCTCGGTATAGATTGGTTCAGAAGCATTCGGTCCGGTAAAGTTCTCCAACTCCGTTTAGATCATCAACAGACTTCGTGCTTACCGACAAACCTCCGAACGTATTTAAGTACGCGCACATGCTTGAATTATCGATTGTTAACTTAAATTTACTCGCGTAACGCTCACGTACAAATATGTACGTTGCGCTTCTGTCTGCGTGATTTAATTTTTCAATCTTTTTATTTATATCAGATCCTGACAGACGGCCAAAACAAGCTGGAAGGCCACCAGTATAACAAATTGTATAGAGCACGACCTGTCACGTAGACAATTACAAAATAGAAGAAAATAAAATAGAACTATTGTAAAGGACTTATTTCTTGACAAGAATATACTTTTGATATACCTAAACGTTCGAATTGACCTTCTTGATAGCTACATATAAAATCGACCGTCAAACGTTACTACGTATAAGTTTATCTTCTAGTTCCACATGCATATTAATACTTGATGTAAATCGGGATGAGTATATGTACATATGTACGTTACGACCGAAATTCAACAACGCGTTGCGTCATCTCCGCCAACGACGACGACGACGATGCGAAGACTCGTGAGAGAAGCTCGTCTAACTCGAGTTTGCTTGGAAATAATCCACAGGTGGATCGAAAGTTCCGCAAATTGGTAAATCCAATGCCTCGGTATAACGCTCCGTACTGATTCGCTAAAGCTGAAATTCACCCCTAAATGCTTCCTCAAAGTGATTTTCAATCTTAGAACTTGCGAAGGTCAAAAATCTTATATGTGCGTGAGTGTGTTTTTTTTTCTTTTCCTTTTTATATCAATAGAATCATTCGAAATTTTATTTCATGTTTATATAGACACACGCGCGCGCGCGCGCACACACACACACACGCACACACATATAATATATATACTGGTATCTTGACGAGACGAATACGATCGAAAACTTAATTAAAATAACGTGCCAATTGAACTTATTTAATTTCTATATTTCGAGCAACTTTTCTTCAATATAATTTGTTCAGAGAACCGGAACATCGCTCATGTCAAATTTCCATGACACGCATCGTATTATTAAAACGTTATTCAAGTAAATAATTTGAGAAATCTCGTTTGGCTCTCACCGATCGTGTCACGAAATCGTTGCGTGTTTGAGGCAAAGAGAGTTGCTCGACGTGTGCATCGAGTAATTACGGCTATCCGCACGAAACACGAAGAGAAGTACGGCGTTTATAAAATTCAAGTAAAATTTCAAATGAATAGACCGGTTTAGAACAGTGACATAAAAAAAAAAACCTTCGAGTTGATTAATCGTTTCGATATTGCAAACAAGATACACGAGAAAAACATTACTGCTGGTAAAGAGAAAGATTTCTTTCTTGAAATTCTCGAGACGTTACCGTTCCCATAAATTTGAAGATATTAATCTAACTATTGACGTATCGAAATTAAACTTATATCCCTTCGAAGTAACCCTTCTTCGTCAATACTGAAGTACTCATATACTCCAAAAAAAATATCCTAAAATATAATTCCTATTGAAGAACATATCTTGTTTCAAAAATAAACGAGAATAAGAGATAAGAACTGCAACTTGAAGTACAAGTAAAAGAGGATAGACATATAAAGTATAAAACATTTAAATCTTAACATTGAATTTCACGAGTATTATAATCTCTCATAGATATTATGAATACTTCCGGGAAGAAAATTTACTATCTCTATCTGTAATAAACGTGATAATAAAAAAAATAATCAAAACTTTCAAAGATCTTTCTTATGCATTCATAAGTAAGAAGAACTTTGAAATGTTCCTATCTAAAGGTCCCATTTTATACATGTATGTATATAAATATAAATATAAATATATATATATATATATATATATATATATATATATATATATATAGAGAGAGAGAGAGAGAGAGTATATATATACACACCTACACACCCAAACCCACCCACACACACACACACGCCCGCGCGCGCACACACACACCTGCACGCAGAGTACCGAATGGAGGAGTATTTCTATGGGAAATTCAGCCGTCATCGCATTTAGCTCGAGGCATTTTCGCGCGAAATACATTCGAGTTTCGACAAGCACAACACCCGCAGAGAATTTTCCAAAATGTCCGTCCGTTTGTGGTTAGATGCTCGAACGGACGAACCGCATAATATGAGCTTCGGAATAGGTAATCCAAATCGCTTTAGTAAAACGATACGACCAACTCGATAATATATCCGACTTTCTATGAGCCCTTGGAAAACGACTTTCCTTTTCGCGTACAACGATATATTATCGTCTTCCTTTCTTCGTACCACCTTACTTCGAGATCTTATTGAACGAAACGATCTACGTTAACGACCCTCGTTGTTCCTTGATTTACTGGTGAAACGAATAAACCCAAGCTTCGATTCGAAAGTCGAAACTACGGCTTGAGTATTTCACAGATATACACAACCATGGAGACCAGCCAGACCGACACATTTTCCATTCAATCTTTACGAGAATACTTTCTTACTATACTTTCTTTTTCTCGATTTATTTTACTTTACATTGTATTTATTTCATTTAATCGCGCGTAATAGAACGTTCAATGTATTCTACATAAATTTCGATTATATGAAAATATACACGTTGGTTTGCAAATTTTTATAATTTACGTGTTATGACTTAAATCATAAACGTGATAGTTTATCACGTAAGTATATATATATATATATATATATATATATATATATATATATATATATATATATATACTTGATATAACTTTCGTATGTATGGTCAGAGAGGTAAAAGCGAAACGTATTACTTCTTATATTTCGTTATTTATTTTTCAAAATTGGCATATTATACATTTTTAGTTGCACTCCGGAATCGTATTGTAATATTTAATAAACATACTACGAGATTTTTTCTGAACTAAAATATTCCTGAACTTTATTTCGATGAGCCCAACGTTGTTCCATACGATTACGGTAGATATACGTTTTCCAAAATGAAACGACGTACGATCTCACGATATTTCTGACTAATTAAAGTTGCAATGTAATTACGGAGAAACTCTCTCGACGTTAGACGAACGCGTTAGGCAAGAAGCTCTATGATTCTACGTACACACAGTTATATAAAGAAATATCGTAGAAAAGGTATACCTATATCATACACATATATCGCGAATCCGAAGTAAATATATTCCACGGTCGAAGTAGCAACTTACAGGGAGTGTCGCGGCCGCTGTAATTGCTCACAGTTATAACAATTGTAGTTCAGATATTGCGAGAGAAAATCCACTCGTTCAAAGTACGTGTATTTCGCAAGGTATTTTCCTTTTCAAATAGTTATACGTACTACGTATATACGTCTACTGTTATACCAAGTTTATAATTTTACGAATACACCGACGAGTTTATTTTTAATAGAAAAAAATTAACGAATTTATTAAAATAAATTTTCTCATTCGAAACGAAAAAAAGAGAACTCGAGAGGGAGAGAGAGAGAGAGGGAGGGAGGGAGGGAGGGGAAAGAAGGTAAATACTCGTAGCATATATCTATAACTAGAAAAACGAGAGCTATTTTCGCGAATCGATGCGATAATACAATTCTTTCGAGTAAGAACGAGAAAGGAAAATGCGAAAGGCGAGCAGAAAAACAGAAATGAAAGAAATAAGGTAGGTACATAGGAAGGTAGAAAAATAGCTTTAATGCGGTGTTAGAAAAACCTGTTAGAACTTCGATGAGATCGAATCTTCTCAACTGTAAAACTTGAAGAGAGTCTGAATTATTTCAAGAGAAAATCGTCTGATTTCTGAACGATAGACGTTGTTGGTGATCCAATCTACGGTGAGATCTAACACAAATACTTCAATAATAAAATCTAATAATAATAATAATAATAATAATAATAATAATAATAATAATAATACTTTAGGAAATATACTTGTGGTATCGATGATTTTAATAAAATAAAAGATTTATTAATGAAAATTAACCAAAAGCTATACAGAAAAATGAAGAGCGTCTTAAGTCGCGTCTTAGTTGCATCGTGTCTTTTTTGGAACTGTCATCTTTCGATCGTCACATTCACCTCTTTTCTTGTCCTTTTTTTCGAAAATCCAAGCCTCACACTTGTTCACACGCGTACGCACGCACGAATTCATTCACACTGAAATAAAAGCCTCGGAAAATTCCAAAGTGGACCGATACGAGTGACAATACACACTTATGCTGGCTCGTTCACATTTCACGCACACAGCATCGACTAAAATTCTCGATATCACGTATTTATGAATGTGTGCCTTCTTTCGCGATTGTAAAAAACAGCAAACCTTAAGAAATTGATTTTTTTTTAATTAAAAAAATTTTTTTTTCGTTTAGTTAAAAACTGTTAATTTTTATATGCCATAAAAATTATTGAGATAAGATTTAGGTTGAAATTAATTTTTATAAAGACACCTTTTCAATATAAACGTAATTTTGTAACACTCGATGATATCCATTGAATATAATATTTTTGTTTCATTTAATAGGATTGTGTCTGATTTAATTCACTCGATTACGTATACTTTCTATACAAATGAGTTGATTTATATGAAATAAATTAATTAATATAGAAGATCGATCGTACTCAATACAATTTATCAAAAAGATTGTATTTCAGTACGTGCAAATATTATATGAATATCACGATGTATCCATGTGAATGAACACCGAATTTAAATTGCGAATTTCGTAAAAAATATTTTCAACATTTTTGATAAGAGACAGTACTACGTTGTAATTTCCTAATCATCGTTTCCTAATCATCGTTTTCTAATTCTAGTCATCGTTTTTAAATATTCAATAACGGTAACGTTGAAGTTTACTAATCGCATTTTGGAAACATATTGAAATATGTAACCATTAAGTTAGGTAGTACTTATATTGCACGATTTAGATTTATGTAGGTCAGATCTCATCACTTTGAAGTTACTACACGTCGACAACTACAGACTAATTATAAGATATCATACTAATTAGTCATGTTAATAACTATTTCTAGTTACTTCATGTTAATAACTACCTTCCTTTAAATCGATCGAGTTCGATCAAGAGCGGTTCAATCAATCGCAACTACGCTCTGACCTACCTTAAAAAACTCCTTATTAAATATCTCTTTGAAAAGCACAACACTAATTAATTGACATAATTTTTACATATAATTTGTAAATTCCGAGCATGTAGAAAGTAGATACATGTATTTTGTAATTACTACTATGTATCATCAATAACGTATAAGTATTGTATTGTCAAATTTATTATAATTAACGTATTTATATTAGATTGTATTATTGATAAATCAAAAGTTGGAAATTTGAAACTCATATGTAGTAATTTATAAGTCATATATTTAATTTATTTTTAACCGATTACCAGTAACACATTAATCAATTAACCAAATTAACCAGAATTATAATTCTTTATATTACTTTTAAGATAAATATGTTAAAGCGTAAAAAGATGGAGTATAAGAATCAAAACATTAGTTATGCATCTAGCATCGCAATTATTTTGTGTGTGTGTGTGTGTGTGTGTGTGTGTGTGTGTGTGTGTGTGTGTGTGTCTTCTTTAAAGGGACTATTGAATTTTTCGATTGGACTTGTAAGGAGCGATCACTTGTAAGGAGCATAACACGTCTTAAAATCATACGTTATCTTCTAGGTATACGTAAATTGAAATCAAAATTGATCGTATAAAGTCGAACTGTAGTTGAGACGATTCTTTAATGAATATATTTTAAGAATACACTACCGAGTAAACAACTGCTAATATTGCATATTTTAGGAACGACGTTAGGCGACCTTTAATACAATATTTTTTGTAGATGTTTACCTATCGGATTGAGAATACTAAATGATGCTCGACTAACTGTCGGGAAAAGCACTCGAAAAAAAAACGAAGAAAAAAGAAACGGGAAAAGATACACAGGAGAAGTTTTAAGTATAAAAAGGATGAGGAAAGGGAATGAGTGATCCTTGATTGGTCTGAGGGGTACGTGCGGGTTGTTAATCTCCAGGTTGGTTAAATCAGGATTTCTTAAACTTGTTCGCTTGGGAAATTTTTATGCGACCCCTTTTCTCGCCCGAGAAATTTTTACATGACCCCGAGTAAATATTTATCTATATAAAATACAGTGACTCACGAAAGTATTTGAACACTTGCCATGAAATACTTTATTAATTATAAGTATATTATAGAACACTTACCGACATATTATTAACATTGGATGGAGTTATGACTCTTTAAATTATATAGGTATAGTTTCAAGCAAATCGAAATATATATACAATAATTATGATTTATTTGAACACATCGAACTAAGGTCAAGAATTAATGTAAACAAAGTTTTCCCGGTACTAATTGTAAACATTGATTGTCGTTAGTTGTTGTTTTATGTACATTTGTTAGTCACAGTCCAGTATTCGTGGTGAAATATTACGATATTGATCATGTATCCGAAAAGACCTGAAATTTTTGAAAGTAAGAGAATATTAATTGTCAAGTGGCGCAAAGAAGAAAAGACATATGGTGAAATAAGTAAACTATTAAATATAAATATATCTACGATACAATACATTATTAAAAAATCGAAATTTGAAGGAATTATAAAAAATAAATACCGTTCAGATCGACCAAAGAAATTAACGGAACGAGAAGAAAGAGCTTTGATCCGCGATATAAAAAAAAAATCCAAAGATTCCTGCTACAGAACTTGCAACGATAGTTAACCAGAACTTCAATAAATATGTACATCCAGAATTATGTAGAAGAGTACTACGTAAAAATGATTTTCATGCCAGGGTTCCCAGAAAGATGCGATACATTAGTGATATTAATAAGAAGAAAAGATTAAAATTCACCGAAGAATTTATTATTTCTGGAATAAAGTAATATTTTCAGATGAATCGAAATTTAACGTTTTTGGGTCAGGCGGACGTAAGTTTGTTTGGAGACAAGAAAATACAGAGATGGAAGTGTAAAACTTGTATGCTACGGTAAAACACGGGGGTAGCTCAATTATGATCTGGAGGCGTATGGCAGCAGATGGTACCGGGAATTTGATCTTCTTAGGAGAAACAATGGATAAATACAAATATTTGAACATTTTGAAACAAAATTTAGAGGAAAGTGCAAGAAAATTTGGTATTTACGAAGATTTTACTTTCAACAGGATAATGATCCTAAACATACCGCAGGAATTGTTAAGTAATGGATTATATACAATACCCCTCACATGTTAGTCACACCACTACAAAGCCCTGATATTAACCATCTGACGATTGAACATGATTGAAGATGATATTGAACATCTATGGGCAATAATAGGAAAAGAATTACAAAAATTTAATATATAATCAAAAACAAGTTTAAAAGACAAAATACTCGAAATATGGAGTTCCATATCACCAAGTGCTATAGAAAAATTAATAAAGAGTATTCATAGTCGCTTACAAGATGTTACTCGTGCCAAAGGTGGTCCTACTAAATATTAAAGGCTCAAAAGTTACCTGTTCAAATACTTTTTTGTCTTCAGCAATCTTGATGTTTGTAAAAAATAAATCATAACTATTATATATATATATTTCGATTTGCTTGAAACTATACCTATATAATCTAGAGAGTCATACCTCCATCCAATGTTAATAATATGTCTGTAAGTGTTCTTATCGATTATTAAAATAATATACTTATTATAATTAATAAAATACTTCATGGCAAGCGTTCAAATACTTTCGTGAGTCACTGTAGGTATACAAATCAACACTTTGGATTCATTAAGAATTTGATTTTGAATTAATTTTTTAGTCGTTTCATGTTCAAAGAACCTTTACTGTCGGAACATTTTTAGCTAGCCTCGTATTCAGTTACACGCCCCGACCCCCCTCCCCGTCGAGGTTACCAGCCAGAGTTTAAGAAGGTTTTTAAATAACCTCACAAGCGATTCTTGACTATTAACGGAGGACCTTACTGGACTGCGATTAAAAAATAGATAATTCAAGAGTAAGTTTAATACAAGCGTTATAAACTGTTTGACCTAAAATTCTCGTAAGTTTGATGGCCGGTCTAAGATATTACGAAAAATGAACCATTCACGAGAGATATCTGAACATAAATAAGCATTGGCCATAGGATCTTAGGCGCTTTTATCCGTAGAATTTATGTAGCGAGCATCTAATGAAATCTCAAGGACAAGCGTCTGGTCGTAGTAAAAAAAAACTTTCAGTTCAACGTTATCGGACCTACAAGGATGAGCCGCCATGTGCGCTTCAATAAAGGCTAGTGAAGGCAATTTAAAAAATTGTCTCGGGTTTAATTGTTTATAATAAAATGAATGAATATATATTTTCTTTTTAGGAATATTAATTATAACATTGTGAAATGAAAAAATCCATCGAGAATTGTTCTCGGATCAATAATATCAGTGTTCCAACGTAACAAAGCAAATTATGTAACATCCGGTTGTATCACGATTCCAATTCAGAATGGATGAAGGTTTTAAAAAATCCTCTCTCAGGATATTTTCTTTCCTCGCGTTAAAATCCGTTAATAATATCTAAAAAAATTGAAAATGACAGTAAAATCAACAAAATGGCCGTCAAATAACGAAAAGTTTTGAAAAATTCGTTATTATTTAAATTTGTTATTATAAAATTTCCACAACGCATTTTTCCAATCGGATTACAGTTATAATAAATCAGTCATATTGTTTTAATATTCCTGTATAAATTTCCAATTGATACCTCCAGCGGTTCTCGAGAATATCGCGATAAAAACCATCAAAGAGTATAGTTCCTGGAGAAAATCGCGTTCGAAATTTCGGCACAATATTGATGTTAGAACAGTCATACTTGGAATTAAAAAATTTCCTGCCACTAAAGCAATTTGCTAAATGGACATCACTATTATGTTGTATAACTTACGAGTAAGAAAATGTGGCAGGTCCATTAAACCGCACAACCTTATAAGTACGATCCGACCTTATACCCATTCAGCTGGCCACACGCCATACTACGTTTTATAGTTACCTAATCGGAATTTTGCGAATTTTTCAAAAAATTAAACGAAAAAATATTCTTTAATGATATACTACAATATCGAATTATGCAAAAAATCAAACATTAATTTTTTCAAACTTTCAGAAAAAAAAACAACATTCATTCTCTTGCACAGTTGACCGATATAATTACGTATAATTTTATCAACATAACAATGCTTGAATTTTATATTATTTTTTCAATGTCAGATTAGAGCATAGTTATAATAACATTTTAGCTGACAAACATTTAAAAAATTAAGAAGAGATTGAATGAAATAAATCTTTTGATACAAACAAATAAATACTGCATCAATAATATGTAAAAGTATGCAATATTATTCAATGGCTATAAATATTATTAATATGTTATATAAAGCAAACTGGACACATGTAAGAATTGAAATCGTACACTTTTGTAATTGAATACTGATAAATATTGAATTAATTGCTATAGTAATTGGATACTGAATTTTAAAAATGAAACGAAAATCTTGCAAATTTTCGATAGATCTGAAGTATATATCAAATTATATTCTTTATAGAAAGTAATTTTCTCTCCCTCTCTCTCTCTATCTATCTATCTATCTATCTATCTATCTATGAATAATTAGAATATGAATATAAATAATTAATATTTTTTGTTTGTCTTCAGAAATGGATACAGGTACACGTATATTTTAAACAATAACCATTTTAGTCAACTACGATCATCTTTAAATAAAAAATATTAGTCATTGAATATTATATCATAATAGATATGTCCCAACATGTAAATGAACTTTTTAATTCAATTTCCAACAATCTATTTCTATCAATTCCTATATCACATTATAATGAAATAAGATTTAAACCCGCATACAATTCTAAATATTATACTAATACTAATAATAAAATACAAGAATATATAATAAATATTTTAGATATCTATATAATAATAAAAAATATATACTACTTTTTTACCGCGTTTCATTTTACACAGAAATTACAAACAACATCGATCGAAGTTAAACATTATAAAGGCGACAAAGAAAGGAAAAATAAATAATTAGTGTAATAGTAATGATCGTAAATAAAGTTTCAAAATCTAATAATCTAAGTATTTCCTGTGAAATCGTTGGTACTGAACGATAAAGCTACGACGTTGACGATAGAGATAGACATATTTAATAAGGAGCATGATCACGTTAACAGTAGATTTATTAATAAGAATAAAGATCTTGTGGCTGACATGAGAGAATCAGACTAATTAAATAGACAGTGTGAATCTTGTATTGAGGAAAGAGTATGTCAAAAAGTTCACTTAAAAATGGAAAGTAGAAAATTAAGTAAAGTACATGAATTTGATTGGTTCAATAAACCGATCATCGTGTGGTGAAAAGATATAATATATATATACTTACGATAATAGATGATTGTTCAAAGTTAATATTTCAAGACTAACATTTATTATGCAATGGTTGAAAGATCGAGAAAATAAAGAAATTGATTGCGGCTATTAAAAGAAACCCATTCTGGATCAAAATTGGAAGCGATATGTTCAAATAATGGAGGCGAATTTATAGGGAAAAACTTAAAAGAATGGTTAGAAGAAATGGGAATAAAACATGAATTGAGTCCATCAAGAACATCACAGTGAGTGAGTGAGAGAGAGAGAGAGAGAGAGAGAGAGAGAGAGAGAGAGATATGTCCGTAACAGAGATGACGAGAGCAATGATGTCTAGCCCGAGGATGACATTGGATTTTTAGAACGAAGCAATATATATTGCAGTACACATTAAAACCAGGATCAAATCAAGAGTTCATGGAAAGACAGCATATGAGACGCGGGGTAATAGAAAACCTACTGTAAAATACATGAAAAGATTTGATTGCGTTGCATATTTACTAAATACGAAAGGAACAGAAAAGAACACGTTTGAACCAAAAGTTATAAAATAAATATTTGTAGGATGTGACAGATAATACGTATAGAATATATATTACGAAATCGTTAAATTTGATAAGAGTGGAAATGTATATGAACTATTGAAGAACAGAAAAAATGAAAATCGGACAAGCGACAAAAATGCGCTATTCGTAGGATTGGATTATAAGGATGAAAACAAAAGATGACGAAAGAAGAGTATAAAAAAAAATAGTGAATATAAAGAATACTTATGACGAAAGAGTATTACTGAACAGGAATCGAATTATTGTAAAAATTCAGGAACAATCGATTGAAGTGAGGAATAAAGATGGACTTCTAAAGTTAACCAATTGTTTTATTTTATATCCCATATAAGGAACTACAAAGGAAATAATGGTGATTCGAAGACATTTTAAACGGGCAAATATTTGGTGTTAAGAACATTTTCGAAGGTATTAAAGAATTAAAAAACGATGTGCGACAAAGCTGATAATAAACGATAAATAACGTCGTAAGACGTTGCGCAACTACGAGAACGTTTCCAGACAGACACGCGTCTCGCATCGGACCAGCGATGATGGTCAATTCGCACGGAGAGTCTTCTCCCCGTCTCTTCCTAATCGACAGAGTTATAGACCCGCTGGACTCGACGAATAAAGGGCGGCGGCAATAAGTTAGGATACCTTTCTAAGTCGCCAGCAAAATACCGCACGCCTCATGAATTAAGAGGATCCTGTACAGCTCGCGATAATGACGCGCGTAAAATCAATATATCGCAAATGTAATATATATCACAATATACTTTATTGCAGTAGAGTATAATTGTTGGTATGAGTTTATTATGAGGTTACGTCCAAATTGCATCTGGATTGCGAAACAAAAACTATCAGATTATTATTCAGCATAGGTATTGAAGCAGGAGGAAAAATGAAAATATGTGACATAACACTGTACTTTCGCATGAGATCATAAAAGAAGAAATTTTCAAAAGAAATGGAGTTATCAAAAGTATATGAAGAGAATAATAGGAATGTATGTAAGCTCAAGAAAAATATCCATGGGCTCATCAGGATGGAAGATGTTGGATCGAATTTCTCAAGAAAATCGATAGAAGGTGGATTAAATTAATCTAAGGGAAATCCATTTTTATTTTTCGCCAAAAGAGAAAATTATTTTCCGTATCGTGGAGCTGATGTTGATGATATACCGATAATATCAAGCAATAATGCTTTTGAAAAATGATACATGGAAAAAAATTAGAGGACAGATGGACGTCAATTATTTGTAAGAAACAACAAATATTTTACGAACGCGGGTTGAACAAGAAGATGACCGAATATATTTGCATCGGAAGAATTTTATTTAAAATGTATTTAGTAAAGAACTGTATGGAATAAAAAGATTTGAATGAAAAATGATAGTGAAAAATATAATATTGCAATTTATCAAGAGCTTATAGGAAGACTCGTGTATTTAATGGTGTATATAAGATCAGACCGATCGTTTGCATTTAATTCTTTATCAAAATTTAATCAGGAGCAGAGAACGATACATAGGCCATCATTAAAACGAATACTAAGGTATTTGAAAGGGACAATTCATTATCGTTTGGTGTTTTTTAATAAAAATTGAATCAAAGGAATTGAATGTGAAACTGATGCATCGTGAGAGAGAACAAAGGATGTGAAACCTTTCACTGGATTGTTGGCGTACAGAAATGGCGTATAGATTTAATTATTTGGCACGGTAAAAAAAAACCAAGCAATTGATTATATTCAATTCAAAACGAATTTGAAGCTATTCCGCAAGAAATAAAAGAAGTTACGTGAAATAACTTCTTCTAATAGAGGAAATTGGATTACCAATAAAGTCAATAAAGTCAAACAAGGAAGTAAGATGCGACAAGTTGAACGCTGTTAACCAAACCAATGAAGGAAATTTCAAAACAAGATCTAAATTATTAAACAGAAAATTCTATTTATTCGAGAAACCAATATTGAAGAAAGAACTATAGACGAAGCGTGTATCAAGTGAGTATGTGCAGATTACTTGACGAAACCCTTAAGTGAAATCAACTTTGTTAAAAAATGTATGTAAATATATGGATGTTAGGAAGCGATAAAAACAAAATATGAATGTGAGCTTTACTTTTACGATAAATTGGCAACGCTTACCAAAGAATAAATGTTCTTTTTTATTTTTTTTTTCTTATAATTAGTTAATTTTAGATTAATAGACTATATCGTTGAATAGGTTGTCGTTTTGCTTAAGTTACTGAGAAGAAAGATCAAAGTTTTTGTTATCTGTTATCCGTTAAAGTACATTAATTTTTTGTATTATTCAGTTACGTCCGATTATCTCGTATTCATTCCATCATTTCCATACATCTCTTACTTTAACTGATAACACATATGTATCTGTTAGACGACTTGGCCAGGAACATTATCAAGGATAATGACACGATCTATTACCTCTCTTTGCAATAATTATTATCGATGAGAAAAATGACAAGATAATAATTATACAACGTGATAAGACCATTTTCAAAGAGTAATAGCATGCTACTGAGCTTTTGAAAAATGATTCGTTGTCAATAGTTCGTGAAGGTCTCTTTGGCATATAATCTTTTCTTTGCATAGTGTCCTCTAATCGCTGCGCTTAAATATTTTTTACGTTTGACGGACGTATAGTTTACGTGTCGAAGTACATCCATCGTTCGTACTAGATAATTAAAGAAATAAACATAACTTCTCGTACTACAAGAATTAAAAACGTTACTATTTCTAAAACCTTAACACGGAATCATTGATCTTCTTCGCGTAATATAAAATGTACATACGTAAATTCTCCTTTTACCACTGACAAAGATTAGAAATTGTTACGTAAACTTTTATTTCTAATTGAACGATTAAATCAATAAATACGATAGTTCTAACGACTATTCGATTGTTCTTTCCTAAGAAAAAGAAAGAAATTTACAAATAAAATATTATCATATATACGGGACGTAGCGTAGCCTTAAGGAATCGTTTCAACGGTGAATTCTTTAAATTAAAATAAAAAAGTTCATGTAAGCATATGCCCTATTTGACCTTTTTCTCACGTTAAAGCAATTTCTTCTTTAATACGCTATATCCATTTACCTTTACAAGAAAGGTATAAAATGACCTCCCAGCATCTAAATGCAAGCCTGGAGACATTTACTTATTGACTTTCTTACCCCCTACTCCATTTCCCTAGGTATCGTCAAGATTTTTTGATAACATTGTTCAATTCTCTTCCGAAGTATTTCAACACTAGTACTTCAACGGATGTTCCATACACGATGGATTACAAATAATCCCACAAGTAATAATCCATTGATTCAATATCAGATATTGACTTTGGTGGAATTAATTCTAACTATTTCCATACTCCGATAGAATTATTCCAACATAAAACTTGCTATAACTCGAAAACAAGATCAAATAGTGTATATTTTTATATGAACTTTCTTATATTGTTTTCATGTGCGAAACCTACTTCCAAAACGGTTTCCAACAGTTGCGGAGGACACACCCTGTTATCTCTGTATACAGATTATATAGATATATACAGACCCTTGTATATAGATCTTAGTGGTAGTACAAGAATAAAGGCGAACGTCGATAAAATAATATTAAAATTTAATAAAAAAAAATATGGAGAAAATAAAAATAAAAAAATAAGAACTATTCTTCCGTCATTGTACGTTTAGTACTTTTGCTTTTTTATCTTACAATTCCGTTCTTCGATATTGTCTTACAAATTAATAATTTTGTACTATATTCAGCAATTTCATCGTACGTATTTTCTTACTTCTGATCAACTTGTCTTTGTTTATTGTCTCACGTCGCCTCGTCAATGCTTTACATATTAACGGATCAAAGACATATTCGTCGTTCTCTTTTTCGGATATCCTAGCAACGCTATTGGATTTTCAGTGCAATGCCGTAAATCTCGGGCCAAGTTACACACAGTGTAACAAGCCAGTTGACCACAATGCTTTATTTCGTCTGTCCTTGGTTCGGCACACGTACCTTCGATAGAAAAATCAAAATAAGGATCGCTCTATCGACGCACTAATCATTACCCCCAATGATGACAAAATTAATACACGAAAGAGACAGACTAACCGGTTATTACAAATACATATATAATAATCTTCCGATCAATGGACCGAAAAATCATCATGTTTCTATCAAATAGACCGTGCGCATTTACTCAATCATATTTACTTGAATACCTGAGCAGATATTTAATGCGATCCGATCACTTTATTGCGATATAGAATTAACTCTATGCATTTGTGTAACTGGAAGATATTGGACAAAACCGGGATACATCTTATGGTTATAATTTAATTTTAATTTAATTTCATTAAATTTTCTTGACTATTTCTATTTCGTTACTTTTGCTAATTTTACTTTATTATACATATATAACATATTACATATTATATTCTAGAAACCACGAAATAGTGCGAAGTGTTGACATATGTATACTTAATAATAATTGAATCGAAAGGCAAATTATTTTGATATTTCATGAAAAGTTCGTTTAAATTGAGAGGCAGAGCTTTCTATTCCTCGGTGGAAAATGCAATTGCAATATCTATCAATAATCCATAAATAAAATGTTTGATTTCTGAAGGAAGAAGTTGAAGCAACAAAGTATAAAAGTAATAATATTAAATATATAATCGTGGGGAAAAATGAAATCGAAATTCTTATCTGAAAGTGTGGATAATATTAATGAAATATAAATGACCTATATAAATTCGATAAGAAGCATTGCCACACAAATTTATATAATTCCTTGAGAAATACTTTTTATTATATTAAAAAAAGAAGAAATGCTTATAGGCAGACGCTACGACACCAAGCACACGAGTGTCCGGAAATTGAGGTCGGCTGCAGCAAACATTTTTAAAAATTGTATACGTAAATGCTTACATACCTGTCTTCCGACGCATGATTTTCTTACATATGTATCTGCACAAGGCGTTCAAAAAAAGAAAAAGATTTAATATTTATAAAGTGCATAGAACACACTACATCGAGTAAACAAGTAAACATAGGTCGAAAAGTCAATCGTTTCTAAGATGTAAAACGTTCTTGTACGTTCTTATTATGATTGACTTACTATTGGCTTTTCGATTAACGAAAGGTGTTCTACATGTCCACGT
Organism: Dolichovespula sylvestris; assembly: GCA_918808275.2. Taxonomy (NCBI): domain Eukaryota; kingdom Metazoa; phylum Arthropoda; class Insecta; order Hymenoptera; family Vespidae; genus Dolichovespula; species Dolichovespula sylvestris. The sequence goes on from OU964961.1 coordinate 11,548,178, forward strand.
TTCATTTAAATACACGCTTGGCTGCTTCTTCTTCTCAAAGAGTCGCAAATCCTTTCGAAAATTCCACATCTTATGTCGGATGATTTTCATAAACATTGCAGATTCGATTTCGTAATTCTTCTAAGTTATTTATCCGCGAAGAATACGTTTTGCTTTTCAAATATCTCCATGGAAAGAAATCCAAAGGGTTGAAATCGGGAGATCGAGGGGCGTCATGCAACTGGTTCATTAGGTCCAATCCACCTTTGACCGAAATGAGCCTCATTCGCGAAGACATTGGTGAGAATTTTAAAACAGCGCATGAGATGGAACTTGTCGATTAGGAAACAATTCCATGTAAAGACGTCAAATTGCTGACAATTTACTAATTGCCGATGTCATTTTGAAAATTGCATGAGGACATTCAGAACGCGATTTAAAAATACTGAGAGAAATATCGCGCATGATGATAGAAACCAAATAAGTCAATCATAAAACTAATATACAAAACTGTTTATATTTCAAAAACGATTGACCTTCCGACCTATCTTTAGTAAGACTTTTTTACTCTATATAGTGTGTTCCATTTACTGTATAAATATTGAACAGTTTTTTTTTTGATCATCCTGTATTTATAGGATACAAAAATTTTTGAAAGACTTTAAAGTTTCTTGTTTGAATACAGCTTGGTAGGCAATGTATTTTTTACTTTTCAAAATGAAAGGAAGGTATTGAGACGCAAAAATTAATATACAAATAAAAAACAAATTAAAAACAAATATTATTTCCGCCGATCCATCATACGTTTATCACATCTTTATTTTTCAGTAACATTAAAAATTTTGTAAATAACATTTATATAATACAACTGTAAACATTTAATATGAAATTTTATTGAGACGATCTTGTGTGGTACGCTACAAAAGCGACTTCGTTACTTGAATAATTTTTTACACGTCCATTCACAGTATACCACGAAAATATGTTCTTTAATATTAAATAACTATACAGACCGAACAATATTATTACATTCTTTTTTTTGGTTCAACCAATTTGTTGCAACAGTTAAAGAATGTTAGTACACATAATACACACGCATGTACTATCACACGTTGATACACTCGTACCCTTTTCCTTTATGTGTCTCGCGGTAACTCGACTCCTGAGAGAGGTCAGAGCAATATTCTCATCTACTACTTGAGACCTACAAATTTCTTTTGGTCTGAACAAAACTACCACTCATTTTCCATCGTATCCACACATATACACGCACACACGAACGCATATAACCCATCTCAACATCCTCCACCCTCGTAGCCGATAACAGCATCCTTGCCGATGGGTCCGCATTTTCAACGACCGTCTCTCGAGAATCGCGACGCAAGATGATCATGCGAGTGGTTTTTCTTGTGAAAGTACATACGAGCACGTTGTGAATGCCACGATCTCACCGAATTTCTATTGAATTCTATCGGTCCTACGGATCCTCTTTTCCAGCCGTGTACTACATTAAAATCGTGGGTGTTCGCCTGTAACTCGCTCTTCGAATATTTGAATAAAATGCGTATGGCTTTTGCGGACCGGTAAAATAAATAAAGAAAAAATAGAAAAAGAGAGAAAGAGATTCTATTTTTGAAAATAAAAGAGGAATACTGGAAAACAAATAATTGTGAAAACGATTGTTATTTTTGGAAAGTATATAACTGTAAATTGTTAGTTTTGAACGATATCGCATATTTCGTATAGTAATCGAGAATTTATCATTTAAGTTTCTTATTCTCGTAACACTGTACGTTGATTCGTTTCAAGTACCATTAAATATTACACGTGAAAGTTTATTTCGAATAACTACTTTATTTTCTTTTTAAATATTTTTTTTTTTTGTACCTGCACATTAAAGTCCCATAAATTTGTTTCTCCATATTTCCCATACTACGAATCAGTATTTAAAGTTATTGCAGATTTCTTACATAAGCGAGTCAAGAACGAAGAGATCTTACTCGTGCTTTAGCTTATATTATTAAGGAGATACATTAAATCGTATTATTACGTGGTGTAATCTTTGCGATATCTTAGAGGTGAATTCCTTTATGGTAAGTTATACTCATTCGGGATTAAGGACCAACAACGATAATGTGCGAAAGCGTCAAAATCTAACGCTCGTTGACAAGTTAAATTTCCCGATCCAGTGGGACATCTAAAAACACGTTCAGAAACGTGTCAGGAGACTCCCTTCGGTTCTTTGAAAGCTATTTTCATTGTCTCACGTTCTTGAGCTTCGCCATGGAACTAAAAATTTACATCCTTTTCACATTAAAAAGTCCACGGAACAGCTTAGCGTTATACTCCGGATTTCAACTTCTCCAACATTTTACTTTATTTCTTCTTTTTTTCCCTTCCTCTTCTTCTTTTTCCACCTCGTCTCTCGTTTCTCCGACTGCGCTTATTTTTCTCTTTTTCGAAGTTCTCAGTGACCAACCAAGTACGAAATGCACTCTAACAATCAGCGGTACACGACGTGATGCGTGAATACATTACGTACGTACGTACGTTCTTAAAAAAATACTAAAAAAAAAAAAAAAAAAAAAAAAAAAAAAGAAAATTATTCGTTACACATTTCAAACTTATCTCGCGGTAAAACAAAAAGATAGCAAATGTACTAGTTAGTTAGATTTCAGAAAACTAATTGTAAGTTGAATTTAAAATTCCAAATCGCATTTATCACCACGAATTTTTTTGCATTTTTCTTTTCCCCAAGTGAGACGCCATTCCGACACTGTCGACAATTTTCTGACTCGTTAAATCTTCTTCAAATAACGGAACTCGTCGTTCGTCGTCGGAAAAAAAAAGTTATCGTGGTGAAATGCGAATGGAGTCAGTAAATCTCTTCGGAGACAATATTCTAAATAAGTGCGGTGAAAAAATGCAGAGAGAAAATTCTTTTTAAGGACGAAATTCTTGACTGGAAATGTTTCTTTCATCGTGCGCCGTCGACGTAGAGGGGAAAAGTCCGTCATTGCGGTCGAATAAAAAAATGTTACTCTGTTGATACACTCGAGGAAGCCATTTTATAAAACGCACAAATGTCATCGCACAAACGCACACGATCATGACATATCTTTATTCTGTCAAATATTTTACGAGTGTACTCGTTCACATATATATATATATATGTGTGTGTGTGTGTGTGTGTGTGTGTGTGTGTGTGTATACATATGTAACACGGATAGTTATTTTCTTTTCTTTTCTATCAATTTTACCGTAAATAAAATTTGATAAACTCGATGTTTCTTTGATAAGCGTAAAATGTTCTCTGAAAACAATTGACATGGCGGTCATGGAAAGCGGAAAATAAAATATCAATCCTTCTGTTGCGTCCATTGGAAAAATACTTCTATGTTTTATCGATCGTAAAAAAGGAAACGCGAGTGAATTTATTTGGCATAAAAAAGAAGATCGACGACATCGCTATTAACAATATATCGCGAGCAACAAATTGACTATGATATTCTTTAACGGAGCAATGTTTTATCATAGTTACGCATCCTCCTTTTCTTTATCCATATATATATATATATATATATATATATATATATATATATATATATATAATGTAAAGTATATATCTAACGAATGATTATATAAGAAAGCTACACATATGAAATTTTATTTCATATGCATTGCGTATATTACTATTAAATCGTAATTTTTTAATTATACACGAGAAACTTCACGATTCACCAAATTTTCTGTCTTTTTGAAAAATAAATTCAAGTAAAAACTCGAAGTGAATATATTTATTCGATTAACAAATCCGTTGCGTTGCATCGAGAAGATGGATATCATAAATGGGGTAGGCGTTGCGTTTCCAAGATACGCGTTGACAGCATTACGAATACAACTGACAACGAAGACAACGAGAAACAGAGTGACGAGGAAACCACGTTGACGCCAGCTGTCTGGCTTCGCGTTTAGTCGCCAACTTACGACTAAGCAGTCGGTGCATTAGATAAAGTTAGTTGAGAAAGTGAATAGACGCCCGGCTATTATGAGTAAGAATGAACTTTCCTAATAAATTGTCATTACGTGCTCATGAGACAACCCGTCTTTGTCTGACATTTCTGTGAGTTACCGAGATTTCTGAAAAAAAATAAGGAATAACAGAAAAGCATCTCATCGTTTTCGTTATAATGTAATTTTAATGATTACCGTCTTCTATTAATAATTATATTGTTCGCTCGTTATTTGAATTTCCAACATTAAATTAATTAAAAATTGTAGATATTACACAGAGCGAGGAAAAAACTGTTGTTCACGTAAGATAATTTTATCGTTTGTAATAATCCGGAAAATTGTTATATACAAAACTTGAATAATATTAAGAGAGAGACATAGCGTGATTTAAGTATTTTATACGTGCGTTGGATCATCTTTGTTCTTTGAATGGGGTACTAATATTTCCTGTATTGCTACGTAATAGCCACTATTGTCGCGACGATATCAACATTGAAAATCATTCAAGTTTAAATACGGTAATAAAAGAAATTTTCTTATTACAGAGGATATTCGAAGTATGTTGGCTATTTGAATCGATGCAAGGTTGCAACCTTTTTATTGCTGAATCATCAGTATGTCCTATCACCTCTGGACTTATTCCAGCACATGCTGAATTAATTCATATCATATTTTTTGTTTTAATCGATATTTCGTGACGGACAACATTTTTAAATGATTCCCGTCGAATTGGATAAAGTTCATTGAGTGAGGTTCATCTTAATTATCATGGTGTCATTTGTCTCAGCAATCAATCGATACAGACTATCGATATTTCATGAAATATCGTAAATTGTGATAATATTTACATTTTTGTCTGTAATATATTATTAGAACTTAAAGCAACTTTCCGCTTGCAGCAACTGTATCTAATCTAGTGATGATAAAATCGTAGTTACATAATTCGAAAGTAATAATAAGTAATAATATCTTTAAGTAATAATACGTAGTAACGAAAGTAATAATTTCTTTAGTTTCATTGAATGACCTTAAATACTAGCATGGGGAAAACGTCACAATAGTGGTTATCACACAACGATAAAAAAATATAACATCCCATTAAAAAAAAAAAAAAGAAAAAAAAATTACCATGAAATCTCCATTACGTCTCCGACCACGTTAAAAAATATCTATATCACATTATGATTCTCTCCATATCATCAATAATTTTCGATATATTTAAAAATAACGAAAATGTTTCAGGCGAACAAAGTTTTTATCCTACCCAGTATATGCGTATTATTAGGATTATGAAAATTTAAAGTACGTGATCTTAATTTGAAAAATCTTATCTTTATTTTTGATCTTTGAAATAGATTGATTGACATGTCGGGTACTATCGATTATCAATGTTATCGTTTAGGGTTACATCGTAGTGTTGCCCATTTAGCTTAGTGCTCGAGACAGCTTTGCCAACGGTTAATAGTAAGTGCATGAAGCGTCGATCATCGTCAATTCCACAAGGATGTAAAACGTAAGGGAGACATGCATACGTCAAAAGCACACTGCTTCACATCGTGTTTCAATGTCTGGTTAGAGAAAGAAAATCTAAACATTCTCTTTCTTCCCAAATACATCTATATATTTCCCATCTTCTTGTTTCATTCATCATTGTTTTAATGATTAATGCACGCAATACTTTTTTTTTCTATATTTAATCACATCCATGGATAATTTAATATCACATTCGAATAAATATATTTGTTGACACGAAAGGAATATATTTATTTGATTTATTATATCGCGAAATAAAATAATACGTTCCAAGCGGCGGCCTTAGTCGACGAAGGGTCGAATAACGCAGTTAGGATGGTAGACGTACTATGCAGAACATCGAATTAGAAGGGTGGTATTACATTGACATTAGGAGGTAATTGCGTTGTTGATAACAAGGGAAATAGACCAAATGGAGAGCACTTTGATATATCCATGAAAGCAAGATTCATGTTTGTCTAAGAGGACTATTCCTGTCTTACTTGTATCTCTACTAGGAATATTCCTGTTCAATTAGAAATGTACAAGGGAACCGTACAGAGAACGATCTTGTTCGGGTCATAGAACCGTATGTGGAACGAACCGAGCATGTCGAATAATTTCTACATAAGGATCGATGAGATAGAAACGAGCATTCTATCTAAAATAGATCTTTCAAACATTTCAAGTTGAAATCATAATTATTAATTTCCCTATCTCTATTATCTGTTTATATATGTTTGATTAATTAGGAAATGATTAGTAAAGAAAAATTATATAGGCCTGAAAGAAATTGTTGATCGTAATTGCTAGAAAGACAAAATAGATGAGCATGAGGTAAAAATTGACGTAATTAACACAATTAATAAAACGATCGATTGACGCATTTCAACGCAAAGAATATTCGATTTAACCATATTTTCATCATTATTATTTCTGATAATGATCTTTTGACATCGATCAAAAAAATAGAAATGAGCTTGCTAACTAAGATACATTTTTGAGAAATTTCAATTTTAAATCATAATTATCAAATTTCTTACCTCTATTATCGTTCAACGTTCGATTAATTAAGAAACAATTATTGAGGAAAAATTATATATACTTGAAAGAACTTGTTGATCATGATTACTACAAAGACAAACAAAATAAGAATGAGGTAAAAATCGACGCAATACAAGTAACAAAAGGATCGAACAACTTTATTATCCTTCTACGTTCGATTAATTAAGGAACAATTATTAAGGAGAAGTTATATACACTTGAAATAAATTTGTTGATCATAATTACTACAAAGATAAGCAAAATAAGAATGAGGTAAAAATCGACGCAATACAAGTGACAAAAGGATCGAACAACTTTATTATCCTTCTATGTTCGATTAATTAAGAAACAATTATTAATAAGAAGTTATATAGACTTCAAATAAATTGTTGATCATAATTACTTGATAGATAAAAGAGATGAGAATAAGATAAAAATCGATGCAACAAAATCGACAAAATAAACAACTAACGCATTTCAACGAAAGAAATATTATATTTAACCATATTCTCGTATCTCTATTATTTCTCAAAGAAAATCGTGTTATTTAATACAAAGGATTTAATTGACATCACTTTTCCGCAGAATACTATACAGTACGATTTAGATCTCTTTCCCTATTTCCTTTCTGAAAAACACTAGTTGACTTTTATCTATTCCACGAGGAATACTCGTAACTCTATGTAATATATGTATATATATGTATGTAGTACATGTGATCGTAACAAATAGATACGCTGGAGGCAATGTTACTCCGTAGAGGAAAAAAGCTCTCTGAACTGTTACAATACGAACGTGTAAATTAATACCCGATATTCCATATACAGTCGTATAGAGAACGTTACTAAAGAATAATAAAAAAAGAAGAAAAAAGAACAAAAAGTAGTACATGAAAGAGAAACGCAGGGAACAAAATACTTTAGATGAACAGTTAAAAAATTATTTAACTTTATTCGACTATAACGCGTTGATGACAGATACAACATGAAAATGAAAAAATAAGAGAGAGAGAGAGAGAGAGAGAGAGAGAGAAAATCTTCGGAAATTTCGAGAACGCAGTATTTGTCTTCGATCAGGTTGTTCTAGTAACCTCGAAAGATTAAACAGTTCACAGTGAACTGAGTTGCGTCTGGGTTGTGAATACTGTTCGTCGAGCAATCGCGAGTCCAACGAGCTCTGCGGACGAAACAATAGACAATGCTGTCCTCGAAGGACCACGTACAATATGTAACTATAGACATGCATATATATATATACACACACACACACACACACACACACACACACAACACACACCTATACACATTGGAAAAGCAATGGCGGTACAGCGACCAGTAATATGGCTTCACTTCACTTCGGTACGACGAAATCCAGTTATATCGTCGCGCCATTATAATAATTGTATGCACGGGACTTGGTGCAATTATAATACGACGTGAGGGCAGCCACGTGTATATGAATGTGTATGAGTATATGTGGTATAGAGAGGAATTGAAAGGGGAGAAAGAGAGGGAGGGGGAGGGACACCGAAGCCGAAGCTGTCCCACGAGGGAACATCCGGAATTTTGAGAAAGGAATTTCTCGCGTGAGTGCAATTTTACGACTGCAGTGAAGCATGCGTGTATATGTGTTCCTTTGTGAAAAGCGGCAAGCAGCGAGAAGAAGAGGAAATCGGAGATGCTCTCGCTTCGAATTCTCTCTCTCTCTCTCTCTCTCCTTCTTCTTCTTCTTCTTCTTCACTTCGATATTGACTTTCTCACGTCGCTAGTATGCAGAGAAAACGGATGGAGTTATGTAAAAGTCGATTAACCACCGTATCGGAATGCGTCCGCTTCGGTTTAAGCGGTCCGTTTCGAAATTCAACTCTATCACTTATCACGGAAAGTTATTCTTCTCGAATGATTCGTAATTTCGCGATCTTTATATTATTTTATAATAGGGTGGTCTCCTTCGACAACATCGTTATCGTCAAGTTCGTGCGTATGGAACTTCCATCTTTTCAAGAACCATAGAAGTTCATTGAATCGATCGAGCGATATTAAAATTCGCACGCGGTATATTCGCGATGGAATGAGGCGTGATTTGAATCGGTTATAAAAAGAGTGCTCGTGAAATGAATACATTATGCGTTTAACGATCAATTATACGTACTCTCGAATTGACTTTACGCCTGCGAACGTCGAATAATGAGCAATTGTGCGGAGTAATGTTTGCTCTGTTCCAGTACATTTATGAATGACTTTAATTCCGCGAGAAAGAAGGAGACAATTTATAAATCTTTTATGCATACACGGGTACAATCTATACGGTGTTCCAACGGAAAAGCGTCCACCAGGATTATTATGAGATCTAGTAATATTTTCGAATAATGCTGAGACAGGTCAATTTGTTCACGGGGAGACAGGACCTCGTCATAAATTCGCTCACCTCGGGCTAACCCTCTCAAAATTCTTATATGGCAGCAGGGATCAAATGGCATGTCACTTGAAAGGTCCTTTAATTCTCTTCATAATGGTTTTCATACTTCTCTTCCTTTTTATTTTCTTTTTTTTTTTTTTTTTTTTTTTTTTTTTTAATTTGGAGTCAAAGCATTTCAAAATTTATGTCAAGAAGTGGGACGCACTCCATAGTACTTTATCTTTCTCGAAACATTTTTCTTTCTCTATTTTTTCCTTAAATATCATAATCGATCTTACAGATGCTCGATAAAGTAACCCCGATAAGCGAACATTCTAATTCTTTCGACATTTATTACACCAGGGAGATGATTAATTATATATCAGTTCGAGGATATCGCAGATGATCTCGGTCACGATGTGCATTAAATTGCATTGAAATATCGAAGATCAAAGAACGTAACGATGACGATAATATCCTAATCTTGTATCGAAAAAGTACGAGGACTCCGATTCGTATTATTTAATGTCACAAACTTTGAAGATTTCAATCGAGAAAAGAGATAGAGTATGATGATGCTTCTTGTTGGAACGGAGATCTAAATCCGTAGTAATACCGGGAAATGACGAACGAGCTTAAATCTAGTCGACGTTTGATTCCACTGCATATTCAAGCGACTAAGATTTATTTCCTCGTTTCATCTCTTCCTCCCACCAATCTCCCTTACCTTCTCATACTATCACGCAATGTATGAGGATCGATCAAGCTCTCGAATGATACCCGCTGCGTTAAAATATTTAAATGAAACGTATATCGGACAAGATAAATAACACCACGGTCGGTATAAAATTTCCCCTAGTTCGAGAGATTCTTCGTGACTTTGGTTCGAACGATCCAAGGATCGTTGTGCACGTGCAAATTAAGTCGAGATATGTATATATTTATGTATGCGTATGCATATGTTCCATGTATGCTTACGTGATATGTGTACGCATAGATGCATTCATATATGTATCGACAACTCGATTTGGCATGATTCAGAAAAGATTTGGCATCGGAAAGACGTATGTATATTCCGTGTGCGCTTTTCGCATAATAGCACGTGTATTACCACGTGTCCCGAAGAATCTAGTCGAGTTCGAGGTTGGCGATAGCTTCGAAACTCTCCTTCCACGTTTTCACCGCGGCGGACCTTGCCACCTAACCCAATTTCCATGTGCGTTCGCATAATTTATTTCGAAGATGTATGTGCACGTTATGCACCGACTGAAATTAATGATCCCTGTTTACCGCGAATAAATTGCTATAATTATCGGTGCGGCCAAATGAATTGTACTTGTGGCGCATACGGTGCGGTACTCAATGCGTTCCCACCTCCTAATGCTTGCTCTACGTTTCTCGATAGTACCTACTGCTTCCAAGACGATTAAATGTTTGTCGGTTTCTGTTAGATTGAGAGATAACGTGCGAAATACGAATTATAAATTTTATTTGAACGTATAATTTATCGATTAAATATCGAATATATCATCGAAATTATTACGTGAAATTTGAAAGGGACACACAAGAAATTTGATTGTAAGTATTCTTAAAGATATTGAAAAAAAAAAAAAATAATAATAAAGAAAAATCAACTTTTTACAAAATCTTTTTAAACGATAATTAGATTCTGTCCTATTTCTCGCAATTTTTCCAACAAATATAAATCGTTTGTTACTTTTCATGTTTCATAATCTTTCTCGACATTTACACTTCCACCCTCGTGGGCACATATACCTACACATGCGTACATATACACATGATCGTTCTCAATTAATAAAATACTTCTCATTCATTCCAAATCATTTTATAATTACGAACTACATTTGTTTCATAAATTCAATTGATCGGTTCGATAATACACGAAAACAAAAAGAACAGGATTGATCCGTTTCGAAAAGATTGCTGGATTTTGAAAGAAGCTGTACCTGAATTTTCTCTCTCCCTTTTGTCCTTGAATTATTAACGTTTATCATGGCGTCATTAATGGGATAATAGTTCGTGCGCATGTGCGCAAAATCTCATGACAATAAGTAAGAAAAAAAAAGGAGGTAGAAGAAAGAATAGTAATATATTTATATTTCTGGTGTCGTTAGAATGAAAATTGTCAGTGCCACGAACTTCTCAAAGAGATTTTTCTAAAGCCTGCACAGAGCCCCTCGTATATTTATTACAAGATGCTAATTGGGTCCCCTGTTTCTCCGTCCACCTTGTGCATCATCCACCGTGGAGAAGAGATCAGCTTGCTGGTAAACCGCATTACCTCTACGTGTACTCCCTGCACTCTACATTTTTCTTTCTTTCTTTCTTCGTTTTTTATTCTTTTCTCTTCCATTCTCGTTTTATATATATATATATATATATTTATTTATTTATTATCCAAAAACGTAATACGTATCAAAAGCAAATACAAAGATTTTAAGAGTAATAAAAGAATTATATAGAAAATATGAAATATAATTAGCGTATTAATAATAAAGATTACATTATTTTTATCCCACATGTTTCTAGACCTTTTTTAGTTTTTATTGAATAAGAAACATCGATTTTAATTAAAATCAAATGTTTCCTCGTACAACTACATTTTTGCCAACCGATTTAAATTGTATAATAAGAGATTCACGTTAATTGGTATAAATTACTTAATACCTAGACGAAGGTTTCTATATTTTCTGTTGTTAAATTTGACCAAAGCAAATCGAATTCGAGCAATACTAAATTTTCCCAATAGCTGAAACTTTCACAACGAAATCTTTCCCGGTGTTTGTGGTCGCCTATAAAAATTGCATCCCGGTCGATGCAATTGTTCAGCGAATTTCGAACTCCGAGTTAACGAATAAAAGAAACTCAAAAGCCCGAGGATCAGAGCTCGGATTCGGCCAAGAAAAACAGCGGAAAAAAATAGAACCTTTATTATTGAAAGCGCCGTGGTTGGTAAGTAGTTTTTTTCAATTTCCTGAGTTATCGGACTCACGGTCGAAATTCTCTTTGGGCGTGCGATCGATCTTATGATGGAGCACAATGATGACGTCGACGAAACGAATGAGAATGCCGAAAAAGTTGAAAAAATGATGTTAAAAAATAGATAAAGAGCAATGGAAGAAAGGAAACGAAGAAAAAAAAAATATACAATTTCTTGGGAAATGAATTGAATGAAGACTGATGAAATTCTTGGCACGTAAACAACCTTTTTTCGGAATGGAATAGGGGAAAAATGGAAGAGGGAGAGAGAGAGAGAGAGAGAGAGAGAGAGAAATTACTAGGGTTATTTCAAGAAAGAACGATCTCGGTCGAATTTTCACGAGCGTGTTACTTTTGTGCTCGCACGAGCCTTCTTAAAAAGCCAACTGCCACGTGTCGTTTCTAATTGTACAAAGAGATGTACGTGTCGTCGATATATCAAATCAACGAGTCAAGATACACGTCACGCAATCTCGACTATAACATGATTTTCGAGCCTACTTTAACCACAATTCTCGATCTTTTCTCTCTTTTTTTTTTTTTTCTTTATCGCTTTTAAGAAAAAATCGCGCATAAATGGCTCACGGTTTTAACGTATTATCTTAAAATTATAATAAAAGACATCGCTCAATACGCTATTTCGAATGGTCGACAAATGTGTGACATTTATTCGATATCATTCTATACGTCGATCAAACGTCATATTTTCTCGCTTTTGTCATTGATAAAATCAAATATATGAATTATCGCCAAATCCTACTAACGTTTGAATGTCTCTCGACGTTTATAAAATTTGTGAAAGAAATCATAAAACGTGGAGAGTAAAATTACTTTAGAGACAAAATTGCATTTAAGTAAATTTAGATTACATACATCTTTAAGCTTATTTGTGTCTACGTTAATTTAATAATAGCAATGTTTTCAATAATAATTATTTCGTTTCGTCAAAAATAAATCATAGAAAGAGAGAGAGAGAGAGAGAGAGAGAGAGATAGAGAAACAAAGTAAATTTTTACATGAACATATCAGAGAAAATACATACGAGATATAAATTCTTCTAATGGAACGATATGGAATCGAAAAGTTGTCTCACCTCGCGTGTGACTCGTTCGATTTATATCGTCGAAGAGTGAAAAATCGTTGGAACGGGCAGAGAGCGGCTGAAACTGGCTACGTTTAATTTTACTTCAAATATAAAAAGACCATGGAGATATAGGAAAATAGAAAATCGAGTAGAAAATTTATAATCTCCAATTATTTAAATATCACGAAATTAAAGTAAGATACAATATCAAAGGTAATAAAAAATATCTTTAACAAGATCGATTAAATTGTAAAATGGAAATAAAATGAAAATATGTATCTCGAAAAGAAGAGAGATATGTTCGTGTTCGTGTAACAAGAAATGCCAGATATTTTGAGGGTTCGCGTTTAACGGAGAGAAAGAAAGAGAGAGAGAGAGAGAGAGAGAGAGAGAGAGAGAGAGAGAGAGAGAGAGAGAGAGAGAGAGAAATGGATGAATGAAGAGAAGGAAGCTTTCGACGCGTTCAAAGTTGAAACAGCTCGTTAGCTCTAGGGTGTTGGTTCACGATCGACGAAGCACCCGCTCAAAACTATAACCAGCCGTCACTAAGTAAACGGTAAGCGGCCGTCAGTGAGTTGTCGGAATTACTAGATTGGTAGCCGTTGATTCCTCGCCCTCTCTCTCTCTCTCTCTCTCTCTCTCTCTCTCTCTCTCGTCCTCTCTGGGATCTCTGGGTGCACGCGAGTGTGTACCAATCGTTACTAACGGCTTCACGCCCGATTACATTACGTATATACGTATATACGCGTATATCAACTTAAATATTTTTTATTCCTATAATTCGATGTTTTTTATTATCTCTTTTTTCCCCTGATTTAAATAAAGGATTACAATAACCTAACGATGAAAAGAAAATAAAGAAACATTGGTTGGTTTCTCGCGACTGATTGTGCCAAAACGTTTCAGTAACAAACAACAACTATGTTTTTGCGTTTCTTTTTTTTTTTTGCGACTAGCTTTGCCGTTCGCTCGAAAACAAATTTTAAACGCATAACTACGTTTTCGAGTCCAGGAAACACTCACCATAGAATATAATTTTCGTTTCATTCTTTTTTCCTTTCTCTATTTCTTTCTCTTTGTGTACTTTTTCGAATACAAACGTATCAAATATTGTCCGATTCTTTGACCTCGAAATATTTTAATATTCTCTGACACACATAGAATGTTGAGATATAAAATATTGCTCGGCTTCGATATGACTTACGAACAACGACAGTGTACACGAGTATATAAATACACGCGTAAATTAAAAAATTGCAAACGCACAAATAAAAACAAAAAAAAAAAAAGAAGAAGCATTCATATTTCGACCAACCGAAAGCTCGATTTATTCACGTTTAAGGTACTTTATTGTATCGCGTTTTTCCGAGCAAAATAATTGTAATTGGTACATAATGATGATTCGTAAAATCCAAGCTCGATCCAAGGTTCTCTCCGAAAAATATTTTCCTCGTGGAAACTGAGCCATTTGCGCTTATCCGTCTCTACATAAATTATAGATGGGTTAATCTCTAGAAGGCTTACGATTCTCATTTACTGCACGCTTTTTGGATAAAGTTATGATCGCACGATTTCGATCTAATGACCGAGTAGTACGCGCTGAAACCCCAAACTAAACTGCCTTTCCTTTTTTTCTTATCATTAGAACATAAATTATCTATAGATTAGCAGTAAAAGGTTAACATTCTCATTTGCTATGGACAAGTTTCGATCAAAATTCTCTAGGGAACAAAAAAAAAAGAAAATCATAATTCACAATCGCGCGCACGCACTCGTACTATGCACTATATCACATAGTCGATAATAACTAGTACGAACGATAGCAAAGTAACCGATAACCGAGTTCAAAACATGTTCATTTCCCTATTTTCAGTATACTGACAGAAGGCCGTTAAACGAACTTTCTCATTTCTACGGGACATATAGCAAAAGAGAAAACACTAAACCGTTAAACGTTCGTTCTACATAACGGAAGTTTTAAAAGCTTCAATAAATAAATAAAAGAATAAAAATAAAAAATACATTGTTATGCTTATAGTAAATTTAACTAATTTTCCGAACGGAAAATAAGTTGCAATATCAAAAACCATTCGCCGAAAGATAACGAGGCTATCAACGGAGTATCCTTTTGGTTCGAACGAGCTTTTTTTAGTGGCCATGAATTTCGATAGAAGATTTTCTAGATACAATATTATGATATCGACAATAGATCAATAAACATTTTGGCCTCTCCTCCAAAGATTAAAGGGAAAGCAGAAAAATATTATGATTTTTAAACGAACTTTTTTTTCTTAAAAAATCTATCGTATGAAAATGCGAACGAGAAATTGCATTGCACTCAAAACCGAGGAGTAATTCAAGGAAAACAGAAGTAGATGCTTCTGATAATGTGTTCATTTTAGAGACGACGCGACGTGAAATCCGAAGGTTAAACGAGCTTCTTTCTTGGATGCAATTTTTCGAATAGTCATTCAAACTCTCGAGACCATGAAAGGTTCAAAGTATTAGGGACCAAAAAATATGAAAGATTTACTTCTTGATATTCCCTTAAATTAAATGGGAAACGAATGACATTAAATCTTAGTCTATAATAAATCAAAATCTTTAATAATGCTTTAAAAAGTCATTAAAAAAGCACTGAAACAAATACGAAAGTGTAATTATTTATCTCTTTGGACTTAATAAACAAAAAAATTTGTTAACCTTTATTTTTAACCCTTTAAAGGTTATCCAATTTCATCCCATTTGAATTTAATTTTATTATTATTAAATGTTACTTGTAATCGATACAAACAATAACTTTTCTATTTTTTTTTTTTTTTATCTAATATCGAACAACGATGAAAAATTTAATTGCATCTATTTGATTTTATTTATTTCGTAAACTAACAAAAAACATAGAGGAATAATATTTCACCCATGATAGCATCAACGTGATTTCCTTTAATGTTAACTTTTATGAATTAAATTGAACATGGCGTTTCGAATGATCCATGTATTCGCTCGATGTTTTTTTCTTGGGAGGGGGGGGGGGAGGGAGTGTAGAAAAAAATTCTGCACGAATTTATGTTTATGGGATCGAAAAACGTCTTGAAACGAGCTTAATTCGATGTAAAACAACGAAGGATTGAAAGGTCTAAGAGAAACGAATCGTCATTCTTCACGATCGATCTCGGCTTTTATCCGTGTCACCTAAATTCACGAACCGTATTCGCAATAGAAAAGTTTATCGTGAAAGTTCGATGGAAAGGACAAAATTCATTCCCTCCAATTTGGAAATGTTTTATAATTGACCGATCGAAATGTGTACAACCTTTATATGGACAGATATTTGCAAATATGTAAATAGAAAAATACGTAAATATGTATGTATATACGTAATTTTTATTTAACAAAAGACGAATAAAATTTTAATAAGATAGTTTCAACTTTTACACGAATTTCTCGATACTTTAAAAGTTTCCTTCGGAATTTATGAAGCAAGACGTTTTATTTAACGTGTTACAAGTCTAACTGACGTCTCTGTATTATTAGCGCCATAAATCGTCGTATACAAGCTCGTTTCTCGGCTATCACAGTTTTCTTGTTTACAAAGTATTAAGTTATTAACTATTCATACTGAGATATACTAATTAAATTTGAACGTAAATAAGAAAGAAAATCGCTGTTTTTCTTTGAGATAGGAAAAACGAAATTCTTTTACTTTTATCGTAATAATATTCCATCACAAATACTGATCGGAATTCGCTTTCAAGCATTACTTTGATGCATTCTTTTCTACGTTGTAATAATACGAGCTTCAAAGGATCTGTTTTTCTGTTACGAGCCAGTATTATATAACAACCTATACATAGTAGACATACACAGTTACGATAGAAATCAATTAATCTCGTTTATCACCGTACACGTGTGTGCATATGTATATTCAAACAATTTTTCATTATTCACGCACGATGAATCGATGAAATAATGATATGTTTATCGCATAGATTCAACGAAATTTTAACCATCGAGAAACAATTTAATATACATTTGACTTTATTCGAGGGAAAAATGTCAATTGGTACGATCATTATATCGTCTTTATCTATCACCTATTAATGAAATTCTATCGAATTTTCTGAGTTCGTGAAGACTTACTACCTACAGTAGTACACCAACGTCAAACGCGTATTTTTTCCATCGAAGGAAGGATCGCTAGAAATGGCAATAGTAGTAGTAGTTGTTTACGAGAACGAAACAATTCCGTTCGAAACGCCGAGTTGAATTCGTATTTTACAGCGCGTTAGACACCACTACCGAAAATTCTATGTCGGTAGCATGTAACGAAGCTAATGCTACATTTTGCCGATATTGGTACAAGTGAGAGGAAGAGGGAATAGCATATTACCTATTCCAAGTGTGATTCCAAGCACGCACGAATCGAACGTGAAACTCATATGTATGTATACGCGTTTATGTGTTGTACGTACATATGTAGTTTTTTTTTTTTTTACGAATAAAAAGCCCTCCTCGTGTTTCTACCTTCGTCCTTCCGTTCTCTCGTACAAATTTATGCGAGTATTTGTACGTATGCAATTAAATAATGTATTTAAGTAGATGCATTTATGATGCCAGTTAATTCGTATAAACGCACATATAATGTACATATTTATCCACATGTAGTCTTCTTCGAGTCCAATTTTATCCTCGTCGTTTCTTCGTCATTATTCTTCAAGTTCAATGTCAATCAAATTCGTAACGACTTCTTATCGCGTCGAGAATACTTCACCGACGTTCTCGTAGAGATATTCTTCGAAAATAAATTAAATATGTCAATCTATGAAATGAATTGCGAAAAATGTAAACAGAAGTAGTTGTATGATTTTCTTACATCATTTGGACTCGAAAAAAAAAACGAAAAGAAAAAATAAAAACAAAGAAAAAGGAAGAAGAAGAAGATTAACACAGGGGGAAGTTAGAAAACAAAAAATTTTTACATTTGCATTTAGATACTTTATCAGAATAAATGTCTTGTTTGAAATATATAGCGAATTCGAGAACTGTATAAACTACTCATTTATTGTTCTTTCTATTTTCGCTGATGCCAACATTCTCATGATGTTGTTATTACACTTGTTAATAACATCGTGTATTAATAGCGTCCAAATATCGCGATAATTTCATTCTAGTCAGCAAGAATTTCCGAGAACTCGAAATATCATGAAATAATATCTTCATTTTATTCTAATTATAATTATAAATTACGTTCGCGACGATACAAGAGTAAGACCAAAGAGTTATTGGAAAAAAAAAAAAAAAAAAAAAACAAAAAAACAAAATACGTTATTACTGATCCCTTCGAAATAACTCAAAAACGTAACTCGTAAACAAAAATAGGAATTTTATATTCAAAATGGAGTTATTGATTAAACTCTTCTTAAAGTGGTTATATTAAGAATCTTCGATAGGTTTAAGTAAAACTAAAAGTTCAAGAAAATTATAAGAAAAATCTTTAAACGTTGGATATAGAATTAGGGGAACTGTTCAAAGTTCAAAGTCAAAACTCTGCGTGACGGTGTCGAATGCCGAGCGATTTCGCCAGTATATAAAATAGAAATATGGATTAATTATAAACCTGATAAAGTAGATCAATGTGCTCGCGCGTTGAAGTGACGTTTGTCAGCAAGTGCAATTAAAACAAAAGTCAACCACGATGCGTACGAATGCGTCTATTTCTCTCTCTCTCTCACACACACACACACACACACACACGCACGAACACGAACACGAACACACGTACATAGATATATACTGGATCAGCACTCCTTTCGCACGATGTCTGCTTTGCGCGGTACACTTTATACACGCAGAGACCCCTCGTCGTCACGTCAAAACGTCACCACCGTCGATGCTGTCTCTCTGCTGCAATTTACCGCGTGACGACTGTTTTTCCCCATCCGCGACTCGACGTTATGTTTTATCGTAGTTCGTGAAAAAACAGAGGGTCACCGAAGATCGAAGGAAAAATATTGGAAACAAAAAAACATATGCATGACTAAATGCACGAATAGAAAAATTTTACGCGATCGACATAGACATGTTCGAGGAAAAACACTAATACCAGCGAATATTAAGCTATTTCGGAAAGTTACTCGGACAAAAATACTATTTTTTATTTTTTTTTTTTTTTTTTTTTTTTTTTTTTTAATAACTATCCATTTTTCTTATCGGATTAATTTAGAAATGTGACAAAGGTGCCATTGATCGTTGATAAATCTTATTATATGGCGACAAATATAATTTTATTGCTAATAATAATTACTTTTTCGATACTATATCATGTGTCAAGTAATACCTATTTTGCGAATAATACGCATAATAGAATTTATCGAACTATGTTTATTTTGAGATAAAGCTCGGAGATAACGATTAATTATACACTTCCGAAGGGTTAAGCTTCATAACTAATTTCCAATCGTACAATTTAATCTTATGCCGATATTTCTCTTCGAAGTTCGTCGACGTTGCCATGAGTATATTGGTATTCGATGGTTCTTATTAAATTGACAGATCATTAACCGAAAAGAAATTATTTCCTGCGATATACAATAGAAACAAATATTTTCACCGATAAGAATATAACAGCCTTAGTTGATTACGAAAATCAAAATAAATACATGAAACTTAATGCCGTAGATGGTTATTTAATATCATTCTAGAGGATCTCGAAATTGTTCTTTTATAAATTATATGAAATGTACAAAGAAAACAAAAAATTCGAAAACGCCTGCTTAACTTTAAGAAAAAAGTGACAGGGAAATTTACAAAAAAAAAAATAAAAAAATAAAAAAAAAAAAAAAAACAAGATACTGAAATAATAAACGCGTCGTCCGATACGATGACTGGACAACATTTTTGAGACCGCACGTTAACCGGTCATTATTCTCCGCATAATTTTCGTGCGTGTTCGATGTTGCGCCGACCTCATCGTCAGATGATTAACGACTTGACGAAGAAGGCTCAACACGTGTTCTCCACAGAACGCGTTGAGATCAGCGATTGGATTCCTTCTCTATCTTTCTCTTTTATTCCTTTCCTATCTTTCTCTTTTATCTCTGCTTCTCTCTCTCTCTCTCTCTCTCTCTCTCTCTCTCTCTCTCTCTCTTCCTTTCTCTATCTCTCTTTCCTTCTCTATTTCTTTTTCTTTCTCTGTCTCCCTCTCTTTCTCTATTTCTTTTTATATCTCTGTCTTTCTCTATTTTTCTTTCTTTCTATCTGTTTGTCTGTCTGTCTGTCGGTCTGTCTCTCTCTCTCTCTCCCCCCCCCTCTTTCTAAACTGTCTTAATTAGACCATTGTGCGAAATAATTAAATGTAAGAAAAAGTTTCATGTATTTGCTACGAACATATACATATTGTTCTCACACTAGTTTCGGTACATATATTCAATCTATAAGAGCTTTCCGCCTATAATACACATTCCGAACAACGATAAATTATTTATAAATATATCGAGAATATGTCAATAAATTCAACGTCAATAAAACTATCGCTATTTCTAACCATGAACTGAAATATCTTCTTTATAATAAGTTACGAGATCGTCTTATCGGAATCGTATTTGAAAATTCTTTGGAACAGACAAGAGACAAGTAAAATCATTTTTCTTATTTCCATATTTTTAGAATTTCCTTCGAAAATATGAATTCTCACAAATTTGTTATCATTCGCTTACAAATTCTATGTCTATTTCTATCGTATCGTCAGCAATGGGAAACAAAAAAAAAAAGGAAGAAAAATCCAATACCGATTGAATTTGTTGGTCTATCGAAAAATCAATAGAATTTAGAGTAGTGTGATAAGTGCGATAGTATTGGATTACCTATACGTTTCTGAATTTGATACCTAACCCGTTCTCGCTTTTTCCTCTCCCTCACTCACACACACACTCTCTCTCTCTCTCTCTCTCTCTCTCTCTCTCTCTCTCTCTCTCTCTCTCTCTCTTTTGAGCCGTTTTAACTTGGACTCGGTTAACGTTCTCACCAAACTACCTCTGACCCCAATCGAGCAGTCAAACTCAACACACTTGGCGAAGGGAGTTTGCTCGTCATTAAGTGTCTAACCATTTAGGACGCTCCAGGTCTAAAGACATCTCCATAAATTGAGGATAAATATTGATAAGTTGTAAGCATATGATTGTACGACTAGAAAATAAGAAAAGTAAGTTTATACATCACTTCATTTTGCGTATAAGGAAGGAAGGTATCTTTTAGAAGAGGGGATGTGTGATATATTTTTACCGAGTCAGTTTCTAAATAAATTTTCCAAATAACAACGTAAATATATAGATAAACGAAATGCAATAGATAATATTGTAACATTGCACTCCATCTCTCCCACAGCATCGTCATCATCATCGTCATTATCATCATCATCATTTTATTGTTATTATTATTATTATTATTCATTTTTTATTATTATTGTTGATATCTTGAATATCTATCCGTACTTTTTAATGGCTATGCTCTTTCTCTTTCCCAATTTTTCTCCTTATTCACGTTTTCTATTTAAATGTTCGAGCAACCAACGACATTTCTACGAATTGTCTGATTTAATTAACTTTACTACTCAAAAATCTACTCCGGATTCCTAAAACTTTTTCTTCAAATACCATTTACAAAACTCCCAGCGCCATAATAAAATAAACATCTCAACATATAAGTTCCAGAATTATTTACTGTATTTCGTGGCGAAATCATATTGCGTACTAGTTACACCTGAACCCAGCACATTACAAAGATAAAAAAAAAAAAAGAAACAAAACGTGCGAATTTATACAAAGGAAAAAGAAAACGAAGATTGCGGTAACCGTAATATTGTTCGTTATGAAGACGGAAAAATCCTATAACGTAAATTTCTATCTGTAATCATAATCAACCTAATTAACAAATAGTAAGCAAATTATTATCGATTAATATCACACCTTTTGCATCGCTGAAATGAATTTTAAGGAAATAATGAACTCATTCTTTTACCAATAATAACTTCCTCTCTATCTCATTACATCTGCAATAATGCTTAACGATCGAAACAAGCATTAAATTTGTTAGACAATAATATTGATTGCTGATACATAATATCTTAGAAAAATTATTACGATTTATCTATTAAATTATCGTTTATTCTTCGATGAAAAAGAAAAACGGAAAAAACAAAAAATAGAAACTAACATGATGGGAATTACGACGACAACTAACATAACATTATAAGGGCACATGTAAGAAGCCGTGAGTATTTCAGTATAAAAAAGGATAAAAGACCATGACCGATAGAATTACTATCGTAAAGAGGTAAGGGGTGGATCAGAATTATGTATCCAATAAAAGTTTGGTACCGTAGTGTATAGGAGGAGGGATCGATTTAATGATACTGTAGTCGAAGCAACGAAAAAGAAAAAGAAAAGGAGGGAGGGAAGGAGGGAGGGTTAAGAGTTGGCGTCTTTACGCGGCGGTTTACGCGCCTTTATCTTTACGATTACGCTCGCGTAAAATCAGAGTTTAATATAAAGCCCGTGGGATCTTTGGGGATAGGGGAAGGTCGAGGAATTCTAAGGAAAATTCTTCGTGGTAAAGTCGACGAATAGGATAAAGAAGAAGAGCATGAAGAGAGAGGGGGGGGAGGAAACCTAAGCTTTAAGAAGAGCTCGAATGCATAAAGTTAAATACCCGCCGGCATAACTTGTTCCTCAGTAAGCGAATATCCGTATTAAGCCACCCCTTTCAACCCCCATCACCCTCTCGACACCTCCGATACAACTCTTCTCTTTTTACTGTCATAGCACTAAGAAGCCTGCTCTTGCATTTTTCTTCTCTCTCTCTCTCTTCTTCTTCTTTCTTTATTTCATCGGTATACGTCTTCCTTCTTTCTTTTTCTCGCGACGAGAGAGCGTCATCTTTGGATTTACTACTTCGTTGAAGTCTTAATACCTGAACTCAGAAACACAGTCTGGAGATGGACCGAACGTCGAGACTGAACTATCCAACATTGAATAAGTCTCGTGTCAAGTTTGCCTTTGACCTGTTTTATGACAGAATGTTTTCCTTCTTCTTCTTCTACTACTACTACTCCTTTTTCTTGCTTAATATCAGAACTTGAGAAAGCGTTAAACGTTATTGGGATAACGTGGAAGAGTTAAGAGGTAATAACAATAGTTGATATTTAAAGTATACCATTTTCTTCTGAAGAAGTATGAAATATGAAAAATAATTTTGTAAAAGCACCGAAAAGATACGATTAACTCCGTATTAGCTCGACTTAATTTGCATTGCGTTAAGCTCGGAAATTATATCGTAGGTGTAATATCGACTTTTTTTCTTCATAGACATTATGCTACGTACGGAGAAAGTTATTTGCGTGAAACGAAACTTATTGAGATAATTATTGAATATTTATTATTTTAACGATACATATGATCGAGCTTGGGTAATCTTATTATTAAGGAAACTTCAGAGGTTCGAGAGGTTTCCTATATCAATAGGAAAGTCAAGTTGTTGGATGCGCATTGTTGTAATAAGTTAATGCACAAAAGAATTAACTTTTTTATCTATGAGAAGCGATGAAATAGAATAAATAAAAAAATACACTTAATAAAGACTTAAAGCAAAAATTAGCAGGTAACTCGAAGTTATTGCGAGGACAATACAACAAAAGAAAAAAAATTCTATCCTCGAATATCTTATCGTTCCTCAAGGAATATTGTCTTTCTTTTTTTTTTCTATTTTAAAAACTACGTCTTCTCTTTTTAAACTGAAACCAACCATCGGCAAATTCCAAATACGTACGACAAATTTGACGAGGAAGAATTTTAATAAGCGTTCTGCAAAGGATCCTATAATTAAATTAATATGATTTTATTTAAAAGTGATTCAATAAAATCTTTTATTTAAACTTACGAACCTGTTGGATGCTAACGAAAGAGGCTAAAAAAATTCAACATATCTTAATAATTATTTTATAAAGAAATTTTTTTATTAACGCGATTTTCCACATAAATAATTATAAACACGCATAAGATGATGGATATCACATGTTTTTTTTTTTTTTCTTTTTAATATGTTAAATACTAACTTAAATACGATATGTTTCTCGCTAATATTTTATAGATTCGTGGTGAAGTAATACAGTCGATAAATTTCCAAGCGAGTCTGAAGTGGTAAGTTTTCTAAAGAACGGGAAAATGTACGAGAGAGAGAGAGAGAGAGAGAGAGAGAGAGAGAGAGAGAAGGGGACACACAAATCACCTGTTATCGTTGAAACATCTAGAACAGAGAACCCGCGGCCATTCGTAACGAAACGAAGGTGCGATTTCGAGCCACTTACAGGACTAAGATAACTTTGTCACCCTGGCGATGCGCTACGAAGGCGGTTTGGTATTTTCCGCAAGCTGTGGCCATATCTGCGGCTGGCGATAAATTTAACCATTTATGAAGATTTATTGTATGATGTAAAACGAATCCATTGAAAGCTGTTTCACTTAATGATCCCTTAATAAAAATGAGATTTTTAAAGAGATAAAAATAATATAACAAATTTTATTCATTTTTTAAAACGTTTCAAGCTCACGTTATTATAAGAACGTTGGTCGTTTGATTGTTAAACGAAGAAAACGAAAAAGAGAAATTAGTATAATTAATGCTTTCTGTTCAATGAAATTCTTAATGAAGTGGAATCCTGATAATATCTTTTATTTAAAAAATGACAAGAGAGTTATGTTAAATTAATGAAGATATCTAAGAGGAGAAACATTAATGAAACAAGACTTACAATTAGATCCATATAGGCAGCACAGGCTCTAGTAACGAGGCTGTAGTAACGAGGTCCTGATGTTTACTGAAGGTCCTTACACTTCGGCGTTCTACCGACTGACTACCGCATTACAGTGTGCAAACTAAAACAAAGCAAACTTCCTCGGTCAAGTTGTTTACAGTAATGCTCATCTAACGAGCTGTCCTTCCTTAGTTTGACTATTTATATTTTCATATTTATTCTAAACCAATAAATATTTGATACGTATATATTAATCCTTTCCCCTTCCCCCATATATGTGTCCGATATATGAACAACAAATGGATATTTATCATGTACGTAAGTGTATTTCACTTTAATATATGAAACAAATTTTTAATGGAAGAGAATTAACGAATAAGAGTTAAATAAAACGCATAAAACTAATCCTGTTACAAAAATGACGATAAGTCGATAATACGATTTAGCAGTACTCGTAAAGCACAATTACCTCTTTTAAAGATACTAACGATTTGTATCGGACAAATATTTCTACTCAAAGGCAAAAGGATGAAACTACCCATGCCTTGTGCCAACGGTAAATAAGTACCCAATATCGTTGAAGCATCAAAAAGTCGATGATAGACCCAAGGTTTTATATAGAGAAAGAGAGAGAGAGAGAGAGAGAGAGAGAGAGAGAGAGAGAGAGAGAGAGAAAGGAAGAAAAAGGAAAAAAGGAGAGATAGAGAGAGAGAGAGAGAAAGAGGGAGGGAGGGAATAAATGAAAGAACGAAGAAGTCGGTGATCCTCGAACGGATTGTCGCGTTTCTAAAGCATGAAAGAGAAGAGAAATGGTGGGAAGGAGTTGTTGGTGGCGGTGGGAGAAGTGTGAAAGAGAGTGGAACGGGAAAAAAATGACGATGGCTTCTGCAAGCTCATTACCTCCTTTAGAATCGTGAAACTGGAAATGGTATCAGCATCGATCGATGAAAAGTAGAAACCGGTTCTCATTATCAGCGTCGACGAGAGTTTTCCGGTAGCTGGTGCTGGCACTTGGAAAGAAAAGTGGGTAAATAGAGGTCGGAGATGATATAAAGGGACGAAGGGCGCGACTTGCTTGCTAAAAGAAGAATACAATTCGAAGATGAAGGAATGTCGAGAAGAAGAAACCGAATCGAAGAAGAAGAATAAGATCAAAAAGAAGTAGAAAAAGAAGAAAGAGTGCCCAGATAGCTACTGTGTTTGTATGTGATATAGGAAGAAAGAGAGAAATAGACAGTGAAAGAGAGAGAGAGAGAGAGAGAGAGAGAGAGAGAGAGCGAGAGAGAATGACCGAGAGGACTAACTTTATTTCGAGCTGAGTCGATACGAATCGCTGCCGAATGCTTTTTCATTTTCTCCCTTTTCCGCCTTTGTGCAGGGCTACGCGTTCTCGTTAATTAGAACCGCTGCAGTGACTCCTCGGTACTCTGATACCACCCTTTTTCTCCGACGAAACGACAATACTTTTCACGTCTCCAGGACGAGCCAGATCTATTGTTCCAACGGATAACGTGCTGCGTTCTTCTTCACCTCCTCTCCTTCTTCTCCTCCCTCTTTTTCGTACCTCTCGAACGAGGAAATCCAGTGAATTCTAAGAGCCAGAGAGAATTGGGTGGACCGTGGAAAGAAACATAAAGAGAAATTGATAACGTTCTTTCCGAAAGGAAAACGATCTAGCCCTTCTTTTCTTTCTCATCCTCTTACCCTTCTTTTCGACTACCCGTTGACGTTTATTAATCGCACTTCAACGCTATTCTAATACCTTTACTTCGTTTCTTTTTTTTTTTTTTATCTTGAAAAATATGATTTTTATTATTTCATATATACATATAATTTTTTTGTTAACTGTTTATCGATATCTTTATTATAAATATTGAACACTTTTGTATTATTTTAAATGTGTTTGAAGTAATACTTAATACTTATTTTGAATGTTACACTTTTAAATATGTCTACGTCTACTTCGTAATTTATTTTAAAAGAAAAATACTGAAATAGAAAGAGGTGAATAATAAAGGATTAGACAGATCAAATTGTATGCCGTTAATTACACAATGCATTCGGTAATATACTGCATGTGTGTATACCTTTCCAAGATGCTTCGGGAATACACTCGAGGTTAGAGACCCTCGTGCAAGATTACAGTTTCTCGGTCAATCTCCGGTATACCGGAAGCGCCAATCATAGATATGCATGTACGCATACAAGTCGAGATGCAGAACGCTAGTTAGCAGGTAGTTATACAAAAGGAGTCCTTCAATGCTAATCTGACAAAGCGTTAAATTACACGTATTAATCGACTTCGAAAAGGAAACAGAAATCTCTCGTCGATATTTTAGAAACTCGTTCGTTTAATTCGACTTACGAAAAAAGCAATGAAACTTTTTGTTCGACTCCTTGACAACGAGTCAACATTTTTTTCTCTTTCTTGTTATTTTCTATATATATATATATATTTTTTTTTCTTTAATTAAATAGAATCGTAATTACACTGCCACGTTAAAATAAAAATATTTGAATATTTTCAAAAAGAAATTCAAAATAGGGCCGATTAAATGGTAGATTTCAAATATTTTTTATTCACAAGTCTTACATAACTGTTCTTTATTAATATGTAAAATTAAGATTTACGTAATAATTTCAAAATATCAATAGTACAGTTCTATGAAATACTTGCGTTTATATAACTTTTCTGTAATAACTTTGCTAGTCCGATATTAAAATCAATTTAAATAATACAAAGATAGCTAATCGGTTTAACCAAGATATTTCATGAGTTCGAAGATCCTCGTGAAACCTATACTTCAATTCATCGAAAAAAAAAAAAATTTGAAAGAACTTTACATTGTTAAGTTTTTCTTTTTACTTTACCAAGAAAACGTTAATATAATAATCTACGAATGTGTCTAGTTTTCTGAGAGAATCATTGTCTTCCTGTTCATTTTTGAAAGCCAAATACACTTACACACACACACACGCACACACACACACACACACACACATATGGAGGCCATTGTGTTTTAGAGAATCGAGAAATTTTCTGAATACGTTCTATTGTTGTTTGATGTAAGTCATATCTACGTAACATCGCTATTACATCGCTATTAAGCAGTAATTTTCGCAAAACAGCGAAATACTACAAGATAGAGGAAATGTAAAAGTCTCTACTGGACCGTTTTCCATGTTCTATTCCGCAAAACCATTGCAAACACACACACACACACACACACACAGAGAGAGACAGACTCGATCATATTTTTCGCTCACGCGTTAAAAGCATACGTCGTCTTTCAAACATTTTCCCGACATTTTCGAAAGTACGAATTTCTACGGAGAAGCCTCGTATAAGCGTTTAACAATAAACCATTCCACATGCAAAAACGATTCGCGAAATTCGTTGACCCAATATCGTTCTGAGATTCGTGAGAATTCGAATTCGTTGTATTTCTTCCTTCTAGTCATTTTATACATAAAATATATCTCACGAAATGATTACACATTTAAATTCAGAAATGATTTTATTATTATCCATCACTCTGTGGGCTTTCACAGTTTAATCGAATGCAATATTTGTTAAATTTTATTTGCCTTCTAAATATTTAATTTAATCCTCGGATTATGTCGATTTTTATGAAATAATAATATGCAGGTAAATTACGAATGTGAAAGAGTTTTCCAAATTTTTAATACACTTGTCGGTGGTAGAATTATAATTATTAAATTACACGCACCCTTTATTTATAATTTTAAAACAGTATTATATAACGAAATTATTACTTTCTCAAACGAATCGTCCAAACCGTATATTTTTTACAGTCAATGGAAATAATAACTTAATATATTTATTAGGTGTGGCTCGTATGAAATATGATTTAATGAATATTTTTTCTATTCTAACACGGTACTAGTGATACAAATTATAGATTATTAACTCATTACAATTCGTTAATTTCCTTAAAACGTTAAAACCGAATAAAACTGATTATTGGTAAATTATTATGTTAATTACGTCATTTCTACTCATTATAGTTGATTGTTATCTATTCTATGACACGTACAAAACTTTCAAAGGATTCTACGAAGAAAAATAAATTGTCTTATTCACAATTATAAACATGAAAAAAATTTAATCTGGCGAATTACTTTTACTTAAATATTCGACATACATATGTCGTTATATTTTATTCCAATCAAAAAAAGAAAACTGGGGACAAAAAAAAAAAGAAAAAGAATCAAGTCAACGATCGCGTTCAGTCTAACGTAAGAATTTTATAGAATCTCATCTTCATCGTCGAATACAGACATGCAATATAACGGATCGATCCGATTAAATTCTTCTTTTAAATGTTTTACCATTAAAAAAGCATCCTATGATGAGGAATATATATTGAAAAGAACGAGGTCGAGGATATTCGACCGTATTCGTTCGTTCGTTCGTTAGTTGCTCGCACAAAAATTTCCATTTTCGATAACGAAACCTTCATAGAACTTGGCCGATGACCGAAGTTTCGTGCTTTTACGCTAGTGTGGCAGCCGTTAAGATTGTATCTTAGCCTGTTGCATTGTTTTTCTACAACTTCGTATGAGAAGAAACTACGGGGACCTGTAGAACGCTCGGGAAAGAATTAAAAAAGAGCTACTATACGTACATATAGGAATGTAGTTATGTAAAAAAAAAAGAGAGAGAGAGAGAGAGAGTAAGAAAACGCTACTAATCCGCCCTGTTTTCCTTTGTAATTGGACAGTGTCACGCAAGAGAGAATTCTACGTCGTTTAAAGCGCAGCTTGACATGGTTTTGCACTTCGAAGAGGACATACAGTCCTCGTGTGAACAGTCGAAAGAATTCGCGATAACGATCGCTATTTTCAACGTTTGTAGTGATATCCGTTTTACCTTTATCCTTTGTGATTCTCTCTCTCTCTCTCTCTCTCTCTCTATCTATCTATCTATCTATCTATCTATCTATCTCTATCTCCATAAATACAAAAAATTTTAGAATTTTTAATATTATTCGCTATTAAATAAGATAAGGCAGAAATAATATATAAGTTTTTCCTTATAAAACGATATAATTCATCTTATTTCGAATTGTTTCCTTCCCACCTCCCCCCCCCCCCTCCTCGATTAATTATCGACTCGACTATTGCGACTGATTAAATATGAAATTTCAGAATAGAAAAGGACGCTTCAAAGAGATTTTCCGCGATTCGTAGTATACCTAGTTTTTTTTTTTTTTTTTCTTTTTTTCTTTTTTTCCTTCGTTATGCACGAGAATGCCAACGGCAATGAAATTAATTTCGAGGGAAATAAACTCTCGGAGACTCGAAAACTTCGAGAAAGGTGCCTCCTAGCTACGAGAGAAATGTAGGACAAGACGTGATCCTATCGAGAAATCCGTGCAAGTGAGAGCCTTCGTGATATACTGGCGAATGTCGTTATTCGAAAACTTTTCTTGCGCGTTAATTTTCTTCCTGACTTATTCTTCGAGATTCTACGAATGTCGTGATCTCACGGGAGAATAAGAAAATCGAACACTCAATTTAACCGAATGAATAAAGGTTCAATTAAATTGATCTCCTGATTTCCACATTCTTTTCGATATTTTTTTTTTTTTTTTTTTTTTTTTTTTACAAGTATCGCGCACGTGACTTCATCATAGATACAATATCGCAAACGTGTTGAAATTTTGAAATTATTCCTACAATTTATATTTTTGTACGAACAAAAAGAATTATCCGTCAAAACCGAAGCATTATAAATGTGTTTCTGATCATCGCCGAGAAAACTAATTTCACGTTTAATGTCACGCGTTTCGTTGCACTTCCAGTATGTAAAGAGGTGGCGAATGAAGTTGAGAAAAAAAGGAAAAGAGGCACCTGATGTAGAGATTGTGTGTGAGAGAGTGAGAGAGAGAAAGAGAGGGAGGGAGAGAAGAAACGGAAAAAAGATATGGAGGGTGTGAGGGAGAGCTTTGTTACGTTGCGATGCTGTCAGAACAATGCAAATCCATTAAGAGCCGCCATTCGTTTGCTGTAAAATTATGCGTTTACGGGGTCGAGCACACGATGCTATATTTCCGGGATGTAGCCAAGAATTACGCGTAGCAATTGCACAGGTTAACGAAAGAAGCATTAATGCCTTGCTTCCCGTAATCTAATTTCTTTTTATTCCAATCCCTTTCTCCCTTTCACTACATAAAATTCTTGAAAAATTCTTTTCGCAAATTGATCTCATTCCTGCATAGTCGGAAGATATGCAGATCGAAATCTCGATTATGCATTATTATTATTATTATCATTATCATTATCATTATCATTATTATTATTATTATTATTATTATTATTATTATTATCATTATTATTATTATCGTTAATGAAAATAAATTCATATAAAGTAAAACAAGATAAGATTTGAAATAAATTAGGATATTTATCGCAGTAGCAAAGGGTCGTAAAGGGTAACGTTCCCTTGAGAATATATCTCGTAATCATTGGACGACTTTTAAGTACCGGGACAGTAGGAAAATGTATGATATAATTAGTCCAACGGAATGGCACATAAAAGAGGTCGTGATGTCGTAACTGCCTGGATGTCACGTGTAAAACCACGTAGTACTCGTGAATAACGTGAGACCGTTTCATTGAATTATGAAGATAATTATTTAGAAAGCCAAATTATTTATAACATATAATCGCATATGTACGCACGTATACGTGTACGAAAATCTCGTAGAAAAATGTTGAGAAACCTTTCATGCGTACTTCGTTTTTAAATTCAAGGAAGAAGGATATATGCGGCTTTTATACGAAGTACTTTCGAAGGGAAACCTCGTGAATTTTTCTTACGTGAAAATTTTCAATGTTCCAATGCCAACCAACTGACTGCCTGACGGCAGTGGCTCTTTGAAGTGGCCAGCTGCACGAAAGAGAAGATCTATATATAAAACTCGATCAGGATACGAAGCAGATATGCGGCGAAAATACTTGTAAATATTTGATCGAACCGTTCGTTCCAGATTCAAAGATCCTATGTCGGGAGGGAAAACTCGGGAGTACGCACGAACTCGCTCGCACACACTTTCCGAACGGGCTCTAACTCCCGACTATTTCTCGTGCTCTAATAACGACACGAAAATTAAGGTTGTTACCTTATTCCCGCAGCTTTCTCGATTTCACTCGTTTTATCTACGTGAGAGAATAAATCTGTCTAGCTTTGCTAGGATCTTCTTTCCTACCCTCTGTTTTTTCACGAACGAAACAATGGCGATGGTCGGGCTTCTTATAACAAAGCGAAGGAAAGCTCTCCTCTGCTAAAGATCAGAAAAGAAGTGAAAGGGGAAAAAAGGAACATTGAAAGTTGGATTAAACTTTCAAACAAATGCGGCTTATCGCCCGCCACAAGGACATTTATAATAAATTATAATCCCTTCTTTGCGAGCATAAAAAGTAATTAAAAAAAAAAAAAGAGGAAAAAAAGGAAAGAGAAAGAGTGAAGGGGGGAAAAGAAAGAATTTTGAAATATTCAAAGACGTCATATGTCAGGCTTAATAATAAAACGTGCATTGCGATAAAAAAAAAAAAAAAAAGAAAAGAAAAGATACTTCGTCGGATGATTTTCGTTTCGTGAATAGGGCCTTAAGCAACAGGACGCACACAAGCATATTTAGACGAAACACGTTTAAGATTGACCTGGGCGAGTATCCATAGGACCCACAAGGCGAATACTCCCCT